>OZ022265.1:132422731-133033236 GCA_963978885.1 Nemotelus pantherinus
CTTCGAAGAAATACTAGACTGCCATCATTCGTCATTGCTATCATTTCGAGTGCAACTTTCTTATAAAATGAGCATTAAAATAACAATAAGTGTGCGATTGTGGTTGAAATTAACACACCCTTCGTGTCCATGCTTTACCTCGCCATCGGAGTGAAGTATTATTTTTAACTTAAAACCAAATGCTTACAAAAAGAAGTGTGAAAGAAAAAGATCAAAAAATATCTTGCAAATTAAGATAAACACAAAGGAGAAGAAAAGTCTCATTTTAACCAGCAATTATTTTCGTGCATCATTGCACAGATCATATTTTTCAGAAAGAAAAGCTAAAGTTTCATTCGAATGTTCATCCTAATTACTTCCTCCAACTAGCCACTCCTGGACTATCTACTTCAGAGGCAGAGTGCATTGTGTCTGGCGACGCAGTGGTCAATTGACCGCATTGACCTGTTACGGCTGATAGGTGCTGCAATTGGCCATTCAACGTTGACCGATAATTGCATTAATTGCAGACACAGAACTAGTGGAATCTCGTAAATTTTCAATTAACATTATTCCACTTAATTGATGGACCATTCCGAAGATATTGTACAATGGCACCAAGCGATGTCAATGTCCAATGTGCATTGTTCTCATGAGTCGTGGCATTGCAATTTTTATCGGTATGTGTTGTGATTAATTGCTGACGGAGTCCTTGAAAGCATATCGAAGTGAATTAAACATGTAGCAATGCTTATCCAAGATGTTAAAGTTAAGCTTCCGATAGATATTTGCTAGGTATGCGGAAATTTCCAATAACACCCAAATGAATTTTTTCGGTTTAAGATAACTGATATAGTGTTTTGTATGAGGTTTGAGATAAATTAAACGGTAGTTAGTTTGTAACTGGAGTAGGAAATATAGTCGGTGATGCTAATATTCATAAACACAGATCGTCGCTTAATGGATGTTATAATTTGCAGGAAGCGGCTCAAATTTCAGCGCCAGATTGGCATAACAAGACAAAAGTATCCTGCCCCAACCCATTTTGGTTCTTGTGGTTTAGAGTTGGTAGAACTTCATCTTCAAATGAATAGTATCAATTGTTATTTAGGCCCTGATTTAATCCAGCAACCTATTCAGAGCTGGGTCAACACAAAGCATTGTGCACGCTCCGTACTGTGATTTGAATCAGTAGTTTTACACGCAAGAAGTACGCGTTAATTGATGGAATAGTAGGGGAACTGTGTACTATAAACTACTGGAACCTAGTGAAACGATTACTGGCTACTAAACCGATACTACTTGACAAAACTGAACCCATCATTTTTATGAATGTCAATGAACAACAGACCGAATTCAATTACGAAATAAACAAAGATAAATATAAATAACTTTAGATAAACCAAATAATAAGAAAAAATATCAGCTTACAGGCGGTTTTGAAAATTGTGTTAAATTGTATTGTGCTAAGTTATCGAAAATGGGTTGGCCGAATAAGATTTAAATATCGAAAATTACTCCCAGGTCTTTGAAAATCAATACGATATAGAGAGTGGTTGCAAGAAACGGAATGAGAAAAGACAATTGGAAAAGTTTTATGAATGATTGACATTTGACGACATTCTGACACATTCACAGTAAGATAGTTCAGAATACACCAGTTGCCTAGAGTGCACAGGTCATCCTGGAGATGCAAGCAGTTTTCAATTGAATCGATTACTCTGAATATTTTAAGATAGTCTGCATATAGAAGGAAAAAGAGTCAAGAAGACGCGGTAGATCATTTATGAAAATTAAGAAGAACAAGTGGCCAAGGATCGATTCTTGCGGAACACCTGAGGTGGGATAGAACGTAGCAGACGACGAGTAGTTTACAGTTACAACACAACTACTTGTTAATCATTACAATATAGAAAGGAAATCAAGAGACCATATTTGTCCAATTTCAGAAGAAGAAAGTCATGGTTCACAGCATCAAACGCTGTAGAAAAATCAGCGTAGGGTATATCCACTTCGATAGCAGTAAGAGTGTTGGCGAATAGTAGATTCGTAGAATAGTAAATTCGTTTTTGACAAATCCACGTTGCTCGTTGGTAAGGAAAGCCTCGAATCTAGGATGGATTCTATTATAGGTAACTTTCTCAAATAGCTTGCTGAAATAATGTAGAAGCGAACTTGGACGACAATTTGAAATGCACGGATGATCACTTGCTTCGAGTAGCAGTAATCAATTTGGATTTGCTGCTCAGTTAAACTTCTTTTCAAATGTGATTGAAAATTTGAACAGAAATAGCTGAGTTTGTGCAATTATTGTGGACATAGCGGAAGCCTTCGACTATAGACTGACCATAATGTTCTATTGAATCGTTTATACGATGCTGTTATAAGAAGCATTTTTCTAAACTGGTTTCGGCATTTTCAATTTTCAGCATATGTCGCATATTGCATCATAAATTTTAGGATGATAGCTTCAACACAGCATTAGCTAGTAGGTACCTATCCAAATACATATCTAATATTCAATATTGGATGTACCGACCATTTAGTGAACTAGTTTATTTAGTCTGCTGTAATATTAACTGAAATTTCGCTACTCACTATTTTATTGTACTTACTATGCATTATGGAAATAAATTTATTATTATTATAATATTTGGAATGCCATCAGAACCAGAGCCAGAGCTAGAATCGAGACAATTCATTAAGTGTTCAACTTCTAAAGGGTTCCTACGAAACGAAGAGAGTGCTCTAAAGTTAGGAAAAGCGAAGAAAATGAGAAATTAACATGTGAAGGAGTAAAAAGTTTTGTAGTCAAGAACAAACAAAGAGCTCACAAGTCTGTTCAGCGGTGGTCGCAAAAGTTTTATCAAGAAATAACATAAAAGCGATGAAGGCGGTTTTTTAATGGATCGAATAAAGGGCCAGAAGGGTTTCGAATTATTAGAATAGAAGCCTCAACCCTGGCAAAGTAGGCACACATTGCATCTTTACCATCATTTTTGCATGAAAACCTTGTTTTTGAAAACCTTGTAATGTAGAACGTTTGAATTTGCCATGAGCGACATCCTTCAACTTCAGAGGTAAACTAGGGAGCTCCGTTAGGCTTTCTGGGACGACATGTGGAAGTGAAACGAAAATTCAGATTTAAAAAGGAGATGTAAGACTATGGAGAGATTCGTCAAAATTCGAATGACGAAGAAATGAATACCAGTTAATATGATTGATTTCGTTCGCCATTTCGACCAAATTGGCTTTTTGGAAATTGAAAGGGGAGTAGTAAGATTCTTTGGATCCGACAGGAAAATTGATAGAAAGTTCTAAATGTACAGGAGGGTGATGAAGATGATGAAAGAAAATAAGATGAAGCAGCAGAATCCAAATAAACTGAATACACTGGAAGGTTGGCTAAAATAAAATCAAGTTTTTTTTTGCCATTAATATTAGGTACAGAGTTTAATTTGGAAAGGGAACAAAAAGAAATGAAGGAAGACGAAGTTAGGAAAAGCCTATTGCTAGGTGTGATGGTTGAATAAGAGATATTCCACCCGATAAAAGACATATTAAAATCACCACATTACACTAACCGAGCGGAAGAGAAATGGCAGAGGAGATAGGATGAGAACTAAAAAAAGTTCATAAAGTGAAACAGAACTATTACAGGAGATAGAATAAGTAATAATGAAGTAGGAGCAAGAGAAACATGCACTAAAACACATTCCACTGAAGAAGAGTACTCGTGACGGATTTGTGGATGTCAAAGAGAACACTTTTACCATTAGACTTATAACAGATTGTGCAGTGGACATATAGTTCTCTTATGCAAAATTCATTTTATTTTTAAACACAATCAGGCTGTGTATTAAATATGTGTTAAAAAAAGACTCTGAAAATGGTGAAACTATCAGTTTACTTCAAAAATTATTCCGACTCGATTTAGTGCATTCTTTCTGATAAGCTCCCGGAGCACATAATCCGCTTATAACTGTGAAAATTTTAGACTTGAATGAGTGTGGATGAAAAAAAATGAATGAGAGTTAGACTTTGTAGTGCTATCTGTAAACCGGCAAACAACATTTTTCTATAAACGGTTACAGTTCGCCGCAGTACTTACAGATAATGACATCCTTGTTAATTCTTAAATTTTCACCCCATTTCAAAACGGAAATAACATTAATAAAATGACCTTAAACAGCTCGTAATAAAATTTGCTTACCAAAAAAAATTGAAGAACTTTTATCGATCCACGAAATCTACAAAATTAGAAAAAGACCTTCGATTAGTATAAATTTCCACCAAAGTTGCACTAATTTAATTTGCTTCTTTTCAGTTTGGTGCGTAAATTTCAATGTCGGCAATGAGCTGTCAGATGGTTAATAGTGCTGCAAAAACTAAAACTATCAATAAAGCAATCACGAAAATATTTGCGTAGGTGTTTATCACCTCAAATTTATGGCAATACTTAATAGTACTACCATCGATGTCAGCTACTATGCTACACACCCATATCAAATTAACATCAATTTCCATTTAAATTCCTTCTCAACAGCTTGTCTATCAAAACACATTACGCCAATCGGATGTGATTTAAACGATATATCGTTCAAGTATTGTTTTCTAGCAAAACAAATGTACTCCATTGTACACGACATGTCCTACAAGCTTGTCTCCTTTGGAACCAGTACTGTCCAGCTTATTTATGAAGTATTCAATCACTGAAAAGGGCCCAATAAAGACCTCCAAAGGTGTGGACCATCAACAAATCATGGCGCTTCATCACGACCTCCGACGCGCACTCGGCAATGGATTTTGATAGCTTCTTCCCAACCCGCACACCCGGAAGGTGTTTAACATAACAATTCACGCTTTAGCCTCCAATGACCTCATGTATTCCTCGACCGAGACGAAGAAGGCAACCTTTCTAAAATAAATCATCTTCGACAGTGACGACCAGCGGGGAATCGTTAGCCCAATTTTAACAAGATTTCGTTTTGAAATCATCCAGGTGTACGTCCGCGCCGAACATACGGACGAATGTCGTTAAAGCTCAATTTTCGTATCTTAACTGTTCGAAATAAGCACAGTGTCACAAAAAACGATGCATTAATTTTGACATCGATTTGGGAGGAATTTATTTTTGAAAAATTATCGTTACGATACCACACACAGGCGCAAAATAATTTGAGTCGACCGCGTAGCGTAACGATGGCGCGAGCTAGCCGAATCGCTTAAAATTCAAATAGAAAGCCAAATAAGACGAAGAAAAAAATGTTGTTAAGATGCTGGTTGACGACTTGTTATTGACTCTTCATTTTAAGTGCTTTTTGGCCGTGTGCCGCCCACGCGCTGAATTCCACGAAATATTTCGACACCGTCTTGATACCTGTTAGATGTTTTATTTCAACGACTTTGACGTTGTTAACAAACGAACATGATTTAACCCTTGGGCTTAGTTTTTTTTTCTCGATAAAATACAAGTTTGGGCCGTTCGCATAACAATTAACAAGCAAAATCTTCTGTTTCATGCCACGCTTTTGCTTTTCATTGCAAGCATAATCTGATATGTGGCTGTAATGCCAGGACGTAATATCTAATGCGACATTCTAAGCCCCATTCCGATAGACATCGAAGACATGAAAAAAGATACGATGCCGAATGGGTTAAAACAATATAACTGATATAACCAACCGAAAACCGGTACAACAAATCACTTGGAATATTCAAATTAATATTCAATTGATTCAAATTATGAAAATCTAAAATTTTGAGTATCTATAAACTTAAAAGCCTCAGCACAGCGTCCATCGGCCCCCTGCTGGCTGCCATATATTCAGTGGCTCCGAGCTAGCCTCCCTTTCGACCTTCAATTTGCCACTGGCAGTAGCATATTTACACTACACCTCATATTATTATAGGAGCCATGAAAGATAATAGAGAGTTAACGTGCCATCGACGAAAATGTCCGTCAGAGGTGCGGAGTTTCACTGCACCCCCGGGAAGGGGTGTGAATGATATTATTCGCAAACGGTGCTGGCAGTCAACAAACGTTCCTGCCTCCTGATACGGCGATAGTTTCATTACATTTTATGGTGGCTAATTATTGCGCGAAATAAATGCCATTTTAATGACTTTCGACTTGGTCGTGGATGATGGACGGTAAGCTGGATTCTCATTTACTGCGAGCAAGTCAATGGACACGTAAGAGTCCTCAGCGACTGAAGGGAGGCGAGAAAGGATCGTAAATTCCTCTAAAGTTGATAGTAAAAGAGGCTTTAATGTATGAACAGTCGATGGTCGTCCGAAAAACTTGGTGTCAAACTATTCCCGAGAAAAATAAACCTACCTGTCGCGTACGTGATGAGCAGCAGCGCACAATAGCGCCCGGACCAGACCGGACCGCGATTGGAAATGCTCGCCAGCAAAAGGGCATTAAAACTTCCCCCGGCACAATGCTACGCTGCACCACACAACGGAATATGACTCAAGTTTTATTGTTGGGGCCGTTATCAAGTTTATGGTCGATTTTAAGGATACCACGGAAATAATACCACAAAAACAACGGAATAGGGCTTGCAGTAAAAAAGTTTAATGTTCATATTATTCCTGGTCAGGTTTTTATGGTAGTTTTACTTACATTTCTTGACGGTTTTACTTGGAAAAAGTTAATTCACGGAAAATAATGCAGATTAATCATATGACGTGCATTTCAGATAAATGAGTGGATTTGCATGGGACAGTGATTGAGTCGTTGAGCTTGATAGAATGAAAAATATGGTTCGTTAATTTTTAAAAGAAAAAAATTAATGTTACAAAGTCAGAGATATTAAGGTAAAACTTTTCAAAAGTGATACAAAAAAAATTGATAAAATATTTTAACGCTAAAAAATCTGAAACTTCTTCGGTGAAAATTAGCATGATATTAACAGAAACTGAAATAAAATTTTCTTAATAGAGGGGTTTGTGTTCATTTTTGGTGTTCGCTGTGACTGATCCCATAGTACGAGATGATTATTTGAACAAAAAGCTGGTTATTCACAGAGAGTTAACTACCCTAAACGTTCCTGTGAAATCTATCCCGTATGTGTATTGTGGGAGTGTTTAGCCTTCTTTACATTGTGCATTTCCTCAGCAAACGCAGATTTTATCTCCCAACACTGTATTCTTTTTGTATTCTCTTTATTCCAACACAGTAATACCTCTAACACCAATGACCGAATTTCGGACCGAATCAGCCCTCCTCTAAGCAAAAGCATATATACTATATACATAGTTGATTTCGGGATTGTTATAAAACATAGATCTGACACTATATAAAAATTTATAGGAGTAGTTGGTATGTATTGCAGCTTGCAAAACCATGTGTTTTAGCCCCGAATGTCTGTATTATAGCACTCAACGTCATGCGTTAAAGTCCTCATGAAAAGCAAAGTAAAAGTAAGACTCCCTGTTTCATGCAATTTTGAAATTTTGACACCTGTAGCAGACTTAAATTTCTATTTGATAGCTGAAATCGTATTTCTGAACTTTAAATTGATTATAAATAAATCCTGATCGCATCTGGATTCAAACCGGATGTCCTTTTCTTTAACAAACCAGATGTGCTTTTGCACGAATTTATTGTAAAGCTATTATTATTGTAAAGTGGTTGCATATGAGCATGTGCTATGTAGAATGTGATATTATGGCGCTGGGAACTAAACTTAAAGCTCACGATGTTATGTTCCTACATAGCGTACGCAACCAGAAATGTTGCGCTATCTTACATAGGAGTAGGCGCTATGTAGGCTTTTTTCAATATACTTACTGGATGATCAACAAAATATGGGCTGTGAACCAATCGCTATATGATTCGAAAAACAACCAGTAAAATTTGAGTTGATTTACATCTGGAGCACAACAAGCCATTTCTAAGAATACCGAGGAGGTTTAAGTTTTAGATTTATTACGGCTTTACTTTGCTGCTTGGTTGAGGGAAACAATCCATTGGATGCACTAATGAAGAATTATTAAGCTTCCTTTCTTCTGAACTCGGCTTCTACCATTGATATATCTGTTCCACCACATTGCACTTTTTGGAAGGCATCGTGACTGGAAAATCCCAAGGTCCACCAATAAACACTTCCAAAAAATTGCACGTGAACTGCAAATGTTTCCTAAATAATAGCAGACAATTTGTTCGGCAAATCATTACCTACAAAACAAACGATTAGCAGGCAGTAATTGGGTACGTTGAGAGTAGAGTAAAGGTTTCTTAAGGTGATCACAATAAATCAACAACTATTGTTCTTGACTTCATTGACTAAAACCTTACAAGCACGTTTTATGGCAATGATTTACAGCAAATAATCCCAACTCCTAACCAAAATAGCAATTGGTTACATATGATATACGAGAATCTTTTCTCAAACACTTTCCATCACTCCGCTTATATAGTTTAACTATCCACTAAAAATATTGTATAATGAAATTGTATATGATTTTCCAACTGATCATGTAAACATTTGAAGCTATTGGGACACATTTTTTTCCGCGTGACATTCAGATGGATTGGACTCTGAACCTTGGCCCGATAATAATTAAAGGCGTTTCAGAAACCATACGCAATAAATCATACAAAACAATTAAAATAACAGCTTTCTCAATGGGGATCTGAAGAGATTATACGATAAGCTACCCTGCGAATTTCCTATTAAATCTCACGAGGCCTCGACCTCTATATTAATTCAGTGAGGAAAAAAATTGTATGCGACCGTTATACGAGAAAGTTCTTGGATTTCGTAAATTTTAAACGTAAAACCACTGACTATTCTTGTTCCATGTTTCGAAGTAAGACGGTTTCGAAGTACTTTTTGCTCACCTCAAATCATTGCTACAAATACCGACAAAGAACCAGGCTCCGACTTGATTTTCGATCACCCCTTTGGAAATGATTTTCAATAAATCCCTGTCTTTCCGTATTTTTCCGCCTTCCAGGAAATTCCCATATCTTATACTTATTTTCAAAAGGGGTGATAAGTGATCAGTCGACAACTATTGAGGCATCATGATTCTATTTGTTATCACTAAATTCTTTGAGAAGCTGTACAGTTTGTGCCTAACTTAATCGCCTTATCGACCCTCTTGTTAATGAGCAACATGAAATCATCGAGGCAGAATGACTTGCACCAATCTAATGATGCTAGATTCTAATATGATCTGTGAAATGGAAAAGCGAACCCAAATTGACGCGGTCCTTTCGATCTGCAATAACTTCGCAACTTTGACACATCCGCATCAGTGGCGTGGCGTGACAATTGACCGAAGGGAAGCAATTGGTTGATGTCCATGGTTGATTAAGCTTTCCGCAAATTCGTTACGTGTAATAGAACCTCTCTATAAAAGCACCGAGGAATTACTAAAGGGGGCGTGAGAGTAGACATTCTGTATTCTTATGAAAATAAAAGTTCACAGTCCTTCACACAATAAGAAACCATATCAATATTTATCAGTACAATAATAACATTCCCAGAACTAGAAATATAATATTTTTGAAAGTGACCAAACTTCGAAGAATTGAAAAGGTTTAAAAATATGAAACCTTGAGTTTATTTTAACGATTATGCTACCAAATATTTCCAAATAAGCACTTGTAAAGAATGGTACAACATTCTCAGTGTTGTCAATTATGCACCTTGCTGTTTTACGACGTTGTGCTGTTGCGCAAATCGACCATAATTCGTTCCTAATTTCCGTGGAACTGTTTCTTAAAGATTGTATTAGATCTGAATATGATACAGTATATTACTTTGTTAGGACTGAAACATATCGAATAGTATGTATTTTTTTTTATAGAAAAAACATTAAACAGAAAAATCAACTAAGAATCTTTAAGTAAAATAAAAAGCCCACTCTCACTATTAACGATCTCTCCGTATCAATTAGCACTATCATTTTCAGTTATATATTCTACGAGCTATTTTAATTGCTCCTTATTATAGATTTTTTTTTTTAAATAATCGACCATTAAAAGTCCAACGTTTTGGAGCTAATTTCGGAAGCATTTTTTGACGAATAAATACAAAGCACATGAACTCATTGTCCTTATTGAAAAACTAGTAGTAGATTGGGATAACTATTACTATTTATAACTATTGAACAATTTAGATAAAATCAAATTTAGTCGATGTTCGAAGAAATGAATAAATATTGCGTTTTTCAACCCAGTTATTTTGGAAGATATTACAGAGTCTCCTCGAGGCTTTAAATTTTCGGACAGTATGCAAAACAAGGTTAAATGAACGGGACGCAGTTTGGTTATCAGAAACATATGTGAGATTTATGAAAGTTTCTTTAACTGCACCGGAAGAAGCAATATAACCAAAGGTTGTTGAAAGTTGTGATCGATATGATACATCGGTTGTTTTTTCTAATATTATTGCTATGAATTTGCTTTTCTAAATTTCATTACAAATATCTTTCAATATTTTTTTTTGTGAAAATCAACCTAGGAAATCGTTTTGAATATAATTTGATGCTCCGGAAGAAACAATTGCTTGGTCCAAGTGACCTGGCAATTATTGATTACGCACTGTCAAAAGATTTATTGTCTTTAGGTGATTTAACCCTATTGCAAGAATACCCATTTTCATTATGACTATGTAATGCTTCTTCTTGACATCCTAAATGACACACAGTGTTTATTAGAATCTTCATTGTTTCTCATTTTTCCTAACTGTGAGTAATATCACTGAATATTTATATTGACTACTCAGCAATTCTTCAAATCACCGGAATCAAACTTGCAAAGTAAAAGGACTGAATTGAAATGATCAGTGCTTTTTCTACCATGCCTGTTCACAGCTTTAACATTATTTAAATTATAAAATCCGATACTTCGCCAAATTTCTGAAACGCTTGAAAATAGCACACATGACCAGCAAAACTATTTTTGTTTAATATTGCAACCGATAATCCGTTCCGAGTTTTCCATTTATTAATTTTGCGATCAAACTGTCGAGTAGGTATACTTCTTTGTTATAGAGACAATTTTCGAATTCGGTTTTGATCGGTCCTGGTTGATGGTGTAATTTTTTTCAGCAAATTACCGAGATCCAATAAAATAAAATTTAAATAAGTTGACGAATTCTAAAATTTCGACCCACAGAACAAGTGAACACATTCACCTATTTCAACCTTTCACTATTTCAAATATCAATTAAAAGTATCATGCAATTTTACACAGTAATTTTATACATTCAATTCTGTACAATTCTAGTCTACAATTTCACCTATTACTGCCAAATCTTATAAGCTATAAGTAACTAAAAGTCTTCGCCAATTGAACATACAAAAATAGAACATACAAAAAAATAATGTCATAATATAAATCATAAATAAAATACATAAAATAACGACTTATTGAATCCACAGCCTCTGGCAACGCTCTTCACATATCGTAACTCAAACTCGCTCACAGCAAGTATTCTTCATTCACAAAAATCTGTATAAGCAAAGTAAAATGATAGCAATAACAATTTACCCAGCTTCTAGTGAGGGGAACGCAGGAATATGTTCCACCAATAGTCAGTCATGCGGTCGCAGCTCCGCTCTGAGTCTCTCTCTTGAGAAGATAATTTCCCCTAGGAAGCAACATTTTCATTGCTTCCAAACAGATCGTATGAAGACATTTTTTTTAATGACGTCACAGTCTAGTCTATATGTGGTCAAATAAATGGTCGTAGATGCAATTTTTACGTTGCTTCCAAGCCGTGGTTGTGCTTTCATTATTTTCATTCTGTGGCGTTACCAGATCAACTGTGTGAGATGTTCACAATTTGATTTGAGAAATTTTTTTTAATAAATGTTAATACACGATTATTTCACGATTTCGAAAACAAAAACAATTTAAAATCTATGTCAGCCAAATGTAAGGGAAGCAATGCTTCCCTTGCTTCCATGAACGCCACGCCACTGATCCGCATTCCTTCTTAGTTGGCTCCAGTCTTATCTTCGCGATCGACCTCAACTTGTAAAATTTCAAGGCTAATTTATCTAAAAGAGTTTTCACATCTTCTGGAGAAGCACAAGAGTCATCTAGGCCCCCAGCTTTCTAAAATCTTCATTTCTGATGTGTGAACTTAAACTTGAAAATTAAAGATAACTTTAACATTTACCACATCATAAACAGACAATTACAATCTGAGGCAACCTTCCTTCAATCCAAGCTTCAATTTCTCGAAAGCGAGTCTAGCGAAAATAGAATGTATCTTTATATAAAAAAGTGCCATGGGATAAATTTTTCCCGTTAAAATAAAATCAAAATGTATTCTTACTGCCGTACTACCTTGAATATTATCATATTCTAGACCTTGGTGTAGTATGGGGCAAGATAGCAGAAAATGCCTGCTTAGTATGGAATGCAGCTTTTGAGCTACATAGTAATAAAGTCCAATCTGATCATATACAATATTTGTTTTTCGCTTTGAGAAGTCTATATAACCCAAGAGATTTTCCATCTGGAAAACACAAACAAGAAGCACTAGGTGTGCAACTTTGCTCAAGGAACACAATCATTGCATAACCTATGCTTATAATGAGCCCATAAATAGGTGTTGTATGATATTCAATTCTATACGCAGTCACTACTCTTCGCCTATCTCTAAACCTATTTTTAAAATTAATTTCTCCAAAGCCCTTTAAACATCCTAACCTTTACATTTTCCATGAAGACTAGCCTAAAGTAAAATAAAATAAAGAAACTGCTGCATAATTTGTGATGTATTTTTTTTTAATGTCGTTACAGATGTGGGACGATTCGTATTTTGAATTGTGAATATTTTTTCCTATTATGTATGATATTTTCGTTGTGTGGTAAATTAAATAACAAATAATTGGCATTATAGTGAGAATTTTCAAGTGACGGTGACCTACTTCTAGATCGATATGCATAAGATTTCAGCCTTAGACTTTCTTCACAACTATTTCCCGAGGAGTCATTTGGAAATCAGTCGAAATTTTTCGTTATTCCATACTTTTAATAGCTTTAATTAAAACAATGAATACCAAAAAAACATAAATTTTATAGTAATAATATAGAATTCCTCATCAGATATCAATTAGTAGCTGCCTGAAATAATAGCCTATTTAAAATATCATATTATGAAGAGAAATCACAAACGAAAGCCACACTGTCACAATTTTCCGCTGAAAATCAAAACAATGATAATTCTCTTACAATATTATCTCTGCACGAAATCACCATATCAATAGGTCGTTCAAGCATAAAAATCTCACACCTCCGTGCACATTCTTTTTGTCAAGTTCGATTCATCGCTTTGGCGACCATTTGATATTCAACTTTTTTTCTCATTTCCCAGGTGATTTACAGCACACGCCATACGAAAATGGTATTATTATCAATTTAGACTCGTATCCTGAGCACTCACCGATGCCAAATTTTGGATACATTGGTCATATACAGAGATAATCATTTACAAAGCATCGTCGTTTCCATGACAAACGAGACTTTTGTTTGTACGCGCTTCTCCTTCGATTTTAATGGATTCTCTCCAAGATTTCGAATATTGCTTATCATTTTCGCTTTCAGCCAAATTAATACCCAATTCGATTTGCCTGAATAAACGATGTTATTCTAACAGAAATTTGGGAAGTATGCCACTTGGAAATCGAACATTTGCCTCGGTTTTGATTTATGGTCGTGGTTTAGTGTTTGTGCTGAAGATCTTTGGTATGCGGATACTGAACGACCGTTCTTTTGTTGCGGAGTGATTGTGCTTTCGTTATTTGAAAAGATTATGAAAAGAAAAATGAATATTAGATATGTATAACTGGATCATGTCATTTCGATTGAGTCGAGATTTCAGATTATAAATTCACTTGTAGGTGGAGGTTCTACGGTGTTTGTAACGGATTCCTTTGATGAAACTTGAAATTTAATTTCTTGAAAATGTCAAGCTGTAGCAGAGCAGCTTTAGGGTTTAATGAGTTCGATGACTGGATTTCAGTTTTCCTACTACACTTGGCAAGTTAATTCCAACAAAAAGGATAATAGAATATAATTACCACTAACCTCATCATTTACAAATGTTTGTTTTCGAGAAAAAATATGAAGACTTTTAAGAAACCCATTTGAATTGATTTACAATAATCTTAATAAAGGACGAACAAAACCTCTTTTCAATTAAATAAAAATTTCAGATAAATATCTTATCACTGCTACTTTTGACATGGCTTTATTTGACATTTATCTGCAATGAAATGAACTACATCATCAATTCCTCCATGCATTATCTTGAAAATGACTTTTTCTAGTCCTTAAAGTCCTTTTAATCTCTTCAATTATCTTCATACTTGACCCTAATCGTCATTGTCTCATGACCTTTTCCATAATATTCTTGTTTCTTGGCGGCTCATGCTGGCGTTAATCCTTGTGACTTCATCTTATCGCTCAATTGACTTCTTGAAACGCACTCGAGTGCATGGGTCATGCCAAAAAGCGAATATGCTTGTCAGTCACTGCAGGCAGATGTTTCCACTTAATGGACACTCCGGGTGTTCCAGCCTAGATCGAGATGAAAGAAACACTTCCATATTTACAAAATATTGTGAGTGCAAGATTTTGTTTCGGACATTTTTCATATGTTCGACGGAAATGTTATGACAATCAGTTGCACTTAGAAAATTAGGATCGAGTTACGATTTGAAAGAGGTTTGGGACAGTTTTCAAAGTGTATGACTGCTTAGTTGGCTGTGAGAAAATTTTACGATGGAGCATTTCGAAAATGCTCTTAGTTTGTTGCAACATGAAATTAAATTGAAATTTCTGTTGGGTTTGACAAATTAGTATCTTATTGTGACTAGTGTAAATTTTTGCTGCTATGAGTGCAGTTCTTGAAACTAAGAGGTTTCCTTTTGCTGTGATTTGTGATATTTTTGGGATTATTGATGAATTGGTTAAGGCTGTTTAGGGAGGTACCTTTGTTTCGGATAGTGAATATACTTCTTAAGCATCAAGTAGACCTTTTGCTGATTGTGCATATGTAAGCCAGGAATTCGTTTAATTACTCCTATATATTAAGAATTCTACCTAATTAATGTTTACGAAGAACGTTTGACTTTTTACGTTTGACCATTTAAAAAAGTAAAATATTTTGAGAATTTTTTGTCAACCAGTTTCAGTTATTATTAGGACCTCCCAAATTAGTTCTGGATATGTTCGGGCATCCACAGGACACCAAACTCACCCGGAATTGTCAAAAAGTTCTATAGCTCATTAGATTTGAAGTTATTTGTGGATGAACCTCCAAACTGTACTGAAAATGCATAGCTATATTCGTAATAGATTTGGAGATAGTGATAAATTCTAACGTAATACACCAGAATGCAAAGTGAAAAATGTATATTGGTAGGCGCGACAGCTCGCAAAACCATGTATTATAGGCCTTGATCATAAGCAATATTTGACGTCGGCCCAAAAAAGGATTCGAAGCAGAGGCTCAATGCTCTAAAAACCGATGCCCTAACCACCAGACTACAAGAGTTTGACGAAATATTGCTATTACGCAGCTCACAGTAATGATATGTGTCGAGACTCTACGCATGGGAGTGGGGAATATTTGCGCCAGAGTTAAGACTATGTACTTATTATTGAAGACTATATGCTTAGCAGAAAATCAGGCATAATTTGTATTCAAGACTATATGCATAGCAAAAAATCGGCCACAAATTGTATGGGCATATTCGCAATGAAACAGACACATGTTACATGTGCTATGTAGATTTTAAGAAGTATGATTTCATGTCGCTGGGAGCTATATTTCATAGCTATGCGATAGATTATGCGATAATGAATGCTATACATAGGAATACCGGGTATGCGGTTATTTTTAGTGCAAGACGTAACTTTTGATCCTCTTTCTGTTATTGCAGGTTTTTATTCTAAACTTGTTTCTATGTTTTCCTAGTTTGTGTCGAGTTTTCTCTGTAATAAGTTTTTACCCGACATAAAAGCGAACACACCTAATCTAAAATTTCTGTTCAATACCAAAGATGTATATCCATATATGTTTAGCCTGTTTATGCATCGAGTGTTAGTTCATATCGTTGTTGTCTATTCTGCATTATTTTATGTTGTTTAAGTTGCAGCGCCGAAAAATATTGCATCTTAGATCTCCTAGATCCTCACTTTTCCATACTTTTCTTCATAAAGAAGTACTGAAAAGTAAACCAACATCCGATGAATCAGTTAATGTGAACAAAATTAAAATGTTTGGTGATTTTATTTAGCGACTGTTTGGTTCCGAAATATCACCAAGAACAAGCTAAAGGATATCGCCTATTTGCGAGAGGTCTTTTTTGCAGGAAGGTTGCGGTCTGGAACATTCTCCGGTGGAAGGTAACTTCAGCGAATACTGGGTTAGGATAATTTTACGTGGTTTCTAAGAGAAACTGTTTTTTCCATGATTGAGCGCTCACACATCAGTATTTTTTAAGTTTTATGAAATAACTTAAAGTCGGTTTTTTTGGAAGAGAAAACACAAATCAGAAAAAAATCGTTGTATAAATAAAAAAATTGATATGAATCAAATATTTTCAAATGTGATTTGGCGTCATATACGTTTTTTTTTAATTTAAATAATCTACCTTTATTTCAATAACGCTGCATCAAAGTGGTCTTGTTTAGCACAAAATGTTTTGTTTTACATTCAATGATGAAAATTATGATATGAAAATAACATTTGTATAATAAAGTGGAATCATTTTTATTGAATGTGGGGGCTTATTTAATTCAAATAAGATTCGTTTTTTATTTAAAAGTGTTTCAACTTTTGATTTAAATTTGATTCTATTAAATTTTAACTGCTGAAATTTTTCTGAGTGCAGTATTGCAAAAATTATTGCACAATTGGTGCCAAAACCGATCGATCTGCGGAGTGATAATCTACCTGACATTCTAACCGATAATGTAATTATATCTGTTTCCTAAATGCGTTCCCTAACTTTCCCCCCAAACGAAAAAGGGCTACAGCTTTGCTGACAAATGCGCTTTCGATTTTACAAGAATTTACTTGAATTTTTTCTGCTGGCGAGATTTCTACAAGTTTCCAGCTGTCAAGTAGTACAACACTGATTAATTTGTCATTGTTTGTGTGAAAATGATTATAACGGAGACATGAAAGGAGATGCCGTTTTTACTCTTCTCTTTGTTTTGTTTGTTTTTACAGGTAATGTATTCTTTTAGTTTTGTGATATTTGGCAAATTTTCCCCCACCACATAAGTAAGGTTTTTACCCTGAAAGCTGGTAAGCTTATCTATTACCAAAAAGCTGTAATGACTACACAATCTCAATAAAATTCTAGGAAGCCAACTAAAAATAAATGTTCGTAATTAGTTCGTGTAAACCGCTTTTTTAAATTCATTTTGTTTGAGGTTGGAATAAACCGAAAAGTTTTTATTAATCGGAGTCTTCCAATTTTTAATACAATACATCTGCTAAGGAAAATAATTTTGAAGCACAAAAAGAAAGCTTGCACAACCCAAGCTACGAGGGAATACTGTGGTATCAAATTCTGCATCGTTGTATTTTGAGTTTTGCCATTCAGTTCACTTGCTCTCAAACCAAAAAAAAAATGAAATGAATCAGAAAGATACTGGGAAAAAATAAAAAAGAAGATCGGGGAAGCAAAATAAGGGTTTCATTGATTATATACGAGGTCTTTCAGTAAGTTTTCATGGCATTCTTACGGATTACTCATAACACAACTTACAGTTGCTGAACTCTGCAGGTTGGTTACGGCCTAGCGGAAAATCCGTCAGTTTGGTTCAGGCCAACAAAGTCGATTGCTGCTAGTAAATTTTTATTTATCAATCGTCTTTGTGATCGACCGGTTTATCTAAGAGTTGAAGAGGAGACGTGGAATAAGTATCTAGTCCGGGGAAATTTAACATGGTGCTTCGGAAAAATTAGGGGAAAGCTGAATTTTGGTGTGAACCTTGGTACTGGCGTGTTGAACAAAATGTCAAAAGTCCCCATCGATCCGAGTGCTGCGTTACTTTTTACACGGGGTCAAATGTCACCAAAAGTGACCTTTCCTAAATATCTCAGTAACGGTCACGTCTTCAGAAAAACAATGTATGGCGAATTTGTAGCTTGGAAAATTTGCTACAAAAAAGATTGTATAACTGTTTTTTGTAACCATAACCGTTTTTGAGATATATTGATCTAAACATTTGCTACTAGCAGCATCCTCTTTCTCAATGGCATGTTGAAATTATCCGATTTTGATTACGACTTGGAATGTTTGTGAGTTTGTTTTTCTATGTTTAAGAGGCGCATGAAAAAAAACATGTAAACAAACTTACCTACCACAATCCAGGGTAGATGGAAAAGTGTGCTCCGAAAAGTTACCCCCCCCCCCCCCCCTCTTTCCATCGAAATTAAGGCTACTTTTTTATTTTGAAATAATGGGCCTTGAAACCGAAAATATGAGGTTGTGGGCGCCCACTTTTTTTGTGTTGGTTCGCGTTATTGACAAGCGTGATGCAGCTAGAGTCATGACCCCTCCCTTGAACCACTAGAGAGACCAGTGTTTATCCGGCGCCATAATGACAAGCTTCAAAATTTAGCCCAAGAATCCTGAGATATTCCTAATGCGAATGGCCTCTTCCATCAATTATTCCTTATAATTATCCTCTTCTCATAATTATTACCTTTTATTCCGCCCTAAGTGAAAATTTTGGGCATGTTTCTCTTAATGGTTAAAATTTAAAATCTCTTTTGATTCCTTTCCGTCTTAGAAGGAGCTCTGGAGAATTTTATTTAACTAGATTTAGTGGAACGATTCACCCATTTAATAGAAATTAGTTTGAAATAATGGATTTGTTTGGAAGTCCAAGAACACTGAGCAACCAAACAAATGTGCTTACAGTAATAGTAAATAATGTATCATAAATATTTTACAGCCTAGCCCGCAATCCCTTCCTAACATATCGAACTCAACGAGAACTGTAAATAAAAATCCAATACAAAATTTATCACCGTGAAACACCTACATATCACCGCTGAAAAAATCACATTCCCTTTTCGACTCGATAGACATCGAAAAAAAAAGTCAAACACTTTCTTTCCACAGCGATAATTTTCAACTTTTTCATATTATTTACAATGGATAGATATATCAGATTTTTACTTTTTTTACAACTCCCATCAAATACATAATAGAAATATTTCATAAATTATTATCATTCGTGTGCTCACGACGATGCGACTTTGTAGTATGATTCTCTGGGCGACCGTCCCTGAAACTAAGTACGAAAAAAACTCGAAACTAGGCCAAAGGAAAATTGATTTCTCCTAATAAAGGAAATCAATTTTGATTCGACAAGTACAAAGTCGAGGATGAGCGCGCAGGTAGAGGACGAACGATAAGTAAATGTGTGAGTACACTGTGCATCAGGTTAAGTTGGATAAGGGATTGCCGTGACACGGTACTATGAAGCGTTTCGAGCCATGGCCATAAGAAATTCACCACACAATCATGCTGTCGAAGAAATTTCTTTCGATATTTATAGGTCTTTCTGCTCCTACTACGACTCTCGTCTTGATGTCAAATGATTTCTGTCTGCAGTAGTCGAACTGAGAGCGATTTGGATTTGAGGAAATGAAATAAATTGTCATATTTGATTCGTGTGAATCATGAAATCTCGCCAGACAGTTGACAGCGAAATTGAAGGGGATGATTCTAAATGTAGAGCACGGAAAGAAATTTTAAAGATTTCCTTCACTTCCACCACAAAAACCAGTTGATACAAAGTCGATTCAATATTTTTCCAACAGTTGAACAACTACCTTTCTTCAAGAAAATTGTGATACACATAATAATCAACCGCAAATGATAGCTCTCCATCAAGAACGGACGATGCTAGGTGCGTCCGCAAACGATTTTCAAATGCTTGGGAATTTATCAAGCGGCCGTGTCGACACACGAACCATTAACACATGTAAGGACACTTCGTGAAGGTGCTCCCATGTCGTTTTTATAAATTCGGTTGGACCGAACATCCGCCAGCATCGCCCTAAACTTGCCGCCTCGTTTAGTAGACAGGCGAAAGTGCGGTGGTGATTTACGATGGTCATTTCGCAAATTGAGCAGCCATCGTTGACCACAAAGCGCCAAATTGGTTTGTTCCCGCCACATTGCATCTCGATTCCGACGATTTAGCAGTCTAACGAGGCAACGCCGAATGGAATAGAATCAGGATTGCGTTCACTATTGTTATTTACGATAACTTTTATCGATAACTAAAGGAAATCGACGTAACGAAAGGAAACTATTCAACTCAACTATCCGCCAAGGCTACCTGCTTTCGTTGTCATCAGTCGCCGACCGTATCCGTGCACTCCCTGTTCTCGCGCTCCGCAGGACGACCCGACTTACACGTTTATTTACTTTCCTTAATAGCATGTGTCAGTGGGAAAATTTGAATACGAGATGGCGAAGTTATCAATAATCGAGTGTTGACATGCAACATGATGAACTATGACGCTGACGACGTTTGCCAACCGGTCGCTGAGTCCTAGAACTTCTAGGATTTTCTCGTCGGGCCTAAATAGGCTAAACAATATTTTTGCGCGATGCAAATCGGATTTCTGTTTACTTTCGATACGAATCAAAAAAGGGGGGCCATTAAGCTATCGTAAATTCGTTAATGATCCGCGACAAAAGGTAATGAGGTGTTCAAGGTCCTGTGTATTTCGGGAATAAAATGATAATTGTAATCGTGCGCCTATAGCGGGGGCTGCATTGTTAACTTAATAGTTATGGGAACGCGAACAATGGGTCGTTTAATATGTTCATTTTAATGATGCGGCGCGTGACTGGCAATTGATAAGAGAATGGGGGCCAAGGATTATTTAGAGCTGGGTATTGTTTGGTGATAATAATGCTAGTATTTTTTCCCTTTCTCAAAGAGAACTTAAAAACGATTTCTTCTTAGAAAAGGGTAAATCTCGCGAAAAGTTATCGTCGATTGTACACTTTACATTTTACTGAGGACATCCCAGTATAAATTCTATGCACAGCAACCATAATTAACTAGAGAAATTTTCATGACCTCACATTTGGAGTGAAAAGTTTTCATACGCGAAAACAAAGATTTTTTATAATAGACAAACAATGTTCCAGTGAATTCTTCTTCTCAGTCTACAAAATCAGAGTTTTTGAATATAATCAACGAGTTATCTAGTCGTTAAACGTCCCGATAAGATCAATTGACAGCATTCAGCTTTGACCAATTAAGTAACTATGAATATTTGACTAAAGCAATAGATATTTCCACAACGATTGCAAGGAAAAACGCACTGCTAAAATTAAACGACAACAAACCATTGTAGCCGAATCAAATGAGCATATAAAACTAATTCGCTAAAGACTGTTCATGAACAATGTTAACATTATTCATACTTTTCCGCGAACGGGCATAGTAATATCGATGCGAATAACCATAACACGCAAAACTAATGTTTGACGAACAATTATTTCATTAATCGGATTGCGTGGCTACGTTGCCGCAAAACGAATGTCCATTTCAAGGCCTAATAGTGAAATTTTACTATGTTTAATTAAAAGATAATATCGATAAACTATTTGATTAGTTAATTACTTTATGTTCCGAATATCTGCATAGTTCAGACATGAACCGGAAATGCTATGGTGCTAAATTAGTTTGTATTAAATTGTTTTGAAATGTGTTAATTTGGAGGAATAAATTTGAATTTCACATTGATTTTGATTCAGACAGAACACTCTATGCTAGACATTTCACAAATTGATTGCCACTTAGTTTGAATTGCTTTCGACCTACTTTTTATTTGTCTGGCATTTTTTTTAATGCCAAATTGTTAAGTCGGACGATGGCCTGGCAGCAGTTGAGAGAAGCTTCTTAACAGTTTCACAACTTAGCGCCAATTAGCAGAAACATTTTTCTAGTCCCATTTCATTACCCATTTTCTGCTTTTAAAAACTGACACAAGATGATTAAAGTGTCACGAGTTATCATTTCTTTGGCCTTGAATTAATTTGTGTTGGAAGCCCGCGCTTAATATCGTCAAATCCTTGACTTATTGGCTTAGAATTATTCCTTGCCCAAAGTGTTAACACTAAAGCGTTCATTTACTGCCAAGACAGGTAAATTACCGGATCAAAAATACAGTAGCGGACAAAAGCGGATACATAAATGAAAATTATTAGTAAAATTGATGCACTTTTTTTTATTAATAAAGTAATTATTTTTGAACTGAATACTTTAAGATCCTTTCCTTAGTTACTAAAAACAGAAAATGAAGCTCAAAAAAAAATTCTTCCAGTAACATCTTCTCAAACCGCAACCTACCAATTGTCTACCGTTGGCAATCAATTTTCGCGTCGTTTGTTTTCGCTTTTCTTTCGTTTTGATGCTATTGGTCAGTTTTAGTCAAGTATTCAAGCTACAATCAAGTTTGAAATATCAGTTTTCGATTGAGCTCCGACCTTAAGTTTTACATTCAGGCCTCATTAACGATTTCGTATACTTTTCTCTATTTTTTTTAAATCAGATGTATTTTTAGTTTTTCAATCGCTTACCTGCAACACTCGTTTTATTTGAGTCGAGTATCATTCTATTGGTATAAGTTCAGAACAATTTCCTCCAATTGCCTCCTTGGAAACAAAAGTGAGTTGGTTGCTTTGATACAACCCCAGCGCTTTTTTTTAGGTATAATAACTTGATAGGAGGTCTAACCAAAACAACACGGATCCTTCATAATTATTAATGAAAGGCAATAATTGCTTCTGCAGACATTCCTCGCTGTAATCCTGGGCATTGATTCTGTCTTCTACTATAAAAATATCGGTCCTTCGTCTACATCTACAAAACGCTTGCTACACCATTTACTGTTTAGGAAGTTCACTGGCTTTTTCCGACTTAAATACTCCTTTCACTGTGAAATTCATGACCAGGAATCTGCCCGATGTCCATTTTGATATAAGTCTCGTCATAGTATATAACACCACCGCATTATGTCACATATTGATATTATAATTTTCGAGCCCTCGTTTTTACTACTTTCTCCTTTTCGGCGGATCGATCTGGAACTTTTTGCATTTTACATGTTCTCAGGTTGTAATGTTTCTTCATTCGATAGACCATTGACTTCGAGGAACTAGCAACTACTACCATACCTCGAACGGAAGAGTTGGATTTGGCCTCAAATTTCATGACAATTTTCTTCGCTAAGTCCATATCTATACTCCCAGATTTTCTGCTTGATTCTCTTATTCTTCCAACAGCTAGCCCTGCTTATAATTCGATTCGCTGTTACTCGTTTGGTTATTGAAAATGACTTTTTAAGGTCCTTGGCAATCTTTGAAAACTTTATTTCAGGATTTTTCACGTGTTTGAAAATAATTTGCTGCCGAACTTTTTGTTGTTTTGACTCCATGTTGCCATTCAAAGAGCTCCTGGATTAATGAATACAAATATAATTTTCTATTTTTTATGTAGAAGGTTACCATATCGCTTAAAGATCTGGGGCTGGTATACACACGGAAAGATTTACAATGATGAAACAGTCAAATTTTACTGAGACAGGTCTAACGGTCATTTAATAGATTCGGAGCTTCGGATAAGCAACATTTCCATTTTATTTTTATTATCATGAAAATAAGCTCTGTATCACAAATTTTACGAGAATTTTTAGAAATGTAGAATCACATTGGGAGTCCAGAAATCGTTAGCTTATATAATTTTCTATACTGCTGTATAAATGTTTTTCTGAAAAAAAAAAAATCAACATATCCTTCGCAATCTCTATGCTCCTGTTTTCATTTTTTTTTTTGGGACAACTCAAGAAGATGATCATGCGATTTGAATTACAGAACCCCAAGAGCATATATCTTTATTTTAAAATACTACACCTATAAATGTAGCTCGTGTAGTGTATTGGGTAGTGAACTGGATTCTAATGTGTGGGGTCCATGGTTCAAATCCAGGCTTGAACGAGAGACCGAACATCGAGTTTTGAGTTCATCAGCTCTGCGTTAAAAAAGAGGTAAAGTGAATTGTCGAGCTAATTACTCCACACTCGTATTCACGTTGACCATAATTATTTGAAGGAAGCTCTCTGCCGAATTCAACCTCTAGACTCGACAAGGGTTGTTGTGGGATTTTTTAATCGAGGTTTGGATATATTAGTTATTTTTCCTTTACCAGAAATCGTTTGAAAAGATACTGAGACAGGCATAATAAACATTATTTCGCGTCCATTTTAAAATATCCCTGCTATTGAAAACTTCTAGAAAAAATGCCAGATCGATACCATTGAAAAAGTTCCTATGTTTTTTCTCCAAACGAACTCAAACTCTGCCTAATGCTCTTATCTTACAAAATATCTCTTGTAATGGCGTTTATCAGATGATTTTATTATTCAACGCTAGAAATTAAATGAAAAAGTCTCATAGTAATCTGTGATCAGTCAACGCTACGGCTTCATTTTAACGGCTCAAAGTGAGAAAGAATCCGGCTTGTGGCTGTGTGGGAGGATGACACACTACCAATACTTAACAGTCATCATCAGCGCACGAAAAACACAAATTCCAATAATTTCGCAATCCTAATTTTTTAATCCTAGATTCCTATTACTTGGCTTGAGAGTATCACTCTAACCTCCGGAATAAAATCAAATATCTCATAAATCTATTCAGCGAGCATTATCGGTCGAGGAATTCAACGCTTTTTTCATAAGCCTGGACCTAAGAACATTCATAACCAATGTCCACTGAATAAATAAAAAGGATTAACAAACATATTCCTACAAATTCCCGGTCACAATGCCGATCATCCATCATTATTCCATTCGTATTCAAATGAAATGGCTCAATACAATAAAGCCTTCAAAGCCTATATGAAAAACCATTTTTACGTAGATCTGACAACTTTATGAATCATAGTAGTCAATAAAATAAATTCACCCGGAACGCAACAGGCCTCCAGTCAACCGAAATATATATACAGAAAAAAAAAAATGAAAATATCACCAAAACATCCAATCATGACTATGTTGCCTCAGAAACGATCCGTATGATCATAAATATGACGATCAACGGAGCCCACCCTCAAGTCTCTTCCGTCAGCGAGAATGCTCATATTAAAAATTCCATTTTGAACGAACATTTGGAATATTACGAATTCACGCTCTAATCTATTTTCTGTGTCGCGCAAGGTCTTGGTATTTCCAAAAATTTTATGACCCCGATCGTGAATAAGGTTTTGATGTTTTCTTCAAACGGCACATCGACCAGATAAATTACAAACATATTGAAGAATATTTGTTTTCGATGTTGTCGTCAAAAATAAGAGCTGGAATCGTGCTATGATGAAACTGATGCTGACCAGATAAATCGTAATTCCGATTCGATCGATGGATACACAAAACTATTTTCGTATACTTTGGAGACGTTAGAGTTCGCCCACAGCGCGTGGAAAATAAATAGCTCATTTCGAATTCTACGACTTGCTAAATATGAATTAGCATAGTAAATGGGCGCTGATTGTATCTGTAAGAGACCAAAAAACTGTCTTTTATGGGCAAAATAGTTCAATAACTTTGATCCCTATGATCATTTTTTGGTACTATAAATTCATGTACGTCAAACCATCAATTTAATAAATAAACCTGTATAACATCTCCCGCATAGGCTAAATCGCGTTTTCATCTATTTAAAACGAGGCAGCCTATAGCTCATAGCCTCGTTCGCGATATCAACACTTGGCAGGATCAAGTTCGCACCAGTGGAAGTTTTCAACGCCGCTGTTTCGAGTCCGCACTGAAAAACTCAAGGTGAATTCATTTGACAAAGCAAACATAATTTATTAGGCTCAACGTCGAGGCCTGGTGTTTTTTCAGCGTCGCCAGATCACAAAAACGAGTCACTTCAAAGCTACTACTAACCGCCCCCACGGCTATTCTCCTATCTACTCAATTGAATATTCATAGCCGATTATTTTGAGATTTTGCCAAAAATCCAATATCGATTCACGGCGCCTTCAAGCTAGTTAAGTTTCAGTATCTGATTTCGAATCAGCGGAATTTCCGGGTCGTGCGCTCGCCGAGCGAAACTTAGCTTGAAGCATCACAATTTCGATAGATTCCGACGATAAACTTTAAGTCGGACTTAAGACCATATGGCCGACAAGAGTGGTGTTACATAGATCAGGTGCTGCTCGGCTCGGCCACTGTCACAGTCAGGTCCGAGTCCGCTAACTAGGTTTGATTTTAATAACCGGCTTGAGGTGAGTGTCTAGTTGGGTAACGTGACGGCGCCAAAGCCTCTGTCACCATGATCATTTATTCAGGTTTTTCAAATTGAGTTTTGCGCATAAAGTCTGCATAGCGATGATGATGATGACAACGGCGTCCGTCCAGAACGAGATCAGGCGCAACATGCGCCCATACAGTTATGAGTATCGAAAATATTGCAAGAAAAGTTGATTTACCTTAATTGGTAAGGCCAAGTGTACTCGGAGTCGCGCCACACTTGAGCTAGAATGCTTTAGGACGTATTATTAAAGAGTTGCCAATGTCACTAAAATTGTACAGTAGATATAAAGTAACTTGCTGCTATTAGTCTAATAATATACAACTCTATGCAAAGCCTAAGGTCAAAATCTAGCATTACTAGTTTTTTTTAGTGATTATAAAGAGTTTGCGGGAATTTTTGATATAAATAGATAGAAAACCGTATATAAGTAGTTTACTTGAATTTATTTATTTTTACTTTCCAGTGATATTTTTGCAGTTTATGAGAACCGAGTTTTCCTTTTACTGATTTATTTTGGATTCATATCAGTCCCTTGTTTTTTTTTACTCTATTCGATGAGGTCCTGCTGGCAAGAGTTCTTTGACAATAGAACCGAGAGTTTTTGTCTGACACCCAAAGCTCTTAAGTGATGACGAATGGGACCAAAACCAAAAATGTGGAAGGGGAAACTCCACGCACACGACACGACAGGTTTTGGTCCGAAAGGATATGCGAAGTCACTGCGTTGTAGTAAGCACTTTAACAAAGATTACGATAGGTACTTCCTCAAAGGGAAGCTACTTTACCAAAGAAAGAATGCGAGAAGAGATGCTGAGTAAATGTTAAAATGCCCAACAGAATATGTCACGTCATGTGAACGTTGATCTTCTGAATTTTTAGGAAGCTCTCGAAGTGGTTGAGTTCTGCAGGACGAGTTGAAAAAAGACCGAGCTAGAAATGAGCCGAAAGGAGAATTCGATCAAAGAGCGTGAAAGCTGAAGCTCCACGTACCGCCAAGGCTAAGGCACAAAAACCAGGCAAGGACTTCTGAGTCTGACCCGGATTGAAGAAGCACGGCTATAACGTCAAGCGAGAAACGTGTCCCCGATCAGAATTCCTACGAGTCTGTGGTTTTGTGTGTCTCGAAAGAGTAATGACAAGCAGAGGAGCCTGCAGAGCCCGCAGCCTATCCTAAAAAAAACTGCAGCCCGCAGTGCCGTCAAAACTGCCGTTAAGGCCTCTTTTGTAGAGGACACAGGCTTCTAGAGCTAAGAAGAAAGCAGTGATAATAAATAAAAAAAAATTACATATGAACAATTATAAAATTACAGAACTACTTTGCTCCCTCTAAATGCAAGAGAACAGCGGAAAGCCATAGAAATTGAGTTTAATTGAAAATGAGTTTAGAAATTCAAATAAAAATATAATAAGTGAAGTAACTACAATCAACAGTTGCGATGTATTTTGTTTTTTAATGTGTTGGACACAATATGTATTTTGTTGTTGTTATAATGAATTGTTAATGTTTTGCTATTGTGTATGATGCCTTGTTTGGTAAATAAATAAATAAATTTAGAGGAAGCAAAAGCTATGAAGCTAATTAAGGATGGGCGAATAAAAATTGGCGCGTAGTAAGAAAGTGACTCGAAGTGGTGCACTGCTACAAGTGTATGCGCTACGCCCAAACGAAAAAAGACTGTCAAGGACCAGATCGGAGCAGTAATCATCAATGCAACCATTCTGATGAGAAGGCAAAATCAGGAGAACAAATCACATGTTGGGGTCAGTAGCATGTACGATTTTCAGAAACGTGCTTGAAGCTAAGAAGAAGAATCTTTGCAGATTACGGTCCTCCAAGAAACACGCAGAGGGATCGTACGAAAGAATACGGCTGATGTGTGAATCCAGAGCTCAAATCGCAATGATTAGTAAACCAAGTCGAAGGAGAAATTGGTATACATGCTCTTGGGATTATGCAGCTCTATGCATTTTAGACACTCGGAGCGTTCAAGAGTTCAGGTGATATTTGGATCCAAAACCAAGGTATCAATTTTTGCAGCGGCTTTCTCTCGCCATCAGGGAATTCCGCAGCAAAATGGAAGCACTGGCAGATACTTTACGAAATCTTCCGTGTGCTTTAGTGGTGGCTGCAGAGTTCAAAGCGAGAGCTTTGAAGTGAGGAATACTAGCCCAGAACACAAGAAGAAAATCAATTATGGAGACGGAGTGAACATGGAGTGAATATTGCTGCCGAAGAAAACGTACACAACTACAGGCAGTCGTTCGAAGGGCCGGTGGTCTTTCGAAAAAAAAACAACATGGGTTCCATAGTGGCCACTCAACAATATATGCCATTCACGAAGCAATCAGTTCAGAATAGTGTGCCGAGGCCGCATGTCATCAGGCTGGACCAATCGTGTTTCCAGTGTATGTTCTGAATGCTTTTAATTCAGCAAGATAGCCAGATATTCTAGAGATCCTTGAGCGGAATTTTCAGATAGAAGTCTATATGTTAGCAATGGTTCAAGATTATTTTGAAACTGTGAAATTATGTATGAGACGAAACAGGAATGAGACTTAACTACCGGAGAGTCAATTCTCGGGCCAGACCTGTTTAATGCTGTATACCGCGGTCTCCTTCGCCCTGAAATGCCAGAAGATGTGTTCTTGATAGGCAACACTAATGATTAAGCAGCTGTGATTACCTCCAGAAATTCAATCAAATCAAGTAACGAAAAAGGTTGTAGGCTGAATGGAAAACCATGGTCTCCAGCTGGCGATCACGAAAACTCAGATTGTCACGCTGACGAAAAGATGGATACCAGGCCCATACTTATGACGGTCGGTTTCGAAGTAGTCGAAACCAAAAAATCTGCGAAGTATTTCGACTTGACTCCAAACTGACTTTTGGAGAGCACATCCGAAAAAGCATATGATTGGGCAATGGGGACTGTAATCTCGGTGTGCAGAAACATGGAAATCATTTGCGGTCCTAGTGCGAATATTTGAAAAGTATCGAACTACGATGGCGAGTGTTCAACGAAGAGTACGCTACGATTCGCAAGGAGCTACAGTACGGTATCAGACAAAGCCGTCTTGCTCACAGCAGGCGTAATTTCAGTTGGCTTATTGGCAAACGACCGTAGGGGGTCTCAAAAAGGCTTAGGTGTAGCGGATGATGTTTTTTAATGAGTAAGAATATCATATGATCCTGCATCTTTCGCAGGAACCCTTATGAAATTTTATCGAAACTTGTTCAAAAAACAATTTCAGAATGATAATTATGGGAATTTTCAGAAAGAACCAAATTGCACCAAATTCACAAACGAAAAAGGAAGGTTAAGAAGTAAATTGGCGTAAATATAGATAAGAAAGTAGATAAGGCAACTAAATAGGTCAGTACATGTGTGGCTTTCGTTGACGATGTCACTGAACACAATTACTCAACCTTTTTGTGGATACTTTAGAAGTCCAAAAGCCAATGGTCATCTGATAGACAGAAATAGATGTTCATTGATATTGGAAAACCCGATTTCATGAGAGGATGTAAGCAAAGGATGTAGGCATTTAATGACATTTGCAAACGAAACAAAGTAGGAAGTGATTCACAAAAGTTTTACTCAAGTAAACATACATGAAATTGTCAAAAGATGATTTTTCCGAGATAGAGAGAAGAAACCACTATAAAGAAAGAATTACACATTTCACGAATACTGATGTTGGAGTTCATTATTTTTCCATCTTTTCAAGTCCATTATTTAGTTACACATGCGATTTAGGTCATTAAAAAATACACGATATATTTCCATATGTTCTAATTATAAAAAGTCGGAATGCTTACCAACATGAATAAGTCAAAACAATTTAAGAAAATAACCCCAAAGCCAACCGACACAAATTGGACTGGCAACACGAATATTGGCAATCACGTTTCGCTACGATTCGCATTTTATACCATTTCAACCGACAAACCACCTTCGCTAATAAATATAATTTCGTGTTGGACTTCTGGGCAAAACCAGTGCGGCCTTGGTCATAAAAAGATTTGACTTAAGACGACAGCCGGACAACGGATGCAGCATTATGACGATCTACTGGATTTTCAGCGTGCAGGCAGGCAGTCAGAGTTGGTAGAGGAGTGCCGACTACGACACTGTCGTTTTACTTAAGGAATTTTTCGCTTTAACGGTTGTATCTTGTTTTGCTGTTTACTACTTTTTATATATGTACATACGTACACATGTCGTCAGGAATGTCGCATTTTTATTACATACGCATGTAATAATTTTTCTTCTCTTCACTTTAATAGCATTGGAGAGGACAGGGAACAACAGAGGGAACATACAGGCAGCACGCACGAAATATGTAATTTTTCCTCGTCACACGGTCGTTTATGCCATTTCCTTTCAAAGCGAACCAGCTAGAAACAATCTTAAAATGATTACCCGAGTAGCTTTCTTGTGGAATGGTAGTAAAAGCTAAAAATGATATACAATAATGGTGAAATGCTACTAAGTAAGTACTAGGACTGGTGGAAGTATGCATGCGAAACTATGCGAAAAGGAAAATTTCGAAGCATGGAAGTAATCACTTAAAGAGAATCGACCTTGTATCCTCCATCCACTCTAATGGTAGAGATAACGAAGTGGTTGTAATAGTTTTGTGGTTTGGTGGCGAATTAGATACATAGTTTTATAAGAGTGATAGTTTTCCCAGGAGTATTATGCAGGGAAGTACGTAAAGGAATTCAATGGGATTTTGAATGTACGGATCATTAGGATGTATGCTGGTAGGTTTGATTTAGCTTTGGCTTTCGTCAGCAATCGGCCGGATTTAAAATACTTTTATTTTACGGAAAATATTTATTAAGTTAGATAATGTATTGGATTTTAATGACATTTAGGATGAGTATTTTGATTTTTCAGGTTGAGAATCAAGAAAATATTCAGACAAGAACTGCTTGACCTCTGAGAGAGCAGATGTTTTTTTTTTATTTTCCATCCTCGTTTGATTTGATAATACGACTTATTTTCGAGTTGAGAAATTAACCATTCATATATCACATTTTCAACTAAATCCTTCGAAAATCGATGGACTTCCTTTCTTCACTTGCACTCGCATAAGGCAGTACGAATAACTAAATTCAATTTAGAGTTGCTTCCATTCCACTTCCATGTTAGACTACCAGATTAGTGTCATGTGCAAATTTGCACTCATGTCTTAATTCATTCAATTTCTCCTTTCGGATTCAATTCATAGCGTGTAGGATGATCATAATTGAACTGTTGGCAATCATCCAAGAAAAGATGATAGTTTACGGTCTGCAGTTCTTGAATGCAAGAGTTACTTGCATATAATTAATGTTTTTCATCGTTTTTTCAATCACTTGTTTTATTTTTTTATGGAGTAATTCACAAGCTACGCAAAGACTAATTATACCGGAGACGTAAGAGTCAATAGCAATTTCATGAGATTGGAGTTTATTCAGCAGCATCATGGTCATTTTTTCAGCGTATATCTTCTAAAGAAGGATTAAGCCCATGATATGTTAAAATTAAGATATATTTAACCCTTTGACGGCGGTGCGCATTTTGTAAATTTTCAGGGACCTCTATAGTTCGATGAAAAGAATAAACGGTAAAAAGCAAATATACGAAATGGAAATTTATGCATAAAGCTGGGTTATGAAAACGTTTTGCAAATTTTCAACCCCATGCGGGCGCTGATGTCTAAAAGTAGGCAAAGAAAATTTGTAAAATTTCCATCTGTGATATCATCTGACAGAATCATTAGATCATTACGAAATTCAATGGACGTATTTCTACTAATATGAAATAAGACTGTTTACCAATAAAACATCAACGGAAAAAAGTTTATTATGGATTGAAAAATAATAACATGGACGCCGGTTAATTTCGAATCCACAGGCAGAAGCTCGGCATTTTGTCGCACCGCTTAGCGCTTTAGCGAACAGCGGTATAAACCCTGTTTCACAAACGAATTCAAAAGCTGTCTTTCACACGAAAGTAGCTTTGAAGTTTACACTTTCCATTCTTCCTCACACATTTCCCCACAGAATTCTAAACTACAGTGTACAGAAACTGCCAAACTCAATCTGTATTGTACTGCGTGGTGAATTTGCGTTTTGATATTTGAGATTTTTCTCTACTCATGTTACAATACCACTGATAGAACCCAAATCTCGATGGACTGTAAATATAAATCATATAAAATAAATTAAAAAACAAGAAATAAGTAATAAATAAAAAGAAATTCGGACCAAACATGAAGAACAGAGAAGAAAGGTAAATATACAAAGAAAAAAATCAAAATAAAAGGCAGTAAAGAAGAATCGCTCAAATCTTTATGGAAGTAGTTAAGAGAGATAAACTTTGTGATAAATATTCTATTTGATAAAAAATTTTCTATCAATATGTTTACTAGTACTTTTTTTTACAATTTGTAGTCCAAAAGACAAAGCCCATGCTTCAAACGAAAAACGCTAAACAGTGAATGAAATGACCCAGAAGAAAAGAAAATGATTTTTCAAGTTTCATGGCAAATGCTGGAGCCGTAATGTGTTGAAATCATTAGGAAGAAATTGGACAGTCCCTGAAAAATAACGCTAAGAAAATATTTTATCAATTTAAATTTCACTTTGGAGAACCATTGGTTTTAATTTGGATATTTGGTTTTTATTTTTATTTTCACAACGGCTACACTGAAAAAAATCCACATGGCGCCCAGAGCCATGTAACATAGCGCATTATTTATGGCGCCCTACGCTATGTACATAGTACTCTGAGCTATGCAATATGGCTCCCAGCGCCATAATGTCAGAATCTACATAGCGCGTGGTCCTATATAACATGGCGCAGCATTTATGGTCCCACACGCTATGTACATAGTGCCCTGAGCTATGCAGTATGGCTCCCAGCGCCATAACTACATGGCACAGAAATTATGGCCCCACACGCTTTATTACATAGTGCCATGTGCCATGTAATATGGCTCATGGCACTCCAATTATAACTCGCAGCCATGCTGTGTTAGGGAACGTATAAATGTCAGCAAGTGACATTAGAGCTTGTGTCTACATAATAGACTCATTTTCAACTGAAGTACTGGCTGCGATATTTTCGATACTTCGACCGGTGAATTTTTACACTGGAGCAGGATCATTCAATAGTGAGTATGTTGACTCGAATTTATGTTTGGTGGAATTTATATTTGGTGCACTGAAAAAACACATAGCGTCAGACGCCATAGTTTATAGATTTCTGGCGCCATATACATAGTAGATTTGTGATAAAATATAGCGCCACACGCCATAGTACATAGGAGCAGACGCTATGCTTATAGCCCTCCACGCCATGTACTATAGTCCTCGACGCCATGTACCATAGTCCTCGACGCCATGTACTATAGTTCTCCACGCCATATACTATAGTCCTCCACACCATATACTATAGTCCTCCACGCCATATACTATAGTCCTCCACGCCATATACTATAATCCTCCATGCCATGTACTATAGTCCTCCATGCCATGTACTATAGTCCTCCATGCCATGTAATATAGTCCTCAAAGCCATATACATGGCGTGGAGGACTATAGTACATGGCGTGGAGGACTATAGTGTATCGCGTGGAGGACTATAGTACATGGCGTGGAGGGCTATAAGCATAGCGTCTGCTCCTATGTACTTTTCGCCATGTATTATGGCGTGTGGCGCTATATTTTATCACTATCCATAAATTGACTATGTACATGGCGCCAGAAGTCTATAAATTATGGCGCCTGGCGCCATGTGTTTTTTCAGTGTAGTTGAAACTTCTCCCATTTTTAGTGTCCCTGCTTCAATAGTTACAATTTTATGCATACTGATCAGCTGCAGAGCTACACAAAAGACTGTAAATTACCAGACATCCATACAAATTATACTCAGATTCCCGAATTACAACATATCTTCTGACTTCTCCTTGGACTTATGCGAAACCAAATCCATACCAAATAAAGCTAAAAATAAAAGTACGGTATGACTCTCCTAACACGTATAGCATTCACAAATCACCAATGGAATTTCATTAAGTCGCATTAACATCAAAAGCATTTCCAGATGACATATTTTGACTTTTCCACCAAATAAGACCGTTCTCCATTGAACTGATGCAATTATTTTGTCGAAGTGGCTTTCAAGTTGTATCACATAACACACACATGCGCCAATATATTCTGAGCCGAGAATATCCAAGAATCGAACTAACTACTAATTGAAGTTCAAACTTTAATCCTACACCCTGGTAATGATTTAAATTCGTCCGCAAAGTAGTTTGGGTAGTTTGTAAAGGTTGCATATTCAATTAGGTTGAACGTTTCATTGATTTCGCCCTTAGCTTTGTCGTAATCATGCCAATCATATTTCAGTCATATTCTGTAAGTCGTGCAATAACAACAACGAACTAGATTTTCAATTTTCAGCTCATCATGTTAAGAATTTCTAATTGAACAGCGTTTTGCATATAGCGAAATTTCCCGAGGATCCTTTATCTCGCTATCATTTCGACATTATTCAACACCAAGTGTGAAACTGAGATTTTCGTTAGTCCCACGTTAAGTACGATGCCCTATCTACATACCAATAGATTTCCATAACGGATCACAACAGTATCTATGCAACTTCGGGTTGTAGCTATCTAAAACTCTTTAATTATCCGAAAATCAATCAACCCGGAGCTAGCTGACTCGTCAACAATTTCATCATTAATTAGAAATTATTAATCAGGCGCTCATTAAAAATGCATTGCGTCATATGTACACATCAAACAGCTTTGCGGAGGCTGCTCTAGAGAGGTGTGTTTTCTGGCGTGAATACAAGGAAGGAAACGGATGTCAGGAAGTGTTGAAAGGTATGTGCTCGCTTTGCTTTTTAATTCAGATCCTGGCTGCAGGCGTCAAAGAGTCGCGTGGTGCCGGCATTGACGGCTGTTCAGACATGAAGGTGTCCTCCTGGTGCAGCTTGTGCAATTGAGTAAATTCGAATTATGCTTATGGAAAGTGTTGTCTCGTTCAATTATCGGGAGCGGCGATGAAGCGCCACCATCATCGTTGAAGCTGGTAAAAATTTAATTAGTGCTAGTGCTCAGCTTCAAATGCTCTGGTCTGGGAAAACGTTTTGAAATTATAATCCGATTGAAATTTGGAAATTTCAGACACTCGTTCCACGTTGCAATGTTGTTACTGGGCAAAACATTCATTATTAAGGAAGGAGGAACTGATATTGTTCAATATGGGACTTTTGTGCTCTTTGCAGTGAAAATTTTCGGAGAGGTGCGAAAATTGCAAAAACAATGCTTATTTCAAAGAATATCTTCCAAGGGTATTGCTTAACGATGGAGTTAAACGATTTGCTTGATTTTCCACTCGCGTTTAAGATATTTACAGTATGATGCTTTGTAAATGACGAATAAATAAGAAACTAAGTTGTTCAAATCAAATTACTTTAGCCCAGAACTTTAGCTCGTACTTTATAGGTGTGAAAAACTTTCAAGCAAGCGGCGACTTTTCAAATCCAAAGCCATTTCATTGATCACGCAACATTTTCCATAAATCAATTATCAGCTTGAATAATAAACGAGCTTTTACACTAAAGTGTAAAACGTTTACGTGATCCTCATAAGGCCTAAGGATATTGAGTTTTCCATTCGAGCGTGAATAATTCTGCAAAAATACTTTCCGAATGCTGCTGTACTTTCCAAATCGACAAAGGACTGCATCACCAACACTCTAGAGATGATTGAATAGTACAAGCTTTCCATTTACAGAAACGCAACGACAGCACTACGGCCGAAACGTGGTTAAACTCGAATGCAAATTCAGGCGAGGACGACCTCTATATGAAATTTGTTACCTGCCAGTAGGTTTGGGTGTTTTTCACCTTTCGGCATGTATTCACCTTTGCGCGAGCAAATCGAATTCCACCAGTCGTTATGATGAGGAGCAACGTATGTGAAGTATAGTCGACTCGCAGGGAGAGAGTAGATTCAATACACAAAAAGAGTGCCAGTAGGTTGCAAGGTATTTTAATTGAATGCATGAATGAGTAATTGCAATTAATTAAGTTTTCAGTTCATTTGATCTTGATGACGTTGAAGGGGAAGTTTTTAAAGTTGATTACAATTACGTGTAGGATGATATTGATGGGTCTTGGAATTTCGGCGCAGAGTGAAATAGGCTGTAGGTGATGATGTATTTGTTTTAGTACGTCACTATTTTCTTAAATAATAGCACATTAACGATGAAGAAACCAATTTACTTTTTTGAAACTACAGAAAATGGCATCTAAATAAATAGTTCATTCAAAAAAAAATCCTTTGTAATTGCAAATAAAGTGACGGTTAAGTTTGCTCAACCCCATGTCTTGGCAACTTTTGGGGCTACATGAATTACCTACATTAAGCTTTTGTACAGATCTTTATGATAATCAAATAAAATGCAAAGAAAATTTACGTAAATCCAATAGTTAGCAAGAAATTTAACCAAAATTGATTTTCGTAACGTTTGATCCTTTATAACATTTTTTTGCGCACACGTTTTCTTACTCACATAGTGTTTCTGATACCAGAATAACAATAGCAAAAAATAGACTTTCTCGCGGTTTTTTGCGCACATTGACTTTCTTGTCTGAAATGATTAAGCTCAACCAAGAATAATGTTGAATTCCAATAATGATCGTGTAGAAGAAGCCATGATTGAGCATTATCAAGCGAACTTCGCTTCGCTTTTTTGTAGTTTCAGCTTCGCAAAAAGCAACCACAATTGCATACGACAACGATGCAGCTAGATTTTCGATCACGTCTAAGCTTCAGACAATGCTCGAGTGCCAATTTTATAACTACAGAATGATAATTATACTAAAAAATCAGTTTTGGCAACTGGTGCAAAAATATTTTTTTTTAAGTACTAAAACCTCGGCAAATCGACGTAAAGGTTTCAATTCAATTTATTCTCGAGGAATTAAGTCTTTAAAAGACAGATATTCCCCAATCGTTTTGACCAGTTCATTCTCACGGCTAAACTAGATTCTGATTAAAATGTTTTAGACGCAAAATAATATAATTATTCAATTGTGTATTAATCTCGCTAATGCTGAGTAAAATAAATCCTATTGTGTACATAATAAAATTTCCGTAAGAAATTTTACAAGCGGGCTTGATCTGGCGTATCCCCCTGTCGTAAAATGTGTTTCTTACGTTTAGGAAAATAAGAAAGAATTGAGAGAAATCATAAAAATAGAATTCACAGATCATTAAAATAAAACAATGTCCAGTTAAATGATAGTATTAAAGATGATATTGTGGTTAAATAATTTGGAGTGATATTTCACGTAGCGTATGATAGGAACATAATGACTCGCAAGAATATAACGACTGACCGAAAGTCTTTTTGCCATTTGAAGGATAAAACAACCAATCATTCATCTTCAATTCATTCACCTTATTTCTTTCTGTCAAATTTTTTGGTGATCACTTACAAAAAAGTCAATCCGAAGCTCAATTAGTGTACAAAAAAGTTGGCAGCATTCAGTTTGAAATTATAGAGTCTATCTATTATTTCTACGTTCTTTGAACAAACAATCCATGAAAAACGAACTTGATGTTCTTCGGCTGAACAAGCAACTAAGTTGACTGAAACAAGGTTGCGTTACTTTCACTAAACTAAGAACACTTGGCTCTGATGTTAAATATTAAATGGTGAAAGGCCATTACATTGATTCAGTCGATACAAGCTCAAGTTTCGTATTTGACTGCATCAATTACATTAACTTTATTGAGTTTTTACTATAATAAGTGAACGACCTGCGATAGCCAACTTGTGTCGATCCTTCAGGGAATTTTGGATCTGCTTTTACTTCGACAACCAGTCAAAAGGGGTAAATTCTATCGAAAACGCTATCATTTGGAATTTATTTTGTTAAAATTTTTATCATACATATAATATTACGAGTGTTTGCTGATATGGCAGCCGACGTTAAAATTAGTGCTCTATCAAATCACCAGAAGACGCATTTTATTTAACCTCTGATCAATCATAATGGAGAATAACTCTCTAAGTATCGGTGATTTCCACATCATAAGATTATATCACAAATCTGCCCGTAACGTACACGTACCTTCCCCGTAATGCTGTACTTGGTAAAGTCGATAAAATGCTTAGCCTGTCTTCTTGGATAATAAACCCTGTTTCAATGTAATAAAGCTCATTCTAGCACTTGCAAACAACTAAGTTTCATTGAACGCCGCGCCAAGAAATTGAATGAATGTAATGATGGATGCAAGCTAGGTGGCCTTCTCGTGATGGATTCTGGTCCACACCAAATGACCTGGACTTTGCCTCTTTGTAAATGAGTGCTTTTGTCCTGGGACTATTCTTGCTTCGCGACTTTCTTTGATCTGTTGCGTCTGAGTTGGTGGAAGTAGCGACAGAATGAAACCGCTCTGGGCTTATACAATCATCTCTCTGAACAAAAGACTAACAACATTCTTTCGCCTTACCCCATCAAACGTTCTCTCAAACCTAATAATGTTCCTCAGTTCGTGATTCTATGTTTTTTGATTATGTTATTCTTCAGGCTATTAAACAACTCTCTAATTACTTCTATGACTTCTGTTTTCTCCCGTTTCCCTCCTTCCTTATCCGTGTTTAGTACCGATCTTTTAGAAGTTGAAGCTCTTATTCATACCTTAGATTCTAACGCTAGTTTCGGTCGTGACGGTATTCCCAATATGCTTTTCAAATCCCTCTTATCTTCTCTCTGTTGTCCTTTAGCTATCCTTTTCAACATTAGACTTGCATCCGGTGTATTTCCTTCTTTATGGGAATATTTTCCCAATCTTCAAATCTGGTGACCAAACTGTGATTTGCGATTATCGTCCTATATGCTATTTTAGTAAACTCCTTGAATGTCTTATCTATAAAAGAGATAATCCGTCTCTACAACCCTTATTTACTCCTGAGCAGCATGGTTTCGTCAAGGGCCGCTTTACTACCACCAATCTTATGGTGTTCACTCATTTTGTCGCTTCTGTCTTCGATTATCAACGTCAAGTTGATGTAATTTGTACGGACTTTTCGAAGGTTTTTGATTCTGTGCATAACCTGCTGCTCAATAAGCTTAATAAGTTTGGTATGTTTGGTCCCCTCCTCGCCTGGTTTTCCTTCTATCTTCATAGTCGTCCTTGCAGAAACACTTTAAATGGTTCCATTTTTTCTCCTATTTTTCCCACATCCGAGGTTCCGCAAGGATCTATCCTAGGTCCCTTATTTTTTTTATTTTGTTAGTCAATGACCTTATCAACTCCTTTTGTCTTTTATATGCGGATGACTCAAAATTGCAAGCTGATTTGTGTGCTCTTAGTCACTGATGCCAAAACAACTTGTTACCATTCGACGTTTTGAAATGTCACCAAATGTCGTTCTCATACAAAAATGCTCCATATGTGTTCTCTTATTCCTTGCCTAATGTTTCCCTATCAATTGTCCAGCAATTTAAAGACCTTGGCGTGGTGGTTGATGCTAAATTTAAATTTGATGTTCATGTCATGAATAGCACGGCCAAGGATTCTAGGATTGCTGCCCTTGCCTTGCGTTCTTCATCTATGTTTACCATACGCAGTATTCTGGAGTACGCGTGCCAAATTTGGTCTCCACGCTTTCAATATTTATCTGACGGCATTGAATCAGTTCGTTGTTTTTTAAATATAGCGTCCTTTATTGTCTTTACTCTTCTTTCCATCCTTCATATGTATGTCTTCGTTAGCATCGCGTAGATTGTTCCTCGATGAGTGCTTTCTTTTCAAACTTTTGGCGTTTTTCGGCCAGATCTTGGTTGCCAGATAACCAGACGTGAATTTAGTTGCCATAGTCGATCACAGAGGCTTTTTTTTATTACGTTTCCACGTACGGAAGTCTATTTGCATTCGTCTTCATACAATGCACTGGACCTCTCCCGCGATCTTTTTTAGAATTCAAGAATGTATTGAAAAGGTTATCTTGAATTGAAATTAAACTTAGTTATAAATTTTGTCGTTAGTTTTAAATTACTTAATTTTTTCTTATATTTCTTTTTTTAATGTTTCATTTTCATTCTTGACGCTATAATTGGAGTATACCTGTAACGCAATAGATAATAAATAAATAAATATGCTCTCAGTCTCGTCATCATTAATTGTTGATATAAGTCCAGATTGGCACATAACCATGGAATCATTAAGATGACTACTCTATCGGACTGGGGTAGTGGCTCTGAGTGGGAGCCCATATAAAACAGAAACTTTTAAAATAAAAAATCCCTCCAACTCATTTTATTGAAGAGCACCCGCTCTCTCTAATCGTTGCAGATTCGCTCGGAAACGACAAAGATCGACTGAAAAATAGAATTAAGAAAGGACAATCCAACAGGTCTAAAACTAATGGCGACCGCTCCAGGGCTAACTAGGCATTTTCTTGAGGTGGTTAAAAAGTGCCTCATCTGGGCTGTAAACGATGCCAGTAAAAGCGATGGCATAATCTCGGCAGGAAAAAGGTTGAAAATAAGTCAGGCTACGTGCAGCGTTTGCCGTAAGCTGCAAAAAGCCAACTCATGTTCTCTATGAACGGTCAATTACGAGAACTGATGAAATCAGGCTGATAGCGTGTGAAGATCAACACAACCACTTATTTTTACAAACAGGCGATCTCCGAATAGCAGGAGCTTTGAAAAGCCGCTAAATTAGACGTGGTACCGAAGGAGAAAATCTCCAATCGGCCAAGATGCAAGACATGCAGTCTCTGCTATCATTCTGATCCAGGCGAAGTAATGGAGAACATGAAGCTCTTTGACGCTGGTCTACCTAAGGAGGATTCCAGGGTTGATAATATTAGAGAGCCTGATGACGGCAAGCTTATTTCATTTGAAAAGAAGAAAAAGTAACGGTCTTAGAGACCTGACAGAAAATTATTAAGGGGTCGAGCATTTGGCCTTGCGCTTGTATAAAAGTGATCATTTAAAGGACTCGAAGTAGGAAACTCAAGCAGCGGAGAAGTCTTCAGGCAAGGAGGTCTATTATTCGTTTAGGAGTTGTATCCGAACATGGGCTATTCGTTTTGTATTGGAATATTTTCTATATGCAGATCAAATTGAGTAATATCATTAGCCAATATTGATTCTTCATTATGTTCAAAATTTTTACAAAATAACCTTATCTATTCTTCTATCCTAATGCTAAGTATGCAACATATCATGATTAATAAAATATGTTTTTATAAACCTAGGTTGATTGTTAAAATAGATCAATAAATCAGGTGAATAAATGTGCTGTGGCAGTAAGGAGAAATGACAGTCCAGTGACCACCGAACATAGGAAAAGGAAAAACCTGCATCCTAAAAAAATCCACTTTAGGAATTACATCGGAAACGCGATCACAAGGTTGAAACCGAAAAATTGAACATTACCTTCATGGTGTTTACCAAAATTTCAGACATTCGAAATTTAAGTAGTGTTAAAATTTGGAAAAATAATTAAAATTTTCTAGTGTTTATCGACTCAGTAATTGTGTGTCTTTTTATATTTAGACTAAATTATAACCATGAGCTAGCCACTTATAGAGCAAGGAAAAGATCACTTAAAATCAACTGTAGTTAACCACTTACGGAGGAAGAAATGGATCTTAAAAACCGATTGTGACGAACCAAAATTTAACCTCCCATATCGCTGAAATATTGGAAGGAATCAAAGTAATAGGCTCTTAGTTTGGAGTGCTTGGGAAAAAATTTCTGATCATTGGCCCCAGACAAATTTAAAATTTTATAAATAATCAGGTAACACCAGCCTACCCAAACTGAAATGACTTAAAATCAATCACTGATAATTGAGTCAACAATAGTTGTGGCGGTGTGACCGCCAGTTGAAAATAATTGGTGGCGTATCGTGGCATAATTCACTTTTCCAGACCTACAAAAAATTAAAAGGAGAACAGTGCATTTCACTCTTTCGGCGTTAGGGTCTTTGTTACTCTCAAACATGAATAAATCGGAATAGGACGCCTACTATATCGCTTCTTATTAAACCATAGGAATCTGATTTATTTCGATTCGAACCATAGCACCGTACTCTCGATTCGCATCGATACATAGTTTTTATAATTTTTCCAATAATGAGTCCATAGACGAACTGAACTGCACACTCCAAGCCAACAGATCTTTTTCTTCGCTCGATGAATCTGCTGGGTTGAAAATCTCCAGAACTAATCGATTCCCAACAAAGTATTGGTTTCGAGTAGATTAGGTATTTGGGCGGGCCTAGTGATCATGATCGATTCTGTGCCGAACAATAAATATCTCGAAGCAATGCGGCTTCGAGCGAAATCGAATGAAGGATCAGTGAATTGATCAGCACCGATCGCGACGATTTGTTCGGAACAGATAGATATTCGAACACAATTGATTCCACCTGATGAAAAATCCTCAAAAAGTAAACACGATTAGAAACGCAAGCAGTGACTCAGGTGAATTCTTTTATCTACAACCCCGGCTAGCCTGCGATCATTCGCATCTCGCACCCAAAGCTATTTCGATCCCGCTTAAAATTTTTGCCGCTACATAAGCCGGTCGAGGTCTTTATGATTGTATTAAATTCCCCAATATCGACCACATCCACGACCAAATTCATTCATAGAAAGATATTTTTCCTAATTCTTAATCGAGCCAGACTCAGACTGATCGAAATCAGTTTCAATTGAATTGAATAGAATCGAAAACTGGCCGACCATGAGAAGCTGCCTGCATATCGGACTTAGCACCTGGATAAAATGCTGAGCCATTCAAGCGTCGGTTCAGGTTGGCTTGAGAAGAAATATTTCGGGCGGACACCAGGTGGCAAACGCTATCGTGAAGGCCAAGATCGGTCGCGATGAGAAAACTGATCTTAGATGCAGATAATCTTTTCGGTCTATATTTTCCCACACTGGTCTTTTAAAAAGTGCGTTTGTTCAGTGCGGCAGCGCTGAGAATGACTTTTGAGTTTAGCGCCAAGCATATGTGGTGGATGTATCAAAAAGGTGGTGGCTGGAAACAAAATAGAATTTGAAACTTGTATTTTCACTTATAATGTGTGCAGAGTTTTAGTTGAGCCCTTTCAGGCTCCAATCAGAAAATAATGCAAAAATGAAAATGTTCGTCATGCCAAAGCTATCTTACTATGTACTTCCTCTTATAAATTAGACTCTTTGACCAGCGGCATTTAAAGATTTGTAGTGCAACATAACTTCATTTCGAGTAACCCGGCAAGCTACGATTAGCTTTGGTACGGTCGTTTTCATCAAAGAGCCCTCTTCTCAACATTTTCGTCCTATTTACGCACAACTCATAATCAGAGATATGACACGAGATAAACTACGCTTAAAAAGCCTTATTTATATTTCAACAACACCACAAATCTTCAGATAAAAGTGTTTCAACGTCATTTTCGAATCTGAAGATTGTTTCGAACTGATATCTACAGATTAATCGTTGAGTTCTTGATGTGGACATTTCAATGTCTCTCAACAGAAGTTTAGTTTCACACAATAGACAGATCTCCTTATTATTCAGTTATTTGAGGGCATTAGTATCGAAAATTCGATGGTTTATTAATTGGACTTCATTAAAGCGATTTTCTCAAAAATAAAGTTGTTAGTCCGTGCTAATTGGCGCCAACGGAGACATAAAACAGTCATTTAATGGTGTTGGCCTTGTTTTTTTCTGCATTGTGACTAGTTTCTGTTCGTGAGAAATGAAAAACACGACTGAAGGATTTTCATTGTTTGAAATTGTTATGACGATAATTTTCAAAAGTAATTTTCGACAAATATTTGCATGGCAAAGCTACCTCGTCGTCCGGATTTGTTATCTGACTTCATCCGCTCAAATTACGTGTTTGAATTTTTTTCGAAAGATCGTTTTGTAATCTCTTATCAATATTTCAGACTGCCATTTGTTACCACATCGATTTGAACAAGATTAACGTATTTCTGTTCATGCGAAATTCGAAAGACGATAAAAATACGTCGGATCGCTAAATTAATTGGAAACGTTTAATGAAAAATGGACCGAGAGCTGTTTCGCATAAAATTATGCAAACTTAGAGTGATAAGCCGTTCGCGAAACCCTGGTTTAGACAGATCTCTTTATGCCAGCTCGTATTTTATAAACACATATTGCATTCGTACGAATTCCCGTCGAATACCCACAATGCATACAATGCCGATTATATCATTTGGCGTAACGAATTGATTGCCTTCAAACGACCTTGCGCCCCGGATCTTGAGTCACTTTCTGAGGCCGCCGCCGCCCGCTCGAATCGAAGCATATATCTAAGCGAAATGGCAGTAAAAGTGAACGGCGATTGGGGTCAGTGCATGGGAGCGAGTATGCTAGCCAAAGAGCCATAGATGCCATACTGGTAACGCAGATCACGGAAATGTTTCTTGCAGATACTCTGACCCAAGATACTCGGGAAAGTTGACGTTTTAATCAACTGATCGTGCAATTACACTAGGGCTGATGGTTATTTGTCGATTTTGTAAGAGCAAATCGAAAACAGAAGCATATAAAAACTTTTTTTCCCCAATTACTTTTACGTTCCCTGCAAATTGCTGTCAGCACAAATGCACAATATCGGCTGTTGCAGAAACGTGACTTAAGTGACTCTAATCTTGCGAGATTGATCTTTCGATTCAGGAGCAGCACACGCGTACACTGATTTGGTCCGGGTGTTGTGTTTGCACACACTTCTTGCACTTAGTGTGCTCGATTGGCGCTCGTTTTACGACCGTGCGCAACCGATTTCGTGAAAGTTAACTAGACAGATACTATGCGATAAATCAGTGACTCAAATCAATTAATTCGATACACCCGATCGTTTTTACTTGTCGTCACGAAATTGACTAGCTCGACTCTTTCGAATTCGTCTTTAAAGTCATTTAACGGTGTAATATGACTTTCTGATTGCAACTATCTGTATGATGGAACACTTGACTAGGTACATATTAAAATACATGTTGTGTTTGGTAAAAAAATTTTTGTTTTCACCGATTGATGTAGAAAGTCAGAATTAACCATTGTAATTGGAATGAACTACGGAATTTAGAAATAGTATGTATGAACAATTACAATTATTGACCGTAAGAGTGTAACGCCCAAAAATACTGGTTTCCGCTTTTGATAAAAATTGTTTGATTGGCGTACACGCAAGATTAAAGCTAGTTAATGTGATATTACTCATACAAGCTCGATAGCATCTGAGAAAATTCTTATGAGTGAAAAAGGGAAATTAATCGGTCTAACGGGGATGCCTATTTTACATGAAATTCCCAACAAAAATATTTCAAATCAATTGAAAAGTGTCAAGCAAGCAAACGCAAAATGCAGTAAAAAACTGTTTTATTTTTATGTTTTAGGCTGCTGCAAAACTCTTACCTTTTACAGGTAAGAGTTTAATACGTAAATTGCAAATCAAATATTTCCAAACTTTGTGGATTCAAACGATTCCGAATGAAATTGAAAGCTGTGTTACCGAAATGAAGCTTTGTTTAGGAGCCTCCTTAAGACCCCCATTCACGAGCAGTCCATCAGTCCATATTGCCTGAGGCCAGGCCAAAATCTCACCGTGTATGGGAGAACTCGGATGCACTCATGGACTCAAGGAATCAAATTGGATTTCCAATCAATCCGAAGTTTATGGACTCAGGCCATCGGGCCATTTTTTGGCTCGACCGTCTGTGGGCCGTGCTAGGCCGTGTTTGGACAATCCATAAAATGGACTAGTCGTGTGTGTTGAAGTCTCAGTCCGAACAACGTGGCAGTCTTGCTTCACACGCTGACCTGTGACTGTTTCTGTGATGATTTTCTTTAATCGAAGAATTCAGAATAATGGATAGTGGTGGCCATGATTTTGTTTTGGAAGTTATGGAATAATATAGGTCACATGAATGTATATTATATTATTTGACCCAAAGTCTGGAACTGCTTGCTAAGTACCACAACGTAGCGGTCAATATTTCGTGAGGAGTGATAGTTTACCTCATATTTGTATCCTTTCGTTTGGTAAATGCGGTGACCAACCGTAGCAAAGTGTTATATGTCGTATCATCCATTCTTAAATAATTTTGCCAATCAGAAGGCTCAAGTGTGAGCTATTTTACCAAATTTACGTGACTCATTATTCCGTTTGGCAAGCCATCTTTTTTTCCACTTCCTTTTTGGTTTTCGTTTATTTATGAAGATGCAAGTTGTAATTGCAAAAAAAACTCCTCCATATGCTTCGGATCCATTAATAAATTAAAAATCATTTTTTCTTCAAGTTTATCTTAATTTTTTTCTAAATTAATGACCGAAAATGGAATAGGCTGACTGGATCGAGGCTCTGTCGTGAGTGGCGAGCTAAATTGGACTTAAACCAAACGGACTCAAGCCAAATGGACTCAGGCCATTTGGACTGTTCGTGAATCGGGGCTTTTACTCGGCCAATATTATTGTCGCACTATCGATATTAGTCAGTATATTGTTTATTTGAAAGAAGAAGTATATTGGAACAATAATATTGATGAGAAAATTATTTTGAAATTTAAATTTATTTAATTTTTATTGAAGGATTGTCTATATATTGAGATAACGTCAATATGTGTTTTCACGTGTAAGGAATGTATGTCAGTCTTCCGCAAGCATGTATGATAATTAGCTAATCACACGTGTTTACTAAGTTTATAAAGTTTTTTGTAATATCATGAGTAAAAGGTACAAGCGAAAAAAGAAGAAAGCGAAAGAACATGAATTCGATGAATAAAGAACTGGAGAGAAAATTTATTATTTTTTTTATTTTTATTTTTATTTTTGAAGCCTGCAAATATTCAGACAGATTTATCAATATAAGGTATAGATTTTACTTATTTTCAATGTAATGGTTTCAGCTATACCGTTCTATGCCTTTGTTATGGCAAGTCAAATCGGAGGATTATATCGCATATTGTTTGTTATATTGCAACCAATGCAATTAACTGTTGAAAAAATTGTCCACGCATTCGCAAAAATGTTGCGTTAGTCGTCCTGGCTCTTCAGTAAGTTCTCTGAGTAGGCCCTAAGTGGCTGCCCTGAGGTACCCCAGATGACATTGTATTGGAATGACGGTCTTGGAATTTCACATGTTGCGTTCGAGTTCGAAGGTAATAATTCAACCAGTTTAGAAGGCTTCCTGAAGTGCCAAATTTTTGGAGCTTATGTTACCAAATTTAATGGAAAACGTGATCAAAAGCTTAGCTGAAGTCAGTGTATATAGTATCAGTTTGATGCCCTTTTTCCAGATTGACTATTCGAGGCTATTATCATAGTAGTAGACCGGCCTTTTCTGATGCCATTTTGTTACTCGTTTAGGAGAGGATCAATACCGAATATAAGTTAGTCACAAACAATTTTTTCAAACAGCTGAGGTACAGCTGACAAAATGGCGATGCCTCTAGAATTTCCAGCTGAGCGTTTATCACCACTTTTAAGTATTGGCGTAATACGTGCTGATTTCCAGAAACGCGGAAATGCATCGCATTAGACCGATTTATTCAAAATTATATACGGGGTGATATGATCGTTTCTGCACACTTAACTAGAAAGCTTGGAGGTAGGACGTCAGATCCAGAGCCTCCTTTCATGCCAAGTTCTCTCATGGCTTTTGGAATGTCTTTTCTAATTAAATAGAGTTTCAGAAAGTGGAGCGTTAGATGATCCTCTACCCAGAAAAAAACTTTTTGAAAATGCTCGGCAAACAAATCGCATATTTTTTGTATATCAGAAGAAACTGAGTTTCATCTTTATATGGACGTGCGATAACCAGGTTACCGTTCTTGTGACATGCGGAATTTTGAAAATTTTATATTTTAGAAGTTTATCAATCGTTTGCACTTAATTCCAAAAACATGAGAAATTTCCAGAGACTAAAGATTTACAGAATTTTTTCGATGTTTTCCTGCTGTAGTCGAAGTTTATCCTACTGTTCCAACTTTGCTGCTGAATATATTTATTTATCCACCAAAAGAGGTTCAAATTATATATACAATACAAGATAAAATTGAAAACTATTATAGTAAAAAATTTAAAGAAGTAACAATTAAATAAATAACAGTTAATTAATAACAAATAATTTAAATTAAGATATGATTAAGGGATACGGATGGCTTGGAATAGGGAGGATTTGAAGGATACTTTGGAAATAGTTGGATAATACAGATTGCATTCTATTCAGGAATTCAACTCTGATAACGCCAGTAATGTAAGTGCTAGATGCAAGTGTCAATAAATTTAGATGCCCCAGTCGAAATTCATGAGGGGGAGGTTATTAAAATTTTAAGGGTTGTATAGTTCTCTCAAGGCGAAAAATAAGAATTGCTTTTGTATGGACTCGAGTTTGTTACTGTGAGTTTCAAAGCGCGATTCCAGCAAATGGAAACATATTCGAGAATAGGACGTACAAGTGAGCAACAAAACCAGTAGTTTTTCGCTTCTCATTAACGAAATCAACGAATTTGTTCAGGTCGCGAATTATATTTTCGAAGGTTGTGTTAATGTAATTGTCATAAGCCTCGTGAAAAAAACTGCCTAGTAAAGTCATCTCTGGAAGTGATCCAGGGGGCTCTGAATTAATAAGGAATTTCAAAAGGTAAAATGTTAAGGGTAAGCGTGACTAGTTTTGTGCCACTTTTGCTTTTATTGGATGAAGAATTTTATTGGATGAAGTCTTATAATTTGAAGCATTTATTGTTAGTTCCAGCATGTGGTTTTAAAGCTAGTCGAAGGGAAATTAAATGCAAGTTTAGTGAAAAGTTTAAGAATAACAAGAATTTTATAAGATTAGTCTAACTTTTTCCGGGATGGTTTGTCAGCCTTTATGCTTAGCTTCCTGATTACCTCCAAATTACATTTGGCACTTTATAAAAATTTTAGTTTCCTTTGTAGCCATTCCGGTTGGTTTTTTGGACGAGAGACAAGTGTTTTGTGAGATTCGGGAGTTGAACGTCTCCCTAATGGATTTTAGGATGTTTATGAAAAAGAACTTTTAAATTTGTTTTGAGAATTTCTTGTTGTTAGTTTTGATAATTTCTTGTAATTAGAAACTAAGGCTGCAATCACTTCTTAATAACCTTGAAGTTTTTTTACGACATCAAACGACACTTTCTTATAACTCAAGAAAAATTTATGGAGAGAAAAATTAACTTTGCTTCTTCGTATTTCCTTCAGTATTTATTTAAATTGTCTGATATGAATTTTAGTATCAACATCTTATGCAAATAATAGGAGCTATTCAAAACAAGTAGTTTCCTGTTTCGACGAAAAGCAGAATTATCTCCACGATAATTATTTCTGAGGAATTTTCTTAATTTTTCGTGCGATTTGCTAATCTTGGCACTAATTTTCCCGCTACTGGAATGATTTGGAAATCGCGCATTTATTTCTGCAGCTTAAAAGCCAACAAAACTAAGTCACCGACGATGCTGAGACAAATGATGCTGAAGATAGTGTCCGCGCAGTATCCGTCCAATCGAGCGAATACCTCACTTTCACATACGAAGTTTTTTTTTGAAGAGCGGCAGTAAATAATACACTGCAGCAATGTGGAAAACTTCTCGTAAAACAAGGTAGGTTTATCAGCAGATACGTATATAAAAGCTTACGATACAAATTACTGAATTAAAGAAAAATGAATGATTAAGTAACGAATAATAGCGTCTAAACTTCAATTTTTAAATTTAACGAATATGATTTTGTCCATTGCTTCTGGATAAGAACTGGTCATAGAAATGAAAAAGCTCAGTGAAATATAGAAGCATTAAAAACATGACTTTTCTTTCAATTCATAAAACTTCCGCAGGACGAATTTTCCTTTGCAGGGCTTAACATGATACTTTCAAATGAATTTTTAATCCAACTCCCTGAATTTCCTCGTGCCACGGATTTGCTATTTTGAAAAAATAGATATGAAAACACACTAAACAGAAATTCATGAGAAATTCACTTTTGAAAGAAAACCAAAAAAATGATGAGGTAGCTGCATGTTTCGGGAGCAAACATTGTTTTTCTCTATTCATTAAAGTATACAAAACTGAGTTGAATCATAGCTCTAGTGCCTATTTGAAAATATTCTTTTCGCGAATGAACATTTCACTTGGCTTTATTCTCCATTATATTATATTTTAATAAACTATTAAAATTGAATTCTAGAATAGTCTAGCTCATAGTACTTTTTCCGTAAAAAAAAAATAGTAAAAAACTGGCTATATTTTCTTTGCAGCCGAAATTTCAGTTTCAGTAAAATTTATTAATAGGTAGAATATTTAAAATAGCTCGATTCCAAAATCATGATTAGAATATCTACTGAAGATGGGTAGGAAAATTCAATTAAATATAGGTAGGTATAAATGCAATTTTAAATCCAAAAAGCAATGAATCAATTTTCGTCCAAAAACTTATAAATAAGCTTATTTGCACTCCTTTACAGGTATGGAAAGCTAAAAGGTATGAATATGCAACCATTATTTAGAAGCAAATTTATAGAAAGACAGAGATTTTCGAAAAATTTAGGATAGAGAAATACAGGAACATTAATCAATAGTAAAGCATACTTAGTTGAAAGTATGTTTGACGAAAACTATACATACAGAAGAGAGAATAATTATGAATTATAACACTGCAACATATATTTATTTATTCTGAATAGGTGTACCTATAAGGCCTAATTTGTTTGTTTTACTGGCTCATGACACCAGAAATATTGCCATACTTCACTGATAAATCCAGTCGAAAGTTTGCAAAATGTTTTCAGTTATTTAACAAAATTTTGAAGAATCGACAGAACAATTCTACAGCCTTTCCCCAGATTTTCACTCTGTCTTCAGCTCTTGTTTCATTAAGGATAGGTTCTACCAGTCAAATACAGCTAAGCTGAAAACCATGACTGAATATAATTCTCCAATTCTAGTATTTATTGAATTCACATGTTAACTCCTTTACGCGGCATATTGTGTCGACTTACATACCTAAAACTGATCACGTTCGTGATGTTTACCATCGATACCTATCGATATGTAGGTATCGAGATTTACTTGCAGCCAAACCTCTAAAAGACATAGAGTGCTCTATATCCATAACTGATTTCAGATAGTTTCCTTGATAGAAATAGAATTTCATTAAAACTAAGCGATACTAAGGCCGAACATTAATCAAAATGAAATACATACAACTAATCGTCAACATAACAATTTCATCAAATAAAGTCGCCAACTCACCAGCGCTTCAAACTTCCAAATTGAAGGTTATTCGACGTATCCAAGGAACAAAAAGTAATTGTCACGATTGCAAACAGAAACAATCAAACTTAATGATCCGCCGACACACGTTTCGGAATTTTCCGCACTTATCCCTATTTTCACTCTTGTCATTAATACACCGTTACGTTGCGCGTCTAACTCTTCTCCTGCGGGTCGCAAGGCTGAAAGCAACACACACCTCCGATATTTTGTCACAAAATAAGCATTTAATCCCTACTTCACCGGTCGCGGTTCAATTACAAAACTCACAAAGGAATTGGAACCAAACATCCTTTTCGATAAGGAAAATTCCTCGATCACAAGAAAAACTCCTAAACTTCACTAGTATTTTCGTTTAACGTTCGATAAATAAACTCGTTGGTAACAACAGTTCCGCGCTTCTTTGCCGCACAACAAAACACCGTACAGCTTAGGTATATGTATGTTCACAATGAGATTCGCGTTTCAAAACTCGTAATCCAGGTCCTATTCCGGAAAATTAGGAAGTCAGCATACACTCCCTCTGAACGTTGACTGTGTCACAGCACTAAACGAACATATGCCACGGCCGTAGTCAACACTGACCCGAACGTTTTCTTTGGAGTTGCGAGCTACTGCGTCGACTTTTGCGCATCGAAAATCACAAATCCAACTAACAGTTCTCCGTCTTTCACGCGCACGGTAACTTTCCCAACGAAGAGAAGTAGCCGGAAAATTCTGGGAAATCGCACAGCAAACTTTTTTCGCGTGCCGTTCTTGGCTATTTCGTGGAAATTCCTCTCTGTCGATTCAAACAGTTGGTGTCGCTCGGGAAATTTCCGTGAAGTGTACGCGTGCCCAACATGGCATAGTTGGTTTCATAAGAAAACTTTTATCGCTGGTTTCTCCTATCTTTCGGTTTCGGCCACAAAACGCGGAGAATATGTAAACAAAACGAAAAACGAACGAATGTGAAGCGAAATGGAAGTTCTCTTAAATGGCTGAAAGTCTCTTCAATATCTTATGCGACTTTGCAGACTGAATTTTGTGCAGGAAACACCTGAAGAAAAGCTCCAAGAAGTCGATGGCTTCGCTGGCGTCGTCCTCCAGGTGCTGCTAGCTGATAAAGAGATCAATCGAAAGCTCCACAGGTAATCGAAGTGCGCCAGGTGCTGTTTATCTTCTTCAGGTCGTTTGCTTCGTTTCGTGTGTATGTCTTGTTTATTGAGACTTAAAAAGATGGTTTGATTATGCAACAGTCGATGGTGAGACAAATCGAATTTCCATGGCATGAGTGTTCGTTCGGCACATTTCCAACTAGTAGGTATAATCTTTTTGATTTTACTTGCATGAACATTAAAATTAATGAATATGAAAGTTTTGGATAGGTAGGTTCGATTGTAGGAAGTATTTAAGCACAAATACTGTGATCCAATTTCGAATAGATTTGCTCAGCTTTCAATTAGAAAGATATTAGCAGTATTTGCATTCAAGTTTGTGAATTAATGAAAATAATGGTAGCATTTTTATATACATATGTACATACACTGTATCAAAAAATTGCACGTACAGTACCCTTACTCCAATAAAAACTCTTCTATTTATTAAACAAAAAAAACTTTTTTCATTCTTTAGGTATTTATAAATTCTATACTGTTAAAGCTTTTCAGAGCGAAACAGTATTTTGTTATATTAGCTTTTACTGTCACAGTACAGCAAAAATATACCTAAAACAATTGCACGTACATCAAAAAATTGCACATACACACAAGATTAACTTATGATCTCTTGTAAAAGAAAAGTAATGGAACTTAGTTTCCAGTGCAGATTTACACACTATCCTCATTTATTGAAGGTAGTAGTTGTAAACGCTCAATAGAGCAGTGCAGTAGTTTTTTTTTTTTTTAATTCTGAAATAGGCGAAACACACCGCAATGCTCCTGTTGAAGAGAAGAAATGAATCGTAAATTATAAGGAGGAAGGTAAAAGTTATGCTGAAGTATCAAGGATCATTGGCACACCACGTTCGACCATGCAAATGGATATAAAAATGTTAAAAAGCAACAAAAGCTTTGCAATTGCTCAAGGAAGAGGTCGGAAGAAAATTTTAGCTGAGCATTTGGATAAAAAATTTACAGATTTATTAAGAATAATCCAAAAACAATTGCTCCCAAAACAACTGCAGACCTTAAAAGAAACGACGGAATATATTTGAATGCCCAAACAGTGCGAAATTTTCTCCATAAAAAGTGTTACAAGGGATGCATTGCAAGAACACAAATGTTCATTTCGAGGAAAAATGTTGCCCGACGCTTTGAGTGTGCCAGAGAGTGTGTAAAAACGTCAGACTAAATTTGGGAAACTGTTATTTTTGTAGATGAAAGTAAGTATAATCTTATTGGTTCTGATGGGCGGCGATTTGTTCGGCAGAGAGTCAATCAGCGTTGGAGTCAAAAAATTTGGGACCCACTGAGAAACACGAAGGTGAAAATGTTATGGTTTGGAGAGCGATGGAAGCAAATGGCGTTGGAAATTTGGTATTTGTGGAAAGCACTATGGACAAGCATCAGTACTTAGAAATAATAAAGCCTAATTTAAAAGCCAGTGCTTCCAAAATTGGAATTAGCTACGAAATTTCACTAGCACATGACAATGATCCAAAATATTTCTCGCATCTGGTAAAAGAGTGGTTACTGTATAACGTGAAATTTGTGCTTCCTCAGCCACCCCAACCACCAGACCTTAATTTCATTGAATATCTTTGGGATGTTTTCGAAAAAAAGTGCGGGAACATCATATTATAAGCCGAGCTGACCTCAAGGAGGTTATTTGAGAAAAGTGGGAAAAAATAACACCTGAAATTACTAGAAAACTAGCTCATTCAATGAACAATTGCTTAAAGGATGCAATTTCAGCGTAAGGACACAACACACGCTATTAGAAGTAGAAAAAGTAATTAATTTTCTGAATGTATGTGGAAATTTTTGATGTACGTGCAATTTTTTGACTTGAATTATAGCTTAATTTTCAAAATTAACATTAATATTACGGAATGCTGTTTTGTTTCAGATAGTTTCAGTTGTGTAGAACTCATGAAATTAATAAAAATGACGAAAATTTTGTTTATTTAAAAAATAAATGAGTTTTAATTTATGATAAGGTGGTGTACGTGCAATTGTTTGATGCAGTGTATGTATGTATGTATGTATTCGTGCAACTCATGAAATTTTCAAAATAGCTTTAACCTTTTGTTTTCTGCAAAAGCCGAAAGTGCTGTAAAGTAGGTACTTAATATTTTGTTGCGATAGCAAAACAAAATACATACATACATATGTATATTGGAGCTATGAGCTGGAAAACATGTGAGTTGTCGAATGAGAAAAGAGGATTTGTAATATCCTTGAGGTAACAAAGCTATTCCTTAAGTAAAATAGGGGGCACAGCACAGAGTGTTACTGAAAACTTAGAATATTGAAAACGCCGAGAAACAAAAATCGATCATTGTTAACGAGACGACACAGTTAATTTATCTTATCAAACAGGATCCAACTATAAGTCGACAAAAACTTAGTCGTCTTTTGAAAGCACATTTCGGTACAAATGTTGGACCACCGAGAGTTCGGAATATGATCAACAAAGAAGAACTACGGACTAGAATGGCTGTTCGAAACCCCTTCCTCTGTGTGGTTAATCCCAGAACAAGGATCTAGTTTGCGAAAAACTACAGCATAGGGAAAACAGTTTTTGAAAACAGTTCTTTTTCCGACGAATCCATACTCAACATAAAATATTAAAACGGGGGAGGCTCTGTAATAGTTTAGGGGTGTTGGAATCGATGGTATGCACTGATTCAATGAATGGGTTTGCAACCTCATTATTCCTTTGAACAGAATAACGACCAATTTTTCATAAAAAATTATAGACCGTCAGTGGGATTCAGATTTCAGCTTTGATGAGGATTATACAAATATTTTGGGCAATTAAACAGGATCCACAACCTAGCTATGATATTATAAACACACTATCATAAACTATAGCAAATTATGAGATTCTATTATCCCATCATTCGATCTGTGAATAGATGATTCAATTAGTATTTTCATAGATTCAATTAGTATTTTCATGACACAATCATTTCATTCAATAGAATATCATATTGCACGTGGCAACTTAGAAAAAAGTGCAAAAGAATGGATGTTGAGATTTTTTAGATTATCAAAGACGAATTTCAAGATCGTTTGCATTATGAAAGAATGAATATCGAGAATTGCTTATAAGTATTATCGAAATTGTTAAAAATATGAAGACGAATGTCAAGACACTTTATAATTCAATGAGTAAGAAAGTTAATGATAGAATTATTTTGATTAAAAAGAACATGCATCTTCCATTTCATATTCTTAAGAAATACTTAACGAGAATTGTTTGTTTTATCTCGCTAGCATAAATACCTGTAAGAGTTTAGCAGTAAGTTTCAGTTTGTGGAATAAATTTAACAAGTCCGCATCTCTGGGATTTTATGATTCAAAAGCCCATATCTACCTCTTACTATCAGACGATTACACGTCATTCACAGGAATTAGGTTATCTCAGTCCAATTGTGCGTAAAGATCTTGTCCTACACTCTGAAAAGATCCAATTAACTCAGAACTAGCTAACTTTCTAAGAACTGATCATTAGCTGCGCCGAAACTTCTCCGATTGACTCTGCAAAAGTTAGAATGAAATCCTGAATTTCATCGTTGAATCACTTTCAGTGATGAAGCTCACTTTTGGCTTAATAGCTTTGTCAATAAGCAAAATATGCTTTATTGGACAGCAGAAAACCTATATGTGCTTGAAAAGACTAGATACATTGCTAGCAGCCACAAAAGATCGTGTGGTGTGGATTTCATGCCGAAGGTATGATTGGACCGTGGTTTTTCGTTGATGGAAATGATCGCCACGTTACTGTCATGCCGGAAGACTATTTTTAGCCAGGTTTGGCTTAACTTGACAGTAATGCTATGTGATTTCAACACAATGGCGCCACTTGCCACACAGCTGGTCAAACAATTCATCTATCGAAGGAGAGGTTCGATAATCGTGTACCTTGAGTAATGATCCGGTCAAATGGCTACCTGACGCATGCAATTTAACGCTCTTGGATTTATTTTTATGGAGTAATGTTAAGTCATTGGTCTAGACTGACAAGCCAAAAACGTTAGAAGAGCTCAGGAGCAATCTCGAACGCAACATTATCAACTTTCTAGATGACATGTGTAGAAGAAAAGTGGACAATTGGCTGTTAACGAAATCGATTTCCAGACTTAAATTTTAAATGTCTGCTACACTTGGAATGAATTTCAGCCCCATATGTTAAACATCCGGTGTTTTATTTAAGTACGAAATTGTTATGCGCTTACTAGAAAACCCTTTACCTAATTATGAATGTGCCTATTTTCTTGGAGGAAAATTTTTGTTGCACAGGAATATAAAACTAAATATATTGCTCAGAAGTTCAACCTTTATTTGCATGTACACTCACAGCACTGTACTTTTTATTACTCATCAGCCACTTACACAAACTACTACCTTTACCAAATTTGATGACTGGATAGCTTAGTACAAAAATCATAATGATTTCCAGTAATGGCAGCCTTACCCTCATTTCGCAACCAAAAGTATGTCAAATCTGCTTTGCGTAAAGATGAACTTAAATGAACCAGAAGCTATAGGGTTATATAGTTTTTTATTTAAATGGAACGATAGCCAAAAGATGGATATCCAGGGTACTCCCGACTTTCTATCAAACTTGGTTTTATCATACCTGGTTTCATCAGAACAATGCATACTGTAAATTTAATTTTGATCTGATAAATCACTTTTATTTTGAGTTGGTTTTTCTATTATTGACGACTGTGTCAAATTTGAATCCATTATCTTTATTAGTGAAAGAGTTTCGCTTGTGTTTTGTTAACAACTAAAAGGAAATTTGGCAATTTTCACAAACCCTGATCTTATTGAGTTAAATTAAATTTTGTTTATAGAATGAATTTTCTGTCAAAAAAATCTTAAGGATCTTGCAGAAAACCTTTGGTAACCAGGCTATCCGAGAACAAAATGTTGAAAGTGGTACAAACGGCTCCATTCTACAGAAAGCGTTGAAAATGAACTACATCCAGCCCGATCATAACCATCAAATAAATCAACAATTTGGTGCTCAAAATTTGTCGATTGGCAACTAGAAACCTTGCTGATTTTGTGAGCATTTCATTTGGATTAGTTCAGACTAGTTTAAAAGATGTTTTTCGGTATTTTTATTTAAATTGGTTTCATAAATAAAAAATAAAGATTTTATATTATGTTCATTTTATAACAAAATTCACTTTCAATTTTTATCACAGTAATATTTGAACAGTTTTGCTATTCTTAATTTAATTTTCTTTGTCATTTAATCTTATAAGTTTACATGTACTTTAATCTTATAAATTTACATTTAATCTTATAAATTTACAATTTGTCATTTAATCTTATAAATTTACATGCCCGCTACTAAGCATATTCATCAACAATAATAACAAATGTATTTACTCCAACTAGGAAAACGCAAAACGGATTAAAAACACTTTTCAACCAGTCGCCACATCACGGCTGCTATCGCACCCATGATATTTTATCGTCCAAATCTAGATGCGGCAGATGATGAATTCACTTCCCTAAAGAGTGGCCTAGCCCTGTCATGTCTCCATTAACAGAAATCTAATTTTTAACCTTAATGAAGATAATCCAAAACCACAAAATTGCAGCAGGATAAACTTTGGAAGTAACATACCCTAACCATAATAAAAGCACAAATTTTTTTTATTTTAAAATTATAGGTGGTAGAACATTGAAAATCATACAGCCCCACGAAATTTGTCACAAACCCAGGACGTTAATGTTCATAAATGCGCCAAAAATGAAGGGTAATATCTGTCGATATTACAATTATCTCTATTTGAACCAAGTAAGTTAATAGATATTAATATTCTTAAGTTAACTATTTTTTGACTCGAGTGGGAATTAGGTTATGTTTGTCTTAATCTCCGAAATTCAAGCTATGTTTGTTTTTTCAAGTTATATTTTAAACATAAAAGTCAGTTTCTTTGGCTTCAATCGATTGATTCGAACTAAATTAAAGTGCTTTTCACTAACATGCTCTTAGAGCTCCTCGCAGTTAGCCAAGCTGGCATCATTAAAAGCGCGTTAAACCGAACGAATCGGAATTATATAAACCTCAAATTACCTCCATATTCTAATTCTCATCCTAAATCGTTTTATTTACTCAATAAATTTCAATTATTATCATACTTTACACACGAACACAGGTCCTGCATACAAGCAAGCACTACCGTAAATTCACTGTCAATAAACTGAACCCTTTCCTAGCATTAAAGTGAATTTATTTGCTTGCCAAAGAGTTGTTTTAAAGTTCAGTATGGAAAATTATGAGCCCATTATTATAACTTAGAAACCGTATATCAATGGATTGTGCGGCTACTGCTCTAAGTGGTAAACAGGTAATAACTCTTTAATTTCCAATAAATTTTCGCTTGTGGAAAAACTGTTTCGGTTCGCTGATGCTGGCGCCACCAATATTTTTCCTGTTCGGATAAATTGTGTATCGGGTTCGTTGGAAAATATTTTGACGCCATACAACAACATTCATTCATAAATCTAAATGTTCGTGAAGTTAGTTGCAATCGAGGATCACGTCGAGGTGGAGGACTGCATGGCAAATTTAGATGCATGGTCACGTTCCAAGGAGGGTTGTTCGCCTTGAAGCGAATTCTGTGGGATATTCATGCATCGGTTTATTGGGCTAAGGTATTGGAAATCGGTGTTTTCTATGGATTTAAATTTCTACTGATTGAATTCCGACATTACTTTGCGTTACTCTTTCAAACAAATATCTGCTATTAATCGACCATTGCTGGGCGCCAGATTGCCCAATGACGAAAAATTGAAAATCGTGAAATCAAAAATCACTCAGAATGCAATAAATTACGTAATCGCTGGCGAAGTTGAAAAAAATTCAAACCAGGAGATGTTATGCAAGGCGAGCTGACGCAGGAATTTGCATCAGCCATCAATTCGAAATTCGCTTAGCTCCTGGAGGTTGTGATGGCCATGCGATAACGCTTCGAAAAACTAATTGAGAATTGACATCTGCGAATATGGTTCGAGCAACGGAAAACTTCATAAATCATCAGACGATTTTGTGGTTCGTTTCGGGAAAAGAAATTAATTTTCAGCACACCTGTTTCTCTCCTGGCTCCACGAATATATTTTTTTTCAAATTTCGAGAAAATAATAAGGATGTGGGGTGTATTGAGCTTCTGTTTAGTACGTAGATAAATCTGATGTAACTCAGCTGAGTTATTAAGTTATGGTAGATCAATATGTTAGTGGAATAAAGCTTCATCACCAGAAAATATTTCAGGTCTAGTGTGGTGTTGTCTGGTATTTATTTTATCTGGAGAGCTAAAACAGTTAAGTGAAAGCTTTAATCAAATAACCAAATATTTGCCGGATTTTCATGCAGGGCTCTCTACCTAGTGAAAGCAAAACAAAGAAGTCATTAAACAGAACAAAGAGCTCACGAGCACGATATTTCTCTATCTCATACTAGTGACATTAGCAGCGGAAAACACAGAAGTTGAAGAAAAAATAAATAGCATTTGGGTATGGCGGTCTCCCTAGGGTACTCTCCCATAACCGAACGAAATACAGGCTGAAAAAGAATATCTTACTCTTCCAACCCTAAAAACAATTAAGGCAAGAAGACCGCTGACCAGGCAGAGAACAGCCACATTCCCACAGAAAGTGACAAGGAAGCAACAAAATAACACAGAAAAAAAGAAAATGGCAAAGAATTGGTAAGCTAAACAAATGAACATCAATAATTAGGTCACTTAAAGAACTAAAAATTAATTATTAATCCACCAAATGCATGTATTTGGGTATCCAAATGGCTGCTACTACGCTGCTAGAAAAAAAAAAAACTAATGATGTTCTTCACAGGGGACAAGGTACAGTACTTTATTCCTGAGAAAAAGAATTTAAACGCCGTGATTCAAGGTCTCCGTAAATAGATCTCCAAGCTAAGTGCGTCTCAGGCTAAGACTTTTTCCTCAAATTGAGGAATGGGACTTCATAGCTGGTTGAGACCCTCCTGCCGACGGAATGATTCAAGCTGAAATAAACACCATCTATGCAGTTACCCGCAAAATTGAAGAGTTTGGTGAATATTTTGAGCCATTCGACTTAGCTAATATATGAGTAAAATACCTCAATGAGAAATGGAGTCACTTCTTACAGGGCATGGAACCTAGAAACAACAATTGCTGGCGCATGACGATATATTTTCGCCATGAAATTGAGACTGTTGTGCCTCTTATTATTGTGCTTCTTTCGCAGAAATTTGACAGTGCTCGCAAATCGGAGGTCTTCGCAGACACACTGGATCTTCAATTCCAAAAAAACTGGGAATACATTAACAATAAGGGAAAAATTCTGAGTCTGTTGATAAAATCCTTATCTCTGCGCCAAGAAACTCACGAATCAGATCAACTAGCTTTGAAGAGATGGAAAAGCTTATAAGTGGCTAGATGAAGAAGAAGTTGTCTAGACCAGACTCAGTTGGGAAAGAATGGCTGACCCACCTCTCGAGTAACACAGTGCAGACCAAGACGTACTTTTTTTTGAGCAAAAAGCTCCACTGAGGACAGACAACGTTTATAACAGTTAAGCTTAAACTCGGCAGATACCTCCACTCCCCACACAATTGGAGGGCAATAAGTATTCTGTCCTCTGTAAGAAAAATAGCTGAGCGTCTTCACTTCGACTGTCTTAATGAGATAGTTATAGTTGAGAAAAAAATCAGCATAACGGAGGTACAATTTGACTTTGACCTGATACATTCCCCTGAACTTCAGTTCGCAGGAATGGTGCAGTGCATCTGTACAGAGCTCAACCATAGAAAATCACGGGTTCGGTCAACTTCCATGTGGCCAAGGCGTTTGATAAGGCCATGCTTCCAAATTCCACTATGTGTCATGCAACTCATTGTGTCTTCATTTAAGTACAGAGTTTTTGAGCTAGAATTATCAACCTTCTCCTCATAATGCGGAAAAATGAATCGGTGGTTCGCAAGGCTCACCGCTCTCCACAATACTGTACAGTCTATACACAGCAGACATTCTCAATGGAAAAAAAGCACTGTACGCCGATGACACATGTGTATTCAATCACATTAACAAACGATATCAGAGTCTACGACTGCTACATTTGCATTTAAATTAAATAGTATTAAGACTGAAAGAATTAAGTATATTTTTCAAATTCAAAGAGACCTGCTAATACATTAGAAATTTGGAGTTACTTCCTTTAACTTTGTGGACTGTAGATGTGAAAATCTGATCGTTTGTCATCGTGGATTTTGATGTATCCTTTTGCGTACATACCGGTATTATTTTCTAAATAGTATCATTCAAGAACATGAGTCAGTAGAAGAATTGCAAAAACAATACAGAAAAATCACAGTATTGCTTGGGAAAAAACGTAGATATTGGATCGAATGTTTTGAAATGAATTCGAAAGAAGCAGCAGTATTAAATTGTGCAATATTAATTTTCCCTAGTAATCGCGGGGTCATTTTTCAATTGACAGAAACCATTACCATAACCAATTAACCACTTCCCTATACTTGAATTGAAAAGTGCATTGATTTCCAGCTATTTATTGGTCATTTTGAAACCTTGTGCCGACTCATGATAATTAGATTGAATCAGACTCTAAATTAAGTTATGTAGAAATAAACATATCTAAATTTAGAGTCTAATTCACTTTATTCGAGGTGCAGTGTCGTCTTTTTCACTGTCTAGTCTACCAATCTACCAGAGAAGATTTTACCTTCGAAATATCGATATCTGTAAAGAAATTGAAATATATCTGGTTTCTAAATGAAAAAATTGGTCTTTAAATAAAAACTCATAAAAGCTTTTGTATAATTTGATTAACGCGTACAATTTTCCACATATTTCACTGGATACGAATGTGATGAGCACTTTAAGGTTGAATCTTGAAGATCGATGATCTGTCTAAACACATTTTTGCATTTTTAAATGCTCTACAGTCGTAAATTAATCACGTACAACGTGCTTAATTATGCCATAGTTGAGGTATATTTTTCAGAAGTCCGCACCATTTTACTAAATGTTCTACACTTATCGGCATCAACTTGTTTCAGGTAATCCTATCACTATAAATCACTTTGTTTTCCGTGCGCTCTTAATTAATACGAGTTTTCGTCGTCCGACCAACTATCCAACAGACAATCAAAAGCCATTCGATCAGCAAAGAATGTGGACAAAGATAAAACACACTCTAATCTATTTTATATGCAAATTCGTCGTGTTTCTAATCATATGCATATCAGCAGGAGTAATTAATCAATTAATACACCATGGCAATTGGCGAATGCTTGATACTGCCGCGGCTGTATCCAGTTACTACTATCTACAGCCATCATAGATAGTTTGGTAGTGGATTTGGTTTCGTTTTGGACGGTTGACTTGGCAATTTTTCGGGAAATAGGTTTTTTTTTACCGGGCGACGGATCACGTAGAGGAAATCAAAATTCAAATTCGAGTGTAGAAAATAGTCGTGAATGCAAAACATAAACGGTTGGCCGTTGACAAGAATACGTAATGTAGAGAAATTCTTCGCTTCGGTTTAGAGAAATTCTGACAGAGAACACTCGTTGAGGCTGTCAACATGATTTGTGGTGCTGATGCAAAGTATGTTTGACTTGGCTTAAAATTCTGCTGAGTTTTTGTTTCGCGTAAAGTAGAACCGTTGATATCAGACATGCAAATTTATAATTTTCGGATTAAGTTGTGCATCTGTGGAGCTATTCTATGGATTATACAGATCAACATGCCCAAGTATAATTAAGTTATGTATTTTAGATATTCGCTTGTTAAATCAACATACAAATGTGCATGCATAAAAATTCTTTTCCAATAATTTTATCAATTCTGATAAATTTACATAGTTCAACACTGTATTGAATATTGAGAAAACAGTTACCCGCTAAAGTTAGTTATTCTGCATTGGTCTAGCGTCTGTATTTACCTTCAGCTTAGAAACGTGCTGAAACAAATCGAGTTAAATCTAGTGAACAAGTATCATCGAACGACGTGTCTGAAACATGCTTAAGTGTCCACAATAGAAGAGAACTGGTGACGCGACGACAAAGTACTGAGCGTTCGAATGTTTTTCAATGTAAGCATTCAAACATTCTAAAACGCTGCGACAAAATATTGAATTTTAAGGTAGAGCTACACAAAATAGTAGGCGGGACATTCAGCAATGGTGGATATTTCTGATCTGTGAGTAGAGTAGTCTTTCCATCTCTCGGAAGTGTGTGGTTCTAGCTACATGTCATCATTCCCATCCCAAGAGCCTTCCAAAAAATTAATTGTCTTACAGCTCCGTGCTGGATTTCCCGCTATCAAAGCATTTCATTGGTACCCATTCCCTTAGGGCATATACATGTACGTATGGGGTAAAAACAATTCCCAGCCATCATTTTTCTTTGTAAAACTTCGTAAAATCCGATACGGCTCCGGTTGCTAAATTATTTTCAACCATGACTTGAGTATTTCCCGGTTCGTGTAATTTTGAAAACCGACTTACCGAAAAACATCGTGTGCTTCTCAAGTGAATTATGAAACTGTCATAAACTGTCAAAACTTATTTTCAACTTTGCCGAACTCTCGTTTACCTGAGAAGAAATATTCGTTATCGTCGAAGTCATGATATTGAAACCAGTGTGAGGATGAAGCTCAGTTTATGCTGGTAGTGAACAGTTGTGATGGGGCAAATACTGATTTGTAACATTTTGTGTGTTTGTATTATTGGGAACGGATGATATGTGATTCGGAAGTACTGAGTGTAATCAGGGCAACAAGGAGGTAATTAAGTGAATATGCGCTTTGGGGATATTACTTTCGTTTAAAATAACAGGGGTATTTCAATATTGCTTCACAGTATTTAAAGTGTAAGGTAAAAGAATACCATGGTCTGAGCTGCTATATTCCGAAAGGGTCGACGATCAGAAAAGGAGCTATTTATCAATTTTAAAAGCTTATTTCAGGTCCAATCGTATTGGTACTAAGCGGAAGTTCTTCTTATTAGATAGATTAGTTCATTTTACGATTATAGAATTTTATATAAACTGAATATGTATATTGGCAATCTATACCAGCTATCCTTTACCTAGAGCTACTTCAAAGAATCAGAAAGTATGCAGAAAACAATCATTTATAGTTCATAGGTGACTAATCTTAGCTAATCTTTTATCCGTAACTCTGACATCCATGGATAAGTCTGAGAACTATATTTTCTTGGGGCTTATTGTCTCACACATACAAATCGAAGTGTGTACTCAACTGCATTCAGGTCCTAAATAGACTGAGCAACAACAGAACAGTCAGAATTAACTGGGTTCCCGGTCACAAAAACATTGATGGAAATGAGAGGGCGGCTTTGTTAGCCACGCATGAGGCCAAGTGCTCGAGCGACTCCAAAATGACGCAAGGTGCGATGTGCAGATGGCGTGTAACTCAGACCTGCAGTGTAACCAAAATCATGCAGAGGTTATACAATCTTGCAGCGACTAAATACCTGCTTGAATTTGCGTGGACTGTCTGGAAATGGCTGGTCGGCATCATTACTGGCCACTGTTTTGAAATAGCACATGTCATGAAAATTTGGACTCCTAACCAGTCATACCTTTAGGGAGTGTGAAGAGCCGGGGGTGTTAGAAACAATCCGGTATCTCCTGTGTAACTACCCGGCACTGGGGAAAACCAAACTGCGCTGCTTCTGTGATCCCTGGCTGGTGGATCTCTCGCACATGGCAGAGCAGAGGCTGAAGGGTATCATTCAGTTCGTGAAAAAGTCCGGGGCCTTCTATGGCCGCTTAGACTGAACTTTTTTTTCTCCTGGTCAACTTATCTAGTATCGTATAGACCTAGTGTGGCCTTGTGTCAGCCAGTTCAGCCGTACGTAGCCTAGTGCTTTTGGCACTCTGACTCCCTTCAACTGGATGAGAGACTTCTTCAACTAAACTGACCAGTTTAAACGTCTCATTTAATGTCGGTGTAGCCGTATGACCATCAGATGCGTCACACCTTCTGTGACTGTGCCGAAAATCAACTGGAAGTTCACGCTTTGATTTGCGGGAAAGCTTTGTTCAGCGATAAGGCTTATCTTCTTTTCAACATCAGTAAGCAAAATTGCCGCATCAGGAGCAAGGAAAGTCCCCGTAAAATCATAGAGACATCGTTGCATCCATAAAAAATGGTACGGACTGCATGCTGGTGGCATTATAGGGCCATACTTCTTGAAAGATGAACACAGCGAGCAGGTTACTCTCAATGGTAACCGGTACAGAGCGATGATAAACTGGTTTTTGCTCCCGAATTTGCGTCGTATGGATATGAGATATATATGGTTTCAAAAAGATGGTGCTATGTGCCACACAGTGACCGCAACCATCGACTTATTGAGGACGAAATAGCATTATTTCGACAAATAGACCCATCTATTGCCCACAGAGATCGTGCGATTTGCCTCTGTTGGATTATTTCTTAAATTTTCCCTTTATGCACCAAAAACTCACGAAAAGTGCTATTCGTTTTACGTTGAATTGGAAATAATTTCCTCTTTGCGCAAAACTCTCAAGTAGGGTTTGTGCACGGCACAAGGGCTACAAGCGATAAATTAAGGACATAGTAACTGACTTAGAAGCACCCTTCAGTTACCTTTGAGGAAAAATTCAAAATTTTCTTTTTTGCATCAGCGAAAAATGTTGCAAATGTCCCTCTTGATTGTATTTGCTGCAGCACTGTAAGCTAACAGCTAGGTACAAAAAATATAGGAATGTAGCTTTCATGTTCAACTTAAGATCCTAGATAACTTGATTCAGTACCAGGAAGAAAATGACGTTGGAAAGAGCGTCCCTTTGTTGTAGACTGTACTTGATGCTTAATGCTCCCTGCTGGTTTGACCTGATTTCGCGCATGCTTCGTGGTTCGCATCGTCCTTCATATAATTTTGGTTGAGACAATGAACATTCTTGTGCCAGTGTATAGTTTTAGCCTAATTTTGCTACAAAAAGTGTCTGGAAGACGATAAATAATAATATAATAAAACAATAATATAATAAAACTATAATATAATAGAATAATGTATTCTGAGAACTAATCGAGCTGCAGTATGAAATAAGCTTTCTGAGCCAATGGGTTTACTTGGTCTGGCAAATAACATCATATACGGTATTGCCCTGAAGATATGTATAACAAGTTTTTTTTCCATATTTTTGCTGTAGTACACCTTCAATCCTAGCTGATGTACTGGAGTATACTCCTGTGTGGCTCCATTTTAATTAGGTTGGCACTTATCTAATGAGCTGTAGGATCCAACTGTGTGTCTCTTTATATAACCATTTTTTTTTAGCCACTCATTGGCCGTTTTTTGTTTCCTGAGTCTTTGAATTTAATGAACAGTTTCCTGATTGATTGGTGACCCCAGCTCCCGTACGTTATCGGCTATTGGGGCCTCTAATTCATGGTTTTCATCATTTTCCTGCAGTTCATCAAAAAATGAACACAACACCTCATAATTTTCAACTAATCACAAATTACAATAGATTTCCCTCTTGTTCCTTTATCCTACTCACTTATTAATATAACTTTTACACCTGACTCTGTTATCATTGCGTTCTGTATTGTGCGATCTTACAAACCATTTGTTGTCTCCCAAGCTCTTTTTTTGGATCGGTAAACTCGTGTCAGTTACGAATTCATTTTTTCTTCAAAACTTTCTTTTTGACTCAGCAAGCCCGGGTTTTTGCAGTGAGTGTGATGCTTGTTTTGGTACATAGCATTATTGGGTTTAGTAGCAATCCTGCGTCTGTCGTCAAACCAGTCGTTGTATCCCCTTCTGCAATTGAGCCTAAAGAGCCTAAATATTCTAGAACAACCCAGTTTTTATTGATTGCTATACGAATTAAAGCTTCTTCCACGTGATTTTAAACGCCATTTACTCAAGCTCATCCATCAGACTTATTTAAATCGTGCATGACTGCCTTTATTCATGGTAAATGTTCGTGTATCAGCTACTTTTCATGCTGATTTTTGGACAAGCGGTTTATCAGCTGCTCTTATGTTTATCTGTGTGTAAATAGCTGGTCGTCTAATGGCGGCGAATCAGTGACAATCGTTGTTGGCTCTCTTATACTTGTTACATTTATATGAAAGTGGCACTGGCAGAGTCTTAAGACAGCTAACTAGTCACACAAATTAGACCCTCCGAATCATCATTTCTCGAGTCATTTCTGTGGTACGCAATCCGTTATCATTGGTATTCTCAAACTATTGGAAGCAACATAATGTTTGCACGGGTTTCTTCCTTGTTTTGGGCTTGAAGTCGACCAGTGCAATTTCAATGTCGCATCCAGAGCAGGCATCAAAAAGAGCCGGTGACTATGCCCGTCAAAATAATGCAATTATTGATTGTTGTGGACGCTTTGTAGGAGTATGATATTGTAGAATTCTTCTTTACGTTGAGAGCACATAGCTTTTCGTTTATCGATGCAAAACGAACAATTGCAAGTAACGGTGTTCGCGAAATTGGAAACATGTTCCGAGCTCCTCACGGTTTTGATGGTATCTGAAGTAGACGATGTAGACTTTCTTTTCCGAAATCGCTAGCATGGCATTCGGAAAAGAAATCGACATTTGACACATATAAGAAGCGCACGTTTTTCCCCCAGCCGATCCTGCTACTTGTCCCCACTCGATCCTTCTACATATGTGCTGACCATTAATTTTTAAAATTTCAACGAGACTTGTAGTGAAACCTGAAAAGATAAGTTTTGGCACACCGCGCTCGCGTTCACCCTCCTTAGCTTGCTTTGTGAAGAATTTGATATCCTGTGACTAGGGGCTCCAACAAATGCTAAATACATATCACAAATAAACATTAACAATAAATTATAGGTTAAATTATCTATTGACAGTAAATCTCATCTTATTACTGTACTAGCGACCTCATAAGTGTATTGTATTTTCGCATGAAAATTCCACCAACCTGTCCAGACAGCAAACTACAGATTTTCTTGTAAATAATCCTTTACAATACTCGTATTATAACGGATGAAGTAGAATAATTTTGCTTAATGATTCGCTTGAAACCAAGAGCCTTGTTACAAATTTAATATTTTTACTGTCTGAATTGGTGCTTGATCCCGTTCTAATGCAGAAATAGTTCACAAACAACTGTTGCACTGGGCGCTCCATATGCGATGAGATTGAATAGAATGCATTCGGTCAGATGATACGACTACTTTGAATTGATAACGTACAACAAACGCACTCTGCTTTTAATTAAGTAGTTAATCTAATGTTTTTCATTTACCATGCATATATGAGCAATTTACCTAATTGAAAAGATCTAAAGTACGTCAAGCAAATAAAGATTCATTGAAATCAAACTCATGCGCAAATAACGAAACTGGTTCCTTCGGCAAGTTTCCTTATTCGGTATAACTAATGCCAACTGTTTTTACCAGTGAGAATTAAATATCAAGTCAAAAGGTCGACAGATTTAATTGCTGGCCAAGACAATAACGGCTACTTCATAAACTAACGAAATTATTTACGAGAGACCTTGTCACCTAGTCAACGAACCTGCTCACACTCAAGACGCATTTGTTTTTGTGCTTACTTAGTGGCTTAGCATCGAGCTCACTAAGTATTTAGACGCTGAAAGTTTTTCCAGTACGTACGTACGTACTCGAGTCAACGATTAATTGTTACGCAAAACTGTTTTTATTCGAATCTAAGTGTGCACCATTACGAAACTAGTTTTATGCTAATATGCAATGGCGACTGGGTCAACCTACGCATCCTTTAGTTTAGTGTCTAGCGGTTTGCTTTCAGGTGCCTGGTCTGGAACTTGAGAGAATGGATGGTTAGGGTAGGCTTATATGGACAAAGGAATGCTGATTGAGAGATATGCCAGATGCACTTCTGATATGAATGCGTATGTTTGATTGATGCGAATATAGTAGGCTTTACACAACCCTTCTCGTTATGGCTGGCCTCCCTTTCTTTACGTATTGCTTTCTTTAGAGTAATATGTGATAATGAAACCAATCTTTCATAAAATTGCACATATCGCCTCAAATCTTCTCGGCGACAAGGTACAGTTCAAAGAAGCGCGACTCGACATACACGAGCCCCCAGTTGGTTTGCAGATTTCTTCTAGAACTCAGCTAACATTTGTTTGGTCTTTGGTCGGCAGGCGGCTTGCAATGATTTATTTCTTGTAATTGTCACTAAGTGCGAACCAAAAGATGAAAAGAACTGTGGCGCCGCCACGATCTCATAATTGCAGTTATGGTCCGTCTAGCTTCTAGTTGACTTCTAGATTCTGGGCTCCAATTATTCATGCATTAATTATTGGAAATCGATTGTACTGGGTGGCTAATCTCACCTAGAAACGGCCAAGCGTTTTATGCAAGTTTTTCAAGACCTTGAAAAATAACAAGATGTTGGAGTAGCATACATGCCTTTGGGATGTACCAGCGTTGATATTGACTGGCGCGAAAAATTGTTGTGAACCCAATCGCAATATCGTTTTTTTGGGGGATGAGCTTATAATTAAATCGAAACGAATGGATTTTCACACCTGTTACGGTAGATTTGCTTCAAATTCGTTTGCTCGCTATTAGGACCGAGAAAAATTAAATGAGATTTTAATTAGTAGCTTCAATGATGATGGCGATGTGATAATGGTGCCGTTGATGATGAAGAGTTGATGGAGCGATTCAACTGAGTGTTGCCGATTGGAATATCAATAGAATCTCTTATATTAACTCCCGTTAGGAAACTGCTTGGTTCCTTGGCCTTTAATGTATAGAAAGTCTGATTTTCATCAGAAAATTAAACTTTGAATTAATTAACAGCTTCGCAATTTATTAACTGTATCAGTTATACAGTTCCATCATCAGCCACTCTGGTTCCGATCCTTTCTGATGGTGAATGTCTACCTATGCACCTGAACAAATTTAAAATACCATTTTTTTCAATGGGCCGTGAAAAGTGATTTATACCGAGGCATATTTTTCTGTTTTTTTTTGAAAGCATCAAAAGGTACATGCATATAGGTACGTTATTCTGACTCACAGCGATTTTCGCCAGTGAATTAATTTAATTTGCTTCCACCAGATTCTCGAAATAGTTAACGCTAAAAATGGGTAAATTGTGCAGTTCACCTGTGTCTCTGTTGAATTGTTTGAAAATACGTATTTGGAACTTGGAAGTATTTTTTGGAAGATTGGCCAAAAGTGTGGCTTCAGTAGTTATATATTGGTGAGGCGTTAATTGACAAAGAACGGTGTACTAGATGATGCTATTTGTGAGTAGAGATATTACTAATGCTAGGATATATTAGGTACTAGTAATATCTTAATGTGCAATATTAGCTTAGGAAAAATTGCTAGGAACCCTTCCTCTGTGCGTTGGTTTTATGGCTGATGATAAAATTATATTCTTGGGTGATTTTAATAGCTCGAATTTGCGTTTTGTTTCTGATAAAACTAATGATTGTTTAATACCAGTAAACTTACTTTTTAGCATTGTGATTATTTTATATGGCTATAATTCGCAGCAGGTCATTCTGACTCTCAACCAAAATGATCCCAGCAAACGTGCGTTCAGCACTTTCGCATACAGTTGTAAAAACTTTTCCATGTGTTGATACATTTTCTAATGAGTATTTATCTTTTCTATTTCTCAATGATTATACATGCTGCTGTACTACTGCTAAACTCCTGAACAGGCTGTCTAGTTGTTGAAGTTTTCCGACACGTTGATGAATCTCTTATATATTTACGGTTCCCTATTTACAATGAATATAAAGTACTGCTGCACTACTGCCAAACTGGTGATCAGATGGTGCAATTCAAATCGTTTCCCAAAAATCAAATCGAGTTGCCCATACGTCAAGCGTCAGCCATACTTCGTAAGTGATACGTGAAATATTTTGAAATTTATAATTAAAAATGGTTTTTTGCTCTAATTAAAGATGACATGAATACAAAGTAATGCAAATGTGATGGCGTGAATGCAAAGTAATGCGAATATACTATTGGTGACATTATAGCTGGGCAGCCATATCAATGTCCTGCTACACTGCTTCTAAGGCAATAGTACAGCAGTACATTTTACGTGCTGCAGTTTCACCACTTCAGCAGTAGTATAGCAGTGCTTTTGCACTCCTTGTATTCTTATCGTTTGTCTTTTTCCTATTTGTGGGATGGAAACGATCAACCATGAAACAAAACATATTACACGTACGCGGGTAATATGAAGTAAATAGGTGAATTTTGGGGTAAAATGCTATCTCTAGCATTAAAAGCATTCACGGGTTTACTCACGACTTCTCCAGCATTTTAGAAGTAGTGCTGTGTTTGCTGGGGATAGTTTGTTAGACTTAATTTTTACAAATGTGTATGACGAAGTAGTACGAACTAGTAAGCTCATTCTCTAATAGCATTCACCATTTTTTTAGAACTTACAATTATATATACAATTATGTACGATTTTCATGACAGCATTCGGAATTTGTTTGGACATTGTCGATTGGACAAATGCTTTGATGTATCAATCCCTTGATGATGATGTAACCTTATTTTATAGATAGCGTTTGACGGGGTCGAAAAGTTTGTTTCTTAGATAAGGGAAAAAGATAAACTCTCTGAACCTTGACTTGAAAAGACTCATAGAAGTTTGACCCACCATAGAAACAAACTTTAGAAATTAATTGAAAATAAAGTCGACGCTGACCAACGTATTAAAGAAGAATATGATATTATTACTTATGAATTTGCCGTTCAGTCCCATTAAGCGTATTACAGATACATTAAAATTGCCGGCAAAAATATAAGGCGACCCCAATTGAACGAGTGACAGCATATATTTAAGAAAAGTGATTGTACTATTACTAATCATATGGTGCTTATTTCCGATGTTTTTTTGCAAAATAAAGAGAAGTGATCAAACAAACGTATTCTATAGAAACTTTAGCAAAGCATTCGACCAAGCTGATCACTCCATTTTGATCCCCAAGCTGGACTAGTTTGGATTGCAGGATATACTACGATTAGGTTGGGTAGCTCCGCACACTTCTTGAGTATGTGAAATTTCAAAGTCTTACTTCTAAGAAAGCCTGTGTTAACTCTGGTCCTTCTCAAGGAAGTCATCTTGGCACTGTTCTTTTCAATATTTGTTATGTCAGACCAATCGGAAGTTTCATTTTACATTCCCCATTTACTATATATGGACGTCTTCAAGGTTTATCATGTCATCAAGTCACTATCTGATGCTTCCTTCTTTCAATTAAAACTGAACTCCCTAGACGGTTGGTGCCCGGCAAACAAGCTACCTTTTAATATTGCTAAGTTTTGCGTGATTACGACCTCAGTAACACTCCAATCAGCAGAGTTGACAACATATTAGATTTTGGTGTCATCTTGGATAGAAAGCTGCCTTTCGACCTACATTACGGTAGAGTGCTTTCCCAGAATTTAGCTTATTTTAATGACGAGCCAAAGAGTTTTGGAATCTCTGGCCTACTAAATCCTCAAAATTTTCATTCGTGCGTACTTTTTTTTTTTGAATGTTTGTGCACTATTTAGAACCCGGCTTTCGAAACTCACAACCAAAGATTTGAGTCTGTTCAGAAGTAGTTGTTAATTCTCAATCTGAAAGATATTTTAAACTTTTATGATTTCAGCAAAATACGAATATCGCTTTAAATGTCTGTAAATGTCGACCCCTAGCGTCGGGAAAGTTAATACTATGTGGCTGCTTCAGGTTCGATGTCATCAGAGACGTCGTTAGGTTGACTACTTTAAGGACTGGTTTGGCTTATTGAATAATGGCTAATTGAATACCAGGACAAAATTACATGCGTAATAAATCGATGCTGCAAGATTTTCATTAGCAGAGCTAGAACTTTTTTCCAACAATTTCTAAAGCAACCTACAAAAATAACATTTTCTTGGCTCTCTTCATATTTAACCCATCCTATTATCTAACTAATGAACATGTATAAATAACTTACATTCACATGTCTTAGAAGATTCTTCTTTGTGTTTTTATTAATTTGATTATTATTTTATTATTGTGTTACGATAAACCTTATTTGGTGAAATAAATATATTAAAAATAAATTAAAAATAAATATTGTGGCTCATAAATGATGAGGGCACGGTGCGCCCCTTTTCTACTGGAAGTAAGTTCTTCCCATTTTTGAGTGTCCAATCTTGGTCGCATAGAGGTAGTGAATAGGCACATCAGCAATCGGCGGGTAGGCACATGGAAGTGCTTCGCTAATGGGCACCTGCCCCATTTTTTGGACACCCTGTTGTAAGGGCTTAAATTCTTTTTTGCCTCGTTGGTAGCTTGATTAGACTTCGGTTCGTTTGAGATGCCTAGACGCTATTTATTGGTACACACGTTGGGCGCCATTTCTACCGATTCGCAAGATGAGGGCCGGCAGATATCCTGATTGAACTTTAGTCTAGTTGAGATGTAAATTTCTATATCCTTAAGTTTGCAACGCCAGTCAAGTGAAAACACGTTTTTCACTACACTCCCCTACTAAGCATAAAGGCTCTATCTACATTTTAGCGCCTTCGAGATATTCAATGATTTGTGTTTTGATTTGTACTGGAGATACATATATAGAGAGTGCATTGTCAATATTGATTTTAACATACTTGCACAAAAGATAGGGCTTTCAAATTATGCAGAATGATGTAATAGAGTATATGGTTTTTGAATCTTTTGAAAACTCAAAAATGACAAAAATGTAGATGGATCCTTTATGGTTAGTAGGGCAGTACACTGCTCACAGCTGAAATATTAGAGACCGAGGAATAAGTTTTTTTTTGCACCAAATTCGGTCACTATCTAGGCACAATTCAATTATCGTAGAGTATTAACTCTTGTAAAGGCTTTAGGCTTGTACGTCTGCTAATAGCTGTGATATATCAAACATATTATGAATACTTGCACAATAATCCTTAATTTTAAGAAATTTAAATTTGCATTTGACTGTTAACACCGAACTATTTGATAATCATAATCTGGTATATTTTTTATTATTTTTAAAAATTGACCAAATATCGATTAAGCATTTTCCCGGTTTCGGTTTTCAGTGCTTGCTTATCCTAAAGTTTTCAGTTCAAAAATAAAATTTCTTTTCGGAAAATTGATTTGATATTTCGCCAGGGGATATTTGGTCTGCACGATTTGCACCATCTTTGAATTAAAAAATTATTTTCAGCTTATTATATGAAAAATTTATTGATATGGAAGACGAATTTCATAGAACTTATTTCCGAAAATAGAAAATATTCAAAGGAAAATATCCTTGAACTGATGTTATGCCATTTATTCTTTTTGAATTCTTCCAAGTTTGTTCGTTTTCTATTCCGATAAATGTATGAGCCCGGAACAACATGATATAAGTTGCATTCGTCGAATAACGATTTGATTTAACAATGATTTCAATGCAACGCAATAAATGGAAAACAATAAGTTTGCCAGCTGAGGCAAGAACGCAAGGTGAATGCAAAAAACCAAATTTGAAAACAAATTATGGTAAATATTTAGAAGTGGGGCTCCAGTCAAAACTCGCCCCAAAAATTTTTTCACCCCCTGGAGACTATTCTATAGGGTAGGAATAGATGTTCCAAGGTGGGGGAAGACATTTTCAATGATTGTTTATAATAAAAAAAATTATTATAAACAAAAAAAAATTTTTTTTTAAATTACTTTAATTTTTATTAAATGACATATTTTGACCAATTTTTTGTTCTGTCGGAGAATTTTTTTACGGTTTCACGATAAATAACGATTTCCATTTTTTACTCTGATATTGAAATTCACTAATAATTTTGATCACAAACCATCAAAATAAATACCCTTATTTCTTTGAACTATGTGAAGTAAACGAAACTTTGCTTTGTTTTGATTTTCTAATATTAGAGTATGATTTTTTTTGTATGATAACAAAGATAACAACGAGATTTCAAATACTAGGAATTATTTTCTTGTTGCCTTTGTTTTCATTTGGAAAGTAAACGTTTCTTCTATTTCTTATTTCTACTAAAAGGTTCGAATGAAATATCGTGGATTTACACTATTTACAATTTTTTCTTTCTTTTTTTTCTATTTTTATTATAAACTATCATTGAAAATGTCTTCCCCCACTTTAAAACATCTATTTCTAACCTATAGAATACTCTCCAGAGGGTGGAAAATTTTTTGGGGCGAGTTTTGACTTCTAAATAATTACCCAAATTATTATTTCTATACTAGTTGAAATCATAATATATTTCCTCATTTCGTAAGATGATTTTTTAGTGCATAATATTTTCTTGTTGTCTAATGATAGTGGCATGTGTATTTACTAAAAGAACTTTCATGAAATCCTCACGAGCCCAACTTTTCACTTATATGACTTTTGATAAAAGGGAAGAAAGATTCTACCCTGAATCTAAAGAGGCAGAATACAGTTCTAAGTAGAGTCAATATAATACATACTTTGTTATTTTACGGAAGTAGTCACATAAAGTCTGCTGTAAATTTCTTTACAATTATATGTAAAATTGTCACTTTCTAGATATTTCTGAACGAGATTGACACAAGCATTAATTTTCGATCAACTAAATTTTCTAAAACGACACAAGCAACTTTCGAGTTCCGTTTTCAAGTGCGACAACTGAATTATGACTTCAGGCAATCGTCAGACCCCAAAATTTACTTTTCTTGTCCTTTTAAATCTCCACCATGTGTATGAAGAAACAGTTTTCAAGATCTTAAAGCAACGCTGTACACCAATTAAGTGTGCGTTGCTTGATCAGTGATAAAAAAAATCCGAAAGGGTAGCGTGTGACCAGCACCTGCACTAATTTAGGCCTTGCACGAGAAACTTATTATTCTTTCCTTCCTTCTTAGAACTCTTTGTTTCGTATCTGAATCAGTTCTCAGTTTTGAGTGAGCAACACATAAACTTCAACGGGACCAATCTTGAACCGTAATCAGTTTCAAGGCTTAACCGGGCACTCTACTCCCAAAAGGGAAACCTGCAACTTATTCCTTGCATTTGGGTTATTCGAAACATAATTATCACCAAACAGCAACGGGTCAATGTAGCGACTCGAGCATTGCATGCGAATTGCAGATACAATCATCTGTGTTGCTGACTGATGAGAACTTGTACGCATCATGTTTGGGAACGCGATATTTATATCGACGCAGCTTGTACAGAGCCAATTGTCCAATTACACTAGAGGCGATTTTCTACCGACTCTCGCAGATTTCTCGCCAGGAAGTCGATAATTTATTGGTTCATTTATAAATGATTGCACAAACAGTTTCTGATCGGTAGATGTTCAAGAGCGAGTATCGAAGAACTATCTTTCCTCTGAAATACATTCTTGTACCAGGGTATGTACTAAAAGCAACTACCTACATCATATGCACGCGTTCAGAGTAACGCGATCTTTCCGTTTCTTGTAACCAGATCGATAAAAACGAAGACAAAATAGAATAAAATCTGATGCAGCCTGACCGGTTCTACAGGTGGCAGTTGTGTCTTGCTCTATAAAATATTGTATAATTTTTCTCTTACACATCCTAAAGGCGATCCTTGGTCGCAGCTAGGAGATTATTGGGTGAGGTTATTACAGTGGTGAATTAGTGTAGTGAAATGACGATGTATGGATACATCCAACATGGCTATGATTTTCTAATCGAGTGCATGTGAGTGTTTTGCTTTTAGCTGAGAAACTTCTGAAACTGTTGTAAATGTTTTAATGCTTATTTCAAGACGCTTCAGGGAGCAAAAATATGGATCATACTTGGAAAACCACACTCTTTTCCCCTAACTTTAGAACTGAAATTGAAATAATTCTATTTACTGTTCGAGTCGCTTGTCCTCCAAAGAACAGATAAGCAATTTGCATGTTTCGCTTGTGTAGCTTGTGTGCCGCAAACTTTTTCATCAGAGATGGAGGCACGAAAATGATCCCGATTAAAACTATGTGCGAACTAAAACAACGACAACATGACTATTATCTGATTATGTTTTGAAAAGTACAAGCTTGCTTGTAGAATACTCCATATTGATTTCACTTAGCACCACTTATCGGCCTGGCTTCATGCAAAACAACTTTTAAAGTGTGAAAAATTTAATATACATAAGGGTAAGACGAGTATGTGAAGAACGGCACCTGAAAGGAACACGTTGAAAAAAATGCAAATGAGGGTTGCGATGAAATTATGAATTAATCTTCGTTAGATATTCTCAATAAGCTTAGTTTTTCAAGCACTGACCGTATTTAAACAAATATTTCTTTAATTGTTATTTATTTGTCACCACGTATGATCTTTTGTTGCACTTTCTAAGCTGAACCTTTTCCAAATTTCATCAACTCTCAATTCTCAATTTTTGGGTGAGTTCAACCTGCAATCTGTAGAATACGGCTCCAGGAACTTCTGTTTACTCTCTTATAGCCACCTCTATGTTATGAGCTCTTCCCTGATTTCTTTTGGTTCTTGTGCACAAATAAAATACCTTCGTAATACTAACAACAAAGTTCTTGGTTTCGTTCTTGCTAAAGTTTCTTTGAATCCCATTTAACTTTCTGCTGTTCCATTTCCATAAATAAAACCTCATAACTATCACCCTCCAGACATCCACTCTATGTTAATGTTGACCTTGACTTCTACGAAAGGAATAAAAGTCCTTCTGTCGCTCGTTACTTTTTATATTAAGTTGACTTTCAGGAAATATTCATTGATATTCAGTCTTATCTATTTGTATCGGATGATTCATTGTCCATTGTCAAAGTTTTAGTTTTTCTGTTCTAATCTTATCTTTCGCCTAAGTCAAATCAATCATCCTACCTGACCTAATAATGTTCCTTGTTTCACATTGGATGGTTTTAGTGCTCGAAAAGCTAAAGAAAAAGCTCGTAAAAGCTAAAAAGACGAGTTCACCGATTGATCATCAAGAATTGCGTTGCTCACGCTCTGAAACTACAAGAGCACTGAAGCAGAAAATGCGTCATTACTTTTCAAGCATCATGGAATCTGTGACAATCAATCAAATCTTTCTGGTTCTATATCCGTTCCGCTTACTCCAATTTCTCAGTTCCTGATCCTTTATGACGCCACTGTTGCTAAGCCTCAAGCAATTTCCAATTAATTTCCTACCTCTTTCTCCTTCTCTTGTGAAAATGTATCACCCATTTTGATGGCCTCTGATTACTCCCGTACCTCACCTACGTTATCCTATGCCACCTATCCTTTGAAAGTCAAAACTTTGACGTCTGCCTAATGGTCTGGTTCTAATATTTTCCTAATATTCTACTTAAATCCCTCTCAACCTTTCTGCATCTGGAAAGGTAATCAGGTGCATTTCATTCCAGCTATCATTTCCACCATTGGTGTAGTATCTGACCCCCTCAATATCTTCCAAATTTTTAAATCTGGTCATCTATCAGCTATTTCTATCATCCCAAATCTCTCTTCTACTATTTCAGTAAACGCCTTATTTATAACATAGTTTATCCTACTGTATAGCCTTTTGTTGTTCCTGAGTAGCATGGTGACATCAAAGACCGCTCTACCACGACCAATCTTATGGTGCTTTTTAATTTTGTCGTCTCAGCCTTCGATTCTAAACATCAAGTTGATGTAATTTATGCACACTTCTCCAAAGCCTTTGACTCTGTGAACCTTAACCTGCTACTCAACAAACTTGAAGGGTATATTTGGTTCTTTTGTTTCATAACCGTCCTGCAGAAATAACTTAGACGTCCGTTCCCATACCCGAAATTTCTCAGGGATAGAATAATCTTGGCGCCTACATTTTAATTATTTTGTCAACAACCTCCCCAACATCCCCAAGCTATGTAGTATTTTATCAATCCTTTACTAAGTGATGTTACAGTTAAATTTTCAAATGTGTTGCACCGCGGCCTCTCAGCCGAGCCGCCGTCAATGCAGCATAAATTTTTATGTTATAAGACTCATTTTTATTTTGCCCAGCGTGCCTGACTTTGCCGGCTAACGCAGTCTGGCGTGGGTTTTGGGCAGAAAAGAGTCACTTTGGTGCTACGGCACGCGGACATCACATTTTTACAAAAAAAAACATGCAAGGACAGACGATGGTGAGGAGAAATCATTATTTTTCTTATAATACTTTATTCACACATTGTAGTTTGCAATAATCTCATAACAAAAGAAATAGAAAAAGAATCAAGAAAATATATAACCAAAATTATAATGAGAAAGTATCTATGTATAGTCTATAAGAACTATCTGGACCTTACGAAAGAAAGAAAACAAAAAAAAATGTTCAATAGATGAAAAATTAAAAATTAGTTACAGTATTGAAATGACACTATTAAAAGTTCCCAAACCCGGCCGGGATCAGTTAACACCAATCGTGACAAAAAATGGGTTTTTTTTTTCTCTTTACCAATCCAATCTAGTAATACGATATTTATTCCACTAATTAAAGTAATTCAATAGTTCACACTAATAGCAACAATAACGATACATAGATGAGAATATTTTAAATAATAAGAAAAAAATTATAATAAATTATTCTGATGCATAAATTCAAATAGTTTCGAATTCAATTAGTTACATTTTCATCTTCTCATGCTTCTATACGTTAGGTATGATACGACTTCGAATAATAATTCTGTATTCGAATAATAATTCTGTTGCTTGTCGATTGAAAAATTCACTTATATAATCAAAAGGTACTTAGCTGAGTTCTTCCCAATATTATGTGTATTTCTTTAAACGTTCGCAAGCTCGATCATCTGCATACTTGGCTGCTTCAATATCTTTTGCCTCCGACACCAACTAACGAACATTCACGACTAGAAGAAAATTTCCTTGTTCGCCAACTCCTGAGTAGTTTTTACAATTTCAATTGCATTATACGCCCAAAAGACATCTTCGTTGCCTCTTTAATTTTCGACGTTCTTCACTTTTCTTTCAAAATTAACTAATTTGAAGTTATCCACCCCTCGTTCGATAACAGGTCGTTTTTCTTCCTTTTTTTTTCCCAATTCAGTTTTTTCCGCCACAATTTTGCTTTGATTTCACACAATCTTTTGAAATTCACTTTCACGTACTTTTTCAAATTTACTTTCAAATATTTTTTTCCAATTCTAGGTTCAAATAATTTCTCAAACTTAATTTCAAAATGTTATTGACTCTCAACCACGAGCATGACCCTCACTTTTCAGATCTCCAAACCAAAAAGAAACCAAAAGCCCTCGTTTCTTTGTTCAGAAATTTTTCAGTGAACCGCAAGAGCGGTTCCTTTCCAAAATTCCCCTTTTGAACGCTAATTCCCGAACTATTAGGGCATCACCAGGCCTGTTCGTATAAGCATGAGACGCCATTTTTGCGATGGGAAATCCCAAAGAGCTTTCGCTGAGCAGCTGGATCTGTCAGAATGACAATTACCCAGTATGGTTTGTAGTTTGTTTATATTTACTTTTCAAAAACTAATTGAAAATTGTTTCAGGGAAGTCTACAACAATTAGTCTACAACAAATGTTAATGATCTTGTTGTGACAAAAAAAAAAATATTAAGATTTTGAAAATTCAGGAACTTTTGAGATTGTTAGGCCTAAATTTCTACCCCTTCCCAAAGACTTCCAGTGCAGTCATTAGTTCGAAACAAAATTTACAGTATGAGTTGTGTGAAGCAAGTTTAATATACTGTGCCAGAAAAATGTTGCCAGTACTAGGCATTTTTGCTATTTTCCCGTTAAATTTTCATATAACAAAACATAGGCAATGAAAATGCTAAAATTTTCAAAGTTTTAGTAATTGTTTCGATGGCAGCCCTAAACATCTCTCTATCCCTATAACTTTCGAAGAAGTCATCGAATAAAAACGAGATTCATAGGGTTGCTTGATTTTGACGTGAAGCATTTGTGGTAGATTTTTAATTACAGTGTTGGCAAAGTATTGCATGCACTGGGGATTTTCTTCATTCATATTATAGGAGATGCTGCTTTCAAAGTTTTGTAAGGTGAGCATCCGATAATGATTATAAGCAACAATTGATTTGTTTTCATAAAATTTGATAACCCTCAAATCATGTGTACCCTATTAGTGTTGATGCATTCTTGAGATCAAAATGTTGCAAAATACGAAATAGTTTACGAAATAAAATACGAAATAGTTTACGAAATAGTTTAGAGCACGCGTGGTAGAATAATATGCATTCAAAATCTGCACGAACTTCCACTTTTCTTCGAAATTAAGTGTTTCTAGCTGTTCGTCTGCGCTAGTTTTTCTTTGAAAAAAGCTAACGGAGCCATATTTTGGAATGTCGAGGCGGATTATGGTCAATCTTTGGCCGTGGTAATTTCTTATTAAAAGAGCTTAAAAGCCTTGTCACTGATTTTAACATTTATTTTTGACATTCAGTATTCATACTGTATCTGCATTTATTAATTTGCGTAGAAGAGAGTATGAAATATTAGTTGTAATAATATTATAAATAGTATTAGTAATATTTTCTGTACTACATACATAATCATTCAAGTAGCGCCATCAAAATTTGACTAAGACTTGTTGTTGTGCAGCTTTATTCCACATTGCAAATTGACTAGACTTTCTTCCATACTTTTTCATTTCATTTTTTATTATTTTAAACCAACTCAATATTTATTGCAATTCATATGTGCGGTCCAGCTCTTTTACGCATTATTCCATGAGGAATATAATGCTGAATCACACTAATTTCTTACATTCAAATTGAAAATAATGCTTTTTGTGGAAACAAATAGTGCGAAATCTTAGTGTGATTTCAAGCCAAAATAATTCATTTCATCATTACTTAATAAAACGATTCGATGCCAACGACCGGATACGGCAAAAAAAGCTCTCAGCATTTTTTTATGAAATGCAAATGGTGATTAAAGTAAAAATCGCAAGCTGTAAATGCCTGGTAAATATCATCTAATCGCATAGAAATGTGTCGCACATTAAGAAAATGAGCTCCAAGTATTTCCAACTCATACGAATGTTGAAATGCTTTCAACACCATTTAACGATCTGTTAAAATGTGAATAATTACGAACGATTAGTCGAAAATCCATTAGCGCTAATAGTTCAAAAAATGTGTCCATGTGAAATTCTTGGTCAGAAGGATTCACCGCTACTGACTAGCTTCCAATCGCCGATTATATATTTACCAGTAATAGCTCATCTGTCGCTTCCGAGAAAGAAAAAGAAAATTAGAAATGTTTTCCGTAGTTTTGCGTCAAACCACAATCAATCAACACAATTTCAATTTAGTCGTTAATCGCTAATGTTCTTGTGAATTCAATCAAGCAATTAGTCAAATAGCACGCACAATGCACAATCATCTTCTGACGGTGCATTTCTGCTACGTGCATAAATTAAACAACACAGCGCTGCTCGTCGGCATGAAGAAATCAGTTTCAGCGAAACACCTGATGGAATTCGCTTACTGTTTTATGCCTACTATGATTTTTTGAGGCCGACCACACAAATCACCTGCGCTACTCGTATCGCAGGTCGGGCTGATGGAGTGGATTGTGCAGGAAATTCAATTTGATGAAGTGGTGCCAGCTTCAAAGAGCGTGATATGATGCCACATATCCATGCGTCCATTTGGTTGAATTGTGGTTGAAATTCATGGGCTGATAGAACCAATAGTTTCGAAGCACAATAATATGTTGCAATGTATTTTGATTCTTTTGAATCTACAGTCAAGGTTGCTTTAGTAATCTACATAAGTTTACCGAGTTTCCTTTAAAAGTAACAACATATCCTTCAAGTTTATAGCATCAACACCAGAACAACTAGTCAAACTCGTAAAACTGAGCTGATTAGCTGAAGATGACTGTGATTTCTCATTGCATTAAACTATTGAAAATTGCTTGAAAAATTATCCAATCGAAAAACTTTCCATTATACACACGGAAAGATTCACAAATCTCAGCTAACAACACTTACTTGATATTCATAATCATTTCCAGGGAACGATACAAGCCGATAAAGACGGTGCAAACTGCAATACTGCAAACTGCATGTTATTGGATCGTGAGAAGCCACGAGATTCAAATGAAGACAACGTATCCACTTTGATTTTTCTTAATTGCCTGTTACGACCTAAGCAGGTGCATTGCTCGATACATCGAGGAAAGCAACCGATGGCCTGGAAAACTGTCGGAACAACAATAGACTTCTACTGCCGTCGTCGGAAGATGAACGAGCCGAAAAAATGACATTGTTCCGTGGAAATGCCGTTCGACTCGTCAAAGCACTGAACCGTGCCTGCGACTAATTACAGATTAACTTCAACGAATGACGTCAAGAATTTCGCTTGCACTATTGTGCATGAACGCAGCCATTCAAGCATTCCGTTCCCGGTGACGGCTCCTGTTCTGCCAATGCAAAGAAGCTTCTCAATAAATCCAAGTCTTGATGATCTGAATTCGTGTAGTTGGCAAAGTAATCCAAGAAAATATGATAAAAAATGCTCCGGATAATATGCATCCGAAGAGCTGATAATCCTATCCAGAACGCATTTATCTCATGTGGAGAATTTATGTATGTGTTTTATATTCGTAGCTTTATCTCGGTTATGTGAACAGCAAGCGCCTGGAGGTGCTGTGCAGGCATGAAAAGGTGCAACTTTCATTCGATCTGAAGTATATTTGCATTTATAAAGTAATAAAATCGATGAAATACATGTTCCAGATTTAATGTGGTTTCAGTGTAGGTTTGGTTATAATTCGTATGGATTGCGTAGAGTGTACAACCTTCAAGAAATATTTACCCAATCGTTGTTCTTGTTCTTATTAAAGCGTTGAATTATAGCACTTGTGGAAATTGTTTCTCTCCGTTCCGTGATTATGTCAAGTGATCCACATTAAACGAGAATTTATTATGCATTTTGTAATCGTGATATCGCGACGTGCGCGCTATTGCATCCAATCGAGATCTAGCCTCTAAAAGGTTCGAGAGTACATAGTTATTACTTATGGTCAACTTATGGCCAACTGCCATTGTAAAAATATAGATATTTAATATATAGATATAGGGGGTCTCTCAGGCCGAAAAGCGACGTGCTACGGGGCCTGCGGCTTCGAATCCCGCCAGTGCCATGGCTGTTAGTGTGAATGCGTGTGATTGTCTATGAGGGTGGCAAATGGTGGCCTAATGCTGGCCGCGTTCCCGGCAGCCCTCTTCCTTAACCTAAAGTAACCTAATATATAGATATAAAATGCTTTATTGTATCCTTATGTAATATATCCGCAATGAAACAAGGATTACGCAGACACTGTATTCATTCATTGTGGGAAAAAATAAAATACACGGATCTCCAGTAAATTCGAACTGGTATTTAATCTTTGAAAACTCACTTTTTCGGTTGCTGTAAATACAGGGTTCGCCTGGACACAAAAGATGATTAATTATGACTGTTAAACTACCTCAGATATATACTTTCGTTTCTCCATGCGATCGATCTGGTTGTACGAGTTAGAGAAAAGTACTACGAATTCGGGAATTTCAAATTATACAATGTACGTGGATTTTCGACCCCGTTTCAATTGAATGGATGCAATTAAATATAATTGCGTGGAATGTGCACATTTGATTGTGTCGTGATTTCGAATGGTAGTTCAGTAAATTTTAGTTTTCAATAGTATTTCATTCAATGATATTGGAACTTGGTCAATAGTTAAGCACCTTTACAAAAATATATTATTTATTTTTCTAGAAAGACACTTTGTGAACTTTTCATTCTTTTTATTTTTTAAAAATCAAAGCAGTTCGCATCTGAAGCTGAGCCTGCTTTTATTTTGGAAAAGGTTATATACGCTTTCTGACTACCTTGACTGGTACATACAAAAATCGAACATTCTAGTCCCTGCTGGTTTTTCCACTTTATCGGTCGGATTTTCTAATTTATTTTGCATTGCCTGTTGAGATAGATGGCTCTGAATCATTCTAACATAAATGCAACATAAAACACTAACGCCTCCGTGGACCTGTTAGTCCCGAATAAATCTGTCGTCATAATCAAGAAATTTTCTCCACAATAAGGCGCAAAAAAAGCAATCTAGGAAGTTATCTTTGATATTCCGTCTATACCTGCGATGTTATTATATCCAGGAAACGACACCATTGAGCCTTTTGAGCACACGATACGGTTTTTCCCATGTCTGCCGTAATTTCGGTCCTGTGTCTTTCAACACCCTATCGTTATTCTGAAACCAAGGCGAACTTAATCTTAAATCACAACCTTCTATTGAAAATTGAACGTTCCTTGTTGTTTTTTTACAAGCAAGGTTCAGCTATTGTAGATCCGAAACCTAGCCCGTTGTCTCCTTAAAGTCTTCTGGTTGTACCCTGAATTCTAATTTAACCGCTTGGTCTTATGTGCAGACTTATTCCTAGTAGCATACACCTTAGCATCATTATAAGACAGCTTTCAATTCAGCGGCTCTAACAGTAATTCTTCATGTTTCGTCAAAATTGCTATTCGTTTCATGTCCATGCATATGTGGCATCTTTTTGATTCCTTTCGATAGCAATGATGTGCCAACAATACTTCCATGTTCTTCGATTGAAATCCAGCTATACGCGCTATTAAGAACTCAGGCTGAAGCACTAAATCGCCGAGCTGTATCTAGTTTAAACATGTCGGTTGCCGCCCGAAGAATCAGCTCTGTGGATCTACTAAATTCCCTGCTGCTGTCTAAGAAGAAGTAGCTACTTCCTGCCGCCTATCCTCACTTTTTTGCTTGCATTTTACTGTGCAGTACTACCAGGACTCTCCCTTACACATTTTGCAACAGCTACGTCAATGATGTCCTTTCAATTAATAATTTCACCACCTAGTAATTTTTCGGTGAGGCTTGAATTTGGTGTAAACATTCATGACAATATCTTGAATTCCAATTCTTACGATAGTCCAGCCTTTTCTTTACACTTCAGGTATTGAGGAACTCTATCTGCTAATATCCTCGTAGTATCAGCTCTTTACCATAAGCACTTCTCGTACATTTCATGGACTCCAGCAATGCTACGACATGCGTGCTTTATTGATTTGGACGTCATTGCGTATAATAAGGCATCTTTTTACCTTTTAGCTAAATTTCACTTCATACGACGATAGGTGACAATTTAGATCTAACATAAGATGAGACAAAAACATCAGTGGTGCGATGTCCTGAGCCAGCTGTAGCAAAGTTTTTCCTAGCTTCTTTTTACGTGCCTGGGTCAATAAAAATGAACTTTATTTTGCCATAACTCATATCCAAAGCATAAGTGAGGCTTGAAAAGCTGGAGGTATTGTTTATAGGGCTGGGCTGAAGAAGTCTTGCTGCAGCTCCTGTTAGTGATATCATTAGAGTGGTTGCAGTATCATCGGAATGGAATGGCCTTAATTAATTTTTTGTAGATGATATAATAATTTTTTTTGCTTCATATCGACAGCCATTTTCAGTAAAACATTCAGCATCAGAATTCATCACCAAAATCATCACCACGCTATTTTGTTCCGTTTGGGCGTGTTTTTCGCTCGTTTCATCACAATTGCCTCATCTGACTTCGGCATCGTTTTTTTGCCAACATAATAAACACTAACATTTCCAATTGTCATTTCTCACTCCTCAGCTATTCTCGCTCGTTTTTCCACAAATTTTCACGTTTTGCCCAAACTTACAGTTTTAAAATTCGTTGAAAGCAACGCAAACGCAAAAACATACCACTTCGAACACCAATTGCTAGTTTTTTCACTCTATTGGTAAATTATCCTGGTCAATGTTCGCTTGCTTATTCGGATAGACGGCTCTATGTCCTCTTAGGTCAATTTTTAAGATCATTAAGTTCGAGGACCCAATAAAATAATCACTTGCATACATCATTTAACATAGCCTAACTAAAAAAATGGTTGCCTAAATTCTAAAATAAGGGACCATTCTACAAAATATTTGCTAAACCATATTGCCTAAGCTAGCATTGTTATTATTTTATTATTATCATGAAACGGAGTTTGTTAAAAGTGATCGATTTTTACAGCTGACTCGTAATATAACATAACAAATCATCTCAATTTTTCGTTTATTACCATAATCCAATGATTCTTTCCTCCAAAATGGAACTTATTATAGCTGATAAATTACCAAAAATTATAAGTTCCATCAGCAAAACTGTACGCAAACGACCTGATTTCGAATTTTCAAGCAACCACATGCCTTTTATATCAACGTTAATTATTTCGTTACATAGCAGGGTTAGTAAACAAATTTCAAACTTTCCGACAATCAATTATTTTCAGCCATCGAAAAAACTACACAGTAAAATCCAGAATCATCCCTCTTTTGCCCTACCCTCCTACTACCACTCTTACCGAGAAAAAAAAACAGTATCAACTAGTTCTCCGCAGTTCCGGCAAGCTTACTGGTAATTTCAACAACAAGGAATGCAATTAGCAAAATGAAATTAATAGAATTAATTTCCATGTTGTCGTCGACTCCGTTATTTGCCTGAAACTTTCTTGCCATTGCGTTCATTGCAAGAGTGTCACCGACTAACACGAAACAGCAGGACACGAAACAGTCATACAAAACTTTGCTAGAAATTCGTTTCACGTCATTATTTGACCAACTGGACAATTTGTTATCACTCCTCCACATTTACTGTCGCATTTTTCATTTGAATGACGTTGTTAATTAGAAGTATGGTGTGTATGAAGTTTGTCATTGCATCATTTTATGCATTTAATTGTAGTAAGAAAAGTTTTATTTCATTGGCGTAGCTGTAGTTCAACTTAATGTCGATTAAGGATTTTAGCAGTCATTGTTGAAAGTTAAACAGGAAATATTAAGTATGTTGTAGTAGAATTGAAGATAAATTATTAAAGCTGCGCGACATAGTAAATAAATAGTTTTTTTCTGGAAATTCGAATAACGGAATATAATATCTAGGCAACTACAGAGAGGAAAGTGATTATGTGAATATAGTATAATACCATACATTACAAACATATATCTGATTTTGAAAATGATTTGTATTACACATCCGTATTCCATGATAACCTTGATGTAAAAATAATTTGATAAATCTAATGAACGAGGGTTAAGTAACCAGAAGCGTATTATTGGAATAAATGAAAAGACAGCCTATGCATTGACCATTTCACAAAAATTATTCCAATGAATCCGAATTGTTCTGCGTTTCTTTTTCTGTTACCTGCAAAAAATTAATGTTCAGTGCACAGCCGTTTAATCAATGACTCATGACGCAATGGAAGTGGCCAATGAAGTCGTGTTTCAGACAGAAAATTACTTAGCCCCTCATAGCTTGAGTTCGCTCTGGAGACTGGCGAGATTGAAAGAAATCTGCGCCCAGTTGACCCAGATGGAATAACTGCCAGTCACCAACAAATTATGGAGGAGGTGGATCTTGTGGCCAACGCTGAGAACCATGCAGATCCTTTACCACCTTTACCACAGTAGGTTGTTCTTACATGAATTACTGCCGTCTCTCAAAGAAGGTAAGTTAGACAAGGCAGTAGTTTAGGAGCCTTGAAGGCCATGTTGCTGGACTGGACAGTCATGGTGTGGCAGGGAAAGAAAAAAAAGTTTGTACTCCGGGCATCTGCTTACATGGCACACCAAAAGCGCATAATATCGACTGAGGTAGCAAGTATATCAAAGAAAAATGTAAGCCTGTACTCGGCTTTATTATAACAGTGTAATTGTAGCGAATTGGATGAATATCCTTACCTATAGGAGACCTCTCATGAAAAACGTACTGACCTATTATTCTGCACATCGGAACTAGAGAGTCCTTGGAGGACCATTCTCTGATCATGCTTACATAAATTTCAGTATGAGATTCAGCTAAACCCATAGCTTTGGTTCGTTTCGTAATCCATTGTAAGAACACCATTTTCATTGCAGGAACACCAACTCGGGGATATTCAAAAGTGTGGTTGTAGATGAGCTAGGTTCTCCTCCTAGAATTGACTCTGTAGCGGACTTGGAAGAAGCGGTAGATGCCATCATGGGAAAGTTGATTAAAGCCTTTCAGCGCTTCTGTCCCGGAGCCTGTCCTAAATGCAACCCTAAGCCATTCTGGTGGAACAGCGATCTAGGTTGTCGCAGAAGACAAGTACGGGACCTGTTGCCAAGAATGTTGGGACGAATATAAGGTAGTTCTAAAACTCTGTAAATCAGAAATATGTAAATTCAGGTGAAACTGCTGAAAGGAACTGTGCAACAGAACTGAAGCCACTTCGAAAGCGGTGAGACTAAGGAAACTGCTTGCTAGACACCCCGTCATGTCAAGCGTATTTTGCTTGACGCAATAAGGTAAGTAAATAACTGTTCAGACAGATGACAGACGTTTAGAGTGCTGTTAGGATGTCTATTAATTTTTTCAAATAATTGGCATTTGTGTATCTGAGAGTACCAGGGGCTCTTTATGGCTTTTCACGATTCTAGAAAGTTTGAAGCTTTCGGTTGTTTGTTTCGTATTTGGTAAAATATAGTCCTTTCATAGGTGGTGCTGGGTCATAGATAAAGGCTCTGTTCCTAATATTTAAAATTTTTGTTGCAAGTAGTGGGTAGTTATAAGTTTGTTTGATGAGCTTGAGTTTGTTTCTAAGATGGTCTTGTGTCAAAAGTTAGTCAATTTGTTGTCTACTATTAGCTGGCTTGGGTTTTTGTCTTCGTCGTCTTATCAGAAAAATTGTCCGCGTTTTTCGATGTTGATGCCAATCTTTCATTTTTGGGAGTATTTGATTAGTGTGTCTATGCATTATTGAAGATTATGCCTTCTATTGTATGATATATATATAGTAGATCCGGTCGTTACCTGCAAAAGAGGGATTCAGTTTAGTGCATACAACAGTGAAAACAATGATGATCCTTGCGAGGCTTCAGCTTCTTTTGGCCGTGTACTTGATAGATTGCCGTTTATTCGAACGGAAAATTAGTGCGTATTAGTGGGTACGTAATATAAAAATGTAGCACTTTTTGAAAAGTTCTGTTTTCCTAATTCTCCTGTTCCATAAGAGATTTAGCTCCTGTTTCCAAAGCATTCGGGTTAAGTCAGATATGACAAAGGTTGAATCATTAAGTCAGATATGACAATGGTTGAATCTTGTGATAACACTCGTATGTAAGCTGCAGCTCGATGGAGCATTTAACTTCTAAACCGAATTGTTCTTCTGAGGAGATATTTCTGTAGGTAAATATTTCGTTGAGTCGGGAGAGTAATTCGGTCAATTTCCTGTTTTTAATGGCCCACTCATGTAATTTAGATAAACCTTTAGAAAGTATAAACTATAAATACGTCGTTAAATAAATAAAATAAATAAAACTTTAAATAAGCATTATTAGTCAGTTACTAGTTAGAAAATACAAACTTACCACCGTTCATAACAACTGCTTGATTTGCGCTGATATGAAGGTAACATTTTCATTACTTCGCATGCTTCATTATCAGTAATTTAACCAATTTAACTCACTACGACATACACCATCGTGCTCAAAAAGTTCGTGCTCAGATAAATTAAGCTGCAAATGTCAGAAGTGCCATTCAATATACTACTTAAATGGAATGCGTTGTAAATTGACATCAGTAAATAAAAAGTTTTTTGATTAAATTAAAACAATTCGTCCGTGAAGAGCGAAATAATGATGCACACTTAATACAATCATAGCTCACCGTCATTGTATATTTAAAATTAATTTTTTATCAGTGCATTAAAAAGCTGGTTTCAGGAACCCTCCTGTTCTCATATGTTGAAACTTATATTTATAATTGATACAGACATGTGCATGAACGAATCTACATATTCAAACTTTAGTCCGATTCATATGAATCCACTCATCAATCTTAAGTCGATGCTCGTGCAAAAGAATAAAATTGCATACGTGTATCATTGTTATCAGCTATTATTTTCATACGGGGATTTCATGCAAGAAATATCATTTCACCTGCCACAAGCAAAATGAGTTTGAGTTCTGCCACGAAACTTTAAATAAGTAAATTAATCTCATCGACTAAAAAGATTTCACTAAAAAAAGACAAAGCGTTTGTTTGTATATTTTAAGTGATTTTACTGGTATATTATATGCCACGGCAATTCTAGTAATAGAGGCTGCTGAAATCTGCTCCAAATCAAATCATTTATACGCCTGTAATGTTGAAAAACATTGTTATTGGTTCACAGCGTACTACTAGGAAAACTATTTGCACAACAATTCTCAAAGCAATTAGAATTTGTCATAAGGATGCAGTATTTAGTACCAGCTGGTTCAAACGGCCTTGCCAAGAGCATACTTCAAATACTGCAGACGGTGTGTCTAAAGTGATATTTTTTTGTGGAATGGCCTGCATTGAGATAAACGAAAAATAATAACAAACATGACAAGAGTAAACCGGATACCACGGCTCGCGGATATATCAATCATCTATCCATCAATAGGACAAGGACATATCTCATCTACTTCGACATGTCATTTTCAATGCATCCAGCTGGTTCAGATGTGTGCACAGGTCACAAGCTTCTAGTATGAAATTTACTGAGGCGCTCATAAAATCGAAATCAATTTGGTATAAGCAATAAAAAAGTTCGTCCTGCTTGCGCTTTCGCTGAATTTTCTACGAAAATAGCAGGTCACAAACGCAATAGTGCTAGCAATGGAAAATCGAACGAAAGCAGACAGCTCAGTGTGATAACTGTATCGTGGTGGGGTAGATGCTCGTCAGTAAATGTAGACGATTGATTCAGCGGTATTAAAATTCAATTATCGTTCTCCGTAGATGATAGATGATACCGCACCAAAACTCGAAAACGGTCAACACGTTTCGAAAATATTTTTAATCGTTGAATACTTTGGCCATCACAATAAAAAGAGTGCATGATATAGGATTGTCAGCATTTTAGCTAAGCCATCAAATTGAGTGTCGGTAATAATTTTGATGAAAAGGGAACTGATGACTTAACAGGATGCTCCCGAAAAGTCATAAAATATTAAACCATGTTTCTTGACTATTGAAATATTTGGAAACAACTGTTTTGAAGATTTGCTCGCACAATTTAACTATAAAAAAAACATCGCCTTAACCACTTCATCAATCCTACACATATGCTTCCAAGTGCAAACAGAGAACGTAGAGCAAAATGTTTTCACTGATACAAAACTATCAAAGCAAAGTAACCTGGGTAACCAGCTGAAGTTTGCAGAAATTGCATTCACAGGCAATTCAGACAATAGTGAATTGATGAGTTTGATTTGACTCAGCTTGGTGACATGAAAATTCGATGTGTGGTCGGGAGTTCGAACCTGGGACTGCACCCACTTGTATTTATTTCACTTGACAACACGAGCTTAAGATGTTAAATATAAGCTAGGCCAAATTCAAATTCTCACAATGTTGGAAGACGTTAAAGCATTCCATTGCATTTAGGGCCATAGACTAAACTTTAACTGACCAGCTTTGATTGCTAAAAAATTCTCACATCACTGGCTCATAAAAAGTGACAAAATTATTCGAAATCCCTCAAACACCCATAGCTAGGCGTTGTGAAGAGCCTGCAAATATTCTTCTTACTTCAATGAATGAAGCTAATGCCAGTAAAATACACTGTTATTGTTTGCGATACTAGCTCTAAAATATAGTAGATCGGGTTAAGAGAAGGAAGATAGTTGCTGCTTAAGAGACCTCCATTTGTCTATCAGTTTTAGCTCATTTGCCACTCTCTGCTGCCGAGTAGCATTCTGCAAGAGTGAATCAATGAAGCGGTGCTAGCTATCTCTTGGGAGTTGTAGGCATAAAAAACAGTCAAACGTCTATTATTTAGGTCCCTACTCTTGAAAAGAGTATGTTTGATGGTTTCCTGTTCCACCTTGCATCTCCTGCATAAGTTATTGCTGGATAGCATTCTTAAACTATTCGCATGAGATGCAATAAGGTAATGCTCTCACTATCAAGCAGTTTCTGCTCAGCTTGGTCAGTTTTCTGCTGTGGTTTGAATTAGTCGATGACCAAAATATCCAATCTATCCTACATGTTGCCCTGTTTTCCCGTTCGGACTATAGTTCATCCCAAATAGCCACGTCTAGTTTGTTTGAGGTTTTAGCAAGAGACCGTGGTACAGTTTTGAAGGGGTTATTCCTAGCTGCTAAACATCTCTTTGCCAGCTAGACAGTCTTTTCGTTGCCTATGACACCACCATGTTAGGGCACTCACTTAATCAGGAGACTGTTATGCTTTGCTTTTTGTCGACAGACACTTTTCAATCGATAATGATCATCAAAGATCATCTGTATGAGAACGGTTCTGATGGTCTGATAGTCTATTCCACTGGTGAAGGCTAAGATCTGTTGTATAAGCTCCTGAGCCTACTCCTGTGTCCGTCTTTGATCCTTTTGTGTACGTCAAAGCAAGATCCTCCAGTCTTTTTTGTGAGTGCCATGATTTAGAAGGTTCTGTCATGGTAATTATTTTGCTTATTTTATCCGTATTCTCAGCAAAGAGACCATACCGTCTCTGATATTCTGTAAAAATACCGTTATGACCCCATTGCTTTGAATTGCACGAAATGCTTGAACTTTCAGCACCTATTTCTATTAAGTATCTGCCTCTGAAGATAAATCTTATCTTCTTTTAATTCACTCAATTGGCTCTCTGCAGCGTTTCATCACACGATTGCCCCGTGCACCAGAATCGGTCTCACTACATATGTGAATATGTTTTAGAGTTGGAAAATCTACACGCGAAAAGTGCTTACCAACTTCATACTTAGAAAACGATAATTCAAGGTCACTTTCCTGTCTAGTAGGAACCACAGATGTTTAACACAATCAACAAATTTTCTTGTAATCCCGTTGACGGTGGATGTGGTAAGAGTTGGCATCTTGTGTTTCCTTGTGAAGAGTACAAGCTCAATGCTTGTCTTAAGACTGGCTTTTCTGGCCCGGATTTGGATCTGGTCTAAGGCCAACTGCATGCGTTTCGAAATGGTTTGGAGAAATGTTCGCCTCACAAGTACCACGATTTCGTTGGAATACGTTACCACTTGACAGCCAAATTTATGTCTCAAAATGGCAGGAATATTGTTGACTGTTAAAAACTAGAAAAAAGGCGTGCCTTATCAACAATTCCTTTTGTTATTAAAATGTTTCTTCCTTTCCGGTTACTTTTTGTAGTGATTACTCTATTAGTCTGCACGGCACATACGCGTGTTGGTCGGCGCCGAGTTCCACGACAACAAACAAGATCTTAATGTCCGATTCCACCAGCCTATCTAATGTGATTAGGAGAAAGGACGTTAAGCTGATTGGTCAACGAAATGCAACGGGTCAGGTTCCCAAATGAAGGCCACTATAGCTTTTCTCAATCATTCGGCTCCTATGATGAGGTAGTAAAAATACGCTGTAATTTTAGTTGCTCTCTTGCCCATTAACTTTTGACCCCTATTCCTTCGCTACTACTTCATTTATCAGTTGCTTGGAAGGCTGGTGGATTTTCCGGCGTCAGTCATTCAAAGACATCATGGTAAGCAATTCCAAAAAACTAGTTACCAGCAGCATGTTCATCAACCCTAACTTTTTTTCTCCATGTAGGAGGCGAAGTACGCTGGGAGTTACCCATCATAAACAACAGAGGAAGGTCCTCACCTCTGTTGTTATCTTGGTGCTAATGCCTATTTCATGGTGAGCTTTTGTGTCACAGCTGGTAATAAACACAGCTCCCTGCTCCCTTCGTTTGAATACCAGAAAGTAAAAATGTTTCTGTTTCTATGTTTTTATAATAGTACTTTTGCTTTGGATTCATTTTGATGTATTCAATTCAACATAATAAATTATACTCTGGGAAGTTTAAGTTAACTTTTACCATTCAATTTTTTTTATGCATTAGTTTAACTACGTAGGACCACAAGCACTCAAAATGAACACAAGTACAAGTATTCAAAAGGTAATAAATTATGCTGAATCAAATAACAAAAATATGCATGACCTTGCTTCGTTTACCGAGCAACATTAATTCACATTGATTGATTTCGGCATGTTCCTGACAAGTTCATTGCAAAACGAGTAATTTCACTTTCAAATACTTAATATTTTTGCATAACATAAACATCCAACGGCACCATGTGGTCGAATACCATATCGGCGCCAATTACATCATTAAAACCCGTTGCATGATTGTAAAAGTGGTTCAGTCATACAATTCCAGTTCCAGTTCTCACAATCCAAATTAAAATTCAAAGAACTATTCATACAAGGTAATTACAAGCGCACGATTAGATGTTTGCACAGAATCACAACACCTATAATATTCAATTATCGCACCACTAGCATTCTTTGCAGAATATTTCTGCTACATATACATACATATTTGCTTAACCCAGAGTACTATGGTAGTGGAATGCAGTTTTTGATAAATTTTGTTTTAGACACATATTAAATTTTTTATAGTTTCAAACAATATTGCAAATTAATGTGCTCTGTTGATACGCTTAAAGGAAAATTAAGATAGGATTGATTTATCTTGGTACAAAATCGCTTCTGGCATATCTCAGTTTAATTTAAGCATTATTGAGATATCGGCTCGGTTTTCCACGTCTTCCTCGTTAAAAATAAAACCCGTCAAACTCCAAATAAGGGTTAATTCGAGAACAAACGAATATCTGATTTTTTCACAAACACTTCAAGAAAAAATCGAGAGCGAAGCATTTGGACGAGTAGCATGAATGCCGTTCTGGAATCCACAGGAAACATGTTTACAATTGAACCATGTTCTCTATAAATGGGTACACGGCATGAATAGCACGAAACCTAATTACTTTTGTGTTGCATGCAAAACAATTGTCTAGAGCTGCACCATGGCCGGCCGGCCGACTATACTCAGGAGCAAACAATTCACGTAGGATGCACCTCAGTTCAGGTCAACTGAAAACAGGTGAGCTGATGAAATGGCCGTGCGTTCATGCACTACGAGAGATTTGAGTATAAAGTTTTCATAGCAACGCAGCAACCTTGAACCAGTGCACCAGTCGTTTCAGTCGAGAGCTTCCTCTAATATTCATTATACGAAAACTGAACTTCAGCGGATCTTCTGGTTTGTATAGTGTGGATTACTTGCCATATGAATGAAATACGTGGATTTTTCCTCTCGTGAAGAAGGAAGTATGAAATATAAATTCTAGTTTGCAAGTTAATTTGCTCTAATTGTATATGAAGCGCCAGAATTTATATGGAAAATCTAATTTTGTTCGCTGGATTGTTTGAAACGTAGAGTGAGTATTTACGTTGTGGATTTGAATTGTTATTCAAAAGCTCATTTTCGGGCTACCATAAGCATTTGAGGGCATATAAAATCCAAAAAACTGAAGTTATACCTGAAACAAAAAGCTTTAAAATATTCTACCATTTTGATGCTCTTTGTCTATTACGTTTACTGAAGGAAATCATTCAGTTCGCAAAAAAGTCAGGATGCCTTCGATGGCAACTTGGACATTTTTTCTCCTGGTCCACTTATCTGGTATCAATAGGTCTATGCGTGACCTTGTGTCAGCTAGTGAAACCTAACTTATTCATGCAAGCAACTCTTCCTTTGGAGATACCTTTTTTTTGCATTTCACTTAACCAACAACAAAGGCTATCAACAAAGTTCTCTCTGTTCGGCAATCATCAAAAGTTGTTTTTCCTTGGGTTTAATTTACTATCTTTGGAACCGTGCTATGGATGATTGCCCTCTTCGTGGGAAGACATGCACTCAGAACATTTTGTGAAATACTCAGTGAGCTGTCGTTTTTTGTCAAAAGCTCTCTCTTTGATGAACTAAAGCAGTTATATCTTTCAAGCTATCATGAATTTAAAACTTTGAAATGCAGTATTTTGCTGCAGTATTTTAAATACCTAGAGTTGGGTAGTTGAGCAAGAATTCGAAATAGTGCAATCCTTCAACTACCTTGGATCAAGTCAAGCAGCCGATAACAACATGGAAGAAGAAATACGCGGTTGCTCAGCAAAAGGCACCCTGACTTCTAATCCGCGTTCGAGAGAAAAGTCTTGCGGAGAATCTTTGGCCCCATATTTGAAGAAGGGCGATTCCAGAGACGCTACAACCATGAATTGTACTTAGAAGAAGATATAATTACAAAGATGAACCTTGGCAGACTTTGATGCGCAGGACACTAGCCCTTATGAGCGAAAAGGATCCTGGTTGGAAAACCCTGTGCGGCAGATTTTAAGATAGATGACATATTTACGGTAGAAGACCTTGCTTATGTTGGAGAGATGGTGTTGACCAGGACGCTTGGAGCTGTCGGGTGCCTAATTGGATAATATCGGCTCACAATCGGGACCGATGGAAAAATCTGTTGAAGATGGCCAGGACAGGACCCCGGTTGTAGCGCCGATGACGATGGCTTTAAATACTTAAATTAATTGTGTTTATATCAGAAAGAGAGTTGGCTATTTTTGCTTTCGATTGAACATTACTTCGATCATGGAGGTACTTTACCCTCAGATTCAATTCTGACACCCACTGTACGGGCGAAACCGACCTTTCGCTAAAATACAAATAAAAGATCGGAAAGTCGAAAATTGAAACACAAGGAAATCACGAGCCCACCGGTTCATGGCTCCACTGAACCTAAATTTTAGGCGTTTAGCAGCCCGTCATGATTTGAAAACCGCAAAAAAAACTGAAAAAAACCCAGGAAAAAAATAATGTTAATAAAACAATAGTGTGGAACAAAAAAAAAATTTTTAAAAATCAAAAGAATCATATAAAATTCTAACTTAATTTCAAATAAAGCAATTCCACAGCAACCTGTGTCAGATGTAGGGGCTGAAGCTAAGAGAGTGGTTCACGCACAAATTAGCTATCAACGTGAAAACGAGAGTGGAGTGATGAGTTCCTCGAATCACTTTACCCCTGATATATCTCAAGTATTTGTTCAGAGCTACGTGAGCTCAAAACTCGGTGCATGGTCTCCTGTTCAATCCTACATTCGAAGCAGGGACCCCACAACACCGGAAGCCAGAGTTCTACTAGGAAAACAACAGAACCTTTTTTTATTAATAATTATTATATCAATTAATATAAACAAATAATTAAAAAAAACACAAATAAACTCACCTATAGATCGGGACGAAAGTACCGTTTTCTGGAGCCTCTGAGCTTACTCATCAGAAACTGAAATGGCAGAGTATTAAGCAATAAAGAACTCATTGTTTTAAGAAAGGAGAAAACAAAATTATAGCTTAAACCCTATTTTAAATATAAAAAAGAAATCGAAATAGCATTTAAAAAAATAGCTTTAAATTTATTTTTATTATTTTTATACGTTTCATGACGGTCCGTTTCCTTTTCAAAGTTTCAAATTTTAAATCTATCTTATATTTTTTGCATGTCGTTTTGTTTCTTGAAAGAAAATATGCTAAGTTGCAAAAATTCTAAAAATAGCTTTAGTGGAGCTTTGTTGATGTGCGCTCTTGATTCCCTTCTTTATATGTTATTTCTTCGTCCATGCAAGACCCAGTTAGAGTTTGATCTGTCCTTTCAAATTCCCCACCACACTTGTGGCTAGCCGGCACCAAATGTCACGCGGAGGGTAAGAGGTCAGGCTGTTTTTCTGTTATGGAGGCCGGTGTTCAGAGCTGTTCCGCAACAATTGCTATTCCAATTAATATGCTGATCTTATTTACAATATGTCAAGGTGTATTTGGTCAAGGTGTATTTGGATAATATTCGAAGACCCTTGTCCGAGTTCTGGTTGAGATGCTTCAAATGTTCAGTATTTTTATTTAATGTTTTTTTAAAGAGCATAGTCTATCAATAAATTTTCTGCACAACTAATATGCTAAAAGAATTTAGCTACACGAAAACAATGTAAGTGAGACACGTCTTTGGCAATAAGCATGCAGTCTTCAAATAATGAGATCTCTATGCTAATCGTCTGCTTATACTCTGGCTGCTTATTGCCTGCTTATACAACCTACAGGTTCTTTTAAATTGAAAAACACATAACCACCCAAGAGAGAAAAATGTGAAAATGTAATCATTTTCAAATTTTCCTCAAATTTGTTGGTGCGATCAATCTATTGGTTTTATCAACCTACGATTGCTTCGTAGATTCGTGTGAATTTCCGTCAATTGTTATGCATGTAGCAGAAGCATTTGCGTAGGAAATACAAGAACAACGTTAGAGAAATTCATGAATATTGGTAAATTATAAACAAATGATAATTCTAATGGTTAAATCAATAAAAACTCGTACATGGATGAATTTAGTCTGAGCTCTCTTATACTTTCAATGCACCATACAACAGTGTTGCTTCGAAAAGTGCTCAGAAAATGTTCCATTCATCAAAGCTAAAGACAAACATTTACTCAGCTAAATTAACTTTTTGACTTTGAGTTATTCTTGACCTTTACCTGATAAACCTATCACACCGTCACTACCATATTGAATAACTTTTTGATGAAACCAACAATGAAATCATCACCTGTCTTCAATTTTGAAGTGGCAGTTCTATCTCAATCTGCATACCTCGCTTTTGAGTGTTCCATGTAGTATAGTCTACTTTAGAAAATAATAAAAGATACTCATTTCTGATAAAACTGGGAGCACATCTTATCGAACTATCTGAACAATTTAATGGCTTTTGTTTTGCACGTTAACACTGCCTGCGAATGCCTTTCAACAATCCTATTTGTAAATACTCGTGCCATTTCGAACATCACATTACGAAAACGGAGTGGAAATATTACTGCCAATCTTAATATACTCGGTTATGTGTGAGTGAATGGAAATCGATTATTTTAGTCACGTAGGATATATGAACCAAAAAGTGGCAAGTGAGCATTGTCTTTGTAAATGAAGAAATATCGTATTTTTACAATAATTTTACCTTGTCTCTGAGTATATGTGCGCACATTCACGCCTTGTGACTTTGGGTCTAATTCACGATAGGCTATTTTTGTCAATTTTTTTAGGTATTCAAAGCGTCACAAATTACAAACAAAAACTACATCTATCCAACTCCGGAATTTTATAAGCAAGTCGTTAGCATCACAACAAATCGGCAACATTCCTGTGACACAAGTACAAGGTATTCCACTAGCAGAAAAATTTCAAATAGCTTTCAACCTTTCCTGGAACCCAAGCACCTCTATCCACTCCATCCTGACCATAAAAAGGTCCGACATCTGATTACAATCGAACTGAATACATCGAAATTACCTCCGGAGCAATTTTCTTGTAATTCATCCTCATCGCTTTTGATCCCAACGAAAAAATGAAATGTGTACTGAAGCATGCTGCCGCTGTCGATGACGACGACAAGTAAATGCGTACGAATATGTGATCAAAATCATCTAATCCACTATTAAGTCGCTAGTAATCTGAATCAAGACGGCAACCAATTAATCAAAGTCACTCCGTCGCCCCGGAACAAAGCCAGTGGCCAGTCGTTCATGCATGCTCGTAAACCGATTTTTGTGTTGACCGCAAGCTTGAAAAATACGGCCAGAAATTAAGATGGCCATATGAAAAGGAGAGGATGTAGTCGACGATGCCCGGGTTAGACACTATTGAAAGCGCCTGGCAAGTGCCTTTCAGTAATTCATGTGGTTTACATGACACTATCTTCACCATCTTGGCACTACTGAAGTTTCTGGGGCAAGCTCTGATAGCGACTCCTAATACGGAGTGACGGCCGGTGTTTCGTGCTTTGTGCTCAGACGTTTATCTGATCCAATAAAAGATAACGTACAGGAATCCAGATTAATATTGGAGAATGATGTACAGTTTTCAAAAAATTATAATCCGTCATGTGAAGTGGACTCGTCATGCACGCAAGTAGCGGATGATATCCAAGTCAATGTGTCGAGTGACTACGCGCTACTCCGTGTGCTCTCATATAGTGGGTGAGAAAAGTCGAAGATTCTACTTCACGAAAATTTGGCAGCTTTTTTGAGCTACAAAAAAGAGTACGACAGCTATCTGAGTTTGGTTTTTCAACATTAGCTTTTCCAAAATGATGGCACCGGAATAAATGAATAAATCTAAATACATACTTCAATTTACTATTGGTTTCACCAACGATTTGTACGCATATATGATACAGGAATTTGAGGACATAATAATTTTGTGTTCCAATAAAACCCAAAATAATAGAGACATAAGGCTGAAATTTATTTCAACTGTAGCACACACATTACAGTTAAGTATGAAATTTGCTTTTGTTCATAAGACTATCGCGATCATGTTTGCAGCGATGACTTCTTTCGGGACAATTTTCCGCCAATCCTAGTGGGCGCCTAAGGCACATATAGGGCCAAGAGTGTCCAAAACTATTCCACACGCATGTTTAAAACATGTTTATAATTGATATCGCATACTTGGTTCTTTGAAAATTTATTTGTCAGTAATTGTAGGTAACAAATGTACTATAAATGTCACTAAAATGACCAATTCAACAAATCTTTCTAGGCTTTTCTACACAAATGATGTTAAGCTGATATGCCTAACATTTCTTGGATCTGAATAATTATCTTTCCTCGATTTAGGTGTAAAGACAATCTTAATCTCTCGCCAAGGTACGTTACATATTCCAGGGCCAGGCATGGTCAAAAGGTTTTTTTTTTTGAATCACTCCTTCCCTTAGCATAACCGGAAAAATGCTATCCAGGCCCCAATGATGAAATTTTTGAATGACATCCTTGACCTTTTCGCTAGTGACCACATATCTAGCTGTGTACCAGCATTCTCAAGCAGATGGTTTGGTCAAGACACAAATGCTTTCTGCGTTTTAGTCACCGTAGTATGTGGAAAGCAAAGCAAAAGGAAAGCAATTTCATCAATTCATAAGCATGGTCAAACATTTTATGTTTGTAAATCGTAGCTATAAGTCATTTGGAAAGTTAACTTATGTCTCAAAACGTCTAACATCTAAATATACTAAGCGTTGAAGGAAATCAGCTTTGTTCTTTGTTCTTTTCAGAATGTAAAGTGCACTGCTAATAAACAAAATTGACACTAATGGCAATGGGAAAACAAAAAAAAAACAAAAGCATGAGACAAAAAGCTCAAAAACTATTACCAAAACATCTATGTCTGCCAAATAGATGATTCGCACATAAATTTTAAAAGATCTGAGAAAAACGCTAGTACTCATCTCTACCGGAAGACATTGCGAATTTTTTTTACTCCATTATTGCTATAAGATTTGGCGGAAAGAATTTCAAAATTGATTCTAAAAATTGATTGATTTCAGAATTGTTTCTGATTGAGTCAACTTGCCATGCATCAAGCTCTTAAATTGGAGGAGAGGAACATACTGGCTCGCAGCTTAAGCTTGAAACTGTGGACTATATTAATTTTAGAGGTATCAAAATTTACACACTCAGTTACAAGGACGTTTTGGGGTGCATGACTATTTATCTTAATTTATCAAAAAAAAAAAAAAATACTAAAAATTACGGATCACTATCAAAACTACCGATTGGAAGATTTATCAGTCTGAAAAATATTCTCAGGCTCATAATGATTAATCCAAGTCTTGTCTCCAGTAACGATTCGACTCAATACTCCATCCTCGTCTTTTCTAGAGAGGTTCAAAAACGTGCGACAGCACTCCACACGTTATTGTTTTTGAGCGGCGGGAGCATTCTGATCATCCACCTTGGGTTGACCTAAGTCATGCCAAGATGATTCTACAGAATTTTTATAATGGCTGTCACTGATAATCTGACCATTTCTGCGAGTTGTTTCTTCGCCAGTCTAGCATCTTCTAATATCATTCTTTCGACTTTATGAGCAATTTCTAGAGTGGTCACTTCGATCGTCTTCAAGTGAGTCCCTACCTTATTTGAAAAGATTGTACTACTTGTAAATCATGTTTTTACCTTGAAATAGTCCCCGTAAAAGGAGGCCATCTCCTCCATTATGGTTTGAGCCGACTTTCCTAGCATGGCGAGGAACTTTATAGCAGCACGCTACTCGATTTTCTCCATATTTTACACTTTCTTCGGAACTGAATTGCTTGAAGAAAAAAAACTTACGCTTTATACTTATTGTGAGAGTTTCAACTCACAACATTTCATTAAACTCTCCTGATTAATGACTTACCTAATCATTTCGCGAACTTATCGACCCACCCTCGTATCTTAGATCATCAGTTACGTTGTGCACCACATAAAAGTGAGAAATGATTACGTTGCATATACAAGTATAATCCTGGCCAGATTTCACCACATGCGCTATAGCCTTGAGCACTTGAAATATTATTTAAGCGTGTAAATTAAGTAAGCTTATAAAAAATAAAAAGTAATCAAATTGTATTATTCTTATTGCTCTTAAAATAAACATAATTCACATAATGGTCGAAAGTACGGTATTAGAATACCTTTTTTCACCCTAAATACCTTTTTACCTAAACTTTCATCAGGGGAAACAAACAGAGATTCTTCTGCTAAAGAACAGTTTCTGAACGAAAAAGAACAACCATCATATAGTGACAAAAGTGGATATCATAGGGTCCATCAGCATTTTAAAAATGTATATTATATTTATTCATTCACCAAACAAGGTACAAAATCACATATTAAAAAAAAAAAAAAAAATACATCAAATTAAAATAAAAAAAACTCTAGCGCACCTGAACCGCTAGAAACACTAATGTTCGAAGAACAGTAGAAGAATCGTGCAGGTTTTGAGTGCATATTCCACCACATGCGCTGCTTATTACGGCCAAATTGTTTCAAATGCCATGTTTTACTTTTGTCCCAAGAATGCATTATAACTCATATGGTAGAAGGTTTCAGATATTACCACTGGCATGAATTTCAACGTTTATGAGAGCAAAACACGGGTTAATTATATTCGTTATCAGTTGCTTATTTCACAAAATTTTGAAAGCAGCATCTCATATTATATCAATGAAGAAAATGCTCAGTGCTTGCAGCACTGTAACTGAAGTTGGAGTTTGGGGCTGCGATCCGAAAAATTTGCAGAACTTTGGGAATTGAAACATCGGTTATTTATTTTCATTCTAAATGTTTCCGGTATGAATACTAACTGTAAGCATTTATTGATACAAAAGTAGCACAACCGACTCGTGCTGGCAACCTTTCGCCAGTATCAAAGCCAAGAATATATCACATCTGCTTCACGTTGTTATATTACATTTGAAGTTATAGGAGTATAAAGAAATTTAGGGTTACCTGCAGCGAGTTTTTTCAAATAATCGAAAGCTTAATATTTGCTGTTTATTGTCACTACAATATCATTACCAATTGAAAATTCTACGATAAAACCGCTTAATATAGATATTGCAAGCAAACACAAAACCAACAATAGCTGGCAACCCTATCATGGCTTTTCAACCAAATTTGGCTTGAATAATGTTTATAATAGGTTCCAGTAATTGTATGAAATTCGTATTGATTTCATGACTGCACTGGAAGTTATAGGGGAAAAAGTGTTATTTTCCTGAGCGAATTTTCACAAAAAGACACAAAAATTACCATAGCTGGCAGCACCAATCGAATTTTTCAACCAAATTTCTATCAAACAGAGTTTAAAGTAAGGTTTAGCTACTGTGTCAATTTCATGAAAATCTGGTAACTTATTCACATTTCATAGGGCAAAAAGCAGTTTTTTTTCTTTGTAATTTTTCAAGATGGCACCACTGGAACAGAGTTGCCTACAATTCAAAATCGCTTCTATCAGACCTGGCCCTACTTAAGTCCAATGCATTCTGTAAATTTCAATTCTATCTGATTATTGATTCGTTAGTCACCGTCAACAGAAGTTTTTGAAGCTAAAAATATAGGTTAACTGAGAAAGGGTTACCGTTCTTGTCCGACATGCACTTTACAAAGTTTTACTTTGACTGTGTAGATTAAGCATAAGATTTGTATACAGATTGGTTTTATTGTAGAAACGGACATTTTTTAGGATATTCGATGGTTTGAATGTTTTCACTTCCAAATTTTTATTTTTTCAAATTTAAGACACCAAAATTATCATAGCTGGCAGCTCCAACCGAATTTTTCAACCAAATTTCTATGTGGTTTGAAGTAAGGTGCAGCTACTGTGTGAATTTCGTCAAAATCGAACGATTCAATCAGAATTTATAGGGCTAAAAGCAGTTACCTTTTTTAGTGATTTTTCAAGATGGCACCACTGGCACAGAATCGCCAGGATTTCAAAATCACTTCTATCAGACCTGGTCCTATTTAAGACCAATATATTCTGAAAATTTCAATAAATTCTGCTCATTGGATCGTGAGTTTCCGTGAACAGAAGTTTTTGATGCTAAAAACATAGGTAACTTGGGCAAGGGTTACCAGGTGTGCCCGTTATACCATATCCAATTTTTTTTTCTGTTTATGTAAACAAAGCACGAAATTTACATATGAGTGGCTTTTTTTTAAGAAACGACATTTTTTCAAGAGAAACGATGATTTGGAGGTTTTCACTTTCAGTGCCTGCCCTAGCTACAGGGTTGCCAGCACAATAATTAAAACGTACACTAATCTACAACTAAATAAAACAAACATGTCCTGAAAATTTCGTAATCATGGAATAGCTCTGTCAAAAGTTATCGCAATTTAAAAATTTTCAAAGTTTCCCGTTCTCTTTTTAGGCACCCAGCGCACACATAGGGTTAAAAAATTCCAAAAAATTATCCGATTCACATGTAAAACTTGTTCGAAATTTATGTCGTCAACTTTATTTTTGCAAAAATTATTTGTGTACGGAATAATAGGTATATTAAAAAAATCACTAAAATGGCCGCCGGCGCCAAAGGGTTAAAGATTATTAACTTTTTGTGAGACCTGGCACTATTCTGCATATACATCAATGTGTCCTGAAAATTTCAGCTCAATCGGGTGGCGCGTTCCTGAGATTTTTTCACTGAAATTTTTTGATGATATATATATATATATATATAGAAATATGAATTTTTGGCCAAAGTGATTTTAATACTAATGTTCTTCTTCGAACATTAGTAAAAATGGAAAAGTAAAGTAAAGTAAAGGAAAAAGTAAAAACAAACAAGTTAAATAAGTAAAAAAATTGCAATCAATAAATAGCAATCAATAGATAAACATTAACATAAAAGCTATAGCTTAAGGTTAAGGGTATGGATGGCATGGAAAAGAGAGGACTTGAAGGATGATTTGGAAATCGTAGGGGAATATAAATTGCTTATTCTGTTGAATACTCTGCAGCATCTATTTACTGGCTCATTAGCTCCATATGTGGTCGAATGAGAATATTCTTTTAGGAAACGATTGGACCTGGTGTTCCTCACAGGGATATTTATCGAAATTTTACTATTCAGGAATTCTACATTAATAGCGCCTCTAATGACGTCGAATGTGAAGCAGGCCGATATCACCATTCTTCTGGAGGCTAGTGTCGATAGGTTTAAATGACCCAGTCGAAACTCATAAGGGGGTAGGCTATTAAAGTCATAAGGGTTGTATAGCTCTCGCCAGGCGAAAAGTAAAAATTGCTTTTGTATTGACTCGAGTCTGTCACTGTGGGTTTCAAAAGCAGGATTCCAGCTAATGCAAGAGTATTCGAGAATAGGACGTACGAGTGAAGTGTATAAAGATCTTGTGACCCACAGACTACGAAATTCTTTGGCTCGTCTTTTGATGAAGCCAAGTTGTTTGTTTGCACGAGAAAGTATTTTATCGTAGTGTAAAGTGAAGCGTAGTTTTTCATCTAAGATAACACCGAGGTCAACAATGTTATCTACTCGAGTTAGCACATTATTACCGCGGAAGTACGTATTGTGTGTGACCGTACATTTTCTGGAAAAACTAATAACCTGGCATTTATAAATGTTGAGAGAGAGCTTGTTTACATTGCACCAATGATCAAGGGAATCAAGTTTGGATTGGAGAAAGAGGGCATCCGGTTTGGATTCAATGGTCAGATAAAGTTTGAGGTCGTCTGCATAGAGTAAATGAGGTATGCCTGCTAGGACGTCAGATAGGTCGGAAATAAATATATTGAAGAGAAGTGGACCAAAATGGCTACCTAGGGTTCACCAGAGGTAGCACTAACGTTTTTCGATAAAAATCCTTGAAATTTTACACATTGTGTTCGATCGCAAAGGTAGGAAGTCAGCCAGCTGAGTAGAGACCCGGTAATACCGAATTTCTGTTGCTTAAGAATTAAGGTAGAATGGTCAACTCTGTCAAATGCCTTACTGAAGGCATAGACTGCGTCAATTTGGTAACCTTTTTCCATTTTGCATAGGACGTCTGAGATTAGGATTGTCAAATTCGTGGTAGTTGAGCGACCTTTTCTAAAGCCATGTTGTTGCTCGTTCAGACGGGAATCAACTAGCGGAGACAATTTGTCGTATACTATCTTTTCGAAAAGTTTTGGAATCGAAGACAAAATGGCAATGCCCCTATAATTTTCAATACAGCGTCGATCACCATTCTTGAATATGGGTGTGACATAAGAAAGCTTCCAACTGGATGGAAAAACTCCTGACGAAAGTGATCTATTAAAAAAAATATGCAAAGGAGTTATAAGCTGCTCTACACACTTGCATAAAAAGATCGGAGGAAGAAGATCGGGCCCAGAACCTTTGTTGTAGTTGAGTTCCAAAATAGTTTTACGTATTTCATCGCGGGAGATTTCTAAATGGTTGACAAAAGCCGTTGGAGTTGAATTGGAGGAAGAAAGGTGTGAGTTTGTTAGGTCTGGTGCACTAAAAACTTTTTGGAAACTATCTGCGAATAGGTCACATATCTCTTTAGGGGAAGAAGACGTTGTGTTATTCAGAAACATTGACGATGGATAGCCAGTAGTTTTTCGCTTCACATTAACAAAATCGAAGAATTTTTTCGGGTCACGGACTATACTTTCGCCGGTTGACCTAATGTAAGTATCATAAGCCTCACGAGACTTTGCTGAAAATTGCTTAGCGACTTGATTATACTCTTCCTGAATAGCAGAACTAGCGTAAGTATTTTCTCTAATCCGCTTATATAGTTTGTTTCTACGATTTCGCAAATGCCTAAGGTCTCTATCAAGCCATGGCTCAGACAATTTTTTTTTTTATCTTTGGTACATATCTTTCAACGGCGTCAAAATTTTTATTGCAAAAAGAGGAAATGGCTGTCTCAAGATCCTGAGTTGAAAGAATATTCGTCCAATCAATAGTATCAAGAATGTGTTTAATGCTTTCATAATCAGCATTACGAAAGTCAAATACAATTGAATTATTGTAAGTTTTTAAGTTGGTGGAATTAGAAGTGGAAAGTTCTACTGACAGTGCTGTATGGTGTATACTGTTGCAAAAAAAGATGCTCAGCGTCATTAGTTGGACTAACCACTACTTCGTCATAAGCATTCGTGAAGACTAGATCTAACCAATTTCCATTTTGGTTGGGGATGTGGGAAACCTGCTGTAAATCATTACCATAAAAGGCACTCGCAAGATTGAAATCGTTGGTGTCTACCAGGTTTACGGGGAGAAGGTAAGAGTTATTTTCATCCGGAACAAAGCAAAGATTCGGACGATTGAAATCACCCAAAACTATTATTTTATCTTTTTCGCTAAGTGATGTTGCTAATGAAGATATTGTGTCACAAAAATTGCTGTAGATGGATTCTTCAGATCTAGGGGGGATGTAGACAACAGCGATGTAAATTGAGCTGTTATTAGAGGAGATCCGAACAATTATGCATTGGAAAAAAGCATTTGGGGTGGTATCAACGAGCTCACTTGAAAATGTGTTGCTAACAGCAAGTAAGACACCACCTCCTCGCGACTGACCCGTAGAACAATAATCCACTGATTCCATGTTTCATTCTCATGAAATATTAAATGTACCTTTCTTACAAACTGATTATAATTACAAACCAAAAACAATATCACTTATATTACCGTTGACATGAGGAAGCACGTTAAGAGTAAGATATAGACTTGTCTTCTGTAGACCTCTCAAAGCTATCACACAATTGCACTGCCATTCAACAGTTTTTTTCTGATTTCCTAATAGTTTCATGCAATTAATTAAGCCAAATTACCGAAGGACGCCAAACATAATTAATTGTAAAGCTGCAGGTACTATACGAAACCTGAATAGTAAGAATATATATAGTATGCACTAAGCAGCAAAACATACAAAACTTATCCTCCCCTATCACATCTGAAGAGCAAAACAAATCTTTTAGCCTATAATTGAACTGATATAGATATCGACTTAGTTACACTTGTCTATTTCTTCAGAATTACCTGATCGAATCGTCAATGTAATATTCAATTTGAACATCGTGTCTATTGTTCGCTTTCTACTCACGAAACTTTGCCACTTCAACAGAATGACTTCATCAGCCTGGAATTGAGAGGTCAAAGAGAATTAATCAGGTCGATACGTGGTCACCATCTACAAAGTAAATCCAATCTGCCTATGCACATAAGCCTATGTATCTACGTCCAAGCCGAGAGTCATTTGAGAAAAATCATTTGCTTCCATAGGCTTAGCCAAAACTAATCTTTTTTCGGACTTCACGAATCTCAATACATATGTAATCAACACGAACACAAATTTATTTATTACAAGATCAAGAGAAGTAATGCCAAGGAAGGCGTAAGTGCATACGTCTTCGAGGGCGAGTTCCGAAAATTGCCGTAATAGTTAATTAGTCTCTCGATCCAACTATCAATCATTTGGGCTAGACTGTGTCTCTGACGATATTGTTGTTACGGATGAATGCTGCTCAGCTCTTGGTTGAAATGATTAGGCATTTGTTGATAGTTGGCTTCCTAGAGTGTGTTGTGGTGGCACTTGACTATGTCCAGCACATGTCCAAGATGAAATATATCCAAAGCAACAGATTAACTCTGCAGCTCAATTCAATGTATTGATGATAGTGAATCCATCAAGTGTTGGTACACTATCCAAAAAAATGCTTTATTGAAGCAATTTGAAGTGTTCTTTCGAAAATCTCTATCTCTTAACAAGCCAAAACTCAAGATCGAAAATATTTTATTTACTTCCAAGATTATTTCATAAGTTTATATTACCCCGAGAATTGTTTCAAGTCTTTCTGCTCCTAATGTAGTCAGCTACAACCTCAAATCTCCTTTTCAACATATCACTCCTTCATCTCGAAACTTGCCTTCGACTTCGTATTAGGTGAATGTAATCTCGAAATAAAATTTATTAGTCTATCTATTACCACTTTTTGTCGGCTCGTCTCCTTTGTATGATCTATGCTTGCATATCTCTTCACAGCCGTCATTTAGTTGACTTGCTATCATATTCAAATAAATATTATCTTATGAAAGAGAAGAGTGAAAAAAATTGTGGGAGGATATTTTCGTGAATTGATAGATTGTGACAAGGTGGTTTTAATTGTCGTAGACGCAAGTCACATGAAAAAGTTCGAAAACATATTAATAACCGACTAGAGAGAGCTGAATCGCAACCGTAGAACATGATATCCAGCTGTTTGTAAGAAACTTTCCATATAAACTGAACTGCAGGAGCCTGGCTCCCTTAGGTGTGGCGAATCATTTATCATAAAGTTATCGTTTAGTATAGGATTAGAGAGCTAATAATTGTTTCGAAAGTAGGAGCAATTTAATGTGTTGACGATTTTAAAGACTGTTTGGAGTTAGCAGAATGCGATTGTTAGCAGAGTGTGGCACTAGGATTGATTTTGACAACGTATGATGATCGCTTGTATGAGAACTTAGGCTCTTACATATTTATTTAGATGCAATATTTTTTCGATCGTTTATCTGTCTGGTGATTTATTATGAGGTTTAGTTTTTAATCTCATATAAAAGGCATAAATTTGAATTCTATAATAAAATTTTTATTGTGAATCGAAAGAACAATCTATGACATTTATTTTTTAAAAATTATCTCATTTGAATGTTGACCGCGACTCCGCCGTAAATGGTCCATTCTGAGGGTCCAATTTTGGACGGCGCGTTTCTGCATAGCGACCGGTATCTCGCGAATGACACGAGTAATGTTGGCTTCCAAAGCGTCGGCTGAAGTTGGCTTATCCCTCAAGACCAGAGACTAGCCCCAAAGAAAATAATCTAAAGGTGTGATATCAGACGATTTAGGCGGCCAATTTACTGGTCCAAAATGTTAAATCAGGTTCTCACCAAAACGATTTCTCAATAAGCTCATTGTTTCTCTCTATGCATGCGAAATAGCGCCGTTTTGTTGAAACCAAAGTTCACCGATACCACGGGCTTCGATTTCAGGTAGCAAAAATCCGTTATCATGGTGCGATAGCGGTCGCCATTGACGGTTACGTTCTGACCGGACTCATTTTGAAAAAAATATGGACCGATGATTCCACCGGCCCATAAACCTGTGCTTTTAAAAGTCCTAGAAAGTCTCAAGGAAAAAGCTGTTGCACAAAGCACAATGATGAAAAACTCAATAGCTTATATTTCCGGAGAAGATATTAAATCCACTCACGGCAACGAATAATTTAGAGTGTTCTTTTGGGTACGATGCTAGTTGTATGTACGTGCGATGTTGGGCTGCAGATTCATCCAGCCCGATAGCGTAATAGATACAAATATGTACTGAGAAACTATGATGTGATTGATATATAGTAATTCTGTTGGTTGAAGTTCTTTATGAGCTGCGTTTTGAAAATATCGGCACAGTTGGAAACAAGATTTGTATTGTGTTATTAACTCCGCACAATATGGAAGTGCATTATCGACATATAAATTTCGCTCTAAAAAGCGAAAATTTCGCTCTTAAAAGCGAAAATTTCAATCTGGAAAGCGAAAATTTCACACTGAAATGCGAAAATTTCGCACTGGAATGCGAAAATTTCGCTCTAAAAAACCAAAATTGCGCACTGGAATGCGAAGACTTCGCACTAAAATGGGAAAATTTCGCACTGGAAAGCGAATGTTTATTTCGCACTGGAATGCAAAAATTTCACACTGAAATGCGAAAATTTCACACTGAATGCGAAAATTTCTCAATGGAATAAGAAAATTTCGCGATGGACTGCGAAAATTTCGCCATGGACTGCAAAAATTTCGCAATAGACTGCGAAAATTTCGCGATAGAATGCGAAAATTTCGCACTGGACTGCGAATTTTCGCTTTCAAGTGCGAAATTTTCGCATTTCCTTCCGAAATTTTCGCAAAGCTTTCGCATTCCACTGCGAAATTTTCGCATTCCACTGCGAAATGTTCGCAGTCCATTGCGAAATTTTCGCATTCCAGTGCGAAATTTTCGCAGTCCAGAGCGAAATTTTCGCATTACATTGTGAAATTTTCGCAGTCCATTGCTAAATTTTCGCAATCTAGTACTAAATTTTCGCACTCCATTGCGAAATTTTCAGTCCAGTGCGAAATTTTCGCAATCCAGTGCGAAATTTTCGCAGTGCATTGCGAAATTTTCGCAGTCCAGTGCGAAATTTTCGCACTCCAGTGCGAAATTTTCGCAGTCCATTGCGAAATTTTCGCAGTCCATTGCGAAAGTTTCGCAGTCCAGTGCGAAATTTTCGCAGTCCAGTGCGAAATTTTCGCAGTCCAGTGCGAAATTTTCGCACTCCAGTGCGAAATTTTCGCAGTCCATTGCGAAATTTTCGCAGTCCAGTGCGAAATTTTCGCAATCCAGTGCGAAATTTTCGCAGTCCATTGCCAAATTTTCGCAGTCCAGTGCGAAAGCAGTGTTTCGTACCAGTTATAGCTACTTGGCACTGAGCCTAACAAAGCTTAACAATTATATGTGGAGATTTTAGTTGTTCGCGGATATTGCTGAATTTACTTAACTTTTCTTTGCAGCGACGTCATTCAGGTTGCTATCATCTCGTGCAATGGGACATGTAACACTCAAATTCTCAACAAGATTCAAAGTTGCATTTCCTACTGTGCATCCAAAATTAAGACTGGTTTTCTAAATGCTACGGTGGTCCTATCGAACAAGCGAATCGAATTGCCGAGCAAGCTAAACTGAACGTTGCTCAGAATTTATGTAGATTAAATCGGGCGGCAAACATTCAAAATCTTCACGAAACAACTTTGATTTTAATTTCCAATTGATTTTATAAAACTCGAAGCTAATAAGCCACAGCTAACAGTTCCTTGAAAATATATGTTACTCTGTTTTAGCTTTTGACAGTGAAAAGATTGCCTACCCAAACTCATTATTCAACTTATCCAAGTCGCACGAAACTCATAATAGAAAGGTCTTCGCTCTGCGCGATCAACGATTTGTGTATTTTTCAGAATTAATTTCTTGTGATTGTCTTTGATTCGACTGCCTACAAGACGATTATCATTAGGAAAAATCTTTCAGTTTCTAGATGACATAATTAATTTTTGTCAATTCAATCTTAATAGGAGATTACGAGGCGGCCGCTATCTGAGGCCGCGTTCATTGAAGAATTTAATGAATCGACGCGGTGGCTCGTTTTTGATTAGGCCCGAGGTGAAACAACTAATTTAGTTGTATGCGCCTGGTCCTCGTACAATAATGCCACGTTATTGAATTTGTTAGTCGCGTAATTTATATTCATCTCTGGTTCATGCCCGGAGGATTCGATAAGTCGGCGGATGCATAGATGTGAATGAAGTGGGACAATACCTCGGGGAAATCAAAGAGCAACGAGCAATTTTATGAAATTTGCATTGGCTTTGTTCGGTACGAGCAGAGAGTTTTCTCAGTAGCAGACCATTAGCGTGCACTGGCTTGAACGTAGTAAATTTGCAGTTGAGATAACGAAAATCAATACTATTCGTTTCTTTCCTAGAATTCTGAATTTGCATGCAAAAGGTATGACTCTGATTCTTTTTCGTTCATTGCTCTTGATTTTGATGTGCACTAATGAAAACCTTTGCGCCAGCGATAACTCAAATCAAAGTCTCAGCTACATCCGCAGCTTCTTTCGAAAAGATAAACACGATATGTACTAATTTTCCAAAGCCACATCAAAACACAAATGCGAACTGTCTTCATATTTTCGAAGATAAAATGGATTTTCCCCGGAGAATAATTGCAACGCGAAAGCAAACGGAAATTCCTACTCCAGAGACGTTCGCCGCAGTAATGAGACGGAAGTGGAAGTTTCACCTTTCAAAAGCATTAAACTTTGGCAAATAATACCCCGAGGCTAATTGAAATTTTGTGTACAGCTCGAAGTCTTGGCGTCGCTTCCTCGACACCGTTGACTCATTCGTGTTGTTTTCGGGACTGAAGTATCGCCTTCTCGTCTTCGACTTGCGCCTGGCTGGAATGCACTTAAGGCTATCAGCAGGGAAGCACTTCAAGACACTTCTAAACAACAAGTCGACCATACACCAAAGTACTTTTTAGATACTTGTTTGTTCAAGAAGTTTTCCATTTTCCACGCAATTATCTTGCGACTGTGGAATAAATCTGTCAGAACGATACAAACCGACCAAAAACAAATAGGAAAAAAATGATAAATATCTGAATATTTTTCAGATTCATAATCTTCTTTCCGTCCGTCAGTCTGTTCAAAAGCGATAAGTCCTGGATTTTTTTTTACACTGTGTTCAACGGAAACATGCAAACAACAGTTTTGTGATGTTTTGCGAGGAAGCTAAGCATTTGATTTTATCACATAGCGATATGCAAAATAGACGGAGTACATCCCTGCAAGAATAAAATATATTCAAATTATAGGTTTTTATCATTTATCACAGTGCGTTAAACGTGATCGGGCACCCTTCAACATTTAAAAGAGGTAGGATTTCGTATTAGCTGCAGCACACCATTTCACTGTATCGAATTTACATTCTTCATTTTTTTCTATAGTGACTGTATATTTTTTTTAAAAGGATATTTCTACAGATTTAGAATGTTTTTTGTTAGCACTTAAATGTTGGGTTATGCTGTAATTTGTGATTGACTGAGCAAATTCAGATGTCTAAGCGATTTTCGAACTAGTTTTTTATAATATCTTTGCATTATGTGCTCTGTTACTTCAATTTATTAATTATTTATTTATTTACGAAAATTCACTGCAATGCTATACAAATTCCAATTATGGCGATGAAATGAAAGAAGATAACAAGAATTCATATATTATAAAAAGATAAAAGAAAAACTTTTAAAATCCATCGCTTATTTTTATCAATGACCTCAGGGAGGTAATTGAGAAAAATCAAGAAGAGAAATGAACCTAGGACAGAACCTTAGGAAACATCAGGAGCAAGATGAAAGGAAGAAGAGGAAAGATTATTAATAGTAATTTGACACTGTTTGAATTTATCCAGCAATGAATTATGAATGACAGACAGTGCCAAAGGCTTTTGAAAAATCTGTGAACAATGCGTCCGCTTATTCCTGGCGATCTAAAAAAGGGCAGCTGTGTTTAAGAAGAGGATGAGGCTAACCAAAGTAGACATCCTTCACAAACCTATGCTGTTCCGGAGTGATAGAAGGATGAATACGGGGCACATTATAAAGAAAACAAGATTTTCAAGAACCCTTTTGAAGCAAGAGTGAAGGGAAATAGAACGATAATTGCAGACGGAGGAAGCAACGCCAACTTCAAAAATTAGATATGGATTAGAAACTTTCGAGGAAGGAGGAAAACGCTGGACGATAGGCTCAAATTAAAGTGGGGTGCAAAGTGATCGTGCATTGCTTGTTTCATTATTATTTTACTTCAGGGACGTAGGGTCCGAAATTCAGCAAGATCAGAGGGAGAATTAGTTACACAAAACTTTTTCCGCGGAACATTTTTGAGTTTGATTACCCATAAAACTTGTAGGATGCATAAATAAATATATAAATAAATCAATATATAGCCCAAGAAATTTCAACAAATCTCGCTTGTTTTGGTGTTATAGAGAAATTTTACAAACTTAAGAGCTTAGGTGGGAACATTTGCTTTCCTCATTCGTTGAACATTCGGAAGAGGGTTTTTGGTGAATGAGTTGGCAAGTATACTGGGAGGCCCAAAACAGGCTTCCAGTAATTTATTATTATCAGCAGTAGTGATAATTTTGAATTAATCATTATTCCAGCGAGGTTTTCAGGACTTACTTTTTGTGTAGGAGGAATATCAGGAATTACATTTGGTGCAGAATGTATCTGATGTTGTGTTTGTTGATGCATCGTCGAGCTGACATCATACAGAGATGTGACAGTTTGCAAAAGCAGGCCAGTAGGCGAAGGCTAAGTCACTGGCTGTCACAATCTAAAATTTGGTTGCAGATATTGCATGCTATCCAGTAATGAGGAGGGATCAGATTTCTGAGATAAGCCAGTTGATATTATTTGCCACTGCTGTTGAATACCTGGGCGGTGCTAAGCTTGTTTCACTGTTCTCGTAAGGCTCTGAACCTGCGTACGAGTTCCCGTAGCAGCAGGAGATTCCGGTGAGCATTCAATGGGCCCTTCCACACTTGTATTCTTGCTGCACTCCTCAAACCGGTTTGACAACAATCACCATTTCCACACTTGGTGTGCATCAGCAACGGAAGCGTTCATATACCGATTATGCATATGAATGTGTGCGTGTTGTTGTTTTCTCATTTCGACTTGAGTGTTTCATGAAAAATTCCGGACCCGTCAACTATGTTTATAGTTGTGTTAGTGAGTTGCAGCTCGATCAATCAGTTTCAAACGTGATGCAAGTTTATCTCCAAGTGCATCACTTTTTGTAGAGAATTCCCCTTGATTCTTCTGCCCCTTGCCGAGAAAACTGGTTTGAGGAGTGCATCAAGAATACAAGTGTGGAAAGGCCCAATGGCGATAACGAAATTTGCTGACGTTTCACGCAGGGATGCAGAAAGCTGATCGATAATCACAGAATGGAATAGTTCACCAATCTCTTTGACAGTGTTACGAAAACCCTCTGTCAGTTCCGATAGATAACATCGATAGCTGTTTTGTCAGAACTTAGCCCAGAGGCGTAAGACACAATGGAATGTTTTCTGCATTTTTTTGCAGAGCCTATACATACATGGGTCACGTTTTGAAGTTGCATAGAAACATGAGGCCCGCAGGAAAACGAACTTAGACTGGAAAGTGAGCGCACAGACACCCACACATATAATTAAAGTAAAAGTATTCTTCTTGTTCAGGCAGTGGAAGGCGGTATTAAAATTTAATAATTAATAAGCAACCATCGGAAAAGAATGCAAACAAAACACAATGGATTAATAACGGATTTAATGTTAAGTGTCAGCACTTAACTTTTTTACTTATCTGGTTTTATGTAAGTTTGGAGTAGCGGGCTTGATTCAGTGCTATGAGATCTCTTCATAGGAACTATGACAAATGATAAACAAAAAAATTTCGGAAAAGATCACAGATCTAAGTACTCAAGATATCGGACCAAAATTACGACTGAAACTTGACAAAAAATTCTGAAGCACAAATAAGTTTTCATTTTGCTAGTAATATGCTACTCAGTAAGGTCAATATTCTTCAAAACTTTCTTAGGGAAACAGTCGCCGGCAGAAGCTATGAATCCCGAACCTCAACATTTAACGGCGCGATCGCAAATCTGCGTTTTCTAGTAAAGTGCAATGTAACGGAGTAGTGATGCGTGTTCTTGCGACTTTTGACACCTCGGTACCTGAAATATATCGAAGTATTTGAAAGGATTCGTCTTATATCAGAGTTCACAAGTACTTCAAAGTCAGTGCATGAGCTGACTCAAATTGTTGAAGAAAGTTTTGTTTTCAAGAAACTTACATACATATGTAAGCATAACTAAAAATTATTCGGGCTAACCGATTCTAATGCTAATTTTATTTAAAAATCAGTAAAAAATAAAATCTCTTTCTGTGCACTTAGTGGCATAAATTGCATAATTTTGAGTTTTTAACAGTCTTTTGGCAGTGTCATTTACACGCTGATGAATCTAGTTAATGACATTTTGAGCAGTTTGAGCTGTCAAAAGTTAGTTTTCATTAATGTCAAAATGCTTCTAAAAATCAAGTCATAAAAAGGTGAAACGTACGTCAATTAACCATAACCAAATAGAAATATCATTCACAGCAAAGATGAACACTGGCATGAGGAAGTATATAGAATCAACCTTTCCGGTAACATGTCACTCAGCATACCGGTAATATTTCACATATCATACCGGTAATATGTCACTTAGCATACTGTCCATAACACTCATACAGTTAAAATGAAGTCGATGCAGCCCTCGAACAAATTAAACCTAAATTTACTTGAGTGAAACTGAATGAATTGTGTGGTTGAAAATATAACGAAGGATCGACTGCTACTCTTTAGAATACGAGTCCATAGCAAGTCTGTTTTCATACTAGCATTTTAAAACAATTTCAGGCATCGCATTTTTCGTGTGATATATACTTAGGAAATGATAGTATTGGGAACTGCCAATGATTCCTTCTCTTAAAAACACTCGCTAAATTCGTACTTTCAAAGAATCCATTGCCTTCGAAATTTCCTAGTTGTCAAGAGGATAATCTGATTGTGGCTCGAAAGATAAATTCCTCTAAAGTGCTATGTTTCCATGCTGTTACTTGCGTGCATTATCCACCCTAATTCCTGCTGCTCCACTAATCAAAGACCAACCAGACCAGACTATGAATGGAGATGGAATGTTTTTATCGTACTAGATGCCTCAGACGGTCGTCTGACACATTTACTAGTGCCGAATTGAAATTTTCGTTTCACCGCTCTCGCTGGTTGATTTAACCTTGTACAGCTTCGATCACATCTAAAGATAGAAGATTGCACAGCAAAGATACTGCCAAATGACATTACAGTCGATATGCTATATTTTTGGAGCTTGCTTAGCAGCCCCAGAAAATGTAATTAAAGAACGAAAAGCAAAACCATATCAACTTTGAACATGCAATTCTTTTGAGGCTGTGCCGATTTATTTGCTCTGAATATGCATAGCGACACTGAAGAGGACACATTTAGAAACTCTTCGACATCTGTTCGCATGAAAGAACCCAGCTGGTGAAGATACTTCCACATGATTGAAAACCAGCACCATGTCAAGCGGCAGAAATTTTCTTCATTGTTTGAGTGTGTAATCGAAGATACATATCTACGATAGAATTTTTGCCTGTTTTTAGAATGAACTAAATAAATTTCGGAAGATTATTCAACTTATTAGCACCCTAACCGATTAGGACCATAAGTATGGGAGAATTTCATTTTGATGGTACTGAAGCTACATTTACCTTTCAATAAACATGGATAAAACGAAGGAAATCTATATCGACAAAACCGCTTACAACCAGATAAATCAGATGCCAGACATGTCTGCTACAATTCAGATTTGTATGAAATTTATTCTCATTTAAAATTAAAAATTTCTCCTTGTCTACTGGGTTGGACTGACAGCACAAAATGTTTCGCGTGATATTAATTTTCGCATTTATTTGATGAAATGTTTTGTAAATATGAAAATACTTTTGGGCATGAGAAATTATTGCATGCGCTTCGATTCCATAATGAAATGCGGTGACAATATTGCATTATTAATGTTTTAATTCCAGAAAATATTATGGCCAGGTGGTTGTGTAAAAATATTTTAAGAGGTATATATTTTCAATTCGATTTGAAAGGCAATTTATCAGCCGACTGTCTCTTATGATTTAGGCGAAATAATCTGAATATTTTTGTGACATGCGATGCATTAAGCAAACAAGAGTTACTAATGGTCAGTAATAAATCAACATTATACGAAAGAAGATTGAAGAAAACAGCTGCGATATGTTTTCGTTGACGCTTTTTTTGATGATGACCTAAAATCTTAAAAAATATATTTTAGTCAAACAAAGATTTTCTATTTATTTATTTAGTGCATGTTCAATTCTGCAGGCAAACTGTCCAATCACAGATTGGATAGATTGAAAACTATTGCCGTAAAGAGTACGAAAAAAATATATGCATTAAACCAAGTAAGTTAAATTTAAGTAAATGAAGTATAAGTAAGAATATGAAGTTTTATACATAAAATATCCGATAAAAACAAAAATAAGAATTCAAATTAATTAGAAACAAATATAATAGATTTTTTAAGATGGCAATATAATGTGGCAGGGGACCAAATTGAAGTCTGTGTGTAAGTGCGTAAGAGTCGCAAAACAGGAAAATGAAAGATTGTATCAGCACGAACAAGAGGTACTTCAAACTTAAAGTAGAACCAGATTAGCCTTCTGTGTTGCCGCTCAGTGACCAAAAATGGAAGAGAGATAATTAACCACGTTCGGATTTTTAGGAGGAAACACCGATCCAAGTGAAATCTGTTTAACAGTAGATACGGAAGATTATATTTAAAAATTAAGGTTCAAGTAAGCCTCCGCTGAAGTGATTCAAGTGCATCTGAAAGGTATTTAAAGCGAGGACATGATGCTATTCTAGTATAGAAGGGACGAAGTGAATAGACAGGTTGACTCATTAAGAAATATTAAAGAAATTGTAGCAGGATCGAAACACAAAGCCACCAATCCAAGAGCCCGTTTCAGTGACGTTTAGGACATGAAGAGAACGAGAAAGAGCATTTAAATATTGCAGAAGAAGTAAAGACCCAGCAGATTTTTCTGCACGGAAAAGACAAGATGACAGAAAAACGCCAGAAAGATCAGTGATGAAAAAACAGAATACAAGTGGTCCGAGGATTGATCCTTGGAGGACAAAAGCAATTCAACGTCAAGAGAGTTATGCATACCACTCTCCTCTATTAGTCCGGGGAAATTTAACATAGTGCTTCGGAAAAATTAGGGGAAAGCTGAATTTTGGTGTGAACCTTGGTACTGGCATGTTGAACAAAATGTCAAAGGTTCTCATCGATCCGAGAGCTGCGTTACTTTTTATACGGGGTCAAAGGTCACCAAAAGTGACCTTTCCTAAATATCTCAGTAAGGGTCACGTCCTCAGAGAAAAAATGTATGACGAATTTGCAGCTTAAAAAATTTCCAACAAAAAAGATTGTATAACTTTTTCTTGTAACCATAACCGTTTTCGAGATATATTGATCTAAACATTTATTACTAACTGCATCCTCTTTCACAACGGCTTGTTGATATTATCCGATTTTGATTATGACTTGGAATGTTTGTGAGTGTGTTTTTCTATGTTTAAGAGGCCCATGAAAAAAACATGTTAACAAACTTATCTACCAGACTCCAAGGTAGGTGAAAAAGTGTGCTCCAAAAAGTTATCCCCCCCCCCTTTTCTATAAAATGGTATCCCTGAGCTTCTTTCCCAAATCTTCAGGAATGAGCTCGTTGCCTACTCTTTGCCCACTGTTAATCAAGATAAGATCACTTTTTATCCTGTTAATTGCCTATTCTTGACATCGCAGGACCAGCCCTACACCCACACTCTACCCACACCCTACCCACCCCCACAAACGAACCACCCCGAAATAACCGGTTTTTTAGTTTTTCTTCCATTTTTTCTTCCGTCTTATCCCATGAACGATCAGGCCAAGGTCACGTAATTTGAGGTGCAAATTGCTTTCGAGACGTGTCATGTCTCTTTTTCGCTATGCAATCATCACAGGATTGGTAAAAACTGATTATTCGGGGATAGTCTGCAGCGGATTGAGCTCCTATAATGTGAAGAATGAGCGTTTACAGAATTATGCCATGATATTATCTTACTTTTTCATGCTCCTAGGGCCATGATATGTTACAAAACCTATTTTCACCTGCAATGTTGTTGTTTTGTCCTGCTCCTTCGTGGAATATCCCATACATGATGCAGCAATACAGTTTATTTCCGAGAAGAGAGTAGCGAGCAGATGTCCCTACAAGTTTTATGGCAAATGGGGCGGGAGATGGTGGGAACTTTTTGGAGCACACTTTTCCACCTACCCTGGAGTCTGGTAGATAAGTTTGTGTCCATGTTTTCTCTTATGGGCCTCTTAAACATAGAAAAACCAACTCACAAACATTCCAAGTCGTAATCAAAGTCGTATAATATCAACATGCCGTTGAGAAAGAGGATGCTGTTAGTAGCAAATGTTTAGATCAATATATCTCAAAAACGGTTATCGTTACAAAACCTTTTTTGTTGAAAAGTTATAAAATCTTTTTTGTTGGAAACTTTTTAAGCTACAAATTCGTCATACGCTGTTTTTCTGAAGACGTGACCGTTACGGAGATATTTAGGAAAGGTCACTTTTGGTGACCTTTGACCCCGTATAAAAAGTAACGCAGCACTCGGATCGATGGGGACTATTGACATTTTCTTCAACACGCCAGTAGCAAGGTTCACACCAAAATTCAGCTTTCCCTAATTTTTCCGAAGTTTCGCCTTTTTTTTATGTCGGATTTCACTGGACCATATTGTGCATACCAAAAAGAAAGGCCAAAGCAGGAATCGATAGGTTCGTGTAAACTGGAGAAAAACATTTCGAAGAGACTTCAAACTTTGAGAGGGTTAGAGGTAATAAAAGCACTTCATACTTGGCAGTCCGGAAGAGAGGGAGAGGATTTTAAGGAGTAAACAAAAGATCAGAAAAGTTTCGGGTCTTTTGAGATCAGAGGAGATTAAACAAATGCTGAATAGGTACGCAAAGCTAATATTATTTCCCTCCTATCAAATGAACATAAAGGTTCAAAATTTTCGAGCTCAAAAATTTCGATCGCGCAGTATTTTTAACTTCAAGAGCAATCTCCGCCCTTTTGCGTCACTACACTTGCGAGAACAGGAAACAGCCGTGTTTGACGAGATCAATTTAAGAAGAATGGAGTAGAATTTTCAAACAGCAGAGTCACTATCAAAACCCTGGCAGCAACTTAAATAATAAATAAAATCCAATTCAATGGTCATACGATCAATGTTAGTTTTTTTTTATTAAAAATTAAACCGACGTACAATGGAACATTTAATACGATTAGAGAAATTGATGAATACATTAAAATAAATTGGAAGATGAAGGGGATCATTCTGCGTGTAGGGTGTTGAAGTAGGGAAAATAAAAAGAAAGAATATTCAATGATAGAGAAGATGAAGCTAAGGTTCTTGTTACTTGCATTGAGGAAACAGTTAAATTGAGAAAATGAGCAGGACGAATGAAAAAAAGATTAGGCAATAAAAAGATAGTTGGTAGACATTATGCAGAGAAAAGATAAGTCAAATTGTACAGAAGGCATGTTCGAGTCGCCACAGATAGTTGACAAGCAAAAGTTCCTGTCCAGAAAAAAACTGAATGCAAGTCTAGAAGGATGTATTACATGGGATACTAAAGATGGTAGAAACAGTGAGGATTTAAAAGACTAAAGCGCTTTTCAGACATGTGTCCATGCGTCCACGCGTCCATGCATTTTTAGACTGCACGAGTCAAGTAAACTCAAATCCAGTTTTTTGAAGGCGGGGCTAAGGCGAAAGTGGTCGGATATGGTGATTAATATGCCATTGACTTAATTGCTTTACTTTCGCTCTTTGTCATTTGGAGATGACTAGTGGATGGATTTTTCTTTTCACAATCTTTTTTCTCCGTACAAATAAATTGGTACCAGAAAATTGTCTATATTTATCCATATGACTATACATACCTTCATATATATGTTTGTGTTTAGATATTCGTATGCATTCTAATTTTTTCGTAATAGACATGCACGTAAGGATGCAAAAAAAATATTATCCACATCATCATAGAATGAAATATTCATCCACAAAGCACATATTTAAATGATCATCAACGATTCATCCACACATGCCACTGAGCGAAACAAATCATTATAAAATCTATTGTACATGAATCAGCATACTCCACCTCCTTCGCTTTAGACCCGCCTATATAAACAAAATCGAATCGACTCGTGTAAGCAAAACACGCTAGATCGTATGGACGCGTGGGCGCATTGACTTATGTCTAAAAAGGGCTTTATGGGCCATTCAGACGAGGCCCATTAAGAGAGTTTGGAGCATTTGGAACGTCGTTTTTAATTCAAGCTGATGGATTCAACTGGCCCAGAGAACCTCGCTGACTCAGTTCAAGGGAACTTGCATTATTCGAGTTTTTTTCATCAAAGGATAAGTGATCAGAGGTCTTGACTGAGGCTGTTCGGTGATTTGACATATTATTTGTATGATTATTTTTTTAGTATATCTAAACAGTCGATAGAGTCTTTTTCTTGGACAATCTGGCTAGCGATTCGAATTAAGGTGTCGACAAACAAATTGAAAATGCATCCCTATGAAGAGATTATCCTTCATTTTATCATATTTCATCATTTGGTCAATACAAGCATAACATCGTCCAATAGAACTAGAGAGACCCTGAAGAGTTGGTAGGAAGAATGCTATAGTTCAAATAATCATCGAGAACTGATGTTGTGAGAGTACTAGTTATATTTATGTAGTCAATCTAGTTGTCTTGAACTAATTAATACCCGATTCAAATATTATTTGAAATTAATTTTTTTTTTAAATTAAAGTTTACAATGACGCGCAAAGAAATTTTTTTACCGCTTTCATTGAGACCGCACCAAAGATTTGAGCCACTAAAATTTTATCGGAAAATTATTTTTGGAAATAACTCTATGTTCTTAACGACATTGCGGAGAAAAAAACTATTTGACATAATTAGACTTTTATAATTATTTACAAATGTTCCTCGTTGGGTGGAACGCGGAAGAAGTTCAATTGATCTATTGCTCTTTTCAAAAAATATATGGACTACCTATTTTATTTACAGTATTTTACTAAATTTTCATTGAAGCCAATTGTATTGAACAAGCAAGAATACTACCAGTTCAGCTAATCATAGTTAACTACTCGAAATATCATCTTGTTATTTTCACGAAATTAATCTCTGCTAGAAATCACATTAAACTTTGTTTTACATTGAACTTTGCTCGTCAAAGAAAAGTCTCGACTAAGCAAATACTTCAAAAAGAAAAGGAGTGTATTCATGCTTTTCACAATTTTGTGTCCATAACCGTAAGTATGAGAATATCATCCGTTTTGTAGAGAATCTCGGTATGGTGTTAAGCTGCTGAAATAAGATCTTTGGAAATATGTATGCTCTACAATTCCCTCAGTGAATTAGATACATAAGTATGTATGTACATACATATATGCTAGCATAAAACGACTCAATCGAAATTGTATGTACTAGTTTGCAGCTCTATCTTACGATTTCCGAAGCATGTTTCCTCCGTTAAATGTATTTTTAGTACTTCCGGGGAACACATACATAAGTCTTTCTTCTAGTGCGAATAAACGAGGTACAATACTCGCATTTTTTTTACCATAGATGCTGCAAAATAGACAATTCTGAAATAAACGTGAAAAAACAAAGAAATCCAAAACGACACGACAACTGTTGTTGGACTCTTTTTTCATACAGAATCTCCTTTACTTCTTATAAAATTACCATCAATCTCGAATATGCAATAGTTCTTCAAAAAAGTATGATATTGTTCGCGTTAAGTCTCATGCTGTGAAGTTTCTTCACTGACGATCAACTAATTGCATTGAGGATGTTCTGCGTACGGTAATTGTCCAACTAGCCATAGTTTGGCTGGCTAATAGCAACAAATAACAATACTCACGCGATACGCCACCAACGGCTTTGCAGTGCTTATTAGCGAATCCCAATTCCGAGGACCGCTTGCAGATTCAATTGCTACCACGTGCTGTATTGCCAATTCAAAATATTAGCCAACAGTTTACATATGAACTGTGGTTTTATTCTGACTTAAGATCTTTCAACTTCTTCAGCCGGCTTCGATGAGTTCTGATGAGATTGCGGTTTATTATTGGAAAATACAGCATATAACACTCTGAAGACCGTTCTCATTCTAACAGGCTATCGAAGTGGCTATTCTCTGCTAATTTTAAAGGTATTACAACCAAGACAATAGGAATTACATAGACGGATGCATTTGCAGTTAGTAAAGTCATTGAATATGTTTTCGATGCTTTACTTACGAACATGAGATGATCACGTGTGTTTGGGGGCATTAACATGTTGTAAAAAGTGTTGATCAAATTTATCGGTAAAGCACGGCGATTCTAGCGCAAAAAAACTTTTAAAGAATTAAGTGCCGCTGTAATTGAGATTCAGCTTGTAGATTTGGGTTGTGGTGATTGCTCTCTGCGTTGAAATGTAGTCGTTGAAAAGAAATGGAAATTAATAAGATAATGGAATCATTATGGTACAATGGGGAAATATAAGTATGTTGCCAATATTTGCTATTGAGAAACCTTTTAAGTTACATGGACTTGAGATGTTCGACAGGCTTTATTCGTATTCCTGTATGGAACTAATCGTAGCAAACTTAAATTGAACATGTTGACAGCGGGATAGCTGTAATTATTTTTAGGATAGCTGTAGCTATGTATTTTTAGAAATTATTTTTAGCACAACTTGATTCATTTAAGTTTCGTTTCTATATCTTTAACTCAAAAATACAAATAATAAGAAGAAAAGGCAGACCTTTGTTTAAAAAAATTGCTTGAATCGCTTGTTCCACTGTGCCATTTTGCGAGTCGTATCGTTAATGTTAGTAGATAGTTCATTCAGAATCAATGCATACAAGTTTGAAGTGATTAGTTCGCCAGCTCACTAGATCCATTATTTGACTCTGATACCTATTCATGCTCAGGGTGATGTTCAAGTACATGGCCAATCTGATCTTTAGGAATTAGTCTTTTCTTCTCTCCTTTTCGCCCTGTCTATTCACCTTCACAAATGTTGTTTATCTTGATTGGAGATCGGGTAACGATATCCTTGTTATATTTATCATCCGGTTGGAAGAGAAAGAAACCGAATGGAGGAGAGTTTGGACCGCCAAGTTTGGAGACAATCCGTCCCCTGCAAAATTTTAAACCATTCCGGAAATTCTGGAAAGGCTTCCGATAGGATTGAATCAACGGAATGAATTACCTTTTTCGATGTTGGAATGTCAGATCGCTCAAAAAGCCTGGCGTTGTTAAAGCATTGTAAGAATTGGCCGGCAAGTACAAACTGAAGGTACTGGCAATTTAGGAAAAGAATTCGATTTGCAGCGAGGTACAAGCCATGATATCGTATACAATATTTAAGAGCGGGAAGCCTGCAGAAAGCGGTAATTTTAGGGTGGTATTCATCTTGGATAGGGAGTACAAATCACACGTAATGGTTTTCAAAGCATTAAGTGACCAATTGTGTACAATCCGCAACAAAGATAAATTTATTAAAATATGTCTGATAAACGTCCACGCTCCGACAAAAGAAAAAAATGAGCAAACAAAGGACGCTTTCTATAGCCATCGACATTGCGCTTAAATTACATCAAAATAATACTCGGTGACATCAATGCTAAAGTCACAAATGAAAAAATACATCGGAGAGCGACAAGAGGGCACAGTCTTCACGGCGAAACTAATGACAACGGCCAGCACCTGATAGACTTTGCTTAGAGATATAGTCATGACACATCTACAAAAGAACATGGGCCTTATCAGGTGACAATACCTTCATCCAAATTGACCATGTCCCCGTGTACTTCTAGCATGCTTGACATCCGTACATTTCGAGCAGCAAATTGTGTCTCGGAACACTACTTGGTAAAATCCAAATATCGGTGTCCCATGTCAAAGGCGTATGTGGCGAAGATTAGTCCTTTTTGATAGTTCAACTTCGAACATTTCGCAAAAGCTCTTAAGATGAAGCTCATTCCCGTTCTGCAAAATAACATAGTGCGGCCGGTTGATGAAGTCTAGAAGGAGATAAAGAGAACAATTGAAACCATTGCAGAACAAGTGGTTACGTTTGAAAATTGGCGCCAAAGATATATCTGGTTTGATGACGAACGCCAGGATGCAATAGACAAGAAAAAACAAGCGTATATACAGTTTCTAGAAAAGAAAACCAGGAAAAAAATCCGACAAGTAGCGAATAGGATCCTAATTTGTAAGGATCGGTAGCAGCACAACATGCTGCCACCCAACGCTGGAAGAAGTCGAGTTTGTCTTAAGATGCCAGAATAATAGTAAAGCGCTGGGCTTTGCCTGAAGACCTGCTAAATTAATCAAATGCGGTAGAAGCTGCACCACGAAAGCTGTACGCAAACTGATCCAGCACATCTGCCATTAAGAGCAAAAATACCGCAGGAAAGCCGCAAATCTATCATATGCTCTATCCGGAACTAAGTTGGAGGATTGGGATTGGAGCCAATGTCTTTGGGCCGATCTGGCTAGCGGTTCGTTATTTTTCTTTGGTCTTTGGCCGGAAGAACTCCTTCAGGTGATTGAGTTCCAACAGGTGATTGAAATCAGCTCTGCGTCGATGTGGACGAAACTAAAGGTAGAACTATAATGCAATTAAGTGAACTTAAGTGAGCGCTGAAACTGAACGAAAATTCACTCAATTGAAGTCGATCGGTTAATTTGCCCATAATAGAATTAAGTGAAGGTTCATGAAGCTGCCGTCAGAGTGGCGAATATGAATTTGAATTTGGAGGCATATGAGATGAACTGATGTGAGCGTTTACGCAATATATTTTAATAGATTTTTGCTGCAATTGAAATATAGTTGTCTTCATAGCCTGCTAGCTCTGTTGCAAAAAATCGTAGAAAATTGTAGCTGAGCTGAACCTCAGCACTTTGCTGTAGATTATTAGATCTATAAAGATGGGCTTGGTGCAGGTTCTTAATTTGTGCTTATATTCAAATAAGTGTACGAAAGAAATGTTTTTTGAGCAATATTGTTATGCGACCGGAATATATTTAATCAACAAGGTCTTTATTGCTGAAGTTTAATATTCAATAGTGGACAGCTGAAGCATGGTGTGTGGTTATTCTTTGAATGAAAAAAAGCTGTGAGACGGCATTTTAAGTAGTTTATGTGCTTGTATTTTTAAAAGTAAGTAATTTAAAGATACAAGTAAATAAACTACTATATAATTTATTATTTCGTATGTTGTTCAACGCGTTTTCTCTTTGAAATTATGTTTGAAACTCATTATTCCTACCTCCTGTAAAAATAGCATTTAAGTGATCGACGAAAAAATATTTTAGATACCTGTTATTCTCTTTACAATGTCACGCAGAATCATATTCGAGACATCTAATTACTACTTCCTATATTGTAAACTGTCAATGAGCCGTTTAACAATAAAAGGTATGTTCGCGTACTACGATTAATTGCAATTAATTGCAATAAAGCCGTTTTTGCACTCTGTTTTACTGAAAACGGAAAATTTCCCCTTTTTCAGTAGGGTCTGAGCTACTTAAAAATACTGAAAACTGTCAAACGGTTTTTGGCCTAATGTTATAATATTATGAAGGACGAACATTTTTGTGACGATAATTTATCACCGCTTAGGATGACTTTATTATCATTATTGTTCTCCTGAAAACCGACAACTGACACTTTTGTTTGTCAATTTTCAGGAAATGCAATGTGAGCGTTTTTTACTTTTCATGAATGTCCCCCACCACATGATTCAGGAAAATTCAGTAAAATTCAATGACTGAAAGTACGCGAACAGACCTAAAATATTCAAATATTTCACATACCGATTATTCCTTCTACAATACCGCATACGAACGATCATTACTTCTACCTCCCGCAAAAATAGCAAGCGATCCACGAAAACATATTCCCAAATATTTTACGTGCCTTCTATTGGTCGTAGTCGTTACACAAACCTCTTGTCAAATTTACTTAATTGATGTACGGTCCTAGTCGTACGCCACTTAAGTGGCCCGAATTGAACGAAACTTAACGAAAATTCAGATAAGTACATTATGGGTATGCCGCTTGTTTTCAATGCAACCGTACTGTCACTTAAGCTACTTAAAGCTCACTTAATTCCATTATAGTTCTACCTTAAAGTTTGAAAACAAATCTTGTAAAATGGCAGCAGTTTCGTGAGAGAAAGGATTTATACTTGTTAGCCATATGGAGGTGGAACTCAAGGCGCTCATATGTTTGGTCTCAGACTTTTAGCAGGAAGCGATATTATCTAGAAATCTTAATTACAGTTTCTTTATCGCTACTAAGCATTAAACCTGCCAAAGGAAGTTACTGAATTTTATCTTCTGCCTTTCGGAACAAATATGTTAACCGTTGGATGGTTCATTAATTTAATTTGGTTCCCAAAGCCACTATTATTTTATTGTATAAAAATTGTTGAAAGAATTCGCATTTTGCTAGATTACGACAACCAAAACAAAGATCGATTCGCGATTGCGGTGAGGCTTGCTGGAGAATCAAAGATTTTAGCAGTTATTCGTGATGAAGTTTTTTGTGTATTTTATGAAATATTTTTACTTTTCCCTTGAAAATCTGAAAATCCTTGAAAATTGACTATCTAATGCTGCCACAGAATTCACTTGATGTCCGGGCTTTTTTTCCTTCGAAAATCATTTTTATTTAGCCATTTTGAAATTCAAAAACTCACCAACCCAAGAAATATATCTTTTAAATACTGTTACTGCAAAACTTTCATCAAATATTCCATTAAATTCGCAATGAATTTTCACGTAAATTTTTCGTCACGAGGATAAAAACCATTATTCTTCGTAAAGAATATTTCATTTCCATTTCGGTTTGTATCCGACGACAGAATTATAGTTCCGGAATGGAATTACAATCAGACTTTAAATCGTAGTTTTTTTGTATAATGTGTAGTCATGAACGACTTGCGTTTCAAAAACAACCGTCGAAGAAGTATCTGTCTCTTATTTCTCATTGCATCTTAGTCGCTGCCATACAATCTTCAGTCTACTTAGAGTACGTGATGTTATAAATAAAGGTGACATTGAACTCGGTTTGTCACAATTGAAACGGGAAATGAACACCCAGTAAGAAATCCAAGATTGAATTTTCGCTTTGTTCGGTATTAGAAAAATAGGGAAATTCTCCGTGTGGTTGTTTTCTTTGAAACTGCTTTACTTTTCTTCTCAAAATGGAGCTTAAAAATTTTGATATTGTGAGTGTAATTCTTACATCGTTTGGTAAATAAATAAATAGCACGAAACAATGCCATCAAAAAACTAACACATCGTTTCGAGTGAATATCTTCGAACATAGCACAAACGTCTTATAAGCATCAAATAAATTTCCTCCTGGCTGCATTTGCAGTTTACACGCACCACATGTGTACGAAAATGATCGCACCCAAATAGTGAAGACAAACCTCAGACACGACGGAAATTGTCATTCCAAATGTAAGCAATTCGAAAAGGACTGCTATTTTTAGAAATGACGCCTTTACACCTAGGGTTCCGTTTGAATTGAAACTAACGAAATGGGGGACGACACTCAACCTATCCATCGGTTTCCTGTAATGTCTCAAGTTCGAACATTTTTTTTATATTTTGAATACCACCAGGTTCATTGGGGGCCTAATTCTAAATATGTGAGTCCTTAATGACATCGAAGATAAATTGATTTCGAACGTCTATAAACAATCCCCAGAAGAAAGGTCAATGTTTATTTCCGATTGGAATTTATTTTCGTTAATCACAGTGGAAGAAGTAGGATCATGCTGTTTGGGGGACTTTGTTTATTTTTGTGAGCTTGCGGTAGTTTTGCTAGGAGTTGGGTTATGTTTTTAGTTTTGCCTTCAAAGCACCGATTTAGGTTGGCAGTTGTTATCAGAGAGAAAATGTACACATTTAGGTACATATAAACGTTGTAATAAAGTGTGGTATGATTAATGCGAGTGTTTTAACAAATCATATGCAGATGTATGGGCACGAATCGAAATCAACTTTTTTTAGTGTAACAATGAGAGCTGAAGATATTTCAAGTTTTCTACGACACTAAAATTGGTGGATTCAATGCAAATACGACTTATTTGCAATAATATAAAATATATGTATCTCCAGGTTACACTGTTCCAGCGCAATTTGGCGAAAATTTCTATCGCTGCCCTGGAACTGTCTCAACTGCTATTCGTTATTTTCTTCCCAGATAAAGATAGCAAATTGCATTGGACCAAATCGTTGAAATATCCTGGCGGTCAATCAACCATCACGTCAAAGATGTGTTATAACATACTTTAAAATAATTGTCGCTTTGCCTTTTATCCCGCAGAATTTCAATGCGTACTTAAAAGCTGAGTAATAACTACAGCTCATCAACGTGCGCTAGCTAGATACACCCCCACTGTAAACATCGTAATGCTTACTTAGCGATTCATCAAATATGATACTCACGAGCCTCATCACAACTTAACATCTTTATCTCAACTTGAAAACTAGAAGCTTACGTGGCTGATCTCTTAAGCAATCCACAATACAACCAACAAGTACCCAATTCAAACGCATTTAGAACATATTTCATCCGCTGTGAGAAATCTATGTATATCACTGATTATATTCGAAGGATGCATGATTTATTCAAATCCTGGCCCGAACTTCCCGAATCTTTCTCAGTCGCAATCCAGTATTTATCATCTTTCGAGTTTAGTAAAACGACTAAACTCAATGTACAGTGAAATGCTCTAATTCTTCATTGGCCTCGCCATTTATATTTCCATAAATTTCCAGATAATCTTTTTATCATAATTTTACATAAGTAGCCTTTTCCGATATTCTAACGGCTCATGGCAGAAAAGCTCGGTCGGCCATTTTTTTGTTGACTAGGTGGCAAAGATTTCCCTTCAACCCAGCTCGGTTCGGCTTGAACTCAGCCCGAAATGTGGGTTAAACTGTTTAGGATTATAGATGAGAAGACCTAAGTTTTATCGCATCGCAATTCTTTTTCTCTCTGCTGGACACAATAAGGTCATTGCTGTGGAATAGGACAAGGAAATGCTCATTTTCTCGCTAGAGTGCATTTGATATTGGGATTTGTATCGTTTTCGTGTGTTTTTATCTGTTGATATTTTGTTGCTTACGGGAAAGCAGATAGATTGAGTAGGACGGATTGCTGACTAAAATAACTATAATCGCAATCGTAAAACTGACATCAACTAAAGTTTCAAGAGTTTGGAATAGCTGCATCTACGCTAAACGATGCATATGCTCTATAGCTCACAACTGTATATTTTTTGAAACATTAAACTGTCAAGATTGACGTGACAGAATAATCGGTTATGCGGATAATTTAACTTGATTCATTTTGTTACAAAACAAAAGAAGCACAAATGTATGAAATAGAAGGACGTGACATATAGCAGTCTTGGTTCTATTAGATTATTTTAGATTATTTTTTCAATAAATAAATATTTTGAATTAAGATGAATGAATTGTAATAAACTGCAGAATGAGTTCAGATGTGTAGAATGCAGGCTTGTGTTTTGAAACACGATTCAAGCTTTTAAAGAGATCCAGGTCAATTGAAATTTTTCTTTTCATTCAATTTTTATTCTTTTTTCCTCGATTAATATATTTTGAAGTATTCTCCGAAATTTTTGTTTTGTGGATTTCAAAGACGTACATATCACAACTGACTTCAGGTTGAATGAAACGGATTTCTTTTCCATGATAAAAATCTTTAGCGACTTGGTTTTCTCTGAAGCCTCAGTGTAGGTCGTTGCGTTTTGGTCACTGCTTTTAATCAGTCCGAAGGCCTTCTTATGGTCTTCTAGGGAGGCACACGAAGAGATTTTTAATGTCGGCGGTATTATGGGTGAAACAATTACCATCTCTTTTGTCCGTTTCGTATTCCGTTGCGTTGCCAAGTTAAAGGTTTGGTTGTCGGTATCGATTTCAGCTGGTTTAGCTGAGACGGCTTTTGGTTCGCTGGTTTATACCTACGGCAGAATTTGCCTTCACCAGTGGTTTTGCGGCGTGGCTATTTACATTGCAATTTGCTTTTATTCCATATCTGGTTAATCTACATCCGATGAAATTGGAGCTTTCACCTTCATTGATTTTTTACCGATGGGGCGTTACAGATATATTTATTCAAAAAAAACCAACCACAAGAACCACTTTTTAACTTTATCGATTATTTTACGATTTTCGGATGTTAGAGTACTCATTCAAAAAAAACTATAGAACTCAATATTTTAACAGGAGCACTTGACTAATATTCACTGCATCTAACGGCATCTTCAATCCGATCGGGTGTACTATTTGACACTCAGAACCGAGACTGCTTGTAAGCAACACAAGTTAACTGACACAAGCTCAGAGCTTGTAACTATTTACTTCTTGCACCTGAGAAATTTGCGAGGCATCTTTACTTGTCAAGTACTGAAAATTAAATGAAATATTTCTGGGAATTCTCAAAATTTTCGGTTTAGCTCCGAATCATCAGATTTTGCGTTCTTATAATTTATAATTTTAATACAGCCGCATCCTTCAACTTTTTTTTATCATGTGTCAATTTTAAAAATTTGACCACGTTAATCTTTTTTAGCACGGTAAATTTGCATTCTATAGTGAATATATTCACTCATCATGTAATGACAATACCTACCGGTCGAAGTATCAAAAATATCTCAGCCGTAAGTGCTGCAGTCAAATTAGTCGATTACAAGCCGCTTTATTCAAATACGAAATTTTTGTGTCCATTTTGGAGGCAAAATATTTTGGAGGAATTTATGGAGAAACTTCCTGAATCGTTTGGGTTTTCTCCTGATTTTTTCTATTCCTTCTTGTGTTATTCGGGTTTTCAGCGAAATATTCGATTACTTGCCAATTGTTTGGTTATTCCCGAAATATCTGATTAAATTCCTCGAAATATTTGGTTTTTTCTTAAATGGCCCCGTTTTCGCAAAAATATTTGAGCAAATTTTCCTCAAAACATTTGTGCAGATGGCTCGATATAGTTCGTTTTTTCCGAATTATTCAAGTTTACCAAAAATATTTGAGAGAATTTCCTGATATATCCGTTTTTTTTCATTATTCGGGTTTCCCCAGAAATATATGGAGTAATTCACCAAAATATTCGGTTTTTCTCCCCAATGTTTGGGGATATGGTTTTTCGCGATATATTTGGAAGTATTTCCCGAATTTTTCGATTTTTGCTCAAAATATATTAAGGAATCATAAAATAATTTGGTTTCCTTCCGAAACATGCGAGGGAATTCCCCAAAATATACGGGTTTTCCCAGAATTATTCAGTTTTTCCCCAAATATTTGAGAGAATTTCCCGAATATTCAAGTTTTCCCCAAAATATATGTATTTATATTAATTTTTAATGCAAGGGGATTTAATACTAATCAAAAAAAATTTTTTGTGATGTTAGCTCAAATATGATACGTAAAAAGATTGTGAAAGGAGAACCAAATGGTTTAGCTGCCACATTTCTTAGTTTGATTTTATTAATTATGTATAATATAATTAATACTTAATTTTATGCCATAATTCTTACAAAATCTGTTCCTGGTAAACTTAATCAGCTACATAAGAATTTTTGTGATCAGCCTTCACTACCGTTTAGTTATTATAGTTTTTGCTCAGATTCAAGAACTTTGTCGGAATCAGAATTCATCAACCGCCGGTTAAAAATCGTTCAAAAGAACAGAATTGAATGTACAAAATTACATAACTTTTAACTTTCACTGTACAGTGGATAATCAGTCACCAGTTTCCCACTCAACATTTACGAAATGAAAACCATGAGACCAGTTTCGTTTCAACTGATTTCGATCAAACTTTACATGCCAACAGCAGTTTTTTTGATAAGCGATCTTCGAGAAGTTAAAGATGCTGCAATAGTTGAGGCGCCGAAGAATTTCTGATGATATCAGTGTAAAAATATTTGGACTCATATGCAATAAATTAATTCCAACACACTGAAACCCGCTTCATTTTCCACTTTTTAAATACTTGACATTCAAAGTCAACCAGCATACCATTAGCGGCAATTATTCAATGCCACACTTTTAAATAAAACCAAAAACTAACAATCGCCGAATCATATTTTCTGATATTATCTCCCAAGGGACTTCATTATCAATCACAAGTGTATTAAACGAACAAAATGCCAAAATACTTCTGGGCTAGCTACTAAACAGTGAGCACAACACTCGACCAATCCACTCGACCATGTGATTGTGCATACTCACCAAACGACAGCGAGGATGTATGAACATCTCGTTGGAACTTGCATGCCAAGTGCTAAATAGTTGGAACCCTCAGCATTAAATAGATGATGCCCACATTTTCGTAAAAGTGAAATAGGTGAGCCGCAATTATTACACCATAAAATACTTCTGTGCTTATCTACCAGCTCCCATCTCCCAGTCTTCAGATAGTGGCTGAATGCTTCAACTCAACTATGTCGTAAATGGTCAGAAACAGAGGAAAGTTTCTCCATCAAAACTGTGGATAGTAGTAAAGTTTTCGGGATCTCCGAGAGTGAATTAATGACTTCACAGTCGTTCATAGAGCCGAGGTAATGATTAATTACATATCTGTGATGTGCAATGTCTTCCACAGTTGGTTGCTTGTGGTAAATGCGTCTTGGATACTGATTCGTACTCTAGTTTGTTGATTTACTTTAAAACTGGGATAGGCACTAAGCTCGGAGAAAAATATTGTAAGCTAGCCCATTTGTTGTCCAAAATATATCCTCAAATCAACTCAAATTTAATCATTATCTAAATTTTGATAAAAGTGATAGTTTTGCTTCATCGCAGATGTGAAAAAACACCACCAGTGTTCTCACAAATAGTAGCCTAGCATTCTGGATTGATTCTCAGACTCCTTTCCTCAAAATCCTTTGCACCAACAAATAAGTCCATTTGCTCACTAGGTCGTACAAACAATAGTTACTGAAAATTGTTTTAAACTTTGGAAACTTCTACTTAATGTTATCGTTACTGCCCGTAGTATTCGTTTCTTGCTTTCAACTACTGATGATAAATGTTCGTATCTTGTGATACGAACTAGGTTCAATCCATGCAATGTCGTTCCCTAAATAATTAATACCGTCGTCCGTTGCTGGCATTCGGATTCAATTTCGAGTACTTGTGGAACTGTTTGCGGCTGGCAGGAGTCGGGATACTTACACGCGACTCTGCCGCACCGAAAATAGTCGCAGTGTCCATTCTGGCTTTAATTACATTGGTAATCTGCCGGGCCATTAATCGTGCAGAATAATTTATCTATAATAATAATTAACGAGCCAGAGGAGCGTCGTATGTCGACAAGGTCATTTTGTTGGTAACAAATCCGGTGACAAATAGCGTTCGTCGCTACGCATTCGAATTAGCGACCGTCATAAGGTTGTCACAGGTGGTCTAAAGACAAAGTAGCAGGCAGCTCATGCATTGCAAGGGGCCTATTAAAAACGTGCGGCATCATCGATAAGTGTCAATCATCGAAAATTTATTTTATTAAATACAAAAGACGGTTCGACACCGCTCGCTGAGTTTTGACAGCGTCTCAGTATCATTAAGCAAATAGCGTTTCACCTAATGATGTCTGCAAGTGAATTTTTGGGAAATTATATCGCTCGGGATCGGGACAGGGGATAGGGATACAAACGTTCTGAAGAGGTCGACTCGACGGCAGTAAGAATGACAGCGGAACATTGTCAATCACACCGGCCAATAAGTCATTAGGGAATCTAGAGCTCATTAGGCGAGCGAAGCCATCAATGGCATCCACCCAAAGCTCTGACTATCATCAATTCCGGTCTGTTAATTGTCGGATATTGTGATTCTAAAAAAGAAGTCATTTGCTTCAATTGATTAATAACACCGTGAAGACCGTAGTATTTTCTTTGAATTCTATCAATAACGAAGTTTTTTATGCTGTTTGTAAGTGAGCTTCCAGTGGCATATTAAACAAATAAATGTTTTTTTTCGGCGTCATTAGTCGTAAATAAATATGGTTGGATGATTCTTTAGTAATGGATGAAAATTGAAATCGATATTTTTTCAGATGTATTTTGGCTGGACGATTAAGTGCCGCCCGTGATTGCGAAGCAAAAGTTGCTCTTTTACGAAAATTACCACGTTCATAGTAAAATTTGAGTTTTTGTACAATTTACTTTTCTTGTTTTCTTCAAAATAGACTGAAATCGTACGCTACACTTATTAACTATTACATTATTACTATTATTATTATGATTATTGGTTTTACAGTTAATCTGGCTTTACATTTCTCTGCCGTGTGTTTGACATCAAGATTATAGATGCTCCGAAATCACTGCTCCAATTTATACATTTTTTTTACCATTTCAGCCATCTCATTTTTAACGCCTAGGTATTCCAGGTTTTCAGTCGTTTGAGTATACACTAGCCCCATCTCAGATATAACTACAGGTAATATCTTTATTGGCCGCAGCCTCTACATGCTTTGAATTTCTGTTTCTGATGTCGGGTACTTCTGGGGTTTTGTGTGGGATGTTGTTGGCCAACGAAATTGCTACATCGATCATTATCTTGTTTTTTGTTGAGGTAGTGCTGTATGTTTGCTGAGCTAATATAACGTCTATTGATAGCTTGGTCTTACGATATGGAGTAAATAATGACTTGTTCTTTCCACCTTTAGCTTTCACGGAAATATTCTTTTTGACTTTCTTCATTTCAGTAAGATCAGGCTCGATCGCCTCTCGAAAGTTTCGTTTCAAATCACCATTGTACGAGAAATGATCGTTGTTGAATAGCCCTAACAAATACTCCGTTTTCGTCCAGTTGAAAACAAAGAAACTGTCTCGATTTCACACATACATAGCTCGCATTTCTGAGAGATTCGTGATTCTTCAACCACTGACTGATTAAGTTCTTGCCATCTCCTATCCATCCAGGGATCCTATTCTTATCTTTCATTGAAATATCCAAGAATTAGCCTGTCCTGAATCCTCCTAGGATAAGCTGCATCTGTAAATTTTCATTGATTAAGCCAGCGGCCAAGGGGGCCCGGTAGCTCTGCTCGCTAAAGGCTGGTACTGAGTTAACCGTGAAGCTAAATTTTGACATGTCTCCATTATCTGGTCATTCTTTCGAGCGAAAATTTTGGCAATGGAGAAAAGCAGAGACACTGCTCATTTCCGACGGATAAAATGTCAAGAATTTCACTTTTCGATCGATTTTCTTATTGGAAAGACATTTGCACTGCTCCATTTTCAAATTGAAAAACCAAATGTCACTTTTTAGCTCGAAAGAATGAACTGCACAAACTAAATTGGCGTGAAATGATTGGAGACATGTTTCAGTGCCATCTACGTTTTCAACGCGAAAGCAACTTCAGAGCAACTTTTCATGCTAAAAACAGAGTACAACTCTTGCTTATTTTCAAGCTAAATTTTCGCCGAAACAGATTTCACTTGAAATTTTGTATGAAAATTTCTCGTGAAATCGAACTATGCTTAAGGCGTCAGGCCGAAAAGCGGCGTGCTACGGGGCCTGCGGGTTCGAATCCCGCCAGTGCCATGGCTGTAAGTGTGATTGCGTGTGATTGTCTATGAGGGTGGCGAATGGGCCCAAACTGGTGTCCTAATGCTGGCCGCGTTCCCGGCAGCCCTCTTCACTAACCTAACCTAAGCCAGCGGCCAAATGTAGTTACATAAAGGATGAAGCTCAGTATGAAGTTTCGTGGTGAGATCTGCTTACAGCAGATTTTTTCAGAAGGAAATTTAAGCTGCTCGCGGTTGAATGCGGGAAATTTGTATTTGTTTGTGGTTTGATAAAAAATTTAGAAAAAAAGAGAAAACGGAAAAATGGGGATATTGAAAAAGGAATTAGGTAGCATGAAAGTGAACGGTTGAATACGGTTGAATTTTGAATTTTGATTTTTGATAAGTACGAAAGAGGAAGATTTTGTTTGAATAGTTATATGAATATAAGTGGTTTTGCTGAGAAGAAGCGATTGCTGTGGATTGGATTGTCGAAGTGATGAAAGACAGTAGTTGCAAGGAAAGATACTGAAAGGGCTCGAAAAGCAGAAACGATAGTTCAAAGCTAATTTAATTTTGGCGTAGTCGAAAAGTTTTCTTGGCACTTATGGTCATCCATTATCACAGACATTGCCACAAAAGATAAGTATAAAAGGATTAAATAATACTATACTTTTATCATTGCGGCAAAAAGAAAAGAATATATCCATTGAATGTTGGAGTCCTTTTTTCGAATTAAATCATCAATTGGTGGCTTTATGAAATCCGGTGATTCAAGTAATAAGACTTATTTTCACATAATCACAGTTTATTCATTATATATGTTTTAAACAATTAATAATTTTTTTGTTCTTTTGAAATTCAATTCTTATACAATGTTTTCTTGTTTGAACTTTGGTGAAGGGATTGTAATCTAACATTAAGTTTTTTTTCCTGTATCATATTTGAATATTTGTTGTCATTGTTTCCTATATTATTTTAGTTCATTAATTATATATTTAAGTTATATTTATTTGTTTCTACTCTGTTAGTGTTTTGACTCACATAAGTTAATAACCTTATTAATCTGACAGTATTGTATGATCGGTGTTAACCAATCTCGGCTGGGGTTGAGTCGAAACTTAACCCACCCAAAATTTTCAAATATTTATTTCTATTTTTCTATGAGTTTATTTTCTTTTGATACAAGTGGTATAGGAAATAATTCTGTTCCTCTTATGTTTTAATCTTAGTAGACTTCACATAGTTTTCCTTATTATTTCGTACTGCTAATTTTGGTAATTTAAATAAAAAACAATAAATTCTAAGAAATCTTTTTACGTTATAACGGTTCCCACGAAACTTCTTTTTTTCACTTCCTTCCTTTATCTGTATCATGTTATAAATGTTGTGTTGTCTTCATGCCGTAGCACGCAGGGGATTCTTCTGCCTGCGAACCAAGGCCAGACTGAGCTAGTCGGTTGGGAACAGGCACGCAGGAGAGGAAAAGGCAATATCTCCTAATAAATTTTCATGCTGTACCGACGAGAGATCTACGACAGAGCTAAGTCAGATGCAACACAGTTTCGCATCGGCGAACTGTTCTTTATCAGAAAACTGTTCTTTATCGGAAAACTGTATATTATTGGCAAACTTTTTTTTTTATCAGTAAACTGTTTGGCAGCAAAGAATAGTTTTTTTTGCCGGAAATTTTTTGGTAGAGAAGAATAGTTTGGAAGCGAACACCAGTTTGACAGCAAAAACTATTTTCAAGGGCACTGTTTGGCAGCAGAAAATAATTCGTAGTTTCACTACTTGGCAACGGAGATCAGTTTTTTGGACATGAGATCTGGTCGATGAGTTGAGACATGGAGATCTGGTCGATGAGTTGGTCGCAAAAATGAGGTCTTTGTCTGTGGGCTCGCTTTAGATTATATTTTTGGTTTCTGCAACGATTGCATTGCAGTTGAGATCAAAATTATTTAGCATTTGGTGATAGGTAGTACTCGACGATCAAGTGAGTTGATGCACCGCTGCAAATAACTAATAAAATTGAAAAAACACATGATTTAGTTATTCTATTCCATTGAGCTAAAATTTTCACTAAATACTGACAAATATAAGTAGTAAGTTTTTTTTAAGTTCGAATTAAAATATCTTTGTATTGGATTTAATAATAAGACACTTTCGAAGCTCTTGAAATAGATATTCAACTTTCCGATTTGCTCCGACTGGCAGCTTTCTGTTGTTTTGTTCTCCGCTTTCTAGGTACATATTGTAAATGACACGATTATTTATTGCCTGTTCTAAAATCCCTTAAAATGAACTAAATAGAGCAATAATTCAACTTCTAATTTTTTTTTATTGAACCTGCTTTCACTTATTTGAAAATTTTGGTTCATTATAAATTCCTAATATTTAAAACTGTTTTTTCTTCAAACAGTTCTATAAAACAGCTGTTTAACAGAAGCGTCCTCGTTTATGTGAAGGGGATTAAATAAAAATTGAAGAATAATTAACCGTTGCTGTTTTATTTGAACAGTCTGGTCAATTTTAAATAGAAGGTATTTCTTTTATACGTATCACTAGCTTCCATCTTATTTTATTCCTTTCATATTGTATCAGCCTCCCAATACCAGCACGCAGCTTCTCGATGTCCTTTTCTAATCGCGCTTGCCCCTTTGTTGTTAGTATCTCTACTTTGTTGTATCTCTACTTATTGCGTTTTGTGAAGATTGGCTGGTATTTCAGATTTTTGACGTTTTTGAAGTAAATCCACGTTGAAAGTGCTCATTTAAATCTTTAACTGTGAATTTGCTAGATTCGAATGTAGTATCTATGAACCGATATCGGATACATAGCAGTCTCTGATTCTGCTACACATAAGGACATACTTATCTTCTTATGCCTTCGCAAACAGACTGTTATGTACAATTATTTATTAGCTTTATAATTTAATTATTCCACATCATTGCATTCTTTGCATCTTTTCTCCAGCCGTTGCATGCTAGAACTCCCGGCTATTTGCGAAAATCTTTTAGTTCACCACCGACAAGTTCTCTGCAATGAACCTCTCGAAAAGACAAGCACCACAATATTTTATGCACGATATGCTCTGTATTTGGGGTCTTAAAAACTACGCATCTGGATCACTTCAAAGCTACCTGTGACGGCTCGTTCCGCCCAGTTCCACCTTCAGTCAAGTATCGGTTATGAATATTAAACAGGCGAGATTCAGATGGAGTTCGGCAAGAGTTGAGATAACATGGCATTAATGGGATTCTTTCTTTTGATCCCTTTCAAACGAATGCAAATCCACTACTCTACATTCTACATATCCACCTGGAACCGGGAGCAGTCGACAAAGGGTTATTTTCTTTTGGTCGCAGCTACCGTGCTTAGAATATTTTCTCAAGAGTTCTGCTACTCGTAGGCTTGGCGTTTTTGTCTTCATCTTTGTCTTGCGAGTGCTTTAAAGTCAACTATTGGACATTTCACATTTCGATATGCCGATACACGTTCAATAGCCACGACAACGTTGTTGATGGGGAATTACGTTCATTCCCTTTCATCGAAATAGACCAACACTGGTCTCGACTCTTTATTCCAGTTATTTGTTTTTTTATTCATGCAATCGAATTGAAACAGCATGGTAGCACGTCAGTATCAAAATTGATTTTGTTAGGAACAACATTGTTGGGCTTTGTTTCGGGAAATGCATGGGCCTGTGACAACAGTATTTATGCCATGGATATTAAATTAATGTGAGATACGCGTATCTAGGAATTTCAATCAACATTCACATTGACAAGACTGATTGAATTCCACGAAGAAGATAAATTCCAACGAAAAAACATATCAGATAATTAGCGAATGGTTTTTTCAACAAAACTTTCGAGAATTTCCAGCTAATTATTCTATGATTTAGTTGAGAAATAAAACTGTGAAGACAATGAACTTTTGCTGATATGCAGGCACTAGTTATGCATTTGTTAATGTATTAGAACCTATTACTGGTCAATTTTTATTTGTATTTAACCATAATTAGGTTCTGAATAATCCCTAGGGCTACAAATCAGACACACAGACAACCTAAACGAACGAAACCACCTCATTAAACAGAAATTATTACTCTTCTTCTTAAGTTCAACGCAAATCACATGCAACTTGTGGTCAATCCAATCAATCGGAAACGTTGTTGTAGTCAATCGTTTTGCAACAACTTAATCCGGACGTTGAAGATCTTGAGACAAAGATACACTGTCGCATGAAGATCTGATTTGAATAGGACGCAGGCTCGATATCAGAGTTGCGGACGACAGAATGGGCAGCAACAAAAAAATTCTGATTAAGATAAGTCATCAATCGGGAATCTACGAAACCGCATCGATCTTGATCAAATAAATCTGCTCATTGACCGTAACTTTGTAGGATTTGACGGCTAAGGAATCGAATAAGTCGGACAAGTTTCGAGCATCAAAATGAGTAATAGTTCCTGGGTTTGTGTCAAGAAAACTACATCATGCACGTTAATACTAAGAGTGCTGCCCACAAAATAATTTTACGATCGAGCTCTAAATCGAAATGTATTTGCAATGACAGATAATTTTAACTGGTATAATCTTCACATGGTGGAGAGGCAGTCACTGCTCAAAAAAAAAAAACAGTCAATCAAGAAAATATTGTCAAACGGTTTCAATCGTTTTTAAAAATAACTGGGTAATCAATACCATTACGATAAAGCTATATATCGGATTGTCTGTCGTTCCGAGAATGATTCTAGTCGGTTTGAAATGTTCAATCAATTACATACGTACATACATACTTAAAACCATTTTCCAACGACCTGGCAGCATACAGATCGCCTTTTTAAAAGATTTATTGGCGAAAAAATAATCTAAGTGAGTTTTGATAACTTCTTTCTTATAAAAAATATTTTCATTCAAACTGTTTTCCAGAGAATGAAATAAATAATTATGCGATGAAGCAATGATAGAAGATGTGGGCGTGTTTAAGCTTGTTGAAATATTACCCCTTTTCATTTTGCTGAAACTGGACGCTTGATAATGATATTACAATAGTTAACCTAGCTGCTGACAGTATTATCAGAATTAAGACTAGCAATGACTTCGATTATCCGAAATTTGGTTTGATGATAATTAGCATGAAATTTAGCAAGAGTACTAATCCCTACTGGCCATAAAGGTTCTATCTACATTTTAGTACTTTCGAGATATTCACTGATTTGTGTTTTGATTTGCACTGGAGGTATATGCAGAGTGCATTTTTACTTGCACAAAAGATAGGTTTTTTCAAATTTTCTAGAATTATGCAATAGAGTATATAGTTTTCGAATCCGGTGTAACTCAAAAATGAGAAAAATGCAGAAGTGGCGAGCAAAAATGAATTTTTCATATCCTGTTCGGCTTTATGAATGGCACCTTAGCCTGGTGCTGTTGTAAGGCCCACGTGAGCAAGTGGCACCAGATTAGAAGGTGAACCGTTTTCATCAAAAAACTAATAGAATATTTGCTCGTTGACCAACTTTCTGAAATCTTCAATAATTTTTTGTTGCTGCTATTGTTGTATTTCGGATGATATATATTTTTCGGATGATATAATTTTTTGTTGTTGCTGCTATTGTTGTATTTCGGCTGCATATTCGCTGCGATGTACATACATACATCGAAATAGCTTCGTCTCGCTGAATGGTTGCCACCAAATCTGGTAAACTTCTGAGCTTGTCAAATTCAATTCGAAGGGAAACGGTGCCTGACGATCGTTCCGTAGTATCAGGGGCCCGGGCCTAGGGCGGCGAATTTCAGGGGCGTCAATTTTTTTTTTCTGTCATATACATATATCTGAGTGGAATGAGCCTAACGCCTCAAGCGTACCGAATTCTCTAAAATTATCAATGCACGCAAAAAGTCACCTCTGATGATTTTTTTCGATCCATAACAGAACAATGCGAACCAGTGCAGACGCATTAGAAACAATAACAACTCTTGTTATGGATAGGGGGAGTTGTTGTTGTTTCCAATGCGCCTGCAGTGGATAGCATTATTCTGTTATTATCTCTGGAGAACGGAGCTTCTCGTGTTTACGTCGAGTTAAAAATTATCTGCGTTCTAAATTGAAGGAAGATCGGCTTGATGCTCTCGCTATTCTCAGCACGATTCCGCATTATTACGATCTCTCGATTGTGATGAATTGATAACTACATGTTCGCGACCCAGATATATCCCAAAAAACTTTGTTTCTCGTTTACGAGTTATAATATAATTGGTAATGTACGAGTTTAATTGAAATGATTTATAAATGAATGATTGATGATTTAATAAATTGATAAATTTTTCGTATGTTTGGCATGTTTTTTTTCTTTTCGTCGAAAGTCTTCACATATAGCAACAAGGCTGCAAGGTGGAACCTTGCAAATTCATACTTTGAAGTTTTTTTTAGGTACTTTTGGATTCTTTAGCGTGTATGTGTTTAAATTATTTGTGCGGCAAGGGCGCAATAATAGGACATTTTCACGAACAAACCGGTGCCAGTTTTATTCTGATATTCCTTTTTTGTGATCTCGGGCGCAACGACAAACAGCGAAATATTCTAGGGAATCGAAAATAAATCGCATATTGTTGCATATAATATAATTAACGAAAAGGGCGGCAAATATTTCTGGGGCCTAGGGCGGCAAAATGGTCAAACCCGCCCCTGCGTAGTATACTCGTTTGATAGGTTAGATTCGTAGCGTTTTAAAGGTTACTCATGTTGATATGCAGCTGCTGTTTGGTCTGACTCAAAATTTGGTTTATGATTCCGGGCTGATATAAACCGTGAGCCAAACCATCTTCCAAATACATCGGGAAAAGACACATCTTGCTCAAGAGCTGATCGCTCTTCTGATGGGCTTCTTGCTGCCTATCACTTGCATTCGGATCCATTACAAAGCCTTCAGATGTGTTGATAAAGAACTGATCATCGAGCATTTGCTGAAAAATTTTCTGCTGATTTGACACTCAAATTGCTTCTGGGACATGAAAAATATAACCATTAATTTATAATTTAAATAAACTTGCCCCACGCCGGAGTCACCAATTTGGAAGTGATATTTGCTTCCAATTAATATTTTAAATACTAAATTAGTTTTAATAAAAAGAAAAACATGTAAATGCTAACAAATATATCAGTTATATTTTATTTTCAATAAACTTTTGTGTATGCTAATTTTCGTGTTTGTTGAAATGTAAAATGTTTGTGGATTGTGGATGTGGGTTTGTGGATGTGTAATGATGTGTTCCCACAAATGCAAGTAGATTCCGGCTTCAGATCCTGCATCTTATTTTGGTCTGCCCTTCAAAGAAACGAGTCAGGATTCTAATATTCAAAAACTGTCTTATCAATAAACAACAGATTTTTGTAAGGGATAAATTTGAAGGATAATTTTTTTCAATTAATTCTTTGATTTAATCTTTTCTAGCTTCCAATATTAATATATTAATTTAAAGAGCAATTTTTCTTTTAGAAGTTGGATATATTTCGATTCCTTAGCAGATATCGATATTTCAATTCCTCGGTTCATTGAAATATCGATATCTCTCAAGAAATTGAAATAAATCTAGCCTCCAAAGGAACAAATTAAAAAATTGGAAAAATTCAATAATTTGATCAGAAGCTTTTCTTAAATCATTGGCACAGCTAAGCGTAGCGGGATTATTTCCATTTCTTATATTTTCAATAATATTCTTTGTTTTCAACCCTACAAAGGAAAGTTCAGTATTTCTTTGTGTATTTTTTGCTTATTGATATGTCAGCTTTCGAATATTTATTTGGCATTACATTAACAGGTGTTACTGAATATTTTGGTAATCTTAATTTCACTCGAATTGTGTTTGGGGGCCTTGAGTTTCAGTAATGATATCTAATATATTTTGAACAGTGTCATGCGTTTAGGGCAGAATAGCTTCTGCACAACTGACCGCACCATATTGGATATTTTAAATCTCTGATAACTTCAAGAGCACTTATAATTTTAAAAGCGTTTTTTTATTCTACTCTACGTTCTTTGCCGAAAATATTGACAATATTTTCCCTTGAATACATTAGGTATTAATCATTTACGACTCCCTTAGTTTTAGCGCTTGAAATTGATACATTTTTCCATTTAAGGAACATAATAGAATAATGAAATGGGAGACAGAAATTCCAGTGGATCTATTAAACGAAATGTTTCCTGAAATATCAGTAACGACTTTAATTCATAGGAATTTTATCAGCTGTGCTTCTGATTCTTTTTTCCCCTCAATCAATGTTACAATTCTTTAAAATTAAAAATCCTTATTTCATTATTTATAGTAAGGAATCAAAATGCTTCATAAAAAGGTGAAATTTAAATTGAATCCTTAGAAACGGAAAAAAGGATCTTTAAATAATCAAAAGTATCACATTCAATCGCTAAAATCTAATGAGTACTGCAACATTAATATTTAACGTATTCAAACAAAAATTATGTCAATTTTCTCGACAATCTACGAAGAGTGAATAACAAAATATTGTTTTCAAATTATTGGTACTTTTGAATACTTCAGTCGTAAGATAGCATCCCTAATAGGATGCGGCCAATCGCCCACACGGGTCGTTTTCCCTTAACTAACATTGATTTCATATTTTTTTCGATCGAGCTCTTTCGATAATCATTTTATTCACAAATATATAATGTAATACTGAATCCATCAGTGTTTACTGTACTATATCTTGTAGGTATAATCCAATCTATTTTCATACATTTTTTTTTTTAATTTATAGACAAAAACGTTTCCTTTGCACACAAAGCTATATTGCTGCCGGATGCAATATTTGATACTTTTTTCTTTAGCAAACTACATATTAAATAAACGATATTAAATATCAAGTGCTAAAAATATATTAGATTTGTATCATTGTCGAGGAGAAAACAAAAGTCTAAATGAAAATAGCCCACTGTAGTTATTGAAGATTTTATTTTTGGGATGTAGTATTGTCTTCAATTTTCAATGCAAGCAATTAATGCATGAAACGAAAACATCGATGCAAATATTTATCTTTAAAAAACATTCCTTTCATAACCTATACCAGTATATTTTATTGCAGCAAACGAGACGGCAATTACAGCGTGTGGGCTCATATGTTTCTAATCAAAGATTAACATGCATATGAATCATATATAATTAAATCATATCCACCCCACAAACTGGTGTCATATAACTGCCGGTTCAAGTCACATATATTAGTCACAAGTTGACTCAGTTCGCGAAAGCCAACTGGTGCTTCCGCTTAACCGTCCTGATAATTTCCATTTCACACGATAGCAACAAACAAAATATCATTCATGACAACGAACTTACCCTTTAGTGCCACCCTTTGCCATGATTCAACCGAAAACTTGCATGTTCTAATGCATCAACTGTCTCATAATTCGCTTCCGCTAGCAACTATGCCTGCCTTCTGTTGGCCTGCTGGTCATTTTAATGCTACAAACAATGGACACTGAACAATGGCAACGATGTTAAGTCGATTTTGTGTCCTGAAAAAAAAACACTTGGTACGGCTTTGGATTTGCATGTTTAAGAAAGAATCAATTCCTGTAAATTTTTGCAATCGAGCAAATAGAATGTTACATGTTTGTTTGACAATTTCATAGTATCAGTACTTTGAAATTTCTCTTCAATCTACACATCCTACATGTTTATCTTTTCTCGCTACTAATAGCGGAATTCGTTGTATCCATTTAAATTTTCATCAAACAAACTAACAAACCTAATCGTGGTTCGGCAGCTCGGAAAATTCGAATTGCGTAATCCATATATAATGTTGTTTTTGTTTCAAGACAACAGCGGTTATTCATGTTTTTGAATCTTATATTGAAGTATAAGAACACACATTAATTATTTTTTCCTCACTAAAAAGCAATCAAACAGCGGAAACGGTAGTCAATAAGAAGTTGGAATTAACCATGTCTATTGATGATTTTTTTTTTACCAACAATTTCGAACTAGAAACAAGATATATGGGCTGTTATTTTTCTCCTAATTGACAACGATTAGAATTCTATGAGATATTAATGCGTAAAGGGAAATGGCCACTGTTCACGATCGAAAAAGTTGAGTTCGAGACCTATAATTATTTTTAATGACTAAATCAAATTCGTTTTCGAGACACTTTTCAAGAACACCTGACTGGTGTGTTGTCGTTTAATTATAGCGGCATGTATATGCGAACGAATATTCGTTATATTTTTCTGGTGATACGTATGTACACATGTTAGTGAAATTCAATCTGGGCAACAGCAAATGGCTATGTATTCCTAATCAACTCAATATAAATCGATTTGAAATGCCAATAAATTTTGGTTAAACACGAGTCATTAGGCTGGATGCAACAAAAAAATTACCTGATCTCGAGATCGATTCAAATGAACGAGCAGGGCCGCGGAAAGTGTCTCTGGTCCAGTGATTTTGTTTTGCGAACATAAAGACGAGAAGCAAGTCGGCGCCTTGAGTTATTTATGCAGCAGACAAAACATGCTGAAATTGATTTGGAATAGCAACCAAGGGGCTAAATAGCCAGAATATTTGACGTGTTACAGCAACATTCTTTTATTGTAGTTTTTACAGTTTATCTCAAAAGGCACTGAAGTGACAAATACAGATTCTACGCTACAACTAATTTTAAATGAACAACTACCATACACAACAATCGACATTCGAGTTGCTCCTAACAGTGATTGCAATTCATATGGTTTCGCTGTGTTGTTAGACGCACCACCTTAACGCGACAGGTGTAGGCTGATAGCTATACCCATAACGATTGTAAATCATTCAAATTTTTAAGATATTTTGACTGATAATAAATGTTTTTGCATAATTTTGACTTCTCCGGATAATCTTAATTAGTTCGAAAAATAAAGCTGTGAATACTACCATTAAATCAGTTTTTTTATGAAGAAAACTGTAGAGATCTGTAAATAGAGTGGTCATAGAGAACGCAAAGAAAATTTTGCTTTTCGGTCGAAAATGATTTTTTTTTGCATCTCAATACAGGTCAGACTGGTTCTTAAAACAATTCAGATTTGGTATCATTTTAAACGCTTAGGTTTCAGAGGCTGAAATAATTTTAAACATAAATAACAATTTAAAGGCAATTTCTTTTCAAGTTTCTTTGATTAAAATATGACGTGTGTCACGAATTCGGCAGGTAATTATTTAGCGTTGTGATGCAAGATATTATAAAAGAAAAAATATATATTGCGACTACTGTTGGTAGCACCTTCACGGCCTCAGAAGGTCACATTCGCACTGGACACTGGCGATGCACTTGTTGAACCTCTTTTTTCGGGGCGCATTTCCCTTGATTTCGACTCCATCTAGCATGATGAAATTATTCGTTACCATCAGCAGCATCCGTCTCGTCTCACTGGGTCCGCTGATGTTGGACATTAGCCTATTCGGCGAAGATACAGCTATTAGAGCCATGTCACATGCCCTGCAAATATTATACAAACAGGTCAGTTCGGTCAGTCCCAGATACTTGACCGACTGGCTGGTCTGGACTTCGGACAACTGTCATGGATATGACAGCATGTGTAGATCAGTCTGCTACCATGATTGATCAGTCTGCCACTCTGGTCCAAACTCTTGCACCTAAGACTTGCGTAAGCGAACATCAAGCAGCGGTAGTAGTGTGCCACTTAAGCCCACTTTCGTGCTCTGGTATTTACCAATCCCATTCGGACCCGACCAGACTTGAGAATTTTGGATGCTGGTGCCTCATCCAGCGCCATCACGGCATTCTTCTGTTTCTTTGTGTTAGGGGAGAGTGCGTGGCTTTGTACCTCACCGATAATTTCCTCCCTAGCCTCGCGATTGACGGTGGATGTCATATTTTCGCTGAATGTGAGGTAATTGAGGTCCAAGTACTCGAACTTGAATCTAGGAGCCATAAGCTTCCATAAGCTACGACGGCCCGGATCGGATCCTGAAATTCCGCGCGGTCATTGCAAAGTTTGACGCCAGCGTTGACGGTGACGGAGCCCCAGGCTGGCTTGTCAGTGCTTGCAACACTTACCCAGCACTGCAACCAAAAGTGTACCACAACCGCTTCGTGACAAAATCATCCTACACTGTGAATACGTTTTAATCCTGGGGCTGAAAATTATTTTCATTCTAGATGTTTTCCATTTGAATATTCACAAGAAAATAACGAAAATGCTAAGTGCTGGCAGCCCTTTACTAACACCGAAGCCAAAAGTATATCAAACTGGTTGAAACTAATCTCCTCTGTGAATTTTGTTTTGATCCGCATTGGAAGTTATTGGGGTAAAAAAAATCATAGCATCGCTTAGTAAAGAAATGGCAAAAATTGACGAAAATTACCAAACTGCCAGCACTATCTTACTTTTTGAGCCAAATTCCTACCGAACTTGACTTAGCATAAGATCCATCCACTACATGAATTTCTTTCTGATTTTATGACAGCGCCAGAAATTATAGGTCAAAAGTTGTTATTTTGTTATTCAAATTTCTAAGATTAGAATATTTTCAAGAGACGAAATTATCGTTGCTGGCAAATTACCTAAATTTTCAACCTAACTTCAAGCGAACTTGGTCTAAAGTAAGGTTCATCTACTGCGTGAAAAGTCTGGTGACTGGATCAGAAGTTATATGAAGATGTTTTGCTTAGTGATTTTTCAATATGGCACCGCTGTCACAATGCTGCCCACATTGCCAAATCATTTCTATCAGATCTGGTTCTACTTAAGAGTAATACATCCTGTTAATATCATATTGATCTGATTTTTGAGTCATGAGCTCTCGTAAACACGAATTTAGGGTGCTACAAATAGAGGTACCTAATCCCCGAAACATTTTTATAACCTAGCTTAAAACACAATAGATTTTCATTTCTTACACTTATTTTTTGCAAACATTTATTTTCCAAAGAAATATACTATAAATTAACTTAAGAGTCTGCTTTCGCGAAAGGGTCAAATATATTTTTTCGATAGCAAAAAAAAAAAAAAATTATGACTTGCAGCCATCAAGAATCCTTGAAAATTCCAGTGATTAATCAATCTAAATGATTTTTCAGAATAGATGACCAGAAACCCGGTGCTTTTACTGAATGGTTTGAAAAAATAATCATCTTCAAAATCTAAAGATTTCGCTCATAGTACATATAAAGCACTATAAAATTATATTTGAACGACAACAGCCTTCCAATTCTGACACTATTTACAACAATCTGTCACAATGACCAGTTGTACATCATAAGCAATGTGCATCTTGTTCTAAATGTCAAATCAGCCAAAAATCCTTTCCTGTTCTCAAAAACCTCCACATCAGAGCTTATTTTCAATAAGTGCATAAAAAACTTTTCGAAGGCAAATCATTTTGTTGACAAACATGAAATTATTTTCAATAAGTAGATAATTTTAATTACAACAAATACGAATCGGTGAAGTGCTTGAATTTCATGCGCATAAAATACTTTCATGTGCATACATAAAATATTGTTGAGTATACCCCACTAACTCCCCCACTATTTATATGTACAGTTTTCAAAGTTACATTTGCAATTCGTAAATAATCAAACCTCTCGCCCATACAGACTTGCGTTAGTCAAAAAATATTGCCAATCGTTTTTGGTGATTCTTGTTCAAAGTCCTCTCATATCCTTGACCCAGCATGATTCGCTGACTATTTGCTCAGCTTTTAATGAAATGTGGGTGACAGAGACACAAAAAATGCAGTTTGATGTAAACTATTTTTTCGTTAAGATAAAAATATTCGTTCGGACGTAATTCAATTTCATACCTCTCCTCAAAAGGTAATAAGTCTAAGCGTTGCAGCAAAACAGTCTGCCCCGTTCACTTCATAAATTCTCTTATGCTATTTCAAATATTTGAATTTCTGGAAAATATTCAAATCATATTGCTTGCCTGTACCTATGTCATCAAACCAACATTAATCACTTGCGTATCTTACATTTTGACAAGGCAGAATTATCATCGTAGTGCTGGCAGATTTACTCGTCATGAAATGAAAACATACCATTTCAAATATTCCTATGTGCCGCAGGCCATGAAGTATCATCTCCATAATGAAATACGTAAATGAAATGAAAAATGAAAATTCGTTCATGCTTTTGGGTGAATACCTGAAGTTCAAGCTTGTCAGGGCACTTTTACATTTAGACGAATAAACTGTTTGTCTAAGCGTTGTTTCTGTTACGGATCGATTATTAGGTGCTCTCGACAGAAAGAAAAATGCTTTGAAAAGGATATGAAGGAATGATAATGAGATTTTGAGGAAATATCAGCTCAAGGTACGGTTGTATATCTGAGAGGGAGTAACCAAAATTTTTGCAGTGGAAAATTGTATAATAATATAAAATATACACGTGAATAATACGAGGCAGAGCTGTTTGCTTCTAAGATTGTTTCAGCTGCACACCAAGTGTGCCACCGTCATTTATGAAACGAAGAATGTATAACGCAATCACTGTTTGCTGATTCTCACCATTCAATACTGATGCGTAATTCTTGTCAAAGTTTTACCTCAAACTAAAATCCCGTGGAAACAAAAATTCTCTAAGGCTTTCGTTTCCATCAAACTCTTCCAAACAACCGTGAAAATTTATTCGTCGATTTATTTTCACTCAAAATCGAAAATTCCTACCTTCCATCATCTTTCAGGATGCGAGCAACGACCTCAAAATATCATGTTGTGCGAAATTCCAGGCATTCAAGTTGATGTGAGATTTTTCGAAAGTGTCATGTTGGGAGTGATTCGCTCGCATATTTCGTACATTCTCGAAAAGCGCAAAGCTTTTGCACGTAATCCTATCGGTGTGCGAAACTTGCCAGGCAATTCAACTCTCGTCGTCCCTCAACCCGAGCCATTTTCATCAGATTTCAAGTTGAAGATCGGTAGCTAGCTGGTCGGGAAGGGATGCTAATATTTCTTTTCACCATGACCATGGTGCAGAATGATGACACGACAGATAAATTATGATGATGGGGATGCCCAGGAAATGACCGACCAACAAAATAAATTTGTACAACATATTTGCGAACATGTGTCGCCCAGTTGCCTTCGATGAGGCCCCAATGTCGTCAACTTGTGGTGATTTGCACTTTAGCACCCACTTCACTCATTACTCGCATGACAAAAGACACTTCCTGTCTGAATCGCATCGGTTTCTGGGGTAGTAAGGGTTGATTTTTTGTCATGTTAAGTATGATTTGGGATTTCTTGAATGCTAGGAGCACTGAAACGTTGTACAAATGTACATGCTTCTAGTACCGTTTGAATTTGTTTGTCGAGTTAAATGAGTGTATTCATTCATTGATGATTCAATCATTTACAGCACTGCCACCATAATACAATGTAGTATATCTAATGATTAGAGAAGCGGAAAATAGGTTTTTGCCTAGAGCCTAGGTATTTGCCTATTTTGGCCAAATTTTGCCCATCGTGCCTATTTCGATGTTTCAAACTCAAAATGGCCTTTTCTGCTATTTTAACTGTGAAGAAAATATATTTCGTGCTAAAAGTCGTTTTATATGAAGAGAAAAAATAAATTAATGAGAAATGCAAACTTCACAATTTTTTGGCACACAGCGATTTTGCGTACACAATCAATTTCATATAAATTGAAACACATAAAAAACAAGATGAAACAGAGAACAATTGTACCAAGCAAATATTGACGACTATTTGCGACGATATGTTACACTGTTTTTTCTTTCAATATGAATAAACAAGCAGGAACGTATTTAGACAGTGATTGTTAACGTTATATGTACGACAATTCTTTTCAGCAGCAATGCATTATTATTTTATAAACATTCGGTTTCTTCTGAAATGAGTATTTTTTTTGCAATTCTACAAATAAACGTTTCGAGCTGAGACTGTCACTGTCGATATATATTCAAATTGATAGCCATTCAGTTTCGATGATTCATATGTACGTTCATGTGTGCAGTATTTAAACTGTATTTTGTGTAGTGCACAAGCATGTTTGTACCAGGCACATTAATTGAATGTGTTTGAGCAAAATCAAATTGATTTGTGTTGTCCATTTGTGTTTCGAATTTCATTGAGTGTGGTTGACAGTATATATACGCAAAAATGGGTAGAACAAAGGAAACTCATCGCGACTTTTGTGTACGAATGGCTACAAAATTTCCAGCTACATTTCGAACAGATAATTCGATATTATTTTGCAAATATTGTGAGTGATCAGTAGCTGCCGAAAAACTTTCTCACACTGAAAGAAAAATCTTGGTAAAACCAAAAATTTTCCTTAGTTGTTTTTGCGTCAACTACGGGCTATAGTTAAAACAACCATAAAAAAATAGTTGATTACTTTTATGCACCATGACGCGTGGTTGATAAACAACGTCCGTGGTGCAAAAAAAGTAAGCAACCACAAACAATGGTATTCCAACCATTGTTTGTGGTTGCTTACTTTTTTTCCATACATATTACGAAATATAGGCAGGGGAGGCGTGAATGCCGCAGTTGAATTTGGTGAATCACAATGCACCGACAATGCTGCTGTCAATGCAACCAAGGCACCAACCATATTCATTTTTTTTTCTTTTGTATTGCTAAATGCTGTTGTGCGAGGATTAGGTTGGCTTATCACAATACACATCAGCCATCGCTTGTCTATTCCACCAGACCATTCAACCTAATTCAAACAGATTTAATTCAACCTAAAGGTGATGCCAACCTATGGTAGGTATCACCGCTAGCGGTGCGGCAAAATTAGATATTTGGCAAATTCTGCCGCTGCCGCAAATTCGGCCGCAGCTATTGTGCGCGTTACCATACAAAACAGTGCATTCTAATTTTTTGACTGCGCTTTGCCGCAGCCCAATGCTATGCCACAGCGGAAAACGCTGTATTGTGAACAAAATAGCGTCGTACAAGGTAATATAAAGGCTTCACTGCATAACATGCATATGAATTATATCGAACAGCAAACCGAACACAATTTTGCCATGTATCATATGAAACTTCTATGATAGAATAGGAGCATGAGTATGAGGAGTATGAAAAATCAATAGTTTGCCTTAGTTGTTTTTGCATCAACTAGGGCTATAGTTAAAACAACCATAAGAAAATCGTTGATTACTTTTATGCACCATGACGCGTGGTTGATAAACAATTTCATTCGGAGCATGAAAAACGTCCAAATGTTGAAACCATTCTACTTTGCGTAGAATAATTCCAAAGACGTTGCTCACTGAATTACGTTTGCTGAAATCAACTATTGCGAAGTAGTTTAAGTACCATAAAAACTGTTGATAATTCGAAACGTTGAAGTTTTGAGTGAATTGATGAATATTTTTCTATTTATCAACTGTTCTTCGTGGTTATGAAACAATTAAAACAGTTGATTTCATGAACGTTGTGATATTTTTTGTATAACCAGAACCAACTACTTTTATATCGTTAAATTAACTATATTACCATAGTAAAAATAACTATTTTCCGTAGTTCGTTTAACGATTTTGAATGAATCGTTGCAATACTATTAAAAATGGTTGAACCAACCAAGAGTTTTTCTTTCAGTGCATGTAAAACAACACATTGCTACTGAAAAACACAAAAAAAATATTGAACTCAAAAATCCACTGCCACGCTCATCGGCCCAACAAAGTCTATTGACAGAACATCAACAACCGCGTCCAGAACAAAAAGTCAACCAATTCCACATGGATCTGTGTAAAATGTGTGTTGAAGCAAACATCCCATTGAAAAAAATAAGCCACCCTTCCGTTGTAAATTTCTTAGAAAAGTACACGCAAAAATTACTTCCAAGTGAAACTACGTTACGTGAAAAATACGTGCCAATTTTATACAATGATTGCATGAAAACGCTTCGTGAAAAGGCAAAGAACAAACATGTTTGGGTATCCATTGATGAAACGACAGATGTTGACCAGCGACTAGTTGTCAATTTCATTTTTGGGATTTTGGATGACGTCGAAAATAGTGCAGAGCATCAAAAGTGTTATCTATTGAATATGGGTATTGTAGAAAATGCCAATGCAAGCACTATGGCCGCATTCTTCAATGACTCACTGCTTTTGCTTTGGCCAAATGGTTTGTACAATAAATTGTAAATCATATAATTTTAGTATGTGAAAACAATTTAAGTACAGAAGTTTCATTGTTTGGACTAGGAATTGAATACAATAGGGTGCTTGCTGTTTTGACTGATGCTGCTGCGTACATGATTGCAGCAATGGGCTCACTGCGAATTTTGTATCCAAAGATGGTGCACTTGACTTGCTTTTCACATGGTTTACATCGTGTTGCAGAGTTCATTCGCACAAGATTTCCGAATGTTAATCGATTGATATCAAAATCTAAAGCTGTTTTTGTGAAGGTATATTACAAAACAAATTTACATTTATTTTTTCAATCACAGTATTTTTATGATTTTTTAAAGTAGTAAAATAAAACTATATTTTAATCAGGCACCGTCTCGTCAAAAAAAATTCAAAGCAGCTTGCCCAGAATTAGCTCTACCCCCCGAACCAGTTACAACTCGTTGGTGTACGTGGCTAAAGGCAGCAATATACTACTGCGATAATTTTGCAGAGATCAAATCTGTCATTGATTCATTTGACAGCAACGATTCCGAAGCGATTCGAGCAGCCAAAGAGCTGTTTGCCGATAATCGTATAAAAACTGATCTGGCATACATCAAATCTCATTTTTCACACCTAGTGTCGGCAACAATTAAACTGGAAACACAAGGATTGACATTGAGTGAAAGCATTCATACAATCACATCCATTCGCAGATCGCTGAATGCATTAAGTCAAAGAGAATTTGGCTATAAAATGGAAGCGGTGCTTCATCGAAATCCTGGATATAACACTATTCTTGACATCAACAATGTTTTGAACGAGCGTAAACAGCCAATAGAACAATTTGTGAAGGATCTATTGCCACACGAATTAGCTTTATTCAAACATTGCCCGACAACATCAGCTGACGTAGAAAGATCATTTTCAATGTATGCAAATGTACTGACTGACAAACGCCGATGTTTCTTATTTGAAAATTTGAAGCAACATTGTATTGTCCTTTGCAATCGTGAAAATAAATATTGATGCATTTTGTGTGCATTTAAATTCGTGCCTATTTGTGGATATTAAACTGTTTTTCGTGCCTATTTTGGCCATTTTTAGGACTTTTTAGGTGCCTAAAATCGTTTTTTTCAGAACTATTTTCCGCTACTCTGCTAATGATTATCTACTCCACACCAAATGAACGCTACTACATTTTTATCCACTGTATTTTTCTGAGTACTTCCAACAACATTGCCAGTTGTTGTAGCATAGTTTTTATATCACAATTTGGCTGTGACTGGTGAATATTTCTTAGGCCGATGTCACATATGGCGGAAATATTACTGAAATATTTTCAAATCTTTCACGTTAAGTCTCAGCCATACAAGTCAGAGAAGTTCATTCATGGTAAGCTTGGATTGCAAGCCGAATCAGAGCCGCCGCTTCAGAAGCTGCGTATCTAATCAATAGGCAAAACGTGCCCACGTGATCATCCACTCAGGTACATATATATCAAAGTAATACCTAGATATAATTGGTACGGATCCACAAAAAATATTTTTTCAGAGAACAATTTTCATTAAATTGGGTTTCGAAACGGTAGCGCATCACAGATACGAACTGCCTACCCTCTAATGCCCGAGAAAAACCGATAGCCGACTTGAAAGATAGATTTCGTAATTAATTTTTTATCGATATTTCCTCAATTTGTAAAATAAAACTTGCATCCATTACCATACATTTCACCATGAATTTTCGCATTAGTACCACATTGGGCGCAAAAAAATTACTCTCAATTTTCACTTTAACCGTTCAAATCACGCAGTATTTTGATATTTAAGATGACGAAATATTTAATTTTCTTCGTTAATCGATGGTCTTGTTAGGTAAGATCCTATTGAATGTGAACAAAATGAGCAGAAAATATCAATTTATTCAATTTTTTTTTTAATTTTACACCATTTACAATGAAGAAATTTTAAATTACGAATATTATTCAAAAATCGTCTAGCTTGCTCAGTTACTTTTATATTCTCAACGAACGTTATTAGAATCCTTAATTTGACAAAACTAATTTAATTTTAATAATCATGTCCGATTATATCTGTCTCATCTGTTATATTTATTTTTGTTCGCCATTATCAGGTTCATCGCACCTTTAAAATTTATTTCAAAATCATTTTGATGTATTTGCTTGGATAACTTCACGAAATTACAATCTGCTTTTTTTTTGTATGCTGCACCTGATTAAATATAAATAACTAGCAGATTATAATATCTGCGATGTGAAATTTGGAATTTTATCTGAGAAAGCAATAATATTTTGTAATTATATTGTAATTTAAACAGCACTTTAAATCGAATCACATATCACAATCGATTCACTTCCATAATACTACTAAAATAAATCTTGCAAATGTTGCTGCTGCAGACAATTATTCATTTTGTATTTTTGAAAAATCAATCGTCAATTGAATGAAAATTTGCTCATAATGAAAACAAAACAGACTTCCGATCAAAATAAACAACTAGATAAAATTGGAACTTATGCCCATTAGTGTCAAGAAAATCAATTAATCTACTACTCCTTATCATCACCCTACTTATTCCAAGAAATCCTAAAGTTTAACGATAGCAAACTGCCATAAAACTGGCACATAAATGTCCAGCTTCACAGTCGTGGTACTCAAACTTGACAGAATTTTTGTGAAATAAAAAATTCTACCACCCGCACATCCTTTTCCAAAGAGGCATGGATAAAGGTCAGATAGGGAGGCAGACGCCGTAGTTTTATGATCGAGTACTCGTTCATCCCTTCGAGTTTTGTGTGCATCTTCTGATTTTGGATAATCCGACTGCTGATTTCATTGAATTTCGAATTGATCGGTTTTAATGGCCGTAAAATAATTTTTATTGACTTCCTAAATTGATTTGTGGATCGTATTTGTATCTGGATAGAAACAAATGACAAATTAAAAGATAATTGATTGCCGTTGGTGATGAAATAAGCCAGCCGATCAATGAGAATCCTAAGAAATCCCTTCGTGATTTTTTTCCTGAAGGTTGCTCAAAATTCGAGGCTTTATTAGAGACGTGAGCAATTGCAAAGAGGTATCATACTATTCTGCCCTAATTCGGATAAACATACTATCTACACTTTTGCCATTTTTGAGTTAACAACGGTTTCAAAAACTGCATACTCTATTACATCATTCTCTAAAGTTTGAAAAACTAATCTTTTGTGAAAGTATGTCGAAATCAATATTGAAAAACGCATTCTCCATATATCTCCAGTACAAATTAAAACACAAATCACTGAATATCTCGAAAGTAGTCTTAAAAATATAGATAGAACGTTTATGCGAATCAAGGCAGCATTGTTATAGGAAGTGTTTTTTTTTTTGTCAAAAATGTACAGTGGCTATGCATTCGTACACAAAATAATGGAAGTACAGAATGAATATGGCAGCTTTAATGGATGTAATGTATTCTGTTGATATCTTGGCTTGCCTGGTTTCAAATTAGCAACGGTCGGCCATCTTATACCTAAAGTTCGGCCTGTTGCCACGCCTTTTCTAACCCCTAACGATTATTTATTCGGGCTCTAACCTCTTAAAATAAATTTCGGTAATTTCATGGTTTCGAGGAAAAAATAAAACAAGTAAAATGAAAAATATAAATGTGTATTTGCAGAACTAACCATTTTAAGATCTAATACAAAATTAGGAATCATCAGCATAATTATCTAATAATAATAAATATATATGTGGCTAAAGATAATCATAAATCTTACAATAGGCATGTTTTTTTTTATGTAGCTACGGCAGGCACGTGAAAAAGAATCGTTCAAGTCATGGACCCTCTTGAATTTTTTTTGCTTTTTGACAAGTAATTCAAATTATTGATAGATTTTAATTTTTGTTCACCATGTCCATTTGAAATTTTCGAAATTCGGAGTTGCATAAGAACGGCAGGCCATCACCAAATTCTCTCCTTTTTGCAGCACTGGAAAATTCTGTTCACGTGAACTAACGACTGGATAATCCGATCATTATGCTGGAATTGACTGGGAAAATATTCTCTTTTAATTTTTTCGTGGGCTATAGTTTTCAAAGACAATTTGTAATTATTTCTGTCAGACCGCAAGAACTGTTTTTTTTTAAAATTCCATAAGCATCAAAATAAGACTAAGGATTTTTAATTGAAACTCTCATAATGCTTAACACTTCACTCTAGAATTAAATGACTTCATAAAAATGCAGTAGAGTCTCATGTTAATTCACTTAACATTACTTATGTATGTACGAACTCAAGTAAGTATTTATGTGCATAAATGCATGAGCATGAGTAGTTTAGTGTAATTTTGAAATAATTTAATGCTACATATACGTAAATTAAATGTAAAGTGCAATAAACAAAGTTTAAATGCATTAATTTGCACAAACGCCAGCATAAATCACTTTAATTGCATAGTCCTGTTTCATTAAGATGGCTACAGTATTCAGACGGTTTTTCTGCTCATACAACACGTATCCATGCATTGAGTATGAGTATGTCTTTGCCTTTGCCTGAATCCGTCTCCCACATTCACATCCTTATGTACCGGCTTCACTACACATGACCCACGACCAGGTTGACTGCAAGCTTGTAAGTAAAACACAAAACAGCACACTCGACGGACTTGAGATTTAATGAAGGCAGTCTCGGATGCAATCCGGAATCGTAAAGTTAATATGTTTCAGAAGCTTTGAAATAGAGACGGAAATCAGCGTTCGTAGGACTCTTCAAGAATGTCATATTAAAATATGAAGCAACAAGACAAATATTATGGAAGTACATATTTATATTTTGGTTGTAGTCGCAAGGATTTTTTTGAAATATTTTCGTGACAGAACAAATAATAATGCAAATACTTTTTGAGTTATGTGTCACGGTCACAAAAATAATCCTCTATTTAATTAAAACAAATGTCAAGGACCATTAAAGCGAAGATTTGAGTTGTGCTTCGTTTTTGTTGTTGAAATCGACAGAGCTCATTTTAGGAAAGAGTTTTCGGCAATACTACAGCATGCGAAACCCCGAAGTTTCAGGTTCGAATCGGAGTTTTCACGTGTAATTCGCAATTTGAGCTATAGCGGTTGAACTTATCTGGTAGTTTTTGATGAAAAAAAATGATGGTTTGAGTCTTACATACTTAAGTTTAAATAAAAACAGACAAAATGTTTGAGAATTCACCTATTTCAATTTTACATTGAAGCTAAGGGATATTCTAATAGGAATTCACTACCATTCAAATTTCAGCGAATTTGTCAAACAAGCGTATTTATTGTGCCCATCAGTGTGTCCTGTGAATTTTATAATGAGCAAATGTTTTTTTGCTTGTTTTTGGACACTTAACTCCCGCATGGGATGAAAATATCCAAAATGCTATTTATTATTTATTTTATATATTTATTTCCATTTTATCAGACTTGACCCTGATTACAAAAATAGAATGAGTTAGAATTAAAAAAGAAAAGCCAATAAAATTTAAAATTTAGTTACTTCAAAATCAAATAAAGGGGAATTCGGATTTTAATACAACAATATTGAGCATAAAATATGCAATAATAGGTCTGTGTCCATACTAAAAATAATTGCAATGAAGCCGTTCTCGTACGCTGTTTTACTGAAAACTGAAAATTTCCTCTCTTTCAGTAAATTTCAGTAGGGTCTGAGCTACTGGAAAATATTTTCAAATTTGCGCGGCAAGCAACATATTTTCTGCATAATGTTGTTATGAAGGTTGAATATTTTCGCGCCGATACGGGAACATACCTAATGACTCTAGTGAAGATGAAGTGATAAACACTAATGGAACTTTAATGAAAAATGTTAGAAAATCAAAAATTATATAAAGCTTAGAGAATGAAGACTTTGATTTGCTATCTCAATCCAAAGAATGTTAGCAGTAAATAATTAAGCTTTAGTTTGTTGTGACTCCTAATAACGGCGAGTGAAGAGAAATATATGTTCGTGCAAAAGTTGTCTAGAACGCTGACCAAGATCTATCGAAATGATTAACCTCACGTCATAAAAGCTTGGAAAAGTCATACAGCATAGGCGAATGAAAAGACCTAAAAAGCAGGCACTAATATATGATTACTTTACACTCATACAGGCTACTTTAAGGACAGACGAGTACGGACAGACGATTAAGACAGACAAGACAATAAGGTACATGAAATTTAAATAATAATGAGCATGCGAATCTGCGTTGGAACGCACTCTACAGGATCATTTAGATAGTTAAAATGAAGAGACCAGACTTGACAACAGTATTCAGAGATGCTAAAGGCAAGTGAAAAGTGCCGATGAAGGGAAGTAGTGATGTTAGTAAAACGAGTTCAAGATCTGAGAAAATAGCCCCCATAAATGAAAGGGCTGTCAAATTAAAGTTTTGATCCGAAAATACATTAAGGTCCTTAAAATTGTCAAGATCTGTAATAAGAAAACTATGGAAAAAGGATGTAGGACCATTGATAAATATCAGAAATAACAGACGACCTAGTATCAAACCATGAGGAACCCCAAAAAGAGGGCAATATGGAGAAGAGGCATAAAAATCACAGCTTCAAAAATAAAAGAAAGTGATGACAAAAAAAATAACAGAATTTAAAAATCATGAGATCATAAACAAACTTATATATTCTGCTTTGTCATTCCAAATATTTTTTTTCTTAGTAAATATAGGTAAGCAAAAGTAGTCACTAAAATGTTCGCTTGAAAATTTAAAAATCCAACAACCAGTGCTGCTGCTTCAGGACCTTAAATTTATCAAAACTGATATGCGAAACTTATCCATCATATCAAAAATTTTAGCAATGAATATCAAATTGATACCTAAGTGTAATAACTCTGGATGACTCTATAAAATCATTTTTCGGAAAAATAACCTTTCATTTTCAAGAATTAACTTAAAATCGACGATTCATACCACATCATTTGATAAAATTGAATTTACATTTTGAAAAATATCAAAATTTTAACTAAAAAATCACGACCAGCTTTTAACAAATCCAATGCACAAAATTCAGCAGAAGTTAAAACTATTTTTGTTCCAAATCTATGCTAATAGCGAAGACTGAACCATTTCTAAACGAAAACAGTTTTTTTAGCAAGTTCATAAGCTAATAAAACAAACAGGTCACTGAACAATGTGGTAAGCTCATGATATTAAAAATAAAAGTAGGGGAAGGTGGAGTACACGCTAAGGGAAATACTAATTTAAAAAAATTTCTTGAGAACCACGAATCATCTTCATTAGCCTACGTTTAGTGTATTTTATTAGTCACATGTACATGTTTAGCTAATGAAGTCATAGTTTTTGCTATTGTAAATAAGACAAAATAATAAATTTTTACGGCATTGACCGGGTATACCCATATCTTACACCTTAACAGTGGAAGCATTTGAACGCATTAAGTTCCCAAACAGTACAGCTTTCATAGGCCCATTTCTTGCACTGAAGTCGTCTGAAATGTTTTTCTTTTTGGGATTTGATATGGCATCATTTAGTTGCGGGACTTTTTTCTTGTTCATATTTTTAATGTTATTTTCTTCGAGTTCTAATTTATCACATCACTTTTGCCTCGATGAGCGATTGAAGTTGTTTTTCTTCCCACAAAAAGTTACAGACGACGATGCAGATTGCCATGAAGTGCTTGGTTGTTGACTGAATGCTGATCGCTTTGAAATGGTTGACTGTAAATTTATTGGTGATGCTTCTGCTATTCACTGCTGTAGTGCAAGGGCAGAATCATCCTTTTTGACGTTTCTGCTAATAACAATGTTTATATTCTGGGCTCCAACTGTAACTTGACCAAAATAGTTCTTTGCGGAATCACTAGTAGCAGATATATATATATATATATATATATATATATATATATATATATATATATATATATATATATATATATATATATATATATATATATATATATATAACCTTTTGTAGCATTATGTACAGCACAATCCCAAAAAGAGTCTGCAATTCCAAAAGTCTTTCCAAGTTGAAGCTGGGTAACAGCAGGACTTGGATTATTACGCAGCCATGTCATCACTTTTTGGCTGTAAAGATGCTTAATGGACCCATGATGTTAACGTGAAGAAGCAGTAGACGGTATGCGCAGTGGGGAAGAAAGCTCACTATGACGCTTGCATTCTCTTGGGTTTTATCTCTCGATGGAAGAATTTTGGTGTGCTTAGCGTGTCCATCTAGTAAAAGTATTGGGTATACAAGTCAGTTTTAAAGGATTTTTTCTCGATTTTCAAACTTAATCGTGCAAAATTGGAATAATGTATTTTATTCAGCGTGTAGACAATGACTGGCTATGCTTTTTTTTCCCGATTTTCTGGCAATGCATAAATTTTTGATCTTTTCAACTGAAGTGAAGCGTACTCCCATAATGGCGTCCTGCATCGACCGGAACAAATAGTAGTCTGATGTTGCCATATCTGCACTATAAGGTGGGCGCGTTAGGACTTGCCTTTCGGATCCATCAAGATAGGGTTCGACCACTTGTGCGCCATGCGGCTGAGCAGCCCTGTCATGGTGACAGATCAACGATTCATGTCTGATTGCCCATTCTGGCCATTTTCTCGCAATCGCTCGCTTCAATCGCATCGGTAAAGAGTCCCGTTGATCGTCTGAACACTTTTTAGAAGCTCGTAGTATACGATTCCCTTCTGGTTCCACTAAATGGAAAGCATTATTTTGCTGCCATGGATATTTCACTTTCGAGTCGATGTTCCGGGTTCGCTGCGCTTAATATACGCCTTCTTGCACTTTGGGTTGTCCTAATGAATCCATTTTTGACAATACGTTGACAATACGATGCAAAAACGACTTCGCTTTGAACCGTTGAAGGAGCATTTGGCAAACAGTGACACGCCACTCGACATCTCTTGGTTTGAGCTCCTGAAGTACCCAGTTTTCGAGCTTATGAACCATACCAATGGCTTTCAACAGCAATGAAATGGTTTGTTTAGTCACGCTCAACATTGTCGTAAGTTTTTTTTTTGGATTTGGCATGGGTCTTTGTGCAAAACTGCCTTCGGTTCGATGTCTACAAACATTGATCGCCTTCTTTTGCACTCTTTGTCTGTTGTGTCAAATTCACCACTTTTGAAACGTCGGAACCAGTAATCACAAGCTGAATTTATATGAAGCATGCTCTCCGTAATCCTCACAAAGTAGCCGATGACTTTCTCCTTCCTGCGTATGGAGTTTTGTAGGCGCAAAAGCTGACACAGTTGCCGTACGACAAAAATTATGTTGCTTAAGGCGGCTTTAGATATGCGGTGTTTGTCAAACACCTCCTATTTGCCAAATACCGAGCACCTAGTCAAGTAATTTGGCTTGGTGCTTGCGGAATGACAAGTACAGTGAATTAGACATTCGGGCATTGCCAAATGTTCGCCAAAACTGGAAGATGAACGAGCTGCGGGGATCCGACACAGTGCTCGTCTACTTTGATGTGAGTTGAAAGTTCGACAAACTACGGGAATAGCGAGCACCCGAATGTTTGTGCTTGGCCTAGGGCAAGCACTAGGCGAGCAACCCAACCACACATGCGAAGTTTGCCAAACTAGGTGCTCGGTATTTGACAAACACCGCATATCTAAAGCCGCCTTAACATTTTGATGAAATGACACAAACTGTAAAATGATGACGCTTTAACATAAAATTTGCTGCAACATGGTCCAGTATGCTTAAACACTACTGGTGTCCTCTACTGACAATCCTTTAAAACTTACTTTTATAGCGAATACAACAGGGTCATTCTTAGTAGGTTTGACATCTGCGATGATGTGACTTAGCCAGTTAACAAATATATCACTCTATCCATCCACTGAGATGGCATACTGTGACAGTTCCAACAGTTACACTATCTAACAATTCAGCTTTCATACAGATTCGTGGCAAAATTAAGAGTGGCGGTACTTAAGCACGTCCAGCTGAAACACACAAAACTGCAGTAGTTAATTAGCCTCTTTCAGCAGAGGAGATAAAGTCTACTTGTTTCTTGTTCTTTAAATAACGTGATTCTACTTTTATCGACATTAAATATCTTGGTTGGACCAAATTTGTGTTTGTCTTGCAATTCAACTAACAGAGAAACAAATTTTGAAACATTTACTCCGTTGAATACCATTGAACATGCGGCGAAAGTCGGTTGTGGAATTAAAAATCTATAAAACCAATCCCTTCCAGCTAGTTTGGTGTCTTTGTTAAAATTGTTATCTATACCATTTTTTTCTACCTTATGAAAAGCAAGAGGTCGAAAATCTCTGTATGTTAATACGGGTAATTGACCTTCAAGATCTTTTATGTGTTGACACATTATTATTTTCGTGCTCAGCAGTAAACATTATTCTCTGTTTTGATAAGCTTTAGAGACGATATACGTTGTCTATGCTGATTTATAGACAAGAAGGGAACCATGATCACAACATAATAACCTTTATGAGTAAAAACTGTCTTAAAACAGCTGAGGTCTCTTTTGAAGCATCCTCGATATTATTTTTTGCTTGGTACTTCTTAGCTCTATCTTTTGGAGTCAATTGTGACATCCAATTTTGTCCTCCACTACTTCTAAAATGGCTTTTTTCAGACATTCTTCGCTCAAAGATTGTTGATCTGCTATTCTTTTGTAATTTCATGGCATTTTGCTGTGAACTGTAACAAACAATCGCACAAAATTACATTAAAAACAAAGAGAGAATGATAGTTGATGGTTGTACAAAACCAGGCATCATCCGGTATTACCCTGTACGGCCTTACTCCAATCACACCTAAGAAGAACAAGAAAATCAAATAACATAAAAACACCATGAAATATACATTGCACTAATGCACGTTTAACCCCTAAAATATACTTAATCTTTGCTTAAAAGACAATTTCAATTTATCTTGATATACGAAATTATGATACACTTATGAAACCTACCGAATATTATATCAAATCTCCGTAAAAAAATTTTTCTTAGCTATTTTCTACGGGCCCGCAAGAATGAAATTCAAATTTTGTTAAAAATTAATGAAGTTGGCTGACTATAGTGAATGAAGCGCGCGTAAATTTGAAAGGCACTAAAAAGTAGTAATGCTATGTCCCGATTTTACCCCCATACCCGGTTTTGGACTAATCTCCCCTACATACTTTGTGAAACATATGTAGGCCGTACGGGTTTTTGACTTAGTATAAGTTCTCCCAGAATTCCTCCGCTTCTTTATTAAAAATTAGACTATTTTTCAACGAAATCATTCGCCATTCCTCAAAAATCTCTAAAGTTATGTTGAGAAATGGCTTAAGTATTGAAATAAAAGATGTTTCTATTTGTAGATTCTAATGTGAATCGCATTTGCTTCGAAAATCAGCAATACGGATGCAACTTTTGTGGGTCAAAAACCATTTAATGTCTCGGAAATCTATTTGAGACCTTTTCGTGCGAAGTTAAATTTGTAGTAATAGACTACAATTAATGTGAAAGCAATCGGTATGCAATATATCCTTCGATATCATATGTAGCTATTACTTGTCCACAAATCGGAATTGACTTTTCTTTTTCAGTCACGTTATTGTTTAGTAAATGTGCTTTTATTATTGCTTCCCCCATTGCCAACTAAGTATTCAAGTCATTTTTCCCTTATTTTTACACCAGTTCAGAGCGTAAATTACACCTGGCAACCTATTACCCACTGCCCATACAAATCACTACAATCCACCACTGATTCGATTGTTTGCCATCCGTAGTATATTCACCGAGTCGCACAATACATCTGCTATCTTCTGTAGGCTACCGCATCTTTTCCTTATCTCTTTTTAGACGAGGTCCTTGAAGATACTTGAAGAGACCAATCTATATCTTATTCTGTTTTCTTAAGATAATTTGAAACTAATTGGAACGGAACTCCGAGAAAGCATTTGCAGGTTTTCGAAAGACTTAAGAGTATGTGTGCTGGACCTGTGAATTCCAAATTTCCTTGCTTGCATAGCCCAATGAAATTAAGTGACAATAACAGTCAAAGGACTCATGAATTCAATCCCGAATCATGTCCTCAATCCGGTTTGGGGTTTTGTTCGATTGCGAACTCACCAAAGAGATAAGTATTTGAGGTGTCAGATAACCAGTGCTTGCCTTGGACTTGATTGATCAGAGTAACGACTCGAAGTCAGTGGCACCTTTGCTCGGGGCAGAGCTGCGGAATTTCACTTGTCAGGGCTTATTACGTTTTGTTCAGATAATCAAGAAATAAATACCTCGCACAGAATTGAAGTCAATATATTTATCTTAAACTGGCAGGCTGCATGTGGACCATAAACGGATAGCCACTTTAACGCCCTACAAGTCGATTTTTTTCCTGTCACATGAATATGTACCACTCATTAAATATATTTGCTACGATATTATTCGGAACTAGATAAGAGCACGCATTACCTGAAATATCAACCCTGCATAAGCTGGCAGGGAGTGAATACAATTGGAAGACGCTTGGCTCGATTTGTAGACAAATAACTTTTACACATCATTGACTTAAGTAATTTAACGTGGGCAAACACAAACTTTATTACGAGATATTTACGAAAATGGAATTCTCGTCCATGATTATATCGTAAAAGGTAGTGAAGCATGAAGTGCTTAAATGGATGGCAGACGGATCCATTGTAAAACGCTCGGCAAGCATTGTGGGGTAACAATATATTTCGTTCGCTGGCACGGATTTAATTACTTACACAATATTTTGCGGATTTCAGTTAACAACACCACAATCTGAATGAATAACTAGACACCGGTCAGATATATTCAATAGGGAAATTGCAAATTAAAAACCTGAGGGGAGAGTACTTAACGGGCGTGAATTCCTAGTAATTGTACTGAAGTGTGAAAAGGGTGTTTTTTGAGAACTCCCAAAAATATGCACGCATCTTTGTGAAATTCGAACAGGCAATAGTTGGTACATTTTTGACACCATCAATCTCGGGGGTAAGCTTTATGGCATTATTAGGACTTCAAAAAATTAATGTTTCTTAAATTAACGGCTCAAGCAAATGAAGTGAGTTTAGGTGTCTAACCGGATACACATATTGTATTTAGGCTCGGTTGTTTGGAATGAACTTGAATTTCACAGTCAGACACGCAAACGATTAAATTACATAAATTGACTGGTGTTGATTCGATCCGGATTTTGGGTAGTTTTTGAATTTACGAGTGGTTTTAAGTTACATGTTAAACGTAAAATGAATTTGGAGCTCATACCCATTGAAGTTTTTCCATTAGTTTTAGAGCAGGGGCACCTATTTGCATTTAGAATAGAATAAATTGTGAAAATCATAATTGTGCGTAGACTCAAATTTTAAAAACGTCAGCTTCATATACATTAGTTTGTAGGGCTAAAGTCAGTGTTGACATTTATGGGTGTCCATTTGCAGCGCTATTATGACTGTGCATAGCCACTGTTGATATTTTTGTAGATCGTATTCTGAGTGTCTTGGAATCTGATTATGCTATAGAATTTGATTATGCTATAGAATTGTGGGATCTATAAAACGTACAAAATAAGACCTATTTTTGGCCAACGTTCCGAGCGCTGCCATCAATATTTGGTCACCAAATTCGTTCTGCATATTTCGCGATTCACCATGTAGTTAATAAGTCCGAAGCAGCCGTGTTGACGATTGGCAAAACAAAACCTATATTACACCAAAGAGCACAATCTGTTATATACTATTACATATATTCACATAAATACATTTTTGAATTGTTGGTGAAACTCTAAGAACATTATACGAGGGTAGTTTGTGAGGGTAGTCAGTAATTTTTTGAGTGAAAGATTTTTTTTTCTGCAAATAAGCTTTTTATTTCTCAACATAGTCTTCTTATAGCTTTAAACACTTAGTTCAGCGTTTTTACAATTTTTTTATTCCGTACAAATAATAGGTTTCCTTAAGACCTTCAAAAAAGGCGTTTGTTTCCGTGATGACTTCACCGCCGAGTCATTTCTTCAGGTTTGGAAACAGAAAATAGTTATAGAGGCCTAAATCTAGAGAAATCGCCGGATGGGGCAGCAGTTTGTAATCCAATTTATGGATTTTCGCTATGGTGACTATACAAACATGTGCCCCGTAAATTGTCTTGATCGAATAACACTTTTTTCTTTATCAAATGCGGTCGTTTCTGCTTTAAATCAATATCGAATCTTTCCAAAAGATCGTTTCACCCTTTTCAATGTAATCAATGTGAATGCTTGAGTAGCCTAGTGGGTAGAGCACTGGCTTCTTGCGTGTGGGGTCCCTGGTTCGAATCCTTGAGTTCACTTAGCTCTGATTAGGTACCGGATTAAAATCAGGGGTAAAGTGAGTCGTGGAACTAATCACTCGACACTCGAATTCACAATGATTGAAAAAGTGTATTGAAGCTCTGTATCAGCTTCAATCCCTAGACCCGGACGAGGGTTGTCGTGTGATTACTTTACTTTACTTCAATGTGAATTATACCGCGTGCATTCCAAAAAATTGTAGCCGTGTTGGCAGATCGACCCATCTTGGCCTCGTTTGGTGCACGTTCACCAAAGGAAACCCACTGTTTTGACTGTTTCTTGATTTCTGGTGTGTTGCGATGGATCCATGTTTTGTCTGCGATAACGAAACGGCGCAAAAACTCGTTTTGATTGCGGCTGAACTTTGCCAAACACTTCTTTGAAGTAATTACACGGTTCAACTAATGGTCCAGAAAGAGCAATCATGGCAGCCAACACGCAGATAACTTTTTGAATTTTAAGTTACAGCGTTCTGGATTTTAAGTTACAGCGCGGGAAATTCAAAATGTTGCTGACTTATCAAACTGCACTCGTACAATATTATGATGTAATAAGATGCACACGAGCTGCGAGTGATGTTTGTGTTATGGAGACTGTGGAATAAAGTAGGTATACTAAAAATCAATTGTATACTGCTGAAAAAGCATTTATCAGGACTAAAGCCTCTTGCTGGATGCAGACTCTCAACAAGGCATGACCAACATAGACGAGAACGAGAGTGAGGATGGTTTGCTCGCCTTACCTCGCGATCGCTCAACATTTTTCTGGCTATCTGTCACAAGTCTAAGTAACTCGATTTGTTTATTCACATTTTCGCACTTGGGTGCGCTGCAGTGAAAGTGTTTTGAATTATTTCATTGGACTGAATTTTATTTAGGATCCAGATTATTTATATTTGGTATACAGATTATTTCACGGTTTTTAGTGTGCGTTTCTTCACACTGAGTCCAAATCTTTGTAGCAATAATATACTAAGAGCACATTGTGCATACTAATATACAATTTTCGCTTTAATTTAAAAATATAAACGTATACTAATTTATGCCATTCCTCCTTACTTAGCAGCTGCATCTTACACCTTTAAAATGTGTGTGCGGCGTGGCAACCGTCAATTTAGTAGGATTTTTCAACTATTACTACTGAAATGTTCGTTCCATATCGTTCAGGAGAGGGTTAACTGGGATGATCCCGCGTATATTAAGAATTTCGGCAGTTGAGGTATATCATGGTTTATTTGACAAGATGTTCAGCAATTTTGTGTGAATTCTTTGCAGTTTCCGTTTATTTATATCGGCGTTATTTTTCTAAAGTGATCGACGGTAAAAAAATTAAAGGCTAGCTAACCGATTTCAACAAAAGTAGTTTATTTTTCTGCGACAAAAAAGAGTTCCTGTCTGTGAGAGGTAGCATAGGGGCTAGACGTAGTTGATATGAGCATGAAAGTATTTTTGATTAGAAATTTATTAATTTGCAATAGGAAATGAAATAAGTTTAAAGTAATAAGCTTTGAAATAAATTAACATATTAAAGTGAATGAAAAACGGTTGTGCAAGTAAATAAAAGTAGTAATGTGAATAGATACGCAATTATTGGAGTGTGGTTTGTTCAATAGGCTTTTGTTAAGGAATTATTATTACAAACGGCGTCGACTAACGATAAAATCTTATTTTTCTTGGAACTGTACCAGTGAGAAATTATTTTACGGAATCCACAAGCTGCCAAGCACAATGATACGTTCATCCTTTGATATGCATCAGCAATGAAATGAATCATCCAGTAATGAAATGAATATTCCACTAGAAATACTGATTTTCGATGTACCATTTTGCTCCAATAACTGGATTAGAAGCCAAAGAGTAGAAATCTTTCTAGGACTACCACTCTCAAGAATCTAAAAATTCAGTATATTATGTGTATCACATGAAAACTTGATATACTAGTACAAAAATGATGAAAACATTTACATCTGCTTCACGTCAAATTTAATCTACCATATGAATTTCGTTGCAAGGATAGAAAGATTTTAAGAGCTGTCATTCGTGAACTTTTTACTTATTTTGATTGAAAATGTTTGTCAAATGAAAATTTGATGGTAGCAACTGTTGACACGTCAGTAATAAAATGCATAGAGATGGTAATCTTTTGGCAGCAGAACAACCAAAAATGTGTCAAATTAGTCCATAGTTTGGACCAGCTCTTCTTGCGAATTTCATTTCGATACTCTGACAAGGTTGATATTTGTAGGGGAAAAACAATTAATTATTTTTTTAATATTTTTGCTGCTACAAGATCATGATCTTTTGAACATTTAACCAAAGATCCTTTAAGGAAAAAATAACGAAAATTACAGTAACTGGCAACTTTATTCTAAATATTATACCAAAGTTCTACCAGATTTGAAATTAGTAGCTTTAATTCAAAATCGACCTACTCATTAAATCCACCCATAAGCTCTGAAAGTGCCAGATCGATCAGATCACGCAATCTATACCAGCAGTACCTTCACCACAGATGTGTGATTCTAATCCATTTTCTTCGAAAATTAGTAAAAAAAAAAGATTCGCAGGCGGCAATCCTCATGGGCCATCTGAGAAAAAGAATAATTCCGTGAGCTCTGGTGTTAGCTCGGCTAATATTTAGAATTTAGGTTTCGCCGAATGCTTTGGTGAAACATTCGTCAAGTGTGTTGTCGCAGGTCAATAGTGAAGTAGACATCTGAGTTCTTAATTGAATTAGTATACCTTCCTTCCTGTTAATATTCTTGCATGCTGTTAATAAGAATTATACCAAGAAACGCTTCAACAAATAGAAAATCTGCATGTTTACGGCATTGAGTTTGACTGAAGCGATGAATACAGAGAGTAGGAAACATCTCTCGGCACCAAAGTATTTTAAAAAAAGTATTGCTACACAAAAAAGCTGGCTATAATTCAACGTCAAATACTAGAAGTATTTTCTTGTTTTGCATCATAGCTATGCTACCAGCGTCGGTTAAGCTTGATATCAAATATCTTTACCCAAAGGATACTTTCAATTTTTGGACGCAAAAAGGATATTCGAAATATCCCACCCGCGAAATTTTCAGATTGAGTTTTGTTCTCTCCGTTTAACGACGCAGTTGAAATGTTTAATTGTCTGAAACGTTAAGTTGTATATAAAACGGTTATGTGTAGAATATGAAGTCTCATATATTGAAATAACTTAAAGTTTTTTTTTTATTTTCAGGCACAAATAAGAGTTCCGGCGTGTATTGAAATACCTTATTGCCAGTTTTTCGGTTCTTCCAGAACAGCGTGCAAGCTCAACGTGCCTTCACTTAGCAGACCACTAATAGTTAGTCCACAATTTTCATAGCTTAAACCAGAGTTTGTGGTTGTTACTTATCCTTACTTTGCAAATTATCTCTCGTAGATAATTGTTCATTGTTAGCGGTGGCAGCTAGCGTATGTTGTTCCTTGGTTGAATCCAGCCATAAACGATTAATTGAAATCAGTTGATGTACTTTAAATCGACCAAACTATGAGAAGGTTGGGCTGGTAGTTCACGGGAATAACCACTCCATAATCGTTACAACTTCTTTCGAAATGAAATCTCTAAGAACTTTATCTCCAATCTCCTAACGAATTGCAATAGAACAAGTTTAACCTGGAGCAGAATTTAACAAGCTGGAGTAGTTTTGATGCGAGAAATGCTCACTGATTTTGAAGTTTACTCCGATTTGGTCTACAATGGATATTATATTTGGAGAAAATATCCTTTCTTATGTGATAGGAATTCATAACATGCATTGAATGAAATGATCAGGTGCTGAAAACTGTTCTTGGGAGAACCATGTTCTTAGGAGCTTCACAGGAGTAGATTTGTTGTGAATAAAACTAAGCACATTCGTATTGCCACATACTGTATTGAGAAACTGTTTACAGTTTCCATTTGACTTTTTCATAAATTAAAGATTAGTGTCAAAGTATTTGAAAAATACTCTCCTTCGAAAAATGATAAATGACAACATATTAAAGAATGCACATCAAATAGTTTTATTCAAAGACCAATTTTCCTCAATAATGCTAGATATACTCCAATTCCTTTAAAGATTTTGACATCCCGAGTGGATTCTGTTCCTGCTCCTGTGTCAGGGAGGGTATATAAGAAGACAGGTTGTCCTCAATGTCAAGCAATTGAAATAAACATAGCTTTCATAGGAATTAATAGTCTTCAAATAAAATACTTCGTTCTGAAAAGTGAAAAGAAATTGAATCAGATTAAACTGATTTCACATCACCCTGCAAATTTTCCAATAAATGAACTGATGATTAAATGTGAAGTTTAAAATACTGTTGAAAATAGTTTCAACTCGAAATTGAAAGAACTTTACATCGTTTCTTCAGGACACAAGTCACTCGATCTTGCAAATTTAATCCGACTTCTTAAAATTGGGAAAAACAACACTAAACACCTATGATAAATTATATTCATTTGCATCACATTTTGACAAATCATGAAACTATGAAATTCATCAGGTTGTTCATCGTTCAATTTGAAATTTTAGGTGTTAAAAACGAGTCAAATTTATCCTTGGCGTATTTGCTTCCGATCGGAATTGCGTTGCCACTTATCCTTGGTAAATTTTTTATGATTCCTCTTGACAACTACGTTATTCGGCGTCAATGCATTTCGGAAAGAAGAGCTACCTCCCCTTCGCCTAATAAGCGGTATTATTTGTCTTCGATTTCCCGTTCCCGTAATCGTAGCAGTTCCAGTGCCAGTACCAGTGCCCGTTGGGGAGCCTGTTCCGGTAGCCGTAGGACTTGTGCCAGTGGCCGTAGGACTTGTAGCAGCAGTACCTCCACCTGTTACGGTTTGAGTGCCAGCCACCACGGTTCCAGTAGCAGTACCATCTAAAGTTCCAGTTAATGATCCTGTTAATGTTGGCGCTACAGTTGAAGTTCCCCGTTTCAAATTAATCAAATTCTGAAGTACAGTTGGACTCAGGAAAAATCTGCCAGATTCTGCTTTATCATTTGCTGTACGTCCTTTTCCTACAACTTTGACCATCTTGAAATGACCTGAGATGAATTGCATATTAATTATGATTTAAAATATGTTTCAAAATATTATAACCACCTCCGATGGTGCTAGACAGTTGCGTTAGCAGCAGGCAAAGTAATAGATATTTATCCATTTTGTGATTATTTACACCAAAAAACCAAGTGCGTTGCGCAAAACTTCGTTCACTACTGCGAAAAAAACTATCTTTGGGGACCCTTTATTTATAGTCGTAGTCATGTAGGTCAGCTTCTATTAACCAAGAAGACAACTTCGAAACTAGCACGTGCTAGGTTTTACACTCAGTGCTCTCTGTAAGCATCCACATGGAAATATCATTTTTTTAAGCTACGTGAATTTTGAAAAATACGGAGAACAAGAGTAACTAAGAATGGTGTTGATTTGCTGTTTTCCTGTAAATGATTGAATATTTCATCGTTGTTTGTTGCTTATTTTAAATTATTTGTTTTTACTGAATCAAGCCACAAATCCAAATTTTAATATTTATTTTCATACAAATAAGCATTGTTTTGCATTTGCCCTATATTAGTGATCGCTGATTTTAAAAGTACAACCTGCAATATTTCCGATACACTTTTCACTCACCACTCGTAATTTCTTATTAGCTAATGAAGACTAATTGTTAAGTTCTTTGGGATATGAACTTCAATAGTGATATTCCACTTTGCTTCTAAGCTCGTTATGATTTCTTGAGTATACTACCTTGAGGCGAGACATTTGTGGTTCTGACTTGATTTTCTGTTATGAATAGATACTTTTCGAAAGATAGCTTGTTACGGTACATATATGTCACATGCGCATCTAAGAGTAGTTATTATCTTCTTGAAGACGAGTACGGCTTGGATTTCATACGACCGATTCAGACGAATAGGTCTGAAGATCTATATGTGAATGATATCATTACGATTGTTAAGAGTATTTATTATTTCTCAGTAACTGACCTCAGATCTTGGTACCATTAAGTTATTTCACTAAGCGGTTTTACGTAGAAGTATGCAGAAATGATGGACGCGTCTCGTTATTCGATTAGTTCCAAGTTGACGAAGTCGTCCAAACTGGACGATGAAAATGGTAAAGCTATGAAAATATTTTAAATGCACATACATTATCAGAAACTATTCACCAATTTGACATTGATATTGTTTGCCGTATCTTTGTTTTGCCTATATGTTCATTGCGGGACTTAAAATTTGCCTATTCAAAAAATCAAAAGCTTAGTATCGGAGTAATTTTTTGTTGTGATTTTTAAGGTGAGACAGATTCTAACCCTTAAGCTGTTGAGATACACGTGTGAAACCTTTAGAAAGCGTTAGGAATTTGGTGACTTATATCCGAGTAGAACTGATTGCTATGGGTATTTGGTGATGGGGGCGAAAGTGTGATCCACTTTGCGCTTCAAGTGTAGCGGATATTTCACTGGTGTAGTATAAATTATCCAATGTTCAAAACACTCAAAATACAAAATTCTTTTGTAAAAATATTTGCGTATTGCCTGTTCCCCAGCAACCACCTAGAGAATCATTTACGTATTGGCTGATTAGTTCCACTGGATCCAAAAACGCCGCAGGAGCTGTAATTCCCATCTTCGCCGCTGCGAAATGTTGGTCACTGTTTGATGGGAAGAATATAATTTCTGGTGTTGCTCGGGATAGAACTCCGCCATTGCTATTGTATTTGCTGTAAATAAATTTTCTATTAACGGAAATATCTTCATTATCATTTTTTGCTCGACACAGTCCAACACGTGGTGACGTCGACGTGATACACGAGTAAATTTATTGAAAAAATTTCTGACGGCGAAAATTTCATCGAAAACTTTGCTAGTGCGTTCAAAGTGCCAAAATCTTGGATAACTCGACTTGTGCTATGGTTTTCACGAATTAAAGCACAGTTTCAAATATTTCGCGTGAATAGTGACGCCTTCTAATTCAAATTCAATTCATTCTTCAACCTTCTTAGTGAGCATTTCTATACAGCCGTCATCGTGGAAAGTCTTCTCGAAAGTGGAAAACATGATGCCTTGAAGTCGCGTATAATGAATAACTAAATAATTTAGAGCTCAGAGACCAAAAGCCGTCCCTTTTATTACGCGAAATAAATCTCGAAGTCGATAATAAATTTTAAAATGCATTTTGGCTCCATAGGCTCTTCGCTCAAGACCAATCTCTGGACCCTCTGCCACGGCTGCTTTCTCTTCTAGCATTATTTGTGTTTTATTTCTTAAGCTTTGATTATGTTTTAATGCATTTTTTTTAAAAAAAATGGTCTTTGAATTCAAATATTTGCTTTAAAATGAAAAAATCTCAAAAAATATTTAAAGCTTTGGAGACGTTTCCTGAAAAATCATGTTTTTCGCACTTACGTATTCTTTTCTCAGGAAAAATTTGAAAAATAGTGATTAATCCTTTTTCTGTGTTCTTAGGTAAATGAACGAAGACTCTAACATTGCGTTGTTTAAGAAAAATTTAGAAGTGAAATATTAGATTAGTTTTTTTTTTTTGGAAATACTAATAGCAAAAATTAAAAACTTATGATAAATATTTTTCATGATTTTGGTAGGGTAAAATTGCAGCTGACTGTACTATTAGCCCAATAAAAAAAGAAAAGAAATGGGGTGGATCTGAGTGAGTTGCAGTTAGAGCTCTAGTTCCGAGGAGATATTTGAGTCACATCAGTGCAAAGTGAGGCGTTAAACCAATCATTTCACAATCGCAAAGTTTCGATTGTGAAAATAGAGTCCCTACTATCTTCGAGACCTTAAATGGATTGCACTGGGACAACTTTGCTCAAACTACGTAACATAGAGGTCGCAAAAACTATTTAGCTTACAAGCCATCCAAGTTAGTTAGCCATCCAGTTAGTATTCGTTTCTTGAATTAATTTGCATAAATACCACCCGATTCTAAATTTCATATTAAACGACTAACATGGCTAGAATTGAAGCTCAATGGATGATCTTTTGATACAACTGTATAGAACACACAAAAGGAACGATAAAGAAAAATATTTTACATATTAGAGGACGAGACTGAAACATCTCGGATATTCTATTTTGAAGCCAAAGACAATACTCACAGGCAAGCAAACATGGGGACAAACTCATTAAAATCTACGGGGGTGAATAATATACAAAAGAGATTTATTTTGTGTGCTAAAATTATTTATTCAAGATGAAAAAACAAGTTTTATAATTTATTGTTCTATTTACCTTTCTACTTAAGAAACATATTTTTCGCAACGAGATGGCAGATTTCTTATTCTGGTATCGTAGAATGAATTTGGTTGAACCAAATGCGCATGAGCCCCGTCACTCCTGCATCTTCTTTGAACCGCTGCCCTTCTATAGCTTCTTCAAGCGACTCAACCAAATGAATATCGTAAGGCAATAGATCCGGACTATAAGAACGATGATCACTTGTAGTTCAGTGCATTTTATTTCGTTTTGAGACCGTTAGTGCTGCTCAATGAATAAAACGCCTTAATGGTCGACTAAAACTGTTGTAAAAACTTTATAGGCTGAGAGCCGAGTCTTGGCTTTCACTAGGGCTGCTTCTCCTTTTTTCTGTCACTTCTTCAAAACTTCAAATCTCTGAACTTCTGACCTTCAGTCAAAAGGTGATAGACTTATCTTAAATATACTTTACGGAACTTAAGGTTATTTGCAATGAGCGCTTGACAGCTTCGATAACTTATTCCGGCCTTTTTGCAGTTTTGGGCACAGCAATATGTCTATCCTCTTCAATCGGAAACTTCAATAATGTCTCGAACCACTCGAAAATTTTCTCTTGAGATGTTAGTCCGAGGTCAGTGATCGTCTTTTTGATTTCCTACTTTTTTCCGCATTTCCTTGAAATCTTTATGTCTGGTAAAGGCACGAATTCTTCACAGTGTTTGTTCTCCAAACTGTGCAGAGAACTAGCAAAAAAATTCAGTCGCTTTGACTCCTTGACGAGCGAAACATTATATAGCTACCCCTTGCGCAAGAGAGGGGTGTACTTGTTGCTCAGACTTTGCGGGCGAACTCCTTTTGACCCTTTTGAATAGACGCACTGCCAACATTAGGTGCTCGGGAGCAAAAGTCCCTTTTGTATTTGATTCACTCTCGTATTTTCACTTTCCCGCTTGAATTTTTGATTGTTATGAGTTTAAGTTTTTTTAACTAAAAAATCACAGCCTTTTTCCAATTCAAGCCTAGTGCACTGCTGTGAGGGAATTTCAGTACACACTTTTACTATTTATTTTTACACAAAAACACTTTTGTAAAGAGATATAAAGACTGGTTTAAATGAAATGGTGTATTGAAATATTTTAAAAATTCAAATTATTTTGAATGTGAAACTTTCATTTCATGATTTTAATTTAAATATAAGTTACGTCACAGGTGATGGAATTATATAGCAGACCACTTGCTTTCATCGCCAAAGGCAGAAATTCTATTGTTTTAGCGTCCAAGCTTCAATCATTCCCCACGATATTATTTTTAGTGCCGATATAGCTGCAAGATTAGAGCCACTTTGATTTACTTAGTTGCGTTTAGCTCTAGCAATTCTAAAAGTCTAGCTTTCGCGGCGAATTCTTGAACATACCTGACTAAAATTACAAGATTTTTTCTTGAACTAACATCCGTACTTTCGTCTATTAACCCTAGAACTACAAACCTATTTTTTTAACTGTAAACTACAAACCGGGGTAAATATTTTCCCCACGGGTTTTTTGCTCGTAAAATCGTTATGAAAGTAACGTAATATGACTAATAAGTACAACTTTTTTTTCGTTTTTTTATGCTACAGGGTTAGATAGTAAGTAAATTTAATTTTATTAAGGTTTAGCTGGTGAAAAATTCATTTGAATAGCTAAAAGTGCTGGAAAACGGTTAAAACGTCATTCAATACACAAAAATTTATGAAACATTTTCTTAACAACCGAGTTTGAAATTTCCAACGGGATTTTAAAGAAAATACATAAGACTTTGAGAAAAAAAATTTCACCACGATGTTCTGCCAAAAAAGTATATTTATTTGGGACTCTGAAAATTATAAAAAATTGGGAATCTGATCGAGGGAAAAGTCAAATAAAAATATTGGTTATCAAAAATTTACTTCGGTTTCTGTCATGCAAAATACAAAAAAGAGAAATTTAATACATATAAAAAAAGGAAATCGAAAGTAAAGTTACTATTATATAATATATAAAATATAATATATAAAATATAATATATAAAATATATTATATATTATATATTACATAATATATATATTTTTAAAATTTAAAGTTAAGTCTCGGATTCCGACAAAACCTTTCATTAGTTCATCGACGCTTTTCAAATTGTATTTTTTCGCCATCATCTGCCGAAAAAATGAAATACACATCAATTTTTTTGCTACTCTCAGTGTATGGATACTGATTATATGAAAATAATCGCCGCAAATTATAAATCTAATGTTTTATTGTAAAATAAATTTATAATGCGTGAATGGAATTTATTTTAGCACAAAAGAGAGAAATAACTTACCTACACAAAATACTAACGGGAACTATAAACCGGGGTAGATATCAACCCCACTCAAGCTTTACATCTTCATTCCGCCAAAGTAAACTAGATACTGATGGACCTCGCGATCTCGCGCTATTGTTAGAAACTTAAACTAAATTATGGTATAGTTCTTCAGTCGATAGTCGTCACTTATGGACTTAGAAACATAGTTCAATGCTTGTCTGGGGTAGATATCTACCCCGGTTTGAAGTTCTAGGGTTAAAATACTGAAAACAGAATTATATTCAAAGCATTTTAACGTCTCTTGTTTAAATGTGGGTGCAAGTGCGTTTGTGATAATTTTTGTACATTTAGTTTTGTGTAACTTTATGTTTTTGTCACTTTAGGGTCAGGTCAAATGATTTAAATAAATCAACCGACCGGCCGCAAACAGGTTTTGCGATATTATTTTCCGCAAAAAAACTAGCAATTTTTACATCTGCTGGCATCACTTTTTCTTTGTATAAGTTTAACTCGCTTTTCTCTTGTGTAATTTTCATTAAATTATTATTACAGCTTAAAGTATTACCATATCGCTTGTGTCTGACCGATTGAGAATGCTTATATAATAAATCATGTTTAAAACATTTCAAAATACAATTGCAAAATGTACACTTGTATGTTTCCGGGTCCATATGTCAATTCAATTCTTAAATTCAGGTAGCTCTAACCAATTCGACCAAAAGAGCTGCTTATATTTTTTGCCGGACAGTATAGTAACATTGCTTTGTTCTTCCGTATTGCTCTAAAGCAAAGTGGATCTTTAATTTATATTCAAGCAAATAAGCAATATATCAATTGCCTTTAGGTATGCAAATTTCTCTCCGGAAGAATTTTGTCGCCACCCAAATGAAAAAATAATACCTGCATGAGATTTGTCTGTCAGACAAAGGTAAAACAAAATGTTGTTCTTCTTAATGCCTAGTACTATACTCTTCGCGAAACGAATTCAACGGTCGAATCCCATACAAAAAGAGCTTTTCAATTCGTCAGTAAAGCTCTTTTTGTATGGGATTTGACCGTTGAATTCGTTTCGCGAAGAGTATAGTACTAGGCATAAACAGTAGTTTCGTAAATAAACGTAATACAGCGCGACATCGATTTTTACAAACCATTCATTACATAGCATTTTCCAAAAATCCAAATTCCGTTACGAGCTACACAGACCAGTACACACTAGGCTTTACTGTCGAAAATGCAAATAATGATTTTAATCTTAGTGGCTTCGTACTTTTGCAAAATGATGAGTGTATATTTTTCCATAAACGTCTTCTCTCAACTCATCTACAGAGCTCATCGAAATTATTATTTTATTACTCCTACTTTTCCTGTTTCTGACCCCCATGAGAATTTACAAAATGTTTGAAAAAGATTTATAACAATTAATGCGTTGATTCAAGCAGATACGTATTTCTTCTTTGTCGAATCGTTGAATCTTGGCTTCAAGTGGCAATCAATTTTTTGGGTCTTCTAGTTCAAGATTCAATCGATAGTGCTGTATTTAACAAGCCACATTGGGCGCCATTCGTCAATATATTTTATAGCCGATAAAAATGGAGGCTTGATGGGTGAAAACCTTTTAAATGAATCCAACATTTTATCTTATGTTTCATTTTTAGTTGTTTTTCGGCATCGATGACTCTCTACTGGTAATTTTCAGAGCAAAGTAATTTATTTATTCAACTCTTTCATCTATTTTCTTTATACTCTTACTTTATAAAAAAAAGTTAAATATTGAAATTATTACTGAAATATTGTTTTTTTGATAATGCTTGATCATTGATTAAATCTGATCGCATTTCTGAATATCTGAGGATCTATTTAGCAAGACTTTTTTTGAATATTAGATGACCACTCAAAAAAAGGTTTTTTGTCAATTTATTTGGTAGTCTTTTAAATTGATACATGCTTGTGGAAAACTAGTATAATTTTAAGTCACTAGTTCGTGGCTAACAAAAATTTTAAATATTTGGTTAGCCCGTTGTATGCTTCTAAGTATTAGCGCGACTGGATACTACAAATTTTATTTCAACATGAGTTGAATTTTGCTGGACGTTATATATTTTGATTGTCTTTAAAAAAGGTTATTTCACAAATTTACTTCACAATTCGTTTTGTTGAAATTTCATTCTTTTTTACTAACATGCTAAGATATCCCTTTAACTGAGGTGACAGGTGATTTTAATCTATCCTGAGTAATTATATACAGTGTAACTATGAAACTTATACAGCTTTGAAGATGATCTGGTTGACTATCAAAGACTATCGCTGTATTTTTGTCTTGAATAAGGTAGATATTCATTCATTAGTTTGTCGTAATCTGCATATAAAGGTCCTGATTAAAACAAGATTTAAATCGAAATATTAAAATGCAAACGAGTAAGAAACCTGATAACATTTGAATGTTGTGATCCCAATCTTTGGTGGTTATAATGAGCAAATTTTCAAGCAAATGTATCGTTCATACAAAGACCAGCCAAGTGTTCTGCTAATTCACATCACTACGATCAAGCCTCCAAGCGTACATGCGATTACAATGCATCATAAACCTAACGAAACAGCGGCCGCATCACAGCAAAGACAAAAATCGGGGCTCATAGAAAATCGGCCGTACCTAACCATAGCTTACAGCACTCAAAACTTTTCCTTCTGAGATTTCGTTTTCATACTAGCTATTGAGCTTGGTGTTTCATATCGAACTTCACACCCCGGAAACATACAATGTAACACAAATAACTGCTGTACAAGCTGGGTTCCAATACCATTAGTGTGTAAGGAATAAAATTTATACCGAAAACTAACTTTAAAAATAAACCAATAAGAGCCGGTAGGCCAAAATATTATAGCCACTAGATTTTAAGTTCCCTTTGTTAATTTAACTTTAAGTTAGGTTAAGAATGTATAATTGATTTATAATAAAAATATTTTCAAATTCAAATTCAATTCATATTTTTCCGGTTCTTGTTGGAGGTCAACTTTAATTTTATGTATGCTATTTTTTTCATTGATAATCAACAAAGAGTTAAGTTCATGAAGTAGAGCTTCCCGACGCTAATTATTCTGTTACGAACCGTCACTGCTTCATATTGATTTTTCCCCATGCGATTGTTGTGGTTCTAAGTATAATTTCCGTAAAAGGTTAAAGTAGACTAATGCAATAGCAGAATAACCGAAATATTGGCTGCATCTTCTGAGAGGTTATTCTACTATAACGGATATCAGTGAAAAAAAGCAAGCATATTGCCTGGTTACATTGTGACTTAAAGACAACCATATTTTTTTTTAACTAAGCAAAACCAGTATGCTACTCCATCCGATTTCATCTTCTATAATTGTGTGCGTGATCTACATAGTGTCCGTACAGCTTGCAGTTTTACGCAAAAGATCATTTGCCCACTTCGAAATAATCTTTTTTAGTGTCCAGCTGCAAGTAAGTCCCACACTATGCGGTTAATAAGCGTATTCTGCTGACATACTAGAAGGCAGGAACATTCTTTTTGATTGATTATATTAAGTTCGTATCCCTTCAAAAATAGAAGAAAATGTTTGATGTCCTTCTAACTACAATGGACAGAAAACACCACATTCGGCTCACTCACCATTTTACGAAAAAATCACTTATTATATCCCGCTTTAATCTGTATTGACTCTTTTATGTTCCATCAGATTTTCACTGAACAATTTAAAAATGACCTTAACCAAATGCCGTTTGTACACTATAACCACAAAATATTAACGAAATCTTCTATTATCCACTATGGATAGTCGTTTATTACTCAAATTACTTATAGCTATTAATATTTATTATTCTTCCTCTTTTTGCTATTCTTCCTCACTTTTGACTTTTGGGATTTAGGCTTTTTCATCGAATCTGGAACGTTCGATCTGCCCAATCCAAGCCTTCGTCTGATAATTTGTCGTGTAAGTGGTCGTGTAAATGGACGACCGAACCAACCCCCACGACGATTTGTATTCGTACCCGTTACAGTTGCTGTACCTGTTCCCGTACCTGTGCCAGTCGTCCCAGTCCCTGTTGGATTCGTTCCAGTAGCTGTATTAGTTGGAGAAACCGCAGTATAAGTTGGAGAAGTTCCTGCAGTTGGTAATGCGGTGTTAGTTGCCGTTCCTGTAACAGATCCAGTGAGTGTGCCTGTGAGTGTTGGAGGTGCAACTGTTGTCGTCGCTGTTAGTCCTTGTTTGATGTTCAAGAGAGTCTGTAGAGGATTCGGATCGAGGAAAATTCTGGGTGATGCAACCTTTGCATTAGCTTTGGGAACACTCTTGGATTTTGCTTTGTCCGGTCCTTTTACTTTAAGAATTTTGAAATGAGCTGCTGGAGTTATTATTAGTAAGGTTATATTTGAATATTCAACTTGCATTTACCGCAAAATATCTGTGTCAAATTTAGGAACAGAACTAGTAGTAAGAGATTAAATTTCATGGTGAATCTATGATGACAAATTTTCAGACAACTTTTATGATCGGCCAGTCAAAGAGAACTGAAAATTCCAAAGCAGTCGCCGAGTTTTTATTTGCAAACGAAGAATGGACCATGTTAGCGGTATTGCAAAGATACCATAGCACTTATGCAAACGTGAATGAGCTTAAGGAGGTATGTATTTGACGAAGATATTTTTAAAAGATCATACTGCGTGGAGAATATAGAACATCGGTAGGGCGATTGTGTTTAGATACAACTATGAAATGGTATAGTTTCGAAATCAAGATTGAAATTCATTGAATTGTACCCCGCCATTTGATCGTTCAGCAAAGTTGAGTCTGTTTTATGAAAGCTCGTGCAGTAGAAAGTAACCACACTGACATTTCACCTTAAAAATTTTATGGCGGAACACTTCACCTCAAAAGAGTTCGATGAGACCATTGACAATATCCGTAATTGGTAAATGAATGGAATCATTCTCTATCATGATGGAAGACTAATCACATATGTACATGTTTGTTTTGATTTTAAGAAGAACGCAGTGCCAATTACACTTGTTGTACGATTAATGTTTTTGAGTTATTACTCGAGTACCTGTGGAAATTTGTGTGTGTGCAAAAATTAAAGGCCAAGATCACGTTTGATCCATTCACAAAAAGTAATTGTATTGTGTCCAAATTTACCTAGCACATGGTAGCTTTAATTTATTTCTATGAAGTCGCGATCGTTTATTGAAGCACGTGACCGTTAACATTCGATGAATTTTAGGTATTTTATTTGTTCGGTAAAAAGATTAGAATTGGAATATGGGCGTTTTTAAAGGGCACTCGAGGTCCAGTAAAGAAGAGAGAAAGAAGAACAAGTGTTTGCCATTGATTGAAATATACTACAATCTATGACTATTTCACTGGCTAGTGTATTACTAGTATACTGACATCCATTAAATTAATTGAAAGAAAATGTGACTCAAATAATCTAGCATTAATGTTAAACTGCCCTCCCAAATTATAGATTATTTGAATCATAGTCTCAAAAGATAAAATCGTCTGTTTACAGGGATGAATGAGATGGTTGATCCATACTGAAGAGAAAACTAGCCCTATTGTGAATAGTTTATTCTTAGAATAGCTATCGTAGCTATTAAAAAAGAGTTTAAAGATACCTCTTTTTTTCTGCTATTTTCCTAAAGCTAATAAGCATTTTTAAGGACAGTTTACAGGACTTTTCCATCAGGATATAGCAATTTCGTATTTAAATAAAAAACAGAAAATTGAGGTATCGGCCTCAAATCTATTTCAAATGTTACAATTAAATATGGAATTCTATTTCATTTATATGAAGAATTGCGAGCACGTTTGCTGCGATAGATTCATTCAATTTCATCAATTTTCCAACACACCTGCTAATCTCAAAACGTTATCACATGCATGTTCCAAGCACACTCAAAATTCATTTCGCAAACTTAGTTCTTTGAAAATTTATTTGCTTTTAGAGCTATAAGGATACCTAAAATATTACTAAAATAGCCTCTGACGTCAAGGGCTAACTATTACTAATATTAGGTAAAACTCGGGCCTATTTCACATATGCTTCAATGTATTCTGAAAATTTCAATTTAATTGAAGGACGCGATCACTAGAAATGGTTGTTTAAATAAACAAAATGTTATTTCCATATTGGAAAAACTTTATGCATAACACTACATCGTCTTGTTGATTTTTTTCTATTTATTCTACTTATTTAGAACATCTGCAGAAAATTCAAAACAAATAAGGGGTATTTCACGTAAAACGGACAACGAAACATTTCAAAACTAAAAAGAACAGCTAATTTTCTATACCAATCAGTATGTTTAACGTTTTTCACATTTTTTTTCAAATCTCAGAATCGGCTTTCAAAAAAACTTTTCATCAATTTTGTCAACTATTCAAAAACCCATAGCTCGGCAACTAAACCTCATAGAGAAATTACAACAAAATGAAATTTTATTCAGTTATTCATTGCCAAATTCATAATTACTTGACAAAAGCAAAATTATAATAAAACATTGCAGAACAAAAATAGAAATAAAAACTAACTGGCCAAAATTATTTGCACACCCGTCATTATGGCCAAAATTATTTGCACACACTAAGAAAAATTTTCCAGAAAATTAATGGTAATTCTTCGACTTTGTTTCGATCAGTGATAAAGCTGGAACAAATGTTGGACATCAGTTGACATTCGATTTCATTGTAATAAACTAGTTACTGACAGTGAAAATGCCTAGAAACGTTGAACTCTCAATCGAAAAGCGGGCGGCAATCGTTGCTGAATTTAATAGCGGTATTTCCGCTAACGAAATTGCCAAAAAATTTAAATGTCACAGGCGGAGCGTTTATTACCAGGTAAAAAAACAACATTTAACTGGCAGTGTTAAAAATGCAGTAGGAAGGGGTCGAAAGAGGGCAACAAGTGAAAGGGAAGATACTGTAATACGTCAGTGTATGCAGCGAAATAGTCGCGAAAAGATCAATAACATAATAAATAGTATTAACGAAAACAGAAATGACAAAACCAGTAGAACAACAGTTCGGAGAAGACTTTCCGAGGCAGGAATAAAAGCATACGTCATCCGAAAACAGCCGTACATCTCTCCGAAGAATCGGGAAGTTCGCTTGCAGTTTGCATTTGAGCACAGAAATAAGCCAGTCGAATTTTGGAGACAAATTTTGTGGACGGATGATAGTGCTATGTCATTGGACGGAACGTATGGTAGACATTTCTACTATTCCAATGCACAGCAAAAGAAAAATCAAGCCGCCAGTATCCCTACGCGCCATTCACATGGTGGTAAAATAATGGTGTGGGGTTATATTTGCCACAATGGGGTTGGTTCAATTGTTGATTGTCCAACAAAGATGCGTTCGTCTGAATACCTCCAGATATTGAACGAAGTTGCATTTGTTGCCGGCGATTATTTGATTGGTCCTGATTTTATACTACAACAGGACAATGCACCAATCCATACTTCAAAACGGATTCAACAGTTTTTATCGGACGTTGGGCAAAAAGTCATGAAATGGCCTCCACAAAGCCCTGATTTGAATATTATTGAGCATGTCTGGCATTTGATGAAATCAACAATTCCTCAAAAGATTGGAAAATCGGCAGCTGAAGCTCCTTAAATGCATGGCAGGTCCTATCCATCGAAACTATACAGAATTTAGTTGATTCAATGCCAACAAGACTCGAAGCGGTTATTCGTGCCAGGGGAGGCAGCACCAAGTATTAGGTAATGGTCACAAATTACCCGTTTTTTATTAAGGCTGACAATTAGCTTACCTTTTTTCCTGATTTTTCAGAAAAACGAGGCGGAAACCATCTATTGCAAATAATTTCGGCCATAATGACGGGTGTGCAAATAATTTTGGCCAGTTAGTTTTTATTTCTATTTTTGTTCTGTAATGTTTTATTTCAATTTTGCTTTTGTCAAGTAACTATGAATTTGGTAATGAATAACTGAATAAAATTTCATTTTGTTGTAATAAAAATTGAAGGAGTTATTTTGATTTCATTCAAATTTTTCTTCATGATTAGCGTTGTGTAAATAATTGTGGCCACGACTGTACATCTATGTCTGCCGAAAATTTCAGTTCAATCAGATCGGCCACTCCAGAGATTATCTCCTTTAATCTTTTTGCTGATATACATATGATTTTTGGCGAAACGAGATAATACTAATTTTCTTCGAAAATCATTAATAAATACAATTGACAAGAAAATATGGTCGAGACTTTTGCATTTTTCCGATCAATTTATCTCAGAATTGCGTTTTTGCAGTAAGGCCACACTGGTTTAGAGCGCCTCATTTATGAACTATTAAAATGAGCACTATACAAACTATAACTAATGTTCAAATTCTATGAATTGAATTGAAGAAGATTTTTATTTCATTTTAGTTGTACATTCTTAACCTAGCTTAAAGTAGAATTAGCAATGATAGCTTAAAGTGTAGCGGCTATACTATTTTGGCTTGCTGGCTCTTATGGTTTTTTTTATATAAATATTTTTTTCTTAAACAGTTTTTATCTTACACACTAATAATACTACCCAGCTTGTACAAGTACAGTAGACCCTCGTTTATCCGTGCTAATTGGTTCCAGGCAAGGCGCGGATAAACCGAAAAAACGGTTGATCGAGGGAGCCAATTTTTCAGAAATAAAATCACTAGTAATTACAGAATAATATGTACATATCTATATTGCACATACATATATATAAATATGTAGATACATATTTTTTCCAAGCATATTCGTAGGACTTTATTTAACAACAAAATGACAAAAACTGCAATCAGTACGTGTGATAGTTCGAATGAAAATGTGCATTGTAAATCATTTTTGAAAGAAAGACGTAATTTTGGTTTGACTGATGCGTTCCTGCTGTTCTTTAATTACTTCCTCTCTAAACAATATTACGGAATGATAAAATTGGTTGTAGTTTTTGCCATCTGATGAATCAATGAACTTAATAAGTAAATCTAATGAATCGCGTGCGTCCTTTAGTTTAATTTTTTCTTCAGTTTCTGTCTCTTCAAACAAATCGTCATCCTCTGAAACGTCCTCTTGGCTTTTTGAGATATGCTGCGCGATATCATCTTCACTCAAAAAGTGATAGCCGGGATCCTGCATATCCGCCTCCAACCATTCCTCGATGTCGTCTATAGTTACCCCGTTTTCACCAGCTGACGTTAACATTTCATCAAAATCGACTGCAGTCAAGCCTTCATGATTTTCATTGTAGTCGTCGTCACTGTCATCTTTTAAAAGCATATTCCAACCATGAATGAGAGTGGTTTCCTTGACATCTTTCCATGCTCTGTCCCAATTGAAAATGGCGGATTTGATTGTGTAATTTTTTAAATTTTTTAGCGTTCGTTCTCCTTACGTCAAAATATAGAATTTAACATAAAAATATATCAACACTAATTAACATACCCCTTTTATCAACTTCTTCGTCGTCATCTTGAAAATATACGAGGACTTCTGCTAGCATCTTTTTTCTGTACAACCTTTTGGTAGCCTCGATAATTCCTTGATCCATCGGTTGCAAAACTGACGTCGTATTGGGTGGTAGGAAAATGCATCGAATCTGTCCGTCTTCGCTACAAAGTTCATCTTCTCCCGGATGAGCCGGGGCATTATCCAAGACTAATAACGCTTTAATATCTTTTCTTTCAATCTTTCGATTTTCTTGAAAGCTTCGCACTTCCGGGACGAAATGTCGCTGGAACCAATCTTTGAATATCGATTGTGTAAACCAAGCCTTGGTTGAATTGTAATAAATTAAGGGCAAGTCATCCATGCAATTTTTCAAAGCTCGAGGCCGCTTCGATTTACCCACAATTACTGGCTTTACACGATGGCTACCGTCACTATTAGAACATACCAATGCCGACAGCCTCTCTTTACACGCTTTGCGACCTGGAACGTGGCTTTCTTCCTTAGACGCTTGTGTATTTTGTGGCAAAGACTTCCAAAATAAACCAGTTTCATCAGCGTTATACAACTGACTCTTGTTAAGCCCGGTAGATGACATAATGGATTTTAGCTTTTCGCGAAATGGCTCGATACTTCCTACATCAGCGCTCATTGCCTCACCTTGAATACGAACGTTTCTGATGTTGTGCCTTTTCCGGAACCGCCACAACCACCCTTCACTGGCTTTAAAATCGGAACACCCAAACCGTTCCGCGAATCTTAATGCAGCACTTTTAAGCTCAGGACCACGAATTGGGATGCCAGAGGATCTTTGCTGCTTATACCATTTTAACACAGCATCCTCTATATCGATGTTTTTCGATGTTCGAAGAGTTTTTTTAGAGGACGAACTATGCATTTGGGCAGCGCGAATTTGACTTTTCTTTTTTATTAAGTCCCGAACCGTACTTTTACCGATATTAAAGTCCTGTGCTACAACACTAACAGGAACACCTTTATCAATCCTATCCAAAATTTCGTTCTTAGAGCCAATGGACAAAACCGTTCGTTTTCTTTTCAAGTTATTGATATTCTTAGACATTATTCAGCCGTTACAAAACAGTGGAAGAAAAAGAATTTAAATGCACGAACGAATATGACGACGAATGAATTGCCCAATAGAAAACTTTTGATAATCGCAGAAAACTCTACTAAACGTCTCGATATATGTATACAACGTATATGACGAATGAATTTCACAATAGAATGCAATGTGCACGACATTCTCCCTCGTTTATCCGTTCATCAGTCGGATGATTGAAGGAGATACATACATAGTTTTAAAAAACAAAGGGAGCGGTTAAATCGAGGAACGGTTAAACGAGGGACGGATAAACGAGGGTTTACTGTACTGGGGCTACCTGGGCAATACTACTAATGTTCAAAGAAAATTAGTATTGAAAAATTAATGATATATATATATATATATATATATATATATATATATACATTTACACATAGATACATTCAAAAAATTTCAGCGAAAAAATCTCGGGAACGCACTATCCGATAGAGCTGAAATTTTCCGGATACATTGATGCATATGCAGAATAGTGCCGGGTCTCACCAAATATCAATCATCTTTAACCCTTTGGTGGCGGCGGCCATTTTAGCGATATTTTAAATATACCTGTTATTATGTCCACAAATAACTTTTGCAAAAATAAAGTTTGTGGAATGATGTTTGAATGTGTTTTAAATGTGAATATGATAATATTTTTGCAATTTTTAGCCCTAGGTGTGCGCTAGGTGCCTAATGGGAGATAGGGAAAATTTGAAAACTTTTGAAATGCGATAACTTTTGACCAGACTATCAGATTATTATGAAACTTTAAAAACGTCTTGATGTTACCAAATTGTAGATTGGTGTAGTTTCTGACGAACGTGCTGACAACCCTGTAGCCACGGCAGGCAATGAAAATGACAACCTTTAAATTATCGACTCTTCTTAAAAATTTTCGTCTCTTACAACAAAAATCAACTTCTACAAAAAGCTTATGCTTTGTTTACACAACCGAAGCAAAACTTTTGAAATTTCACATCTGACAAGAACGGTAACCCTCCTTCAATTCACCTAGATTTTAAGCATCAGAAAATTCTGTTCACGGGAACTCACGACCCAATAATCAGGTACATCTAAAATTCACAGAATGTATTTGTTTTAATTAGGACCAGGTCTGATAGAAGCGATTTGGAAATGTGGGCAACTCTGTGCCAGTGGTGTCATCTTGAAAAATTACATTATTTGATTATATTATCTAATTATATATTTTTTAAACATTATTATTATATATATATATATATATATATATATATATATATATATATATATATATATATATAAATATATATATATATATATATATATATATATATATATATATATATATATATATATATATTATTTAATTTTCAAATTTGAATGATCCTGCTATGATAACTAACACTAAATATTAAAATTTTGACAATTTGAAAAGTTTTGAGGGTGGCAGCCCTAAAGTTCTTTTCATCTTTTTAAGTCCAGCCTAGTAATTCAATCGAAACGAAATTCACAGAGTGGGTTTAACTTAATGCGAAGCAGGTTTGGTATATTTTTGGCACCACATAAGCAAAGCATTTACTATAAAAATGGGGAACCAATGTTTAAATTTTCTGAGTTTCAAAAATTGAATGACAGCCTCAAATAACGTTCAGTCGCTGAAACTATCAATGAAATCCTCGGATGAATACGAAATTCAAAGGTTAGGCTGATTTTACTATGAGCTTGATATGGTAGAATTATTGTTGCTTCGTGCGAAAAGTGTTGCTAGCACTGAACATTTTCATTATTTATTTTACATTCTAGAAATGGTTTTTGTTGCCATGGGTAAGAAATTGCTGATATGATACTACAAAAAAGTGTATTACGTCTTTCCACATTTTTTGGTCACTCAAACACAATATCTTTGAATATCAGTTTTCTAGCGGCTCTAATGCGCTAGAGTTTTTTTTATATGTTGATGCAAAGAAATATAAAATAAGAGTGTATTCTACTAAAATGTAATCATTTAGAGTATTCGAATTTTTCTTTATTCCAAAAAATGTTGTACTAATCGTTGCACGAACTGACAGCGATCTGAGTAGTTCAATTTGAAATTCAATAAATTTTGTTCTGGTGATGCGATCATTTGTAAAAATATAAAAAGTAGCTCATAAAATAATTTCAATTGGGCCAGTTTGGTTTCGAAGGTTATATTCTCATCCTCAGCTTGATTGCTCGTTGCGAGAATGTTGTATAATGCATGATTTACTGGAGGAATGCAAGGTATAAGATCCTGAAGATCTTTAAATTTCAATTTAACGATGTGTCTACCGGTACGATACAGTAGATCTAAATTGAAACTTTTAAAAGTTATTTTGGTATCCACATCTCTTTTGCTACACTACCTCTATGGAAAGGCACTTGTTCGTTATTTGAATACTTAAAGTATACAAACAATAGCTCATCTGCTTTGTACATTAACCACTGTACTTTAAACCACTCCAGTCTTGCATCTCATGTTGGTAATAAGACGTTCTACTTTTTGTGTGCTCCTGGTATCCTCTTGCTGTATTCTAGTTACCGTAAATTTAAAACTACTTTCTCCCAATCTAAACGTCCAAAAATATCGTTAGAAAACTATTTCTGCTATTCTATTAAGCCACAACTGCGATCGCAAGATAAGTAAGAATATCTAGATACTAAAAAATTATGATCGACTGTTGTTGGAATAAGTTGATCAGACAATGCGTTTAACATACAGTGGCTCAATAAAGAAGTCGGACACATACCTACTTACATTTCAAAAGAGAATAAACAGCCCAAGAATGCACTTCAGACAAAAACTAAATATATTTTTTTAACTGCATATCATTTATTTATGAAAATTAAAAACATTGAAAACATAACTCAATTTCATGATATTATAAAAATTAAAGAGTAAAAATGTGTATAAAATTCATGCCAAAAAAGAACTCGGACACTTAATTCTTTATAAAGTTTAAAATATTATTAAAGGTTTCTAATATTTGGTTGGCAAAGCATTATTTTTCCTTACGGCTGTTAGTCTTGCTGACATGGACTCTACAAGTTTTTTTGCAAAGGGAAGGATCAATTTTGGCCCATTCGGTTTGAAGTGTTGACTCTAATTGTTGCTTGTTCCTAATAGTATGATTCTTTAACTGGTTCTCCAAATAAGCCCATAAATGTTCGATAACATTTATATCGGGGGATTGCGGAGGTGTTTCCAACACATGCGAACAATTGTACAGCAGCCATAATCGTATATTGAGCGCTTTGAGCTTTGGATCGTTATCCTGGTAATATTGGAAGCTCTCTTTTATTCCCAATTTGATAGCACTCTGTACCAAATTTTCTTCTAGAATGTTCAAATACTTTGTTTGGTCCATAATTCCGTTGATTACACAAAGATTACATGGGCCAGCTGCGGACATGCAGCCCCAGACCATCACTGACCCACCTCCATGTTTTACAGTAGACTGTAAATTGCGCTCATGGAGCTCTTGGTTAGGTTTTCACCACACATAACATTGTCCATCGGACCGAAATATATTAAATTTACTTTCATCTGCGAATAATACAGTAGACCAAAACGAAAAATCTTTGTATTTGTAGCTTTTCGCGAATTTGAATCTGTTTTTTCGATTACACTTGCTCACAAATGGTTTTTTACGGGATACTCTCCCGTGTAAATTTCTTCTTCTCAAAACTAGCCTTATAGTTTCGGGGTTTACATTTTTCTTAAGATATTCCGATACTTGTTTGGCTAGTTTAGGAGCACTTAATTTCGGGTTTTTATAAATTTTTTGTACAATCCATCGTTCATTTGACTTTGAAAGTACACTAGGTCTACCACTTTTTTGTTTATTTTCCACTGATTTTGAAGATTTAAAACGTTTAATAATGTCATGAACTGTAAAATGTGCCCTATTTACGGTTTTCGCAATATCACGGACCGATTTCCCTTCTTTATAATATTTTATAACAAGTTGTCTTACTTCTAAAGAACTTTGGCCACGTTGCCTTCCCATTTTCAATTTTAAGCTCACAATTTCACACAAATAACAAACTCAGGCCTTTAACTTGATTCAGTTGAATGCGCAAAGCTGTCAAGTACATAAAATCCGGGAATTCCCGTTTTAAACCCACAAGCAAAAAGAGTACTGCCACCTGTCCGAGTTCTTTTTTGGCATGAATTTTACGCACATTTTTGCTTTTTAATTTTTATAAAATCATGAAATTGATTTAAGTTTTCAATGTTTTTATTTTTGATAAATAAATGATACGCAGTTAAAAAAAATATATTTAGTTTTTGTCTGAAGTGCATTCTTGGGCAGTTTATTCCCTTTTGAAATAAAAGTAGGTATGTGTCCGACTTCTTTATTGAGCCACTGTATGTACATATCGCTGCCATTTTATTGTTGCGATTTCGGCCCCCAGATTGATCTTTGGATATAATAAGGTTAGGCGGTTAGGCGTAATTTTCAAGACCCCATTTTTTGCGAACCACGCAATGCCATACCTAATCTGTTAGTAAATTGTGGATCCCTAAACAGTACGTCCAGAGCTGTCTTTTGTAGTCAGCAATGCTAGTAGACAGAATTGGTGTTGGTAAAGTTTCCAGTAAATCAAAAGCTAAACATATCGAATCACTGTTCTTCTTGGAATCTTCCTTCATCCGTTTTTGAGCAGACTCTGCCTTCTGTAAATGAAGCTCCCTTGTTACTTTCAAAGCCATTTTGTTTTCATTCCCTGCGGTTTTTATTTTTATGGCAAGAGAATCACATCTTTTGCATGCATCCGTCGCAAGAAACCGGAAATGCTAATTGAAAATTTGAATATACACAAATTTGGATAGCTTTCTAACATAATTTTCTTTATACAAACTATATAATTTTGAAAGATTTAAAACCGGTGAGAGGTGTTCATGGCTCGGATTCTTAATTCTGGAACAATGCGATGTAGGAAATTTGTTGATGAAAGCTTTTACTTGTTTAATATCGATAGCATTTGCTTCTTTGATCGAAAGGAGTAGTCCCGTGGTTACCCTATATTTTATTTACTAGTGCTCTCGCTAATCTTTAATCAGAAATTCTCAGAACATTCTTAAAAACTGTGCTGCTTACCTTTCCTATAATGCCTTTATTGGTTGGCAAGGCATAAATTCGTGTTTTTGTTCGCTTTTGTAGAACAACTGCATATGTGAATCTGCTTTTGCTAATAACTTCCATCTTCCATCAAAAATTGTCCACTCCGTAGAATCTAAAAAAAATACGCCACCTCTCTTCTATTGTTGTCAGCGTATGACATTTGGAGGAGCGATCGCATTATCCCTCAGAAAAGATCTTTCTGGGAACAATATTGCCACGAGAATTTACATAATCTTTTCCTGAATTTCTATTTATCTTGCGTCTCTCCTTTTTGCTATCCAATTTATTTTGTCTACGCTTACCCTGTCTGTCGAATGAAGAAAAGGTTTCACGTCCATTTACGGATTTTGCTTCGCTTGGTAGGTATTCGGATCCGTAGTCTGGAAACTCACTAGGTTCACGAAGAGATATCCAGAGGTCAGGTTTAATTTTTGATATTAGAACAACAAACATCAGCAAATAAAGGATGATACTCTATACAAAAACTTTCAATTGACATGATCCAATATGAAAATTTATTCACATAAATCAAAGGGAGAGAGCTTCGAGAACCTGTAATAGCATGCAGGAAATTCGATTTATTATCCTCCAGTACCTTCTTCAGTAAACATTATTGTGGACAAAGGTAGACATATATATATATATATATATATATATATATATATATATATATATATATATATATATATATATATATATATATATATATATATATAAAAATAAAAAGAAGGTTAAACTAAGTTGTTCTTATAAAAGATGAGAAATCGTCCCAAATTTGGAGCATTTGTTTTACAACAGCAAACAGAATAGTCACATATTAAAAAGTGGATCATTTGGAAGATACTGATAAGAAAAGATAAGATAAGAAAAGATACTGACTCATCGGCCGATCAAAAGTCACAACGATGTCAATTAGATATCAATAAATCAGAGAACCACATAAGAGATTCTCAGTATTCTATTATGGCCATTTCCCAACTCGCGTCTTCGTCTTCATGCTCAGCTTGTTTTGAGAGATTGTGACGTCAGCAGAGAAGCTGAGCTATTCTAACAGTTCGAATCAGACCAAGACGATAATGCATGAAAATTGCAAACTGATAATATATAATATATAACAGTTACAATATATGGAATACACCTACGAAGGATGGTGTGAATGTGTTCATGGGAGCTCCGAAGATCTAAAATAAATTTTTCAATCATATTATATATGACCCTATCTATCAGCTGGGGGCATCTATGGGCAAAATCTCGTTTCATATTTATACCTATATATATATATATATATATATATATATATATATATATATATATATATATATATATATATATATATATATATGTATATATATATTTATATATATCTATTTTCTTCGTAAATCAGCAAAAAGGCGAAAAATGTATATTTAAGGTATGCTGCATCAAGGTTGAAATTGTACCTGTGAATCAAACCAGACCCTGTATAGGTTTCAAAACCTTGCTAGCATGTGATTAACATAAAAAATTATTGATGTATGGTCCACGATAAGCCAGGGAGTCAAAATAGTACATAGCTCGAATATGCCATTGCTATGTAGTTTATGCACTGCTGGGTTTTTAGTGTAATCTCACCTTACTGGATTGCATAGCTGAAGAGAAACTGTCTATCCCGTTAAAAGTGAATCGCTGTTCCTGAAAATTTTCCCAAACAATGTTTCAGAAATTCTAATGGTCTAATGGTCTTTAAAACGATTGGAATTCCAATTGGAATAAAAACTGTTGTGAAAACTAAAATCTGATTTTATATAGTATTTGTAAATCTAAAAGAGATTAATAACCACATACTTACATGTTTCGTTAAACCAAAAACTTTATATTAAATGACCACACAATTAAGTTAGAGCATTCAAAGTTTGGAAATAGTGAATTACAGTCACATTTTCTTTATTTGGACGTTTAACCTTAAATGAAATGAAATAAATTAATTATGAACTTTAGCAAATCGTTATTACTATATGGTATGCATTTAGCGGTAAAGTTAAATTTTTAAGATATTTCCGGTTTATTATAAGGTTTCTGGATTAGAATACGCCTGCGACTTGGTTTCATGTACTGTGGCTGCTGGAGTTGATGTTGATGCTTTCTTTGTTTCAGAATTTGTTGTTTATGTTGTTGTTGTTGCTGCTGCTGTAAGTGCTGCTGATATTGTCTTTTTTGTTGCATCTGTTGCTGCTGTATCTTCTGTGGTTTACCTCTGCTTGGTTTGCCACGACTGTTCTTTTGACCCCGTTGACTCTTCTTGGGTAATGTTGAATAAGGCTGAGCGTTTCGGTACAATGGGATTTGTCCTCCCAGTCTTCGTCGGTTTCCACCGGTTACAGTTGCTGTTCCAGTACCCGCACCGGTTCCCGTTCCTGTGCCTGTTCCAGTTCCCGTGCCAGTACCCGTTCCTGTGCCTGTTCCAGTTCCCGTGCCAGTTGCTGTACCACCCCCAGTGTTAGTACCTGTGACAGTAGCGATGGTTCCCGGTGAAGTGGTTCCAGTAATGGTTCCATCAAGTGTGCCAGTTAAAGTTAAAGGTGCTGCTGTAGTTGTTGTACCACGTTTAAGATCCAGAATTGCTTGCAGCATGCCGGTACTTAAAACAAATTTCTCTTGATATTCGTCGAGATCAACGTTTTCAGTAGTGACATTTTGTGATTTTAGTTCGCCAGCATTGCGACCGAACTTTACTAGTTTACCTTTTCCGCCTGAAAATAAAAGTGAATGTAATACATATTACTTCATTAAATGTTTTAAACATTTTTAAGTTTTTCACTCGATTCTGATTGTTGATGAGAAATAATGAATTCACCTACAATCTATTGAAACAGAACTGAAACGATGTATTTTAATACTAATGGTAAAAAACCAAGAATAAAGAACTAACGTTCGAGATTCAACAGGCTAGCATTCAAGTCTGAGTTTTGTATGTTGGTAGCTACTGAACATTTTTTACGGCTTTTGAATACAGATTATGGAATTCTTCGCATCTACTTTATAAAACTTCAATTGAAATTCAAATTCATTCATGTCGGCCGATTCAGTACTTCTTAAAGTTAATATGTGCTCAAGAAGTTTTGAGATTAGTGGGATACTCAGGAAAAAATATTTTTCACCGTGTTAATATCAGAAGCATCTTCAATATCAATCATTCAAAACCTTTAGAGTGGATGTCTTACTCTCAATTTGCTCAAATTAAATTTGATTTAACTTCAGAGGTTATATATGAAACTTTATTACTTTTTTGCCAACAGTATCAATGATTGAATTTTTGGGTGCCACTAAAAGCAAAGGTCTAATAGACTAATAGCCAAATTTTCGATTGAGGCACGTTGAAATATTATCCTTTGAAATTTCAGTAAGTTATTCACTTAGTCACTTTGTAAATAGTATTTTGCAGCAGAGCACGAAAATGATATATCCATTTATTCTTCAATGTATCCAAATCAATTCACAATTCACTATCAAGAATTTTCACGATAAACTTGCATGTTTGAAAGAAAATTTCACTTCTAATACCTCCTAAAACATCAGAAACGAGCACAAATATTGTAAAAACAATAAGTAACCGACGCATGTCTGCACTCTCTTGTTGATTTCCGCTACAAGCAAAATACTGAAGATCCTTCACTCAATTTCTAATCAACACTGCTTCATTAGTCCCATCCGCAGCAACGATGGAAACGAAAAATTCTTTAAAACTGAAAAGTTAGCAGAGATCACAGAGCCTTTTATTATCCACGCTTTCGAGGTCAATGAAACGAGTGATGTGCAGAAAATCTGACGGTCATTATTGCTAATAACATCCATTCGTGAAAAAACCTAAAACTAAAACCAAGCCAAGTAATTTTCTAAAATCTTAACCAGAGTAACGGTACAATATTTATAAATCAGCAAAGAGTTTTCCTAACCGTGGCAGTTATGATTGATTCTGTTAAGGGAGCGGCGCTGCACTTCGTATTTAACTTTTTTTGGTTAACAAATAAAAATCGCTCATAAATTAAATAATTTTTACCGTGTCCCCGAATGCATAATTGCGTGCAACCTTTTAAGGCCTATAAAAAGATGATGATTGTGTGTCAATTCTTTCTGCTGTATTTTAGTTATTGAGATTCTCCTGCTATATCATTAAGTTATTCGGACCAGTCTCCCCTACCAGCTGTTTCACAGAACAATACCTTAAAATTTTTTTAACAAAATTCTTTCGCACACGTAGCCTCGTGATTGATAGATACTTGCATTAGCGTACAGAACTTTTCGCTGTAAATCATCAATTTCATATTTATTAACAGCGTGCGTTCAACTCTCGCCATAGGCTCGGTCGTATTCATCAATCGGCGAAAAAAATTTCGCCACTTACCCAAGGCACTAACATTCTATCGAACGAATACTAACAAATTTGCAGACGATCTTAGACATGCTATTCATTTGTTGAAAGTCTAATTACCAGATCGGAGCGTTTTCGAGTTCATCTGTGCAATCGCTTCCTGAAAAAAGTTCGGCTGGAATTTCTTTCACGCACACAGCGGCCGGCAGCACCATTAAATACAGACAGGTAATGGAACAGCAAACTTCTTCAATTCCTCTTCAAATCTCACGGATCGAGATTTTGTCGGTTATTGTGTTCCATGTCTGTTCCGCACTATTAGACAAATCCATAGCCTGCGGCACAGATAGAAGACCATCGAACGATCGGCTGTTGTAAAATGCGGACTTACTTTTGATATGGTTGGTGGAAAAGTTAAAGATCAATATGAGGGAGCGGTATGTGCTGGTGAGTTGAGAAAGTAATTCTGCGAAATTGACGAAATTCTCTTAGCATAGATAATTAAATTAGTTGGAAAGAAATGGGGCCATTACTTTCGTTAATCAATTTAAGGCGGTATTCCGGTTTTTCACGCGATAATCATTCATTATTTCAATATGAATTCTAATACATAAAAATAAATACTCAATGGATATGGTTTTATTTTGCGTTTACTGCAGGATTTAAACTTTAGAAAAAACTTGGATTTAAAAAAAAAAGTTGAAAATTGTTGTTGCTATGAGGGCTTGAAGTTGACCTTTGAAAATCAATCTTGGCAGGATTGCGTCCGTTTGAATTATCTGAAATTAGCAAATGAGGTGTCATTTTACTCAGGAAAATACCCGTTACAAGATGAACTACGCTTATCAATATCCAATTATTCGTTAAAAAATGGCAGCTGATAACAAATTTTTTTTCTAATTTTTCCTTTTTTTTTTAGTTTTTTTATTAAAAATTATAGTTAATTGTTTTGTATCATCACAATCGTAGTTCAGCTTTTTCCTTAAATCATAGCAAATAATTTGATATATCACTCATTAAATTCTGTAAGACCGTTTTCGAGAAATCTTGTCAAGAAGTTGAGAAAAGATGGTTTTTAGAAAATCGCGTTTAAAGTTTTATCTCAAACACTCTCGCCTCAAGCGTGCCGGGGATTTTCCAGAGATGATAGTGGTGGAAATGCGAATAACTTCAAAACGAAAACAGATACTGCGATAAAATTTTAAAGCAAGATTATATGATCATAGTGGAATAAGAAAATGCAAAAAAAAAAATTTCGATTTTTTCAAACCGAAAACCGGAATACCCCCTTAACTAATAATTTCACTGACAACTTTAATTTTTAAAATGGAAAATTTTGTGATTCCGATTCATCCCTATGTAAAAAAGAAGTAATCCTACTATTTCTTTAAGATTCTTAGCTCATATTTCTTCTAAGCATTTTAAATACAAAGGTTATTTTTTTTATTGCCAATAAGAATCATATTTCAAATTTTTCACCATAGTTTCAGCTCACATTCAGAAAATTTTTGGTTTAGTTGTTGACGTCCATCTAGACAAAATTGTTATTTTTTCGCGGTTTTTAATGTTCAGTGGTATAGTTGGCACCAGTGGTTATATGGAAGCTATTTTAAGCACAGTTTGTTTTGCTGGTCATGTTTCCTACAAGCAAACGGTAGAACCAATGTTGGGATCTCACAAGATTTTATCAAATTAAAAAATGTCTGCTAGTGTTAAAAAACATGACAAATCTTTCATTGAGCGAAAAAGCAGCATTGCGTGTGTGTTGAAATTGTCGGATCGCATAGGTCATTTCGTATTCGTTTCTCTTATATCCATGATTAAAAGCTGTCGCATTTATTTTACTGCTGCAAGTTCTACTGCAAGCTTTTTTCACTAGTCGGTTAAACGAACATTTGTACTAGATTAAATTGTATGCAAAAGGATTCCGTTTTAAAAGTAGTTAGTGTTTTGGAATCTGAATGGGAAGGATTAAAAACGGTTCTCAACAAGATAATGGATGACCAGCAACCTGCATCTGAATCCATAAAGGTACACTGCGGCTGGGAGCTGAAACTAAAAACTATAACTGAATCTAATTCAATTTTATGCCTAGTACTATACTCTTCTCGAAACAATTTCAACGGTCGAATCCCATACAAAAAGAGCTTTTCAATTCGTCAGTAAAGCTCTTTTTGTATGGGATTTGACCGTTGAATTCGTTTCGCGAAGAGTATAGTACTAGGCATTAGAATGAACTAGAGTATTAAAACTGAAAGCTTTAGCTAAAACTGAAACTTCTGTCAAACTGAGCTTTCAGATACTGAAAGTGAGGAATGAACATGTTCATTATTTTCAGTTTTAGTTTTGGTGTTTTGGAGTTTGTGTTGGCCTGTAGTGTTCTTTTTATATATTTTTGACATTGTTGATTCCTTGCAGACTCGTGTTCACTTTGTAACCGCAAACACACAAGAAAAGATTTTGATGCACACTTTGCAGGCTTTGTGTCTGTCATATAGGTTTTAGTTTGAGCAACCACCGGCAGCATTTCCTTGCTAAACTAAACCCAAAATGACGTCATTAAGTTTTGCTAACATTAAACCCGAAATAAGTTTCAGTTTAAGTTTTTAGTTTCAGCTCCCAGCCGCAGCGTACTTTAAGTGGGGCACGAGGATATCTCATGCCGCCTCCACACTGTGGGCCATCATGTGACCCATCTTGTAGACGGGCCGTAGCTTGCAGTGGCCGACAGTGGCAAAGCATGGAAATGACGATGGCCGAGGATCGCTTTCGGAGCGGTTTTTCACACACATCAAAGCGGGCCATTATGCGCAACCGAAAATTCATGACTGGCCTATCTAGTGGCCCAGTGTGTGGAGGCAACTTTGGGATGGTGGCTATCATTGTGGCCGTCATTGCGAGCATTGCAGTGGCCGATGATGGCCCACAGTGAGGAGGCAGTGTCAGATTTATGAATAACCTGGGGTTTTCATTTTTAACCATTGTCTTTGAAAATATTTTTAGTATTACCTATTTAATGTTTGAAATGCTTCAAAAAAGTCGGTAGACATCGGCTACTGGAAAAATTAAGTATTTGTGGCTTGATATTGAATAAAATCAATAAGAATTGATCAAATGGTTGAGAAAGTGAAACAAACAGCTTTTGGTTATCAGATCATTGGCTAAAAGAATAAATCTAACTAAGGTTATAAAAAGTGATCAATAGCTGTTGTTACGGGTCATACTTGATGAAATATGTAAATGAAATAACATGGTAACGCAAATAAATGATAGATACGCAAATATGGCCCAGACTTTGCACTTCTCGCCGGCAGATTTAGAAAAATTCCAGCAAAGATAATATGTATGACAAACAAAAGTTGCTAAAAAATATATTGACGATTCGCTAATGTAATTAAGGTGCATTATATTTTAGAAATTAAGGTGAATTATATTATATATATACGTATATATACATAAAGATTAAGGTGTATTATATAAAAAATTCGCCGAAGTTAATTAAGAGGCAATGCTAAAAAATGTCGTGAAAAATAGTTTTTTTTACTGATCTTTCCAAGGGCTTACAAATTCCTTATTTTAGTAGCTACCATTGTGGCAAAAAGTTCTGGAAAAGTTCGCACTATAACGTATAGAAGAAATAGAATTAAAAATGAACGCTTATCGCTTAACAATAGTTAATTCATTAACAAAAGCAATAGCAGTTCGATTGCTAAATTGGCGCAATATAAATTGGAGCTTTATGCTAGAAAACTTAGAAAAAGGGTCGAAAAAAGTCTGGCAGTTAAATAAAAACTTCAAGAGGAAGTCCCGATTGATTCCTCACTTAGTTCATGAATCTCGAATAATATACTCTAACCTTGACAAAGCTGACGTTATATCAAACGCATTTCAAGGCTACCACCATACTTCAATGAATCTCAGGGACCCAATTCTCGAAGAAAAGGTGAAAAACGAGTTAGGCCGTTTTCGGAACTCTGGTTACACTTACTTAGGCCAAGAATATTGCACCCCTCAAGAAATTAAACTCCTTTTACATAAGCTCAAAGTCAATAAAGCTCCTGGAGGTGACAAAATTCCTAACTTAATCTTAAAAAATTTACCTAGGAAAGGTGTAGTAATTATTACTAAAATCTTTAATGCATGCTTAAAATTAGGATATTTCCCCACATTATGGAAAAGTGCTATTGTTATGCCGATACTTAAACCTGGAAAAGATCCACACACTCCGACCAGTTACCGACCAATAAGTCTCCTACCAAGCCTAGGTAAATTGTTTGAAAAAGTAATCTCAAAGAGGATTACTAAATTTACAGATGCCAATGCTTTAATACCTAATTTTCAATTCGGGTTTAGAGCGAAACATTCAACAAGCCACCAATTATACAGGGTCACAAAATATGTCAAAGATTCTTTTCGTGCGAAATAATCGGTTGGCTTGGTTACATTAGATGTCGAAAAGGCATTTGACTCAGTATGGCACGACGGCCTCATCTACAAAATGATACAGTGGTCGTTTCCTCAATACTTAGTCAAACTAGTTGTATCATTTTTGAGTAAAAGAACCTTCGCAGTGGCTATAAATGGTAAACAGTCAAAACCGCACGATATTCCTGCCGGAGTACCACAAGGATCATGCCTGAGCCCAATACTGTATAACATATATACATCCGACATACCTAATCATCCTTCATGTGACCTAGCTGTGTTCGCAGATGACACATGTATACTAACAAGGTCCTTAGATCCCTCGAAAATCATTCAAAGCCTAGAAGAATATCTAGAGAGCATGCTTAGTTACTGCAACATGTGGAAAATAAAACTGAACCCCCAAAAAACTAAAGCCATATTCTTGACACGTAAGAGAAAAACCTCCCATTTGCCAGCTCGAGGAATACATTTAAGAGATACTGTTATTGATTGGTCTGAAACAATTGCATATCTAGGAGTTACCCTCGATAAAAAATTACTGTTTAAGCATCATGTAGAAAATATTTGCTCTAAGGTGTCCAATGTCATTTACGCGCTGTATCCCCTTATAAATAGGAAATCAAAACTTAACGTACACAACAAGATCCTAGTATATAAGCTTGTAATTCAGCCTATTATCACATACGCGATACCAATATGGGGACAATGTGCAAAGATTCATAAAAAACGAGTTCAGATAGCCCAAAACAAATGCTTGAAACTTATATTAGATAAACCGTTCTACTATTCAACAGCACATATCCACAAACTTGCCAAAGTTAGCACCATATTAACGTTGGTGTCAAAAAGAACTTCTACATTCCTAAATAATTGCCAAGGCAACACCAATCCGCTTATTAGTTCACTCTATTAATTGCTTTACGCAAAGTAATTTAAGTCGAAACTAGTTTAAGTTACTATAAGTTAGGCTAAGCATCGGTAATCAAACAAGGTTTTTCACTGTTTTCCTTGCATTTACTACATCACAAACTGAATTTTCAAACAAATTGCTCTGCACAGTTCATAAAATTATAGCTGCAAAGAAATTTGTCAATTTCTAATCTCTAAGTATAACCGAATTGTTAAAACTATGTCAATAATAATAGCTTTAAATAAATGAATGAATGAATGAATGGGCTATATTGCAGCTTCCAGTATTATGATAGTTTTACAGACAATATAATCAGCAGATTCTCCTTATTAAAGGATAGAAAAATACTCCAAATCTTGTAAAGTCTAAGCACTGGTTATTTATTTTCATTGCAGATGGTTGTTGAATATCAATAGAATCGGTTGGTACGAAATACGGTTGGGAAAAATATCTAGTGCTCGCAGCCATATAATCTGATCATCGAATAGTTTTCGCGAACATAAAGTTTGGGTACTAGAAATGGAGGCAATTCGGTGAATGGTTACTGTTGTTGAACAGAAAGGAATTTCGAAAATTTTTATTGTGTTGTACAGAAAAAGATGAAACTTATCAATGATTTCCATTTTTTAAAGCGAAAATTTTTCAGGAGGGTTTATGAATTGGAGGTTTTGTTTGCGTATCTACCGTCACTACAATGTTGCTCACACATTCACGAAAAATCAAACAAGCATCAATGTGTCCTACTTATCAATTTGTCTTATGAGTTTCGTAATGATTTGGTAAATCTGAGCAGAGTTATTGCAATTCGTAATTTTACAAATTTTCTCTGCCTAGGTTTAGGCACTTAGCACCCGCATGAGGTAGAAAATTTGACAAACATTATCATAACCTAGCTAAAAACAGGATTGTTTTTCCTTTCATATACCTGTTTTTAGGGAATATTTATTGTGTGTTTAAAATGTGTTGGAAATATTTATTTATATACCGCTTCAAATGAAGAATACTAATAAATGCTATCAATATTTTGTGCATGCTTTCTTTCGTAAGGGTTTCCTCACTTGTAATTATTTACTGCAATTTCATTCCTTAAGGTATTAGTACACTTTAGAAGGCAAAAATATGACCATTTTTCAAGAAATTTTTTCTCAGACATTTTCTTAAATATTAACATGAATCTTTTTTCATAATATTATTTGATATTTGAAAAATACAAAAACAATTTTCGTTTTATTTGATTATTTATTTTTCCCTTTTATAAAGGGCGCTGAAATCATGTTCTGAAAAAAATCGTTACTCCACGGCGGACAGATAATCTATGAATTGGTAAGTTTGAAACAAAAAATTTCAACAGGGTTTTAAAAACTAAGGTCTCTTACATCGTAATTTACCACGGTTTTTAAAAACCAAAAATCAAAAAAGAAATGGCGGACTTGTGAAAAAAAATGTCAAAAATCGAACTTTTTTTCCTAGTTTCTTTAACGCCAAAAATTGGTTTTTGATTTTCTTTGTCATATTCTGGTATATTACGATGTAAGACACTCTAACAAAGAAAACGCCATAAAGTTTTTCAAAATTGGTTCGGTGAATCCGGAGATTATCTGTCCGCCGTTTTAAAAAACCTTGTTTCGAGAAAAACGTGTTAAAGTTTTTGTTTTTCATTTTCTTTATTAGAAGTTGCATGCGCTCAAAGTCAATATTTATGTATTAAAGTTTCGAATTTGGAAAAAATATTTCAGGAGGTCATTTTTGAAGTTATATTGAGTCGAAAAATGCATTAACAAAAAAATCGATTTTTTTAAATCTATAAAGTGTACTAGTACCTTAAAGTAAGACACACCAATTCCATTCTCTTTGATTCATCGTCATTACGTGGCATTTAGAATCAGAAAAACAGATCATTCTAAGAAAGTCTTTATTCTTTAAAAACAAAGGCATTTTCAGGGTTTTTGGGTGAAAAAAAGGGAAAATGATGCATAAATACTGGAAACAACGTTGTGGAAACAGCTTACTTGGAAATAAAATTTATTCTTTTTTTCACGGTGGGGAAATGTTGAATGATATCTTCATGCCAACTGTTTCTCTTTTCTGATTCCTTGACAAATTATTTGTCTGTGCTTAGCCGCGACAAGATTCAATATCAGGTTTGGTCTGTGGCAATTCGAGCATTAGTTTTATTTTTTTCAAAGTGGGGAATAACCTCTTCATCCTTATTAAAGTAATTTGAATGTACAAAATTAACACTATTTTCAAAATTCATAAAATTAGCACAAAACTAACACAAATCCAGTGAAACGAAAAATACTAAATGCCATATACCGCATGACAACTTTTTGGCAGCTAAAGAAACGACTGTACATGAACACAATAGACTCAAACAAAGGTTTAGGAAACATACTTTGAAAAGTATTTAGAAAGTTCATTTTATGAATTTAATTTAACCGACTTTTAAACTTTTAGACTTAAAATGTGTGTTTTGATACTGTTACCCAAAATTATGGACATTGTCTCAAACTTATATCTTTTGGTTGATATGCGGCAAAAAAATAAATATGTGCATAAAAAATAAACTATTTTTCATTAGCATATTTATGTCTAATGTTTTTGCTTGCAAAACAAATCAAAGCTGAAAAGTGCGATGGAAAAGAACTTGGCAGACTGACAATAGAAGTATGGAATTACCTTTCTAAAAAATCTCGAAACCTTCTTCAAGAATACTTCAATTCCTAGCTCACCATGCTTCCATTGAAATTCCATCAAGTGGGAGCGGGTGATGGAATGAGCATAACTCTAAATATTTAAAAGTTCAGTCTTTTCTGTCGATTTAAATAAATCGAAATTCTGCCAAATAACATAAAAAATAACCTCGTCTTGGTTATGTTTCTAGTGCCTTCTTGCTTTTGATATATATTTTTCTAGGAGCATGAGAACAACAGTGAGAGAAAACTGAATGTACGAGTAGAGTAACGATTTTGACTTATATTTGCAAACCGTTTACCTCTGGTGCCGTGTCTGCTGCTCCACTGTAGGCTTGTGTTATGAGTATTTAGTGAAATTAAGTTCATTCGTTTGGTTTAGGCAACACAATAAATTTTTGAATCGATGTTCTAGGCGTTGAAGGTTTTTCCATAGTAGTGTTCAACTTGTGTTTATGAATATACTTTAATCGTAAACAGCCTTAGAACTATAAATTACTTTTTGAAACATTGCTGTGTTTTCGTATGATAGAAATTCTTGAAATTCTGTCATAGAAATAATATCTGGACACATACGACAATTTATAAGACTTTTTACAATTCTTTTTACAATTCTTAGGTATGAATTTCTTCTATTTGGCCTTCTTCATACACTTCAGAGGAATATACAAATTCCATTTTTAAGTGGACTAATATTCGGCGCTATAGTCCTACAATATTCGTGCAGAACTAAATGTATAGTAACGACAGCGGGTAATGATAAATGTAAATGCCATGTCACGCAAATTACATAAGATTATCATGTATCGGAATATTTTCACCGATTTTGCTATATCGAATTTATTTCGTAGTAAACGTATAAATAATCCTTAAACGATCACTTACCCATATTGGTGCCTTTGTCAAACCTGTACCATCCCCAGCAGCAGTGGTTCCCGGGTAAGTGGCTGTTCCAGTAATGGTTCCATCAAGTGTGTTAGCCAAAGTTGGTGCTTGTGTAGTTTGGGATCCATAATCACGTATGGGATCCATAATCAGGAAAACGGCCTAGATTCATCGGAGTCAAATGACTTTGTCAAACGAGCTGCACTTTGGCCAGATCAAGATCGAAACACAGATTCTACAATAGATAATGATCAAAATTGACAGTAAGAGCTTATGAAAAAATTCTCACCTCAAAAAGAACACCATAAATTCGATTACGTTGCGTAGATACTTACCAAAACAAATATTCAAAATGGTGACCCTGCTGGATAGCTAAAGAAATATCGGAAAGTTTGGTATCTTTTCAGAAATTTAGTCATTTTTCAGTTTTTTTCAACTCCTTTAAAAGTACCGCGTGATTAACCAATATTTTCCCCGGCAGGTATTCAGCAGTGCATTGTTTCAATAATAACTAATAAATAAATGCCACAATTCACGAGCTGAGTGAAGAAATCATGTAATAGCAGAGCATCTAAATAGTTATTTCGCAACCACTGACGCCAAATAGTACACAGCAGGACAAAATCACTTATGGGTAGAATTTTAACATGAAATCGAAAATTTTAGAATCTATACACTTTCGTCCTACAGCTCCAAATAATATAACCAAAATAATGGGTAATTCCAAAGCTGAAATATCTCAAGGACTACAATATTAAATAACAAAATGAATATCAACCACCAGATATTCGAAATTCGTTCTCTGCTGATAGTCTAAAATTGTCAAAAACAATTCCTCTCTTCAAAGGAATTCATCGAACAGTTCCAACAAATTATCCTCCTATTACTGTCGCCTGCATTGTGAGCAAAATATTCGAGAGAATACTAAATTTAAAAATGTTAATATTTCAGAAATTTAGTATCTTCTCTATGAAAAAAGATACAAGTGAAGGTTATTCAACGAAATTATATTTACTGTGGTATCAGAAACACTATATCAAAAGTTTGAAATACTTAGTGCGTGGAAAATTGCTGAAGTTCAAAAGTAACGAAAATAAATTTTTCTTGAATATCTCGATGAATATTTTGCGAACAAATTTTCGCAATATAAGTGATTTGGTGAAGGGTAACCGTTCTTGCGTTGCGTGGTGTTTCCAAAAATTTCCAGCTGACAGTATAGACAAAGTATTTATACACCTGGGAGGCGGAGCAGCTTTCGTTCTTAGCGATGTACTTGTCTAACGAGTACGCTCAAATGTGGATCGGATATTTTATATTTGATTGCTGTGACAGTAAAACTTCGTCCACTAAAAAGTTGTCAAATCGTTAATGATTCGCAGCATCACTTGTTTTCTTGCTTGATACATCTCTTGCTTTTTTTCATAAAGTAAAAAAAAAAATCAGGTGACTCGATGATGGATTGAAAATTGATAGAATCGAGCGTATCTTCATCAAAAATCGCACTTACTTTTGTTAAGAAAAGCCTCGAGCAGTCTTTTAAATTTCGTTACGATATTATGGCTCTGTCAAAAATAACCACAGCTCGAAATTTGTTAGAAAAATCCTAGTTCCACTTTTAAGCACGCAGAGCCTACGTAGGGCTAAGAAGTTGGTAGTGTGCTTCATTCACAAATTTATGCATAGAATCAGTGTGTATACGAGTGTGTTGTAATTAGTTCTACGTCTAACTTCATTCAAATCAGGCAGCATGTCAAAAGTAAGTTCATTCAAAGCACGTTGCGCGGTCAGCAAGGATCCCACTCACTAGGTGCCAGTACTGTACCCACTACAGTGTACGAGTTTCCATGTATAGGGATATCCTAAATTCAATAATATACCCGTCATCAGCAAAGTGCTGAAGATATCCTAATTTTAACTTGAAACAAACCTAGTCCTTATACGCTGATTGGCCTATTTCTTTTACTACATGCTTCCAACATGATACCCATCACCAAGTGTTGCTCAAGTCATAAAAAAGATTTTTTTGCCATTTAGTGCAATCTTTTGAAAGAATAAATGTCAAGTTTCGTGTATCTGCGTTAATTAGTTTGTGTTTGGCAGCCATTCTAAGCAAACAACTTTTGGTGTTTTAACAAAATGGATAAAATCAAATCTCGTGCACTGATTAAATATTATATTTGAGCAAGAAAACAGCAAAGGAAACCAAACAAAAGCTCAGTAAATATTATGAAGCATCTGCTCCGTCAGATCAAATGATCAAACTGGTTCGCTGAATTTAAACGTGGCCGAACCAGGATCAATTCTAAACCACCTCCAGGTCGCTCAAAAGTGTACGCGATAGTTCAGCTTATGGACATATCAGACGACTCTGTGTTTACAATCTTCCACGAGCATTTGGGTATGAAAACATTTTACGATAGATACCGTGTTTGCTCACAATGGATTAAAAGCAACAATATGTTGATGATTTGGAATGCTTGAAAGAAACGAGCAATCACAAGAGACTATTATGTTGAAAGATTAGATCAAACGGCCAAAGCGAAGAAAAAAGAAATCTGGCGAGAAAATGCTCTTTCATCATGACAACGCACCCGTAACTGACTTCAGTGAAACCAACGGTAAAACTGGATTATTGGCGTGGCGAATCGGTTCCCCAACCCTCGTATTCTCCAGATCTGGCCCTCAGCGACTATTGGCTGTTTCCAAACTTGAATATATGGCTCCAGGAAAGTAGATTTTTATCAGATTATGAAGTTAAAATGAAACAGAGGCCTATTCAGCAGGACTTTCTTCAGAGCATAATCAGAAAGGCATCAAAGTGTTGGAAGACCGTTACACCGAGTGCGTGAATCAGATGGAAAATATTTTGAAGAATATAGTCAAAAAATTGCTATTTTACTCGTCAAGTACGTTTTATATAAAGCAAACTAATTCCACGACAACCAAGTTTAGGTATTGAAGCTGGTAGAGAGCTTCGTTCACACATATACAATTAATTTCAATATTATTGGGGAGTGTAGTACAACTCACTTCGCGCCTTATTCAAATCAGGCACCTATCAAAAGATAAGTAAACTCAAAACTCGGTGCACGGTTCCTCTTCCGAATCTAGAGTTCCATACATTAGAAGCCAGTGCTCTACCCACTAACCTACAAGATGCTTTTCGAGTAATTTTTGGACGAAAATACTATGATATTTATTCAGTAACCATTTAAGGAAGGGAGATGGTCACCCAGAGCAGATACAAACACTTCCTGATTGAACATAATTATGGCTTGTGAATGTCGAACAATTTATTCCACATCGACCTAAGTTGACCCCCCAATTCACGAAGGGAAAAGAATTTAGATCCAATGTGAAGAGGCAACATGCCAGCATTACACAGTCGCACTGAAAATTCAGTAGCCTTAAATGTTTGAGATTAACGGTTTGCTTGTTTGGGAATCACTCAGAATTTATCAAAGCTACTTTTGATGAACCGTACTGGTAGCCAGTAGAAGAAACTTGTCAACGAAAACGAATGTAGTTCTCAAACATATCTATTGAAAGAAGACTAAATTCAAAAGCAAAGCTATTATGCTTATGGTGTCCTGTCTTTATTCCATCATTCGATGTCACATATTATATTTGAATATCATTCGAAATTGCCCACAAAATCATGACTTCTCTACGGTATGATTAAAAAAACTGTTGAAACTTCAGCACCAAATATCCATTCTTCATAGCCCTGCTTCTCCCTATTCTTCTTATTCTGTCTTTCGATGAGTTTAATTATAAGTGCTTTGTCGTCATCGTATTCTTTTTCGCCTTTTGTTCTCTTCTTATTCCTTCTTGGAGGTATTCTCTTCTTATGCGGAAAATATTCATCATAAACCGCTTCTTCATAATCATATCCCGTTCCAGCATTAGTGGCTGAGGTACTTCCGTTATCGGCTCCGATCTCTGAGTTTGTTTCCGCTCCAGTTCCTGACATTCCTATTAAAGGATCAGTCCCTACAGCTGTGTTGACTTGTGTAACTGTTGGCGGACTACTCGGTGTTCCAGAAGGAGAAAATGTCATCGCGCCTGTCAAGCTCAGATCAGAAGGTGTAGGTGTAGTGGTTATAGATTTGATGGTTTGGTTTCGATGGCTGTCTAATATTGCGTGATAGAGTGCAGAGGTATACACAATTTGTTGATTAGGAATATTGCTTGGTGATGGTTTCCTTTGCAGACGATTCCCATCATTACTTGCTATACGAATGATCCGATAGCGAGATGCTGATGAAGATTAGAACAAAATTGGTTTTTAATTAAAAAATATTTGTGTGAAACACAAAATACCTTCTATTGCTGCAGAAAGATACAGCAAAAGCCATGCTATATTTATTAACTGGGACATTAAAGCAGATCACCAACAAGTAACTTGGTGAAAATTTCGTAAAATGTTATGTGGTCTAAGTGCTACTTCGTTGTGAGAATCAACGAACCTTACAGAGCCTTTTATTGGACAATGGGCTACTAGGTGTTTCTTTGTCTATGTGCAGCAACACAGATCTCACAATTCAAACGCTAATAGTCTAACGGAATAGCAATTGCTTTTGAATAGTTTGGTTTTCAAAAATATTCTAACCCCGAGGTATTCCAAAAATATAAGCCAGTATTTCACTAAAGGCAATACTTCAACAGTGAATTGTTTTGCTAAGATATGCATTTGCTGACTTTACCATCACCAAAATAAAAACAGTGGATACTCTACTTCATACAGGAAAAATCAGCCGAAACATCTTCTATTCCAATTAGTATAGATAGTCTTGGTTGGCTACCGAAAAAAACTGTTGATTTTGCTTAAGTGTAGTTTATTTTTAATATGATTACCTCCCAGTATTCGCTTGTAAAAATACTGCCAGCAAGCTATTTGCAATAATTTGGGTGAGTCGAGGTAGCATCTTACACAGGGCAATCTCATCATTCTTTGCGAATGTACAGCTTTTCGCTTTTGCTAATATCTTAGACGTTCATTTATTAACTGCTAGTGACCTGTAAAATAAATTGTTGAATTGAAAGGGTCTTCTGTCTGTTCGTTGGCTCGTGTGCTTGAGATGAACGCTCACAACCGATGTTTTGAACGTGACTTGGCCAGAGCCTCTTGAACTCATTGACCCAGTATGAGAAATTGCTGGAACAGTTTAGCCAAGAGAATAAGTATAATATCTGACATGATTTTTACGATGAAATATAACCATATTCAAGCTTTCTAGGCACAAGTGCGAAATAATAATACAAATACAAATGTTGTTGGTGCGATATGTACATATATGGTATGTTTCTGCCAAGGAACTCAAATGTGGAAAATTTTTATGGTGTCCCATTATATTTGTGAACATTGTGTACACCCAATTTTGTCTATTTTCGTTTTATTACCTTCACGCATGTCTATTTTGTAAGGCTTTTTACAAAGTTCAGAACGTTCCCAAACTTTTCAGTATAAATACTTGAAAAGCCACAGTCAAATGAATTCGCGCGTTCAGTTGGCCAGTGGAACTCGTTGAGGACAGTTGGATTGCAAAGCAGATAAAAACTAGACAGCAATCAGTGATTGATCAAAAGCTTAAGTTCAATCAATCGCTTCTTTTCCAATTTAAGAAAAACATTATTAAAAAAGAAACAGAACTTATGTTTACTTACATTTTCGGTTTATTGTTGCATCGAATCCTATGCATAAATAATTTTAAAAAGACAATAAATTAAGGCGGCGCATAAATAGTCATGTGTTGCTACACTTGGTTATAGTTTTGGTTTTTGCGAATTGGTTTTGCTAAAACACGATTACGCCTTTGTTTTGGCCGCTGTTGGTGCTGCTGTTGTTGATAGTGTTTCATGCGCTGCATATTTGCCGCACCACTTCGGAACTTTTTGTGTCCCTTGTTATTTTTTCGCATTTTTTGTTTGTTTCCTCGAGCGGGGGACTTCGGTTTGGCATCTCGACCGATGTAGCCGAATCTGTTAGCGCCAGTCCCTGTTATAGTCGCTGTTCCAGTTCCAGTTCCAGTACCTGTGCCGGTGCCTGTACCTGTACCCGTACCTGTTCCGGTTATTGTACCAGTTCCAGTTCCGGTACCCGTGCCGGTGTTTGTTAAGGTCGCTGTTGTTCCTGGTGACGTTGTTCCTGTTAAGGTGCCAGTTAATGTTCCTGTTAGCGTCGGTGCTACAGTGGTTGTTGTGCCACCTTTAATATTCATTAAGGCTTGAAGCATTCCAGTGCTGAGAATAAATCTTTGTTGATAATCGTTGAGATCATCACCAGCTTTCGTGCCGTTAGCATTTTTAGCTCTTAGACCTACGCCAGCATCTCGGCCAAGCTTCACATATCGATAGTTGCGACCTGTTAAAGAAATGAAAAAAAAGAAGTCAATAACATATGTCAACTGCATTTGGAGTTATATTTTTCAAGAAAGAAATACTTAAAACTCTTTTGATGTGAATGTTGATTGTAAAGAAATCTTTGAAGTAACATAAAACTAACAGTATCTTGGCAACGTCAAATTGGAGCTCCGTGTGGTGAATATCTTAATTTTTAAGTTAACGAATATCTTCTCAATGTGGTGAATATGTTTTCAATGTAGCTCGTTACTTAGCATAAATGCTGTAGTTATGTTTGGTAGCTAGCTCAGTTTTAATTTTGGTGAGCATCTTGCGAAACTGAGAAAAATTGTATTGCAAGATTTCGCACTCAGAAACTTTTATCAAACGATTTCAATTGTTTGAAAGCTACTTTGAAAATACTACTTTGAAAATCCGTTGTTGTTTCACCGCAAGAATCAAATACTTGACAAGGAGAAAAAAGGAAAAATGTCTGATAAGCTCAATCGCATTTGAATTAAGGATATATAAATATATCCAGAATTTCTCCAAAAAAAGCTCTTATTTTTAAAGTCAAATGAAAAGTTTAAATAAAGTTAAAAGAAATGGGTACAGTTTGAAATTCTTTCGCAAATATGGAATTAAAGCTTGATCAAATTACTCCCTTTGAATAAAATTCAAATTTTGGTCTGATGCAATGAGCACAGTGTGCTTGACATCAGGAGTAGTCTAAACGTTTAATTTTACCGCGGGGGCAATCGGGGCAATTGCCCAGGCCGGCAAATTTCTAAAAGGAGCTAAATTTTTAGGACTGGGACTAAACTAAGTAAGTAATAACTTATGTACTGTCCATTTCAGCGTCAAAACGCGAATCTTTTTAAAAATATAAAATAAGTATTAAATTGCTATTGCTTTTACCTTTCTTGTCACGCATACATATATGCTCTAAAGCATTTCCAAGGAGAGAATATTGAATGCGAGAATATACATAGATAATTTTGCGGATAAAGCCTCCGAAAGCATAATGAAATAGAATTGGTTTTTTAATGCGAGACGATTGAAAATTGAAATTTAACTGAGTGGTTTCCAACGTAGGCACTGTTTTCCATCAGACATCATAGTGCATGGTGTGACCAATCAAAAAACAATTCTATTAGGAAATATGTTCCTGTCTGCTTTTTGTGGAGTGATTGTCCTACCAAAGGGCTACAAAGACAGTGTTAATTTGTTTCAGGGCCGCTAAAAACCTCATAGTGAACGCTATTAAATCAAAATGAGCGAAGAGTATGCAAATGAAAGGGCCCAAATTATCATAATTATTTTATTGTAATGAATCACTGCTTAAGCAATTAAAAAATCGAAGAATTATGTTGTTAAGTCGAACCAGTGGTATAAAGTGTACAAAAATGCCGATGATCTTTCTAAACGGGGCTTGAAGTGAGTTCGTAGTCACAAGCAGAATAAGGCGATTCTCCAGCTGGATCCTTTTCGGCAGCACGCCGGCACACTCGCACACTTTTTGTCGAGAGGGGAATATATATACCAGCACCAAGACCATTGAACAGCGTTTTGGGAGGCAGACACATCTTACCATCGGACGACGTTAAAACATCTGCTCTCTGAGAAACACATAAAAAAACGCAAGGTTTGGGCTGCCAAAAATATGGACCGTGATTGTAACAAAGTTGTCTTCTCAGACGAAGCAACTTTTTGTTGTAGTGGATTTTTCGCAAGTTTATTACATATTTTTTAGAATTTCTAATTATGGATACCAAAAAAAGCATTGTCGAAATCGTGGATTTTTCCAAGCTTATGGATTTCATTTTAGGTGGATTTTGTTTTATATACACTATATTTTACAATCAGACAGTGTATTATTGTATATATAGCTAGACTTTGCATAACGTAGACTCAACTAAATTTAAAGAACAAACAAAACAATAAAGTTCGTTATAGGAAATGTCTATTTTCGTTTCGTTCAAAATATTTCGTATTATTTTGAATCTTAATCAATGTTCGCGCATCGAACGAACAAAAGAACCAAAGCAAAAACTCATTGTTCATTTCTGTAACTTATTGATTCAAATACACAATAAAAATTCAAGAGGAATAATTGTCATCTACCGTTTCTAAAACGAAAAAATTGTTAAGCATTTGTGCTTCATTCACCTTACACACTGAGCTGTTAAGATTGAAGTAACTCTGTATTAAAGCAATTTGATCGTTTCTAGTGCGTATTTCAAAGATCACCTCAAACCTTTCAAGAAATTCATGTGTTGAAACTAAGATAAGCTGTAAATGCCAAATCTAGAAGTGATTTCCCCCGAAAAGTATATTAACCGAAATCATTTCACTAGCGGCTGCAAATGGACCTGTCCAAAAAATAAGCAAACGAACATCAGAGAACAAATACCTACATAATTTCAATACACTAAGTAAAATTTGCCGACGATATTACAAGGCAGAAAAAGCAAATTGTATTCACTGAGGGAAAAAGCTATTGGATATAAGAACTAGAACGAAACAACAAACCAATAGATTTAAGACTAACGATAAGATATAAGTATCATAACGTGTTCTTTGGGAATTTGAAAAATTATAAAAGCCCTAGAGAACCAAAAGTAGACAGAAAAATTAAACAAAATTTTTATGCTGAATTTTAAAAAGGCTACAGAGCTGCACGAACTGCATGACAATAGAAAAGTAATTATTCAAACGTCAGAAAATATATTTGAAAGAAGAAAGAAGAAGAATGAATATCGGCGAATGCAAACGAACGATTGACGTGTTATATCAAAGCATCATTTTATTATTCAGGTCAATTGCAATTAACCAAATTGCTAAAAACCATTAAAAATTAAATGGAGAACTAGCTCAGGCTTTTTAACATAAGTAAGACGTGGATGAAAATTTCAGAAAGTAGAGCTGAGAGTTAATCAGGCAATTGAGAAGAGCCATGAAATTTTCAATTTTGGCAAACTAGGTTATACTAAATTTAAATTTTTCCATTTAATTGACTCGAAACAATTTACGGAAAAAAATAAATGTTTTAACCCCTGAAAATCAGCTGATATTTTTACCCCTTGGGCAATGTGGAATGCGGATGATGCTTGGATTAAGATATTCAAAGTAAGCAAACATATGTATATCTTGCCTTTCATACCCTGCAACAGTAAAGCTGTTTTTGCACGTGTTTTGCGCGAATCTAAAGTATAAAGTGGAATCGCAGGCTCTTTGGATGAAACAATACAATCAAAATGCAGGCCCTGGAAATCGAAAAAAATTGGTGACTTGCATGCTTTTTCTGTCAATGAAAATCATTAGGCCTCCATTTATTTTTTTATATCGCTGCATTTACAAACTAATATTCATATTTTTTATGATGGAAAATATGTCTTATAAATAACAAAATATTTAAAAAATATTCTCTACCCAAAAGATTAGATTTGTCACGTAATTTCATACTTGTCGAGATAACACCATTCAAGCTTTAAATCTTTCAAAATTCGTAAAAAAATCTGCGTTTTTAAAACCAACAAATTTTGCAGCCAATAACTTGTTGGGAAGCTTAATACATTACACTTCCCAATAAATTAGTGGCTGTGAAAGGAACCTTCAGAAAAGCTTACAAAAGGTTTCAAGTTCGTTAATTTGAAACACAGTTTCGATAAGCCTGTTAAGTAATGCAGTGGGTAAATTAATTACTTCAAGTCTGTGATATCTCGCTGGTTCGAGTTCGAACATAAAGCATCAGGTTCTTTATCAGCAAAGCTCTGTGCTGCATCAGGAAACAATTATTCCGGACTGAGCGATTGATCATGAAATGTCATTACTCTAAAAAGGCCCGAAATGGATTGGGATAAATTTTCTTGAGTAAGCTTTATAACTCTCAGGAATGTTAATTGAAACTCTGTGTTAAACGATGTTAAACTGATGCTTCTGTTAGATAATGTCATTTGAATGAAAATGATTATTCGAATTACTTAAATTTACAGCGCAATCAGCTACATAAATGAGTCTATGGTAATATGAAGCATCACTACGCAATGGCTACCGAGGTAATCAACAGATCAATAATAACATTACAAAAATGAAATCAATTTTTCAGTTTGATTCTATCCAATTAGCGTTTTTCCTCTTCAATCTCGGATCTTGTAGATAATAGATTTTCATATTTTATTTGGATTTTTATGCCAAGATGTCAGAATTTTATGCCTTCGCTTGTTCAGGGGGATTTGAACAGGCATCAAGTGGTGGATTTTATCATTCAAAATATATTGACTCCAGTAAAAAAAAGATTAGGACACATTTATTTTCAAAACCACTGTGAAATGTGAAAGTAATTTAATTATTGACTCAGCTAGAATAAACTTTCCTTATTAAACACTATTTTGTTTTCAGAACGATTATTCTAATATATGCCACAAACAGCCACATCGTAGATCTTTTATAATGGTCTCTTCCATTGAGAAAACACAATACATTAGTAAAACTTTAGATGCTAAAAACGCCTTGGTTTGTGTACAAAGAACAGACTTCACTGATGCTTAGCTCGAAAATATTTGACGCGAAAATGATAAACAATAGGTGCTTAAATCTGAAAATGTCCTTCGCAAAGACCTGAGCCAACAGATCTGCCAAAGTGAGTAGTATTCCCAAGTGAGACTATTATATTTTATTTTATATATTGCAGGATCCTTCTCCCAATTCACAACATTTTCAAATTCAAAACCTTTTGAAATTAATTTAATCACATCATAATAATATCCATTAAGATTGTATGTGTTGATCAGCATAAAGAACAATGATTTATTCCAGTAAAATATATAGTAATTCAAGAAGGATTCAAGTGAAACAAACTTCTCTTCCTTTATATCACTCATTCACACCAATCACTAAAAACGTACCTCCTAATGCTCCGGCAATGCAGGCAATTAGAGCCACTACCAACAGATTCTTACGCATTTTCACTATTTTGATCTAGAACACTTAGATACAAAAACACTTTACCTTCCTTGAAATATAAGGTAGCGATGTTCTTCGAATACTGGAAAAGTACCCGATGCTTCTCTGTTTTATATTATCACGATTTTCGAGGTCAATGTATGAAGTGATTTCTATCTGCTGTACTCTACCTCCTTCAATGATTTCTCCAAACACTTGGATACGTAGCAAAAAAAGATGCGTTAGACCGTTTACATCATTTTCGATGGATAGCAGGACAAACGGTATTCTTTTTTGGCCGATAGCCACATACATACTGGATTCTAGCATTTCACTATATTGGCGGTACAATTCGCACACAGCCCAAAGTACATATTATGTACAATATATGTATCTAAAAAGATGGATGGGCTTGCTTGCCTTTGTAATAGAATGGAAAACAAAACAAAAAATTTGATTTGCTTCGACTAAAATTGTTGAATATGATTTATAAATTACATACCCCCAGGAAGAATAGTCAGTGGTTCTGAAAATAACAATATCTCTGGCCAAGGTTATTTGGTAACGAGATGATTCAGCATTTTCGACAGTTTGCTTAATTGGTATCAGTACTAGTACGGGAGGGCTGGATAAATAAGTGAACACTATGAGCTTTGGTCGAGTAATGGCGATTTTAATTCAGTAGATCTTTTATGATGAATAGTAAGCACAATAAATAATAAAGCACAATCAATCTTATCATAGCATTCGCCTGAAGATAAATATCAGCTATTTTTTTACTCAGATCCTTCTACAGCTAGCTAGTTTAGAGCCGTACGATTTTTTTTATATGTATCCAATATACTCGTAAATCAAATTAACGGAACAAGCATACACATGCTTGCCCCTCATTGCCCTAGTATGCTTCTTAAATTTTCGCAACATAAAATAGCCCATCACTACACACAAATTTACAAAATCGAAGATGGCTTTACGCTCCAGGGACTAGCATAACAAATTGATCTTTTTGCTTCTAAAGTTACCTGGCTTCGATCAGAATTTTATTTAATAGCTTTCCAGCCTTTCATACGTTTGTTCACACCAAAGCAGGTTCAATCACACTCGCCATAGCTTCCGTGCAAGGGCCGTTTGCCTCTAGTTCTGCAAATCTGAGCCTGCATTGCATGCTAGTCACTGCTTCGATCGATAGAGCGTAGAAGGGGAAGAGTTTACGAATTGTTCTATTGATGAGCCTAGCAAATCTGCCGACCTAGTTAATGACTTGAAGCGGCATTAAACCATATACATATGTATGGAATATTGAATTGGATAGGTACTTGTGACTAAGACGTGCAGATTGGATATTTGTACGTATAGAAATATACTTCTTACCTAGATGATTTTTTCCAATAATTTCTGTACTAGTTTGACCGGATGAAAGAGAAGAAGATACTATTCACGAAAACGTCAATTTATCTATGGTTTAAAGACATTCAATTCTGAAACGCTTGTTTAAGTATATTCGGGTCAAATGTGACTGTTTTAGCAACGAAAAATGTGAAAGTGTATTTATCTTTATGGCGTTGAAAACAAATATTGGCTCGGAAAGAGGTAGACCAATAAGTAGAAATAACTTTTTCGTTTCGTTATAAATTTTTGATTGAGTTTTCCGAAAGACAAGTGGCTAATATTGTAGGTGCTAAGTACTATTGATGCTTCTTCTTCGAAAGGCAGTCGAATCTCTTTGAAAAAATGTGGGCTGAAAAAAAACTATAGCGCGCAGAAATTGTAGCCAAGAAAGTATTTTATTGTTTCACGATATTGACAGGCCCAGGGTTGCTGAAATTTTCAAACAATTTCCATCACACCTGATCTTACTTAAGACCAATACATTCGGTAAATTTCAGTCTGATCTGATAATCTGATCGTGAGTGTCTGCGAACACAAACTTCGGATGCTCAAAAAATAGTTCATTTGGTGAAGAGCTAAGGGCTTTAAGATTTTATCAGATATGTAAATCTTTGTACTGATCAACATGAAATGATAACCTGCCAGAGAGAGAATAGTTACAAAACACTTACATAAGATATTTCAATACATTAAGAGAAAGTTATAAAGATAGTTTTTCGTACACCACATACAGGGTTACTGAACACACCACCATAAAAAATTAAATTGCTGTCTTTCTGCCCGATGATTTGGCTCCGTTTTTTATTTTTCAGAGTGGTCTTTAAATTTAACAAGCATGGGTGATTGAAATAAGGAAAAAAGATTTCAAATTGTGGGCTACTGTCACGCATTGGACTCTGTGATGGGAGTTTGTGGAGTCTATGTCAGGGAGCTTCTCTGTTCATATTAGTATCACCAGACAGTCGCTGCAGACAGTTCTACATAAAGATTTACACTTGTTTCCTTAATAAATTCAACTTATAAGCAAATGTAAGGCAACATACTTGCTGAATCGCTTGGAATCTTGCCAGAAGATCATTCAAATGGTGGAATAAGATAAAACTATCTTGAACTGCACTTTTAATTTCAGGTCAAAATTGTCTAAACAGCAATGTGAACAAACAAATGGTCGAATATCTTTTCCGAAGAAAATGGTCTTCAGGTTACGGTCAATGGAGACTGTTACTTAAACTTGAAATAGTTTTTCTTTCTAGAACTACGCCATTTCTAATCTGTGTGGTTTTAACAAGATAGTGCAACTTCTGACATGACCAGGGCAATTCTGACAGATTGCAGTGGGAATTTCCCAATAAAGTATTTTCCAGAAATGTCACATCCCGTTGGCCCCAAGGTATCCTGACCTTACTTCTTCAATTCGTCTAATTCAGACTATACACATAGAATTGAAGTTAATTCTTATACAGGATTCGTTTAAGTGATGCTGTAGATGAATCAAAATCAAACATATAGTAAGCTTCGTTAAAGCATCTACTTCTTGCAGTGACTGGTTCATTGCAACCTTAATTGGTGCGCTGTTGAAGGATAGACAAAAAGTTCACCCGCCTGACACGTTTGTTATTAAAGTCAAAATTAAGTTGGCATAATAAAGTAGTTTGAGTCGAAGGTTCTTTTCAAAATTACGGCGATAAATAAGATTTTGGAACTTTGACATCGAGAGTTCAAGGTATTCAATTGTAAAAGATTTAAGCGGTCTTCATTAGGATGTAGATGTAAAGGGTCATACCAAGGAAGACCGTGGAGGCAGAAACATAAGAACCCTATTTTGGATGCACTTAATTTGGTCAATGTAAATTTCTTGATACGACGCCCATACAATACTTGCGTATTCGACAATAGATCTAACTAAGCTACAAAAGAGGGCTTTCGTTAGAAAAATGTCGTTGAATTCCCTCGAACGTTTTCTGACAAACGCTAAGGCATTGCTATCTTTCACAACGATTGAGTCGATCTGATCGTCTAATGTCGAATTCCAGCTAGCAAATATGTTTAGGTCCTGCTGCAAACCATTGCAATCGTTAAGGTTTCTCACAACTTTGAACATATTTTAATCTACATCATTAATAAATAAGGTGAACAGTAAAGGGCCTAGATGACTATCTTGTGGAACACCAGACGTGATTTTAATTTCAGATGCCAGGTTGGATTCAATTCGGCAAGTAAGAGTCAATCCAACTTAAAAACAATTAGGCAATTGAAATTAATGAAGCTTAGTTAAAAGTATAGTTAAAAGTATATAGATATTAAGTTCATTTATGATTATTTTCTGCGCAAAGCAGGTGCTCTAGATGCCCAAAAATTCACCTGAAAACGGTTGCCTAATTCAACAGGGATTTACTCTTCAGTACTGATGGAAATAACATGCTAACCATATTGTTTCGAAATGCTGCCAGCATTCCGCTTTTAAAACGAATACATACATTTGGTATTCTTCGTTGGAGTGACAATTGTTTTTCCATTCTTCTGCTTACTAGCGTTTTGATAGGTCGATTTTGCTTTGTGGGTTGGCTTTTACTAACTGAAATTACCTAAGCCACGGCATACATGTCTTCTAACTACATTCCAATTTACTCGCGAATAGATTTTAAGAAAAGCACGAAGTCCAACGAAATTTGATAACAGATAAAGTTGCCAATACCCGCCACCAAATAAAACATACAAAACGTTCATTGAACTATTCATGCTGTCTGCATTTTTGAGTTTAGCCAATATTAGCTAACCTATCCGAAACAGAAAACCTCAAGTAATTGGTCGTTCTCAAGAGCTCAGCACATTCGTACTTTAATGTTTGCGGAAACACAAGTCATTATTTAGTTCTCATTACAAATTCCAAAAACTTTAATATTTTCTCCAATATCACTATTGCTCAGGTGATTTCTTCGTTCATTCGAGGAGCCCTTGTAGTTTTTCGGGTCAATGGTCTGATGACGAGTAGAAGCTTTTAGCTCGTGCATAGCACATAGTCTATCTTTCGAAACAGTGAAATAAATACACACTATGGTTCGTAGCAGGTACGCAACTTTTAAAACATTTCGAATTAGCAGAATTTATGTGATGTCTGACCTGTATCGCCACTTGACTTGAAAATTTATCATTAATTCATACAACCGTGTATGTTTAACGAAGAAGTTTCATTCGCATATGCTGTTAAATCAAATTAGATGAAAATATGAAATTTTAAAAAGCACCGAATTCATACACATGACTGAGTGGCCAGTCGAGAGGATTTAATCAACGAGAACGGAAAACTTTTAAAACAATATCGAAACAATTAAACTATTCATTTTGTGCTCGGCCGAGCAGAAAACACACCTTTCTCCAGCTCGCAGCGTTAAAATTTATGAATATCTGTCAGATACTATCTCTGCACGAAAGCCTGAAGAGGTAAATCCGGACGGGTCCAATTTAATGTGTCGATGCGGACACGGCATAATACTCATATGTACGTGCCCATGAATTTATGCAGACCATATGAAGCAGTCGCTCTGACGATGAGGTGATTGGCGGTAGTTCTGTGATTGTTCAAGTTTCACGGTTACCAATTATTGTCAATCGAATGAAGCATGATCACATGCCATTAACTACGGTAATCCTTAAACGCTTTACTCATTCGCTAAGTGTGGCTATGGCACCTGTGGAACTACATTATGAACTGGGTTGTTATTTTCGCAGGTGAATATGATTTGAATATTGCTACTTTTTGGTTTTTTGTACCAATCAATTGATATTTTGAAATTGTGCAACTTAACTTTGCTTGCGTTGACCTATATAAGTATTCTTTTTAAATCGAACAGTTATAATATTTTAGCTGCTGGTCCTTGACGAAATTGCACTTTTATTTGTAAGTTCTAACAAGAATACTACCCAGGCTTTACAAATGTTAGGATGTACTAAGCTTTTCCTCTCAAAATACGGAACACACAAGTCGTTGCATCAGGTTTTGCTATTTGTGTACACTGTGGAAGACCATTTGAAACCAATACGGTTCAAATGCTACATCAAACATATGTTTTTCTTCTGACCCAAAAACGAAAATTGCTTTCTTAAGGGGTGTTTAAACAATGTATTGTTTTTGGTATTATTTTATAACCATTTTGCAAAGTAGATTTTGGTTCACATAGAGCATAGTTGTGTAAAGAAACTAGCCGCCACTTAATAGAATTATGGGCAAAAATTAGCTTGCACACAAATTAGCCACTCCGCCACTTACCGCTTATAGCATCAAAATGCATTGAAATTTTTAAACAAGACTATTATTTTTTTCAACTCATAGAATACAAAAAAAAATCGATTTTGTGAGTCATCTAAATTGAAACTAACCAATAACCCGTTAAGAATTATAGTTCCATACATGAAAACGGAGTTCAGAGAAAATTCATATCGCATTAGTACATCGAGTCTTATTATTTATGCACATTATTCTTGTATGAGGTGTACAAAGTACAGGTGCCGTGATTTAATCATAGTTTTGTTTAGACACAGTCCACTCTTCGCTATGTCGCAGAGTTCGAGCCGCAATTGCTGCAAAGTGAAACCTATTCGCGTTCAGTGTGTGGAAAACTCGTGTCGAGATTACGGCTGAATAGTTACCTCGACAAATGCCCATTTTGGTGCAGAACGCCACTTACGGTCAATTACTCGGGCTCATGTACGAATGTGTATTACAATCATGCTTGTAATTACTCTAGATTGTTATCCACCTTTAATATTAATGACTGTTTTAACCATTTTGCAACACTACTGTCGGTCGCACTGCAGATACCAGAGAGACCAACTTATGCTTGTATTAATGCTACTTGATGGCAGGAACCCTTGAAAGCAAAGTTGCATTTGTGCTACATACACTCGAAGTCAGATCAAGGGTCAGAGTCGAGTAGCAAAGAACTAAATGACCAAAGAGGAAACAAACAGTTGTTTTTAAATTCACACTTTGTTTCGCCAAGTCGTACTTAATCCAACCGTGATATTCTTGATTACGCGGGAGAATGAGCTTAATGCTATTTTCTGAAGTTATTCAGCTGCCACAAGCAATAAGATTTTTGCGTTGCCTCGTGAAATATAATTTTGTAAAAAGTTTTTCTTTCGTACTTAAGTTAAATTAATGAAGCTTTACTATCAATCTTTACAGAGGTCGAGGAAACTCTAGCTTGTTTCTTAAGACAGGTACTGCAAAGAAGTTTTTTTTTTAACTTTTTGAAATATCAAATATCCTATACATTATGTGCATTATTGAACGCATCGAGAAATTCGAAGAATTCACTGAAGAAATATGATTCGGTCCATGAGGCTTTATAAAATCTATAACTACGGGTGGCTTTGTGGTAAGCAATCAGCTACGTGATATTTTTCATAATCAGAGGTACGTTTATGTACGTAGTTATCTGCCTAAAACAATTGTATAAGTTGGATTTATAATTTCTAATCTAAAACTTTCCCTAGTACAGGCGTACTGTTTCTTGCTTTTTACACATTTATACTGTCTAATTGTCAATTATTATAATCGAATTCGTTTAAAAAATACTCAAACATTTTTCAAATCTACAGTGTCTCACAGTTTATTTCGTGTGACCAACATTTTTGACAAAACAAGCATAAAATTGTTATATTTTATTCTGAATTCAACAACTAAATGATGCAGTTTTGTAGATAATGTAGTCTCCAATATAAAACATCAAAAAAATTTGCACTAACATCAACATAGAACGATTTATTGAAAAAAAAGGATATAAACACATAATTCTCATATCACAGCTTATTTCGTGTAAAAACAAAAAACATTCAAAAACATTGGAAAAATTGTTGAAAAAAATTGTTAAATATTTGGTAGGGTAAGCTTTTTGCTTTATTACAGCGTTTAATCTAGACTGCACACTGAAAGAAAAATCTTGGTAAAATCAACAATTTTCCTTAGTTGTTTTTGCGTCAACTACGGGCTATAGTTAAAACAACCATAAGAAAATTGTTGATTACTTTTATGCACCATGACGCGTGGTTGATAAACAAAAAAAAATTTCATTCGGAGCATGAAAAACGTCCAAATGTTGAAACCATTCTACTTTGCGTAGAATAATTCCAAAGACGTTGCTCACTGAATTACGTTTGTTGAAATCAACTATTGCAAAGTAGTTTAAGTACCATAAAAACTGTTGATAATTCGAAACGTTGAAGTTTTGAGTGAATTGATGAATATTTTTCTATTGACCAACTATTTTTCGTGGCTATGAAACAATTAAAACAGTTGATTTCATGAACGTTGCGATATTTATTGTATAACCAGAGCCAACTACTTTTATATCGTTAAATTAACTATATTAACATAGTAAAAATAACTATTTTCCGTAGTTCATTTAACGATTTTGAATGAATCGTTGCAATACTATTAAAAATAGTTGAACCAACCAAGAGTTTTTCTTTCAGTGCATAGAGTCAACCAACTTTTGAGTAAAATTTGGTGATATTTTTGTCCACTGTTCCTCTAGCGCCGCTTTCAAACTTTGGACATTAGAAATATGGTGTTTTCGAATACCTAGTTCTAGCAAATGCCACAAATTTTCAATCTTTAAATCTGATGATTGAGCGGGTGTTTGAATGACGTGTGGGCAATTCCAAATTAGCCAAGATTGCACTATACCGGATTTATGCTTCGAATTATTATCTTGGTAGAAGCGGAATGTATCACGTATGCCTAAGTCTTCAGCACTTTGAAGTAAATTTCGATGCAGCAAATCTAAGTATACCTCTTTAGTCATAGTAGATTCTATGAATTCCAATTTACCGACATCTGCTGACGACATAAACCCCCAAACCATTACATGTCCGCCTCCATGTTTTACTGTACCACGTAATTTTTTTCTTTGGAGCTCAGTATTTGGTTGACGCCACACATATGCCATACCATCTGAAGCAGAAATATTAAAGTTACTTTCATCGGCAAAAATTACTGTGTTCCAGAAAGAAATGTCTTTGTTTTCATGGTCTTTAGTGAACTGTATGCGGACTTTTTGACTTTTCTTATTTATAAACGGCTTGTTCCTTCCTGTTCGCCCATGAAAATTAGCATCTCTAAGTAATCTGCGTATAGTTTCTGGATGACATTTTTTGCCAAGAAAATTTCAACATCCTTGGCCCCAGCTGGAGCACTTAACATGGGATCTTTTTTAATTTTTCCCAAAATCCACCTCTCATTGTGCTCAATACAAAATTTTGTTTGTTTTGTTTCTCGAACAAAAAGCTGAATAATAAACTGAACCGCAGATGAACTTAAATCAACAATTTCAGCAATTTGTTTTTGAGTTTTCCCCACTTTGAAAGTGTTTAATAATTAACTCGCGTAACTCTATTGAAGTGTGTCGACCCATCTTGTAAAATCACACAATTATAACTGACTTTAATACTTTTGAGTAGACGCACTCTTCCTGCAATCATCATTGTTTATGTTTTGATGTACCGTTCGTTATTAGAATCCAATATTTCCTAGAAAGATAAGAATGAAAATAAACACACATGTGATATGAGAATTATGTGTTTGTATAGTTTGATTCCCAATAAATTGTTCTATGTTGATGTTTGTGAAAATTTTTTGATGTTTTTATATTGGGGACTAATTTATCTACAAAATTGCATCATTTATTTGTTGAGTTCAAAATAAAATATACCAATTTTGTGCTTGATTTGTCAAAAATGTTGATTATACGAAATAAGCTGTGAGCCACTGTAAGTGTTGGGAATTTCATTATACACAGCAACTTCGCACATCTATTCCAATAATCAACAATTGTTCTCATCTTACGTAGCCCCCTTTAAAAAGTCCTAATGTATTTGGGTAAATACGTTTCTTGATGATGCCCGGGGAGTTTGTGAGCTTTTCGCAAACTATTTATCTTCCTTCTGCAGTTTTCTGCACTTACCTCGTGTAAATAATGTTCTCGTTTCATTTCGTTGTACGTAGTCTTGAATGAATCGTAAATGAATTTTCTTCATAACAGCACTATTTGTAGCGATGGTGGCATTTCTAATGTAGCAAATAGATATTGGCCGAGGCCAGGCGAGCCGAAGTCAGACGAGGCCGCCAACATGTGGACGGCATTTGACAGCTCGTCACGAATCGCCTTGGCTCGTGCCCAAAACCCATTCCGATCGGAAGTCGCACGAGCGCCTCTGACACCTGTCAAAGTCGCTTGTCTGGACCGTCCAGGGACCGTCCACATACTCGGCTCGCCTGGGCTCGGCCAATATCTATTTGGCACATAATATATTCAGAAAGCAGCTTCTCTCTTCCTTCTATGTTCCATAATCCAAAGTTTTTATTTGCAATCAAATATCTGAGCAATTTCTGTCGCAATGGAAATCTACAATAAACTTTTCAATTCATATGTAAATTTTCAAGCGATAAATAGTTGAAGGCGGCCTTCTTCAGTCATTTTGAAGCAAAGATCGTGCTTATTTTTATAAAGGCTTAGAAATACTAGTTCACAGATGTCTGAAGTGTGTTAGTATTAGTGGAGATCATATTGAAAAATAAAAATGGTTTCATATCATTTTCTTTATTATTTCATAGTTAGGCCAATTCTGCTCTGATGATGGCTGCAAGTGGTCAAAGTTATTTAAAATAATTCCCTTTATGCACTGAAAAAAATCCACATAGCGCCCAGAGCCATGTAACATAGCGCATTATTTATGGCCCCATACGCCATGTACATAGTACTCTGAGCCATGCAATATGGCTCCCAGCGCCATAATGTGAGAATCTACATAGCGCGTGGTCCCATGTAACATGGCGCAGGATTTATGGTCCCACACGCTATGTACATAGCACCCTGAGCCATGCAGTATAGCTCCCAGCGCCATAATTACATGGCGCAAAAATTATAGCCCCACACGCCATACTACATAGTGCCATGAGCCATGTAATATGGTTCAAGGCACTACAATTATAACTCGCAGCCATACTGTGTAAATGTATAAATGACAGCAAGCTTCTTAAGTATAAGAGGGGTATGGACTTTGATGTTATTTATCCCTCGGGAATTTCGTCAATAGAATTCCATTACCTAACATCAACTGCTCTACCTCCAGGTGCTCAGAACTGAGAAGGCTCGTGGCCTTTTGTTGAATGCGAACTGGATCATCTTCAGATGCACTGAGAAAACACATGGCGCCAGACGCCATAATTTATAGACTTCTGGCGCCATGTACATAGTCGATTTCGGTCGATTTGTGATAAAATATAGCGCCACACGCCATAGTACATAGGAGCAGACGCTATGCTTATAGCCCTCCACGCCATGTACTATAGTCCTCCACGCCATGTACTATAGTCTCCCACGCCATACAGTATAGTCCTCCACGCCATACAGTATAGTCCTCCACACCATGTGCTATAGCTCTCCACGCCATGTAATATAGTCCGTCACGCCATGTACATGGCGTGTAGGACTATAGTACATGGCGTGTAGGCCTATGTACTTTTCGCCATGTATATTTTATCACAATCCCTAAATTGACTATGTACATGGCGCCAGAAGTCTATAAATTATGGCATCTGGCGCCATGTGTTTTCTCAGTGTGCTGTAAAGATTCGACCACGTTCGGAATCGCATTCAATTCATCCTAAACGCGATATTTTTTGCCACTTTTAATATTTTCGTGCACATCGATCTTTCAGTTTAGGTGATAACAAAACATTATATTTTCAAGTTAATTAAACGTTACATTTTCAAGTTCGTTCAAGTTTAGTTATAGTTTTTGTTGAATTTAAATGGTCTCAAGCCGCCTTTCTGCTTAAAGGCTTCCCCACAGGTCGAGTATTCATTTGTGGCGGTTTGTTGATTGCCATTTGATCCATCTTACTGCTTTGTCACATTCGAATTGTTTGCATTCAAATCGTTTAAAAATGTGGTTGTGTACGAAATGTATTCGACTCTGAGCTCATTGTCGCGTGGATTTATAGCTTAAACTAATTAGATACTTACGAGATATTTACATCGTCGGAATCTGACAAGCATAATACATAAGTCGGATGCTGCGATAGTTTATAACTCTACGAGTAATGGTGAGAGTAGCGTACCGAGTTGAGTGGTCGAGTCCTTGCGTGCGATCAGCCTCCCCCGGGGAAGGCTGCAATTTTTGTTTTTAAATCCTCGGCTCCCGTTGCCCTCATTGTTATATGTGTGTAAAGAAATATGAGATCACTCAACGTCACGTAATATTAGAATACTATGATTTATTACATCTAACACTTCACTTCTTTCCTAAACTCATTTGCCTCCTTGAAGAAAATTAACCTGATAGGACGGTAAGGTTGAGGAAGGAAGTGGAATTTACCAGATCACTCTTCCGCCAGCAAGAAGCTCAACGGCACAAATGAGTGTACGAAGATAAGCTCATTTGCCGCGCTGGTATTCTTGAATTTCTGCTTATATGTGCTATGTCCAGAACTACAATCACATCAATATTTGGTTACTAACGTAAATAATGAACGAACGAACACAAACCGAATAAATTCAGGAAAATGAGTGCACAGGACTTTAAAATAGAGGAGACAAACACTCATAAAATTTTCTTGATTTTCGGTGAATTATTGTGAAGGCAAAGCAAAGGTGTAGTATGGGGTAAAGTGCATCAAGAAAATTTCAATAAATGCTACGTGGCTCTTCAGTGGCCCCCTTTGTGCTTGCCACTGGCTTTAGACTGAGCTTTAACAGCCGATTTACATGAAATCCAGCGGATTTGAAAATGCAAATCAATCTTGCTAATCACTTGCTTTTCTCCCACGAAAATGTATCCTGCGAGATGGCTGCCTCAATGAGATCTTTGGTTTTTTGGAACGGTTGTTTACAGGAAGTTATTACCGCTTCCTGGAAATTATACCATGCACTTTGTCTCGCTAGCTTGTATAAGACGAGACTCTGTGGGTCTTTGAAAAGTTAAAGTACTTTTTCTGTGAGTGAGTGAGTGAAACAGTGCCTTCTGACAAAGCATTCACATCAATTTTAGCAATTTGGTTTTAGATCAGCATACATACATATGTATATATATGGCCCATATATTCATTCGATCAAGCATTGATAAAATGAGCTTTGATAAAATATTTTTTTTCGATTTGTACGACGTTCCCATAAAGCATTTCTAACTCAAAGTTGTACTTATTTTCTTTTGAAACATCGTATTCAAGCAGCTTGCAATAATTTTTCAGATAGTTTAGACAAACATTATGTAGCGTTTGTGAAACTTTCAATAGTTCTTGCAAAGCCTAATTGCAACTGCTGGCGATTTTTTTCTTTCCAAACAAAGATCATTGTCAAACAATGAAAGCTACTTCCTTCCCTCGTGTGAAATTTTTTTAGTGCTATGTCCAAATTCGCTGATGAGAAATTTTAATTAACTTGACCATCGTATTTCGGAATGAATTTTTAGTGAACGCCCACGTTCCTTTTAATACGGAAATTTATTGCGTTTGACAAACACCCGGACCACAGCCAAGCTTCGAACATCTTAAATAATTTGTATTTGAAAATTTCTAACCATGCTCTGCACTTGCTTTTGATGGACTAAAAGAAAAGACTGCCTTTGGGGTTCCTACACTAGTTTGCACTCTAAATTGTATTTTCTTCATAGAATGTATAACACCTTTCATGTGAGCTCCCAAAATTACTGACGCTCTCGAAGCCAATTCATCACTCAAACAAAATTGAGCTCGGGTCCAGATGATACTTAAATGCAATTCGATTTATCTTAATTCATCATTGAAAATGTCCAGTGCGAGGTACAAGTGTGGGATGGACGATGATTGACGTGCATAGACCACTGGCTATCGCAAATTATGTATCATGCAGGTCGCTGAGAAAGACCGAACCCATTTTGAATCGTTTCAGTGCAGCCACATTGAAACTAGGAAAGGTATAAGTTCAATCAATTGTCAAAGCGACTGCCCGTTTGATTTCGTTTACTTCCTTTATCATTTTTACGTAGCCCAACCAGGAAAAAGCATTTGGCTATCAGCATTAGAAGCATAAACCTTTGTCATAGTAAAAAGAAAACAGGAAGAAAGATGGATATCCTCTTTCGAGTGTGTTATTTTTAGAGTATCAGATTTAAACGGAATGCCAGACTTGCCGTTCTTGAATTTCCACAAAGCTAATGCATGCGCCCACTTCCCAGACGATTATTTTGTGTCGGTGTATTCATAGGCTGGCTATCGATACTTAAGATATGATATTTAAATTTCTGCGAGGTAAAAAAATAATCGTAAACATGAAGAAAGATAGCTCACCCCAGCAGCACTTCATGCTTTGGAAGCTTGCAATCTTACGGATACAACTAATTATCTCCACAGTTTGGCAGCTCCGAATCTTAGTGTTCGCCGGTCACTATTTCCATTTTAATCCGATGCTTTGCTGTTGCGATGAAAACTGTCCCGGAAAGGATTCGCTCAGGATGAGAATCGGAGAAAACAATCGGTCGACATAAAAGAAAAGATTTACACTCAGTCGAGTGACAAATCGCGTCGGCGAAAGCACTTAGAGTCGAAATGTTGCGACCGCTGATGCGGAAACGTCACAATAAGCAAAAACCCCGGCAACGGCCATGTGCCTAGCGATCAAAAACATCCGGTGAATTCATCTCTCTGCCATTCAAATGCTACTTTCCAGCATTATCGGAGATATGTTTTCCAGTCGCATGGAACATTCAGCGAAGTATGGACGAGTTAGCACTATGGGGATTTATTATCATGTGAAATACATACGCCGAACTATGTTCTGCAATAGACGATTCAATAGATTGAGGCTTTTGATTCATATTTTTGGAAATAATCTTTGAATGGCCATTCAAGTTCCATAAAAGAAGATAATGTGATCCTTGCAATTATCAGAAATATAAGCTAAAATTGGCTCACCGAAAAATGTGGCAAATAAACAACGGCAATGTCCGAACCACAACCATCAAAATCATCGTACAACATTAAATTTGAATATCACCTACATACATAAATGCATAATTGTACGCTTGAGCACATATTTCGGGAATGTGTCGAGCACAATTGGGAATGTGCCGAGCCAAAAGGAGGTGCATTTGTCACCCATGGCAAAAATCAGCGAGTTGTGTTCGAATTCAACTAGCGCCAATTCTAAATAGGCCGAACCTCGAAATTAACATCAAACACCATTAATGCCATGGAATCCTAACAGTGATTGTGTAACCGTGATGGATTGCTATACGGCTGAAGGATTATTGCTGGAAAACTTGCACGTGTCATATGGTACTCAATGCATTGAATGTGTTCTCGACGCTGAGCGAATGTTTGGCCTCAAACGGAACGAGCGCGCACTTGACACCGAACAAGAGTGTCAATCAGGAACTTTTGAATGACTCCGACCCGAAGGTTGGTTCTTCCAATTAAACTAATGATAGTATTCGAATGATATCGCCGGAAAACTTAATTGGCGGAAAAATTTATTCATTAAATCATACGCGTGGAATGTCGTTCGTGATAAGAGTTGATTTGTAGGGGATGCTCTTGCGTCGAGGCGTAAATTTAAAATAAAAACGGAACCAGTTTGTGTCTCCGTAATAAATAGAACTCTCAACAGTCGTGCGATGAGACCTGAGAAACCCTTAGACGTACAACACAATTCTCTGTCACGTAATTTTAAACAAGATATTCAGTATGACAATAGTACAAACGACGCCAACGTCACAAAAACATAAAAGTTCATATGGTGAACTCAGTTTACTAAATCTCCTAACCGAGCCCACACCCACTTATTTCCATTGAACATTAAACTCTCCCTTGGCCCTTCATATAACGCTGAGTGCGCACAGTTAACTTGAAGTTTTTACTAACAAAAAGCCTAAGGCCATTGCTATTTTATTGAATCAATTTCAAAAAATTTACCTGCGAGGCATTCTTGATTGCACAGGAGAACACAAAATTATTTATAAACCGTCGACTGAAAACAAGACAGAATCCGCGATTTTTGTTTTTCCTATGCCCACCTGACTGACGAGAAGAAAACAACTTCTCCATTCATGCCTGCAATGGGAAATACACTCGTTCCTCAAGGATCACTTGAATATGTCTGGCTAGACACATTCAAGGCTGATGAGAGTTTTTAGATATGACGGCAATTCCTCTTATTTCTTTTCGTTCCTCTTATTTTATAAGGGTAATGTCATTTAAGATATTCGCCACGATGATGCTTATCCCCCGTGATAGCAAGGATGTACATATGCTAGAAAAATCTATGACGCTGGTTAACGAGCGCACATGTTCGGGAATGCCGAGGGGCTGAAATTTTCAACATGAGATTGAAGAAGAATTATGGTTGCTGCTGGAATTGTTTTCATCATCGTATCACTACAGCCCCTCTGGGGCCTTGACTTGTTTTGGTGGAGCTAAATGATGGAACTTTGGCATCAGAGGCGAGTAGGAAGTGCAATAAACAAAATCTTTCAGCTTGAGTCGTCTTGGAGGGGGAGGTAGTGGTGTATTTTGTATCTTGCGTCAGAACAACATCAGGTGATTGATTTCGGTCGATGAACACTATGTCGATGAACCGATGATCCTGAATTTTTATCGATCTGCTATGATAACAAAATTTGGAAAGAAATTCAACATTGATAGCATCAAATACATGGCTGTTGGTGAAATATCAATGAGGGGCTGATTGTGCACTCCAAATTCGTTCCTAGCCTTACTTGGTTAATCAATTGTTGCACGGACGTCATTTTTTGACAAACATATTTTCGTTACATTTTCACATATGTTTCAAATGTGGTCGAATTCGCGATCAAAATGGGAACTTTGTAATATGTTTTACTAAGCATTCAATATAAGAACAAGTCACAGTTGTTTTTTGGGGGCCATGCATTTCTAATAGTTTTGCGCAGATATGCCAACAGTATTAGCTAATTCACACGGTTACCGCTTTTTGTGCGAAGTTTTCGATTACGAATTAATCCCAGTTTGAGTTGTTTCGAGTAGTTGTAGATTTTGTGGATAGTTATAGATTATGTGGATTGACGACACTGGGAATCTAAAAAAAATTTCGACAACCGAAAGATTGCGAAAACTAGCCACAGCTTTTTGAAAAATGAGGAAATAACAGGGAATCTTAACTCGATCGAAGTCTAAGAGAGAGTCCGCAAAAAAGCTGATGGGCACAAAAAAGATTAATTACCGGTAGAAAGGGAGCTAAAAGACATAAACACAAACGCCGAAAATGTTTCCACTTCAGAATCATACCAAATTGGAGGCAGACAGCTTCTGGGCCCAGATTTTGAGGGGTATATGCCGCCTTGTGACTCAAGCAAAAAAATATTTTGGCCGAAAGTCTCTCGTTAATAGGCCAGCCAGAGCAAATGAGGTTTCAAAATGTAGAAAGTTTTCTCACCCAATAAATAGACCAGCAGTTTAGTTTTAATTTATTAATTTGATTTTTCTTTTCCTCATCTTATTTATTGTACTGATATGAATAGTTAACAGTGGAACGTTCAGAGCTGAAGACTTTGCGTTTATTAAATCCTTAACAATGTTCGTTTATACTTGTGTATGTTTTCTTAGGACTGCCTGTTTTGCATTAATTACCTCGAATTGCCATATGATGTTTTTTTATATTTCTTTGAGTTAAAAATCGTTGTTCCGACTTAGAGATGAAAATAGTTCCTAACGTCAATTCAGACTGTCGGGAAGATAAGATCTCAATTGGATCAAAAATCTCTAAAACTCTATAAAATCAGCCAAAATACATTGTTGCAAGACCAAAATTTGTTCGGGCCACTGTTTGAAAAATGCACCTTAAGCTTCAATCATTCACGAAAGCTACAATCACACAACACAACTGTGCATTTTACAAGAAAAACTACTGGTGGAATGCGCTGAAAGGGTTTAGATCTAAAAAACCAATAAACACACGCATATCTATGTGCTCATAATAGCCGTCTAACTGTAAAGAAAGTGTTTCACTTCAACTCTATAGTTCAACTCCATAGTTCAGACTTTGATAATTTTTCCAAATATTTCGCTAGTTTTGGAACATATATTGTTTTAATTTCTCTACCATTATCGTTATCTGCGAACTCATATCCTGTAGTTCAACCACCACAGCTACATTAAGTGAACTACAGTAATTTTTGAATTTTGATAGTAGGATATCGAAGCTCACGATATCAGCACTTGCGTTGCCCTTATAAATTCCCGCTCTCAACTTCACTATCCAGGTTTCAATTCCCTTTAAAGCAATTGACGTAGAAACAATAACATTAAGGCAAAAAAGGTCACCATGCTGGTTAATAACACCAAGATGTCTAAAATGCAGCAAATTCTAGTAATTAGAAGTATCTGTTACTTCTCTCATGCTATGACCGTGTGACATTCAAAGAATCGTCAAGGCTGCACCCAGCCTACAAAGTAGTCATCAAACATAACCAAACTATCATTACCTCACAGGCTGTATATTTGTGTGTACTCATCGTGGAATGCGTGCACTTCCTCCAGACGAATAATCATTATATCACCACGTCTTATAGCCCATTGTCAGCGAACATACCTATTTAAACTAAATTGAATCCAATGTACTATTTCTTTACTAGCAGCATACATATGTAAGTACTAAGAGATGATACCCAGTAGGACCAGGAATGCTTACTGCATTAATGCAGTAATTATTCCCAGTAATCATCGTCGGATCGTTTTCGCATGACGGCACTGATGAATTTAACATTAGAATGTAATTATAAGTTACGATTCTCGCTCCGTTTTGCATTACTCTACACTTCACTGTGCATTACTTTGTAATGCAGTAAAGTAGTTAGTAGATAAACCCACATGGATTTCTGTACCACAATGATTCTTTTTTGCATTACTTACATATTACATTGTAATCCATTATTTTGGAATTTATAGGCATTAATGAGAGAGTGCATGGTAAAAGTCATCGATGCTTGTGGTCCTACTGGGTAGGCTTCAAAATACATTCGTAACACGCTCCGGTAGGCAAGGCATATATAGTTGGCTTCGTCGACAACTTCAATAGCAGAATTTAAAGCGTTCAACAGAAATTCTTTCACAGCTGAGTAATTTTATGAGGAGGTGCAAACAATTATTGAGAACGATCTACAAGCATACGAAATACGAACTACGAGAGCAGAAGAAAAAACTAGTGTAGTTGAAATCAAGAGGAAAAGTATACATTTTATCGAACGAACAAACAAGCTACACCGATTTTTTTGAAAAGCTTATTGATTGATGAAAGAAGATAATTGTAGAACTGCCCCCTTATATGATTAATTAATATTTTTACATCAGCCTCAGCTCCACTCCCGCCAGAACTCATCTGCAATTAATTCTAATACTTCGAGATCATTGATGTATGCAAATATGTGATAATAAATCATTAGCATAATTATGCCATTATGGCCCTGTGATATTTTGCCCCTCACACAAATTCGCGTACACAAATCGAGGCACGTGACCAGAAGTTTGCAAAACAAACTCTGTTAGTGAATTTCTTGAATTTTAGATCGACTCCGATAAAGTGATTTTTATAGACATTTTTTCCTGTTGATTGAAATCCAATTTCAGTCTCCTAGGTTTTGGTGCTTTCATGAATGATGAATTCGAATTTCTTGTTGCTGACTTTTTTTTGCATAACTGGCCATTGAATTTGTTTTCATAATATTTTTTTGAAACAGTTTTCCACTCACTCATGAAAGTGTACGAATAAATTCTCAGCTATAAAGATGTGGGCTATTGAAGGTATTATCAAGTCTATTAGAACTAAAATTAAACTTTCTCTAAAAATGAGAACAGAATCCTTTAAACTACACTTAGCTCAAGAATTTAGAATAAAGAAATATTGCTAAAGCTAAGAATATGTATTATACATAGGAATTTAACTTAGCAATAAATAATCCTAGAATATACTGATAAAAAATTAGCGAAGCTGCTAACAAAAGAAATAATACGCTGCAAATTAAGCAAGTCATGGTAATGACAATTATCAATTTTTTCATCGGTTAGATATCGCTCAATACTTTTAGGGACTATTTTGTGTCCGGTCGGAAGAACCAATCAGAAAATTTTAAAATTGTTGAAAACACACACATCAATTATATTTTAGTCGGATCATAATATCTTGGTTATAACTGCTCTGATAAAACGCACTTAAAATCAGAGGGCAGACCGTTACCCAATGTTCTATTGATTCATAGGACTTACCAGGATAAAATTAGAAATGCATTTTTCATGGAACTTCACAAAAGGGAAATAAACAGTCTAGCCACAATGGAAATTGTTACTACACAAGCTTTTATAAATTATCTTATTGAATAATGCACTGAATTTTTACTACACAAGATTTTATAAATTATCTTATTGAATAATGCAGGCATTTTTGAGATCTTCGAAGAACCCATTCACTTTTGCTTTCTACACTTTACAAAATTGAGTTTTAATTTGGTTTTTATAACATACTGAAATCGTACTTAAGTAACCGACCAGAATCAATTGATCTTTATGTGAACGAAGATATATCATGTATGAACAAAACGTTAAAATCAGTGCATACTTTCGAAACCACTTAGTTAAAAAATTTGTTTTTGCAATTTTAATCATCCCACAAAAACAATTTCATTTGATTCTGCTTTTGGAGGTTTATTCCGCAAAACGATCTATTTTCCCGAATCAATTATTCTCTGCTTTGATAAACTTAAGACTCGATATACGTTGTGTGTGCTGATTTATAGATAAGAAGCGAACCGTGATCAAAAGTAATAACCTTTATTGAAATTTATATTTGAAAGTCTAAGAAAATGTATTCTAAAGAGTGCGCTATGTACCAATTATTTTACTCTTATACAAATAAGTTTTTCATTTGGTATCATATTTTGAGGTAGGACATGTCCTCAAACTTTTGCATTCCTGCAGAACATAGAAAATTGTATTCTAGTTACATAAATACGAGACAGAGAGATGTTTGTGTGACAACAATGCTTGCAAATACGACACTAGAGCAAAAACAATTCATGTATATTGCCCCAAGATTATGTAATGGACTCCCAAACCATTTGAAGGAGTTGTCAGGAAATGTCCAGGCATTCAAGAGGCAACTAAAACTACATTTACTAAGAACACAGACACCTGGCCAACTTGACCCCGACCGAGAATAACCCCATTGGACTATACCTATATCCATAGTCAATTACAAAAAATAGCAATTCTGATCTTGTTCTTCTTATACAAAAATCGAACTTATTTAACTTTTCAACACCCACTAAGAAATTCGAATTTATTCTGTGTGACCCTGTTTGTGAACTTGTATATGACCTTTTGATTAACCAAACCCCGATCACCTATATTGATTAGACTATAAGATTATAAATAACTTTGTATCTACACTAATATCTACATATAAAATACTAGGCATAAGAAAAACTATTTTAAGATTACTCCTCCTTCCATGCCACAAGCCTAGCTTATTTTGGAAGGAGTAAAATAACACAAATATATGAAATGAAATGAAATAAATGAAATGATAAGAAAAAAACCTATTTTCCATAGAACAGTCTGACAACAGTCAGTCAAATTTTTCAAATTATTTAGCATTTGCGAGCTTTTTACCAAAACAACTTTAAATTTCCATACTTTGAAAATATTGTTATCCATTTTTTTTCTCCTTTTACTGTTGCTAAGTGAAATTCAATCCGTTCAGTCTTCATGAAGTCTGACTGTAACCCAACAAGTGATCGAGTTTTATTTACTACATCCTGCACTATCACAGTTCTGTCGCTAATATCTCATCAAGGAAAAACATTTATATATATATATATATATATATATATATATATATATATATATATATATATATATATATATATATATATATATATATATATATTTTCCGTGACTCTTTCGTCTAAAAATTGCATAAACAATATACGGTCGTAAATATACCTCATAAATTTTTCAAAACGGACTATATTAGCGTAAGCAATATCTTTCGCAGCGACAACATAACGTTTACGAGACCCTAAGTGAGGAACATGGGAGTTAAAGAACTATGTTGCTTGTGGTTGAGTACACCCACTGTGGCCAGATTGGGCTATTTCCCGCCAATTGGGCTATCTAAAATTTGAATTCGCGGGACGTTTTTTCATTTCGCGGGTTGGCGGTTTTTGGGCTATCTATTTTTATGAAAAACTATATTTGGGCTATACAGTAAAACCTACCAATCGGGACACTGTATGATCGAACCACTTAAACAATTGAGCTATAACATCATTGCACATATTATTTCTTGAATAAAATTCACTGTGTAATCGGGCAACCTCTAAAATTGGACCGTGAACCAGGGATGTGTTCAATGTGCATGCTTTAGCAGCTATTAGCTGCTATTTTAGCAGCTCTGGCTGTCCAATGTCACGAAATAGCTACTTTCTGATGCTTGCTATTTGACAGTCGGGCTGTCCAAGATTCCGGCATAGCTGCTAAGGTAGCAGCTATTTGCTGCTCGCAGTCTGGAGGATAGCAAGAAAGTAGCTAAGGCAAAATGGCAGTGCGTACACAGCTGACATGCAGTTCAAACGTCATTTTCAATTGGAAATTGAAATGAAAACAAGTTTTTGCGCTTTTGTGACACAGGAGATGAGGAATAAATTTGAAAATAGTGACAGCATAAATTAAATACGGGCTTTTAAACACTTCAACTCAACTTGAGCTAAGTCGGCTTTCAAACAGTGCAGCTCGTCTTGAGTTTTTAGCAGGCGAGCATGAAGCGAAAAAGGCCGGGTGCACTGATTCATGTGCCATCAAATTTTCAACGATTAGTTTTTGCTATTTTTCACATATATGGCGCTAAAAGCCGAAAATAAGTGATACGTTTTAAATATGTTAGGAAAACTTTAATGGTTTCTGCAGCGGTATGCTGAAAACTCCTAAACTTTATACAATTTCCAAAGTGCAATGGAAGTATTGAAATAATCCACGAAAACACAAATATTAAAATTAAAAAAAAAAAATTTGAAAAAGTATTTTTGAATTTGCTGACCTTCGTAGCAGCTCTTGGCTGTCCAATATCCATAGCTGCTTCACCTAGCTACTTCAAATTAGGACACTTGCTAAAGTGATGCTATGCTATGCTTTTGAAGCAGCTATAGCATGCTTATTGAACACTCCAGATTAACTGCACAAAAATTTGCTTAGTAGTACTTGCTAATCGGACAAAAAAAGGTTTTAAGACAATCATGAAAAATTGTGCAAAATTGAGTTTTCCAGAAAAATATCTGTTCAAGGTCAAGTAAATTTTTCGTATAATTTCTGCAAAAAATTCTGCTGAAAAATAATTTAGTGTGTTATTGGTATTCTGATGATAATAAAATATTAATTTATTTGAGCATTGTTACATGTTTTTCCCATAAGCAAGTATAAATGCAATTCATTTGATAATTATGGTGTAAATATTTGAACGTTTGTTCAGGCAACGTCAAAACAACTGAAAAAATCTACTATGAGTGCAAAATAAAACGATCTAAGTGACAAACAATTGCTCATCCAAAGAAAAACTGCCGATAGCTTTAAAATTAGTAAGAGTCAGGTGCATCGTATTTCAAAAAAAAAAAACAAAAACTAACTAAAACGGAAATTGAAAAATGGAAAATTTTGAAGACACTGGAGAAAGCGGTTGATATTTAATTTCCCATACTACCAGAAAGATAAATTGTTGTGTTAAAATTTGCCAATATCCGATCAGATCACAGTAAAGCCCGTCAAATCACATCAAAATTAAAACAGAAAGCATCTAACAGAAATCTGAAATCCGTTAAAAAAAACTACAATATTATTAATATGGCGAAGAAGCTGATGTTGATTTAGACACAGTTCAGGAATTCCAGTAACAGCTAAGAATGTTATGTGATGGCTCTGATGCTTTAACGTTAACTAAAATGTTCAACGTAACCTAATCTTCCTATATTGCCACATTTATACAGTTTCTATTTGCGTGTAAGCTATTCCTCAAAACAAGTTTCTATGGATATACGCAATTCGAATTTCGGAAAATTTTTGGCCGTTTATACGACACAATATTTGGGATAATCCCGAATCGGGGTTAAATTGGGATCTCACGTGAACTAAGTCAATGTTTAAAGATTATTCATATTTTTTCCAATTTTTTCGCGAAACGTCCCTTGGAGACCCACAATGGACACTGTTTGACGTATGTCTTCTTTTGAAAGAACTTAAACGTCTCAACATAATCTGATCGAAAAAATAATTTATTTCAAAACTTGCGTTCATATGGTAGTTTTGAATGTTTGAAATCGGATAAAATATTTACATTTTAAATAAAATATTTAGCCTTTCTAGTCATTCAAATTGTTTCTCATACTAATTTAATTTTTGTGGCACCCAAATTAGCAAGTTGTTTTTGCAAGCTTTTATTTTCTGTGTGAACTTTCTAGGAAAGTCCTTGAAAAAATAAGTGTCCTTCTACACTTATTTTTTCAAGGACTTTTCTAAAATTTCCACACAGTTCCTGTAATTTATTCACATTTTTCCCTTTTCAAATACGTTGTGAATAAAATTTTATCTGTATACGGTATGGAAAATTTTTACTGTTTCAAACGACTTCTGTGCTACAATTAGAGCATTTACGTTACTTCGTACGAGTTTTACGGATTTAAATATTATAGTTTAAACAGCTTAAATGAATTAATTTAGTTATAAATCTGGTGTGGCGGTTTTTGGGCTACAAATAAGAAATTTTGGCTATTTTGGGCTATGAAAATCTGAAATTGGGCTATATTTTCTCGCAAATATCTGGCCACACTGAGTACACCGCATGCAGCAAGAATCGAAAGGCTAGGCAGTGATGGGCATTTACTACAATTGTAGTAGATCTGCTACTTTTTTCTGCTTTTTTCTGAATCTACTACTCTACTACGTAGCAAATGATATTTACTACTTTTCCCGGGGAACTACTTTTTAGTGAAGATAGCACTGATGCAACTTCGGTGAACCATTAAGCATCAACTCAAGCACATGTACTATAAGAAAACGCCGAGCGTGTGGCAACTATTGTTAAATGCTGCTCGTCTGACTAAGTTCTTAGAATGCAGAAAAAGTCGTTGTTCTCGGTTTTTTTTATACACTACATATATATGTCTAATTTTCACTACTTTTTTTCTGATTCTGCTACTTTTTTGAACAAAATCTGCTACACATTTATTCGCCTCAATGCCCATCACTGAGGCTAGGTATAGACAGATTTTCGCAAGACTAAGAAGATTTACAATTCTAATTCTCAGGCTAAACAACTTCATTGAGTGGTGACGATGGGGGTTCAATAGAGAAAATAGAGTATCAACGTAAATATGTGCACATATTGGGTAGTTAGGTAGGGTCGACCAAATTTGCAATGTAGTTAATGAAACGATAGTTTTTACGCGTAGAGAATTCAGAATTCTCACGAAAATTACAAATCTCTATAATTTTCTAGACCTGATTTTGATGATTTGTCTGATTTTCGCAGACCTGATTTTCGTTTTAATTTGTAATTTTATAGAATTCACAAAATAGCGACCTCGTCGCAGTATTTTTCCTCAGCTTCAATGGAGATAGATTACTCTCTGCTGTCAGAATTATTCAGGAAAATTTCAAGTGGACTTTAGGTGCACATTTAAAAAAAAAATTAACGCTACCGGAACTAAAAGCCTGACGACGCATATCGTTGCTTGAATGAATTTCGTTATATTGTGTAATAATCTCAAAAAGAGGGCGATGCTTTTTGATTCAAAATGTGACAAATGTCAAATATTACACTGAAAGAAAAAGTTGTGGTTGATTTAATTATTATTGATAGTACTGCAACAATTCATTCAAAATTGTCGAATTAACTACGGAAAATGGTTCTTTCTACTATGCTAAAATAGTTAATTTGACCATATAAAAGTAGTTGACTTTGCCGATACAAAAAATATTGAAATCTTCGAGGATTCAACTATGTTAATTGGTTCATAAGTACGATAAATAGTTGATTTATAGAAAAATGAGCATCAATTCATTTAACACTCTAAAATATTGAATTATCATCCATTTTCATAGTAAGCGAACCACTCTACATTTGTTAAACTCAACAAACATAATTCCACACCACAGACTATAGTCATTTACTATCTCGCACTATGTACATTGTTGGAATACCAAAGTTTGTGGTTGTTTACTTTTTTGCACCACGGACGTTGTTTATCAGCCACGCGTCAGGGTGTGTAAAAGTAATCAACAATTTTCTTATGGTTGTTTTAACTATTGCCCGTAGTTGATGCTAAAAAAAACAAAGGAAAATTGTTGATTTTTCATACTTCTCATACTCATACCCCTATTCTATCATAGAAGTTTCATATGCTACATGGCAAAATTGTGTTCGGTTTGCTGTTCGATGTAACTCATATTCATGTTATGCTGTGAAGCCTTTATATTACATTGTATGACGCTTTTTATGTAATTAATGAATTATGCAAATGTAACGCATTGCGATGCAGTGCAGCGCCGAAGTAGTGAACGCACACTGAAAGAAAAAGTCGTGGTTGATTTAACTACTATTTATAGTAATGCAACAATTCGTTCAAATTTGTCGAATTAACTAGGGAAAAAGGTTCTTTCTACTTAAGGTTCTTTCTGCTCTAGGTTTTTTCTCAAAGTAGTTGACTTTGCTAACACAAAAAATGGGGAAACCTTCGAGGATTAACACAGTTGAATCTTCGAATTCATAATTACGATAAATAGTTGATCTACAGGAAAATAAGCATCAATTCATTTAACACTGCAAAATATTGAATTATCAACCATTTTCAAGCGAACCACTCTACAATTGTTAAATTCAACAAACATAATTCCACACCACAGACTTAAGTCATTTACTTTTCCGCACTATGTACATTGTTGGAATACCATTGTTTGTGGTTGCTTATTTTTTTTCACCACGGACGTTGTTTATCAACTACGCGTCATGGTGCATAAAAGTAATCAACAATTTTCTTATAGTTGTTTTAACTATAGCCCGTAGTTGACGCAAAAACAACTAAGGAAAATTGTTGATTTTGCCAAGATTTTTCTTTCAGTGTAGAATCTTAATCTGAAAATTATTTCGAACTCTCTTTCGGGATATCTTTTCGTCTAAAGAGAAATGGTTGATGCTTTAGCCCTTGCAGTAAAATTCTATTTTTTGTTAGTGGCACATGATTGTCCAATTTTATTCTAGAACTAGATTGCAACGCTAGTTTTGAAGTTCATTTAAGATACTTTTTACGTGTAGAAAGTTAATTTTGTGCTTTCACAGACCGTTGGCAATTTTTTTATTTTTGGTATTAAATAATAGCAGCTGATGAAAACGTACATAATCATATGCACGAAAAATGAACTGTGCGCAGCCCAGTAGATATGGGAAAAAACGACTCAATTGGGTGTCTCGACACAGTTTGACTTACTCATTTAAATGAATGGCAAGTTTCTAGCATCATCACAAAAATTGCTCTGCACTGCATCAAACGTGAACGGGTTCAAAAGTCCTTGCTTCTGAAATTAAGGGGCTAAATATTATATACTTGTTTGCAATACATGTTATACTAGTTTTCCGAATTCTTTTCTCTTCATGGAGCAACCCTGGATCACGCACTGCTGAAATAATTCAAATCGAAAATCAGTGTAAAGAAGCTTTTACAAAAACTCACAGAAAGAAAGCATAAATCAGCATGCTCAACTCGTAAATTGCATGTTATGTTCTTCTTCATAATTTTTGCATGCCCGTACCGTACCGAATCGTTTACAGCCTTTTTTTAACTCTGCGCAATTCACATCAAAATCTGACTCGACTCTGTGCTAGAGCTTAGTGAGGGTCTTTGACAAGCAGTGATCTACTCAAGTGATTGCTGATGTGCAGTGATTGACTCATTTCTGCTTGTACATAAAATTTTGGCCAAAGCCGCAAGCTCATAATCACATCTGTTTGATTGCCTCATGTTTATTGCCTCATTTTGATTGCCTCGCGAATGTGTAGCCCATCTCTACTGTGCGTACACAAAATCGTCGGCTTGAAGGAACAGCACTTGATCCACAACAAGTGAAGAAGTGCTTGTGCTGCAACTCACAGCCATTGAGTTGGAGGCGAGTGATTGTCTCATTTTGATTGCTTCACTTATGTGTTATCCATCTCTAATACATAGGTAAATTTTAGAAACTTTTTCGAGTTAATAATACCACTTGTGGGGAAATTATTCTAACCAAGGGCTATTGCAATCTGTTGTGAATTAGCATGGACGTTTATGGAGCTATGTTACTTCTTTATTTGAATAATTTATTGTAAGGTTTTTGAAAATGTGAGATATTGTGAGAGGCAGTTAACTTTTCAAACATAATTTTTTATTCATAGAAAATATAACGAATATATTGTTATCACAATGAAAATATATGAAAAAACTTTTGCCAACATTGCGACAAATTAGCCGGCAAAATGTAAAGGCTGTAAATTAACTTTCATATCTTTAAAACATTTTGATGGGAAATACCAATGCACAAAGAAACGGCAAGAAAGATGCTAAGGAGCATTACCTTTTTACATATTCGATCAATATGACAAAAGGCAATGGATAATAAATGACAGAAAAAATACAGAAACGTTGTCTACGCTTTTGATGGTGTTCCGAAACAAGTTTTTATTAATCGTAGTGTTCGTTTACTCAGTTAGAAAGCCCTATATATCGATATTTACCAAGCGCAACCCTACAACTACCTGGGACACTCAATCAGCACAATAACATGAATCTTGTTCTTATCATTGTAAAGAGGAAGTTTTAAATTGAATTGCAATCATCTTAAATTACTGTCGACTACAAAGCAATGGTAAAGTTTGTACAGTGCTAACCTCCCGTTTAAGAAGCACTAAATGAGATATGCCGGACTGTTGTTGAGTAAGTAGATAGTTTGCGGCCTGGCTAGATAGAAAACATCGTCTCTATCCATCTCTACGGAATGGCATTCCAATGAAGCAGATGTTTTCTATTCTTCTACCTTCGATTTCCGTTCGTAGGCTGAGAGCGTGGCTTCATTCAGTTCTGTTGTAAGCAACATGCTTAACAGCAGAATTTTCAAAAGTCGTTGGACTTTTAAAAAAATTTGCGGCTAAAGTTAGGCGAAAGAAGTTAGACAAGTGCAAAGTACTTATTCGCTATGTAAGCTGAAAGGCCGTAGTTTGCTAATATGTATTACTGAATGTTAATCGCTTGCTTGCAAAAATGTGAGATTGAATTGAGCTTAAAATATGAATTGTAGAACGAATTTCGTAAATATTTTGGAAGCAGACTAAAACTATGCAAAATTACAATTGTTGAAAATTTTAATTTGGAAGAAAACTAGACAGAATAAAATCAACGTTAATGAAATTAACAATTTACGAATATCGCTTGACAACATTTTTCAATAACACATTATTTTTCAGAATATTATTAGAATATAGCTTGCCACAATATAAACATATCCATTTAGTACTGTATATTTCTTCAGATATGTATTGAAGCAATAATATCCGGTCGATGGCTTTTCTGCTATTTTCGTAACACGAATACGCACGATGAAAAGTAATAGACCTGAACATCTTCAGTTTCAATTGGTAACCTGGCGATTGCTAAGCCTCATTTAATTTCACCTTCCTTCTAATTTCCTGGAAAAAATCGTGCGATTTTATTATTCCAAAAGGACATTTAGCACTTCCATCACGAAGCGATATCCATTTCGAACGCAATGGCAAATTGGGTTCAAATCCCCGCTGAATGTATTTTAAAGCTAGCTCTTCCCCAATTTTTAAGGGTAGTAGCCGTGTGATCTGTAACTATTTAAAGAATAAATTTATTTCAACGCCTTAGAGAAGTACGTTTTTACTACTTTATCTTTTATAAAAAGTTTTAAAAATTATTTTGTATTCAAATAGATGCAAACGTACTTAGAACCATCGAGTAATATTACTAGTCGTTGTGAATCCGATGAAAATTAAACAAGCCAACGTTTACTGAATCAAAATAACACAGCCACCCTTAAACACTACAACGAGCATCTTTGCAAAATTCAGATGTTTATTTGGTAGGCGGTACCGTTGCCCATTATGTCCAGCCACTTCGGAAGCGGGAAAACTCATTTCGTCAGGAATATGAATTTATGAAGTATTCGCATTTAAACACTTTGTCCGACAATGCGTACAAACACAACAGCCAGCAAAATGGCTCAAATCAAATTTTATCGCTTGTCCCTCGAGTCCTGTAACACAGCAGATACCAAGCAGTTGAAAGCCTGTTCAGAAAAAAAAATGTTTTTTTCCACGAGACAAATAAGGCCCCAACGACTAATTTAAGTTTGAAGGTTTTTAAGGTAGGTACGCACAGAAAAATGCTGCAGATAAGTGGGTGGCTTATTTAGAGCAAATCATTTTCTGTCGGAAAATTTCCATCTGCTTTCGTGTCGTTACCGATTCTTAGCTCGTTTTTCTTTTCGAAATTACTTGGCTTTGACAAAATTTTATGCAAGAGTGATAGTAAAAGAAACAATGAGTCGCAACGCTAGAGGGTGGAAAATGAGAAAAGTTTGAATAAATACTAAAAGCGCAATGTATTTTTGAATGGAGTGGGCGCTCGTCAATTCACCTGGAGCCCTGGCAGATACTGGTCGAGTTTGAGTTGTTAAGACTATTTGGTTTTTCTTCATTTTGAAGGAGTCACCGTTGGCTCACTATGCAGCATGTTTGGAATATACGTTCATTGGCTTACATATATTTGAATGAGTTGTGGGAAAAAAATAACGGCTCGAAAAAAATGGAACATTTTGCAGCATTTTAATATGGCAAATGAGTGTTTCGGCAGAACTGTTTAAAGAAGTTGTATTCTTGTTGGTACGTTAAATGCAGAGGTAAATAAAGAAAATAAGCCAGGAGAAAAATGTTAATAGCAATAAACTCACAATGGCTGCTCTTTGACCATAAGAAGCTTCACAATCCGCATGTGTGCCTCTGCGACGTTGATGAAAAGTGAGAGCAAAAAGTGTGAAATTGATTAATTTAACCATTAGCTGCACAAGCTGGGCAATACTGTTATCATATCTGAGAAGAAAATGCATAAGTTAAACAAGGGTAAGTTAAACAAGGGTATTCAAAAGTAACATAAAATTAGAATTTCAATTCCAATTGAAAATGGTTATTGTTTTAACTGCAAAAAATGGAAACACTTTTAAATTTAAATAAACGTGTGAGTAGCAGCTTATAAACTGTGCACGAGACCAAAAAATGCTTGTTGAACACTTCGTGCTGAAGGAACAAGGAACGAACAGGATTTCCTGAATCAATTTATAGGACGGAGAATACTCTTGCATAAATGTACTTCATTTTACGTAAAATCTACACCACTCCGCAAACACTACACACTTGAAATGATATGCATGTGCCCCTAGAAAACTGGTACCATGGATCCAACAAAACAACTAAGTCGTCACTCCCTTCAGATGATAAAAAAGGTAACTTGTTCCCTAGCCATCCTCTAATAATTTACAAGAAATTGAGATTTTTCTGCGCTTCCAGCACTCAAAACCTTTTTGGCTTGCTGCGGCCAATCCTACGGACGAAAATTGATTATGTTATAGCTAGAACTCCACCGCGAGCTCTCACTGGACTTAATTATTTTTTTTATTCAATCGATTTTGGGTGCAGACTTTTTCTGCCACTGTTGCCTATCCGTCGACTTGGCAAATGATATCCTTTTGTATTCTTTAACTTCCTTTTCGACCAAACCTACGAACACATCGAACAAACTTAGCGGTTTGAATGGGTTACTCACGGATACCTTCTCCAAAAAACTTCATGCCATCATATTCAACACAAGGTTCTCCTAACACTGCAAATCCAAGGCATCATACTACACCTTGGCTACTACCCCTCTACTGATGTCGTGACCACGCCGAGTAGCACCCGATGAGCTCGCGGCTGTTACCAAAGAATTTGATTTCTGGCTACAGCATGGTATTACTCTTTCTTGCTACAGCATGGTGGTACAACATTATTAACAGCAACTGGTCTTCTTGACTCGGCACGGAGAGTGGTAGCCTTCCGGCTATTACAGACAACTTAACGCCATAGCTGCTCCAGATAGATATTACATCCCCATTATTCAACACTTCTGTCATGCACAAACTATTATTGCTAAGTATTCCAATGCAAATTAAGAAAAGTTTGCGCTGAATTTTGGTGGCTTTCCTTTCTATTTCAAAGTCCTATCCACGGTTATATATGCTCTGCATTGCAAATCAATCTTCTATACAATAGATCTAATTAAGAAATACCATCGAATCCCTGTCGAGCTAAAGGATATCCCTTAAACGAAAAACTGCACACCCTTGGGACTCCTAGGGTACACTCGAGTGAATTGCGAACTTTACAATAGGGCATAATCGGTGCACCGGTTTATCAAGGAAGTCCTAAGCGGTCTGAAATTCCGTTTCATCTACCTCGCTGACGTGAAAACTGTTCCACGTTTTGCTGATAATCTTATCATTATCAACCTGCAAAGCGTAATTTCCTTCAACCTTCAGCCAAATTTTGTGATTCTATTTTTTTACCGAAAGGCATTCCGTTACTGTAACTTGTACATATTGAACTGTACATATTGAGTTTGGCAGTTTTTGCGGAGTGCAGTCAAGAATTCTGTGGTAAAATGTGTGTAGAGAGATAGAGCGTTAATATTTGGAACAGAAATAGGAAAGTGTAAACTTTAAATCCGCTTTCGTGTGAATGACTACGAAGGAGTCCCACCGATGCCCATGGTTTTATTTTTGCGTCCATAATATATTTTCTTCGTTGATTTTTTCGAAGTTTATGTCCGATAAGTTCGTTACTACATACAATAATAAGATTAATTGTAAAATAATAATTATAGATTGATAAAATCAATGTTGTAACTATATTTGTCCTTGTATACGGTATTTTCAATTTTTCAATATGGCAATATTAGAGGTCGAAGAAATATACTGCAAATTCAGAGACAGGTTTTGAGCGATTCAACAGATCTTTTGAGGATTCTGGAAGCAAGGTTTCTGCAGCTCTTTCGTTTCATCAAAGAAGGAGCTCGTAAGTTTTTGAAGGAATTAAGTGCTCTCAAAAAATGAAAAAAAAAATTAAGAAGAATCATGTTCCTAAAACTGTGAGGATGTATCCCCTATTGCATTCTTGTATGGCTGGTACATTCCCTGCAGATTTTGGCCCCGATTATATCTTCGCAATTAGTAAAACCACATAAAACCAGGTTGCGTTAAGTGCTCAAAACTGGTATTTATATCAAAATATATCCAAATATCCAAAATTATAATCAAAATAAATAATAGCGATAAAAGTAATAAAAACAAACGTAATTTATTTATTGTCAATAACAATATATACACAATGCTGCTGCTTGATTACTATTTACCATATTTTAACAAATTTAATATCATTTAATTAAGCTTCCACGTCCCATTTCCTAACCGACTTTTGTCAACGACGAAAGTTATCGTAGTAACAAATATTTTCTATGGCCTGATACAGGCTTAAAAATGGAAATTGAAAATAATATAAAAATTTCGAATCGATCATATTATCATTTTTAAAGACGACCATTCGAAATATCGGAAGTGACTTTGGAATTTTTTCGTATGCTCAATATGGACACCATTTGCAATAAACAATTCAACAGTTACAGTCGGAAAATCTTAATTAAAAATCTCCAACCAGTTCCGCTCTCATGTCTACGGATATGTTCTACCGAAATTGTCACAATTTCGCAGGGTGAATCGACTCAGAGCGCGGACACTGGAGCATAGGGTTGCCGAAACGGATTCAATTAGACGTAGACGTGTTGGTAACAAAATCGACCAACCAACAACGGAAGGTTCTTTTATCCTTCCATCAAATTAGAAATGACACAGCCACCCGCAATTTACTCCATGCAGCACAAATTGCCGACATGATTATTTTACTTAATTATACTGATTCGTATGTATGTGTGTGTAAATGCTGAGAATGTCCATCTCTTCCGCAACGGAAGCATCTGGGTGATGTTGGCTGTGGTGATGCTGACCTCACACTGAACTCGGAACGGCAGTCAACGATGCCAACAGGTAAAATAGGGAAGTTCAATTTTGTGTAATTTACTAGATGGTTTCTATTAGGGTTCTTACCCATGTCGTAATTTCGGGTTTTATTATTTGAAAGTGTGCTTGCTTGCGGAATTGCAGATATAAATAAATGTTTTTGATGATATGGTAGTTGATAGGATGTTCATTCTTATTCAAAAGCTACAGGAGTTGAATAACAGGACAAATAAAGAATTCTGAAAAAAACAATCTTTTATAGATAGTTAATTATCAATGCAGAATGTCCCTTAAAAAATATTCAATTATAGTAAGTCCTCAAGGTATGTTTAAAGAGCTTTTATAAATGAGAATAAATTGAAATACAGCGAGACCTTAGAATGTTGGTGAACTCTGGTTGGAAAAGGTATAATAGTCTACTCCATAAGTAGTTTAATTATCATGAAGTGATGTAATTTTCAAGATTTATCTTGACTGAAATTTTCAGATCCAAATAGCAATTTTCAGACATCTATATTTGGAATACAAGTGCAGGTTCATGTATTTATATAGATAATATTCTTTTCTATTCAGTTCGATTCATAAGTTGATATACAGACGACAATCAAAAGCAGAGAAAACGCGAAAAAAATTAAACTCCTGCATCGTCACATATAACAACAAATAGTCTGCGAAATCGATGCAGGATCTGACGACTACTTGTGCCAAGCGTGGCAGGGGACGTATAAGTGATGCATTGAAAGCAAACATAAGTACGGACACTTGAACGTGACAAAGATGTCAAGCAATGAACGTGATGAGGCTTTTTTCATTCTTCCTCAGTAGTCCTTAATAGGACATGGGATTTGTTATGATTTCCTTTTATATCTTCATCTTGGCGTCAAGCGCCGCCAAGCAGTCGGATATGTTCATGCCTATAAGAGACATCTTCGACGTCGACACGAGACACTCGACTTCTGCAGCGCAAACCTCAAGGGTTCGCCATTCTTTAGTCTCATCGCTATCACCTTGTGTATTTTCATGCTCTATCAAAAGATCATTACTAGTGGTAGGGTTGCAATTTGCTGACATTTTTTTTTCATCATATGATTCTTCGTCACATGCATCATACAGACTTTGTGCATTCAAGAAGAATATAATGGAAGAATATGCCATACTTTTTTTTTTGTCAATTTGGCGATGTTTGATGAGGTAATCAGTTTATTTCAATTTGAACCAGCAATCGTTCATTATTTACGTAGCTTTTTTGCAAACAGAACTGATTTAGTGCATGTTTGTAAGGATCTTCAGTTTTTCGAATGAAATAATTCATGTTTTAATTCAATTCATCATCATCGGGGCACTACAGCCCGAATCGAGCCTTAGCCTCCTTAATACGTCGCCTCCAATCGTCTCGGTTCAGTGACCGCGTCCTCCAGTTCGGTGCTCCCAAAAGTGACCTGCTGTCAGCATCTATCGAGTCCTCCCATCGTTTGCGTGGCTTACCGACTGGCCTGGCTCCGCTCGCTCGCCCCTTGAGAGATCGTTTGGGGATTCGATTGTCGGTCATTCGTTCGACGTGGCCAGCCCATTGTAGTTTTTGGAGTCGTATGACGGTAGAGACTTCCGGCTCGTCATACATGGTATACAGCTCGTTGTTGTATCGGATTCGCCATCCATCTTCTTCCCGTATTGGACCGAGGATTCTTCGCAATACCCTTCTCTCAAACGTATTCAAGGCTTTTTCAGATGCCTGGGTCAGCGTCCAGGTTTCACTTCCGTAGCATAGCACAGGTCTAATAATTGTTTTATAGATGCGGAGCTTCGTATTCCTGTGTACGCATCGAGATTTTAAAGTGGGAAGTACCGAAAAGAATGTCTTATTGGCTAATTGAATCCGTCGTTTGATTTCGTCAAGCTCATTCCCATCCTTCGAGAGGTTCGTCCCTAGGTATACGAAGTTGTCTACATTTTCAAGGTTATAGTCCCCTATCGTTATGTTTTGTCTTATTGGCGTCCTTTTCCTTGATTGAGTCATAACTTTAGTTTTCTGTTCATTAATTTGAAGACCAACTTCCTTGGCGGTTTCGTCTAGAGCTACAAATACTTCCTTGGCGTCGTTGAATGAACGTGACATAATGTTGATGTCATCAGCGTAAGCTACTAGCTGTGTCGTCTTAAATAATAAAGTTCCTCTCGTGTCAACGGGGATTTTTCTGATGACATACTCAAGCGCTAAGTTAAAGAGTACCGGAGCTAATCCATCCCCTTGTTTTAACCCCGTATTCGTCGCAAACGAGTCGGTCATATTATTATGAATCAGCACTTGTGACGTGGAGTCGGTCATTGTCATTTTCACTAGTCGTACCAACTTTGCTGGGATTCCGAACTGCAGCATGATGTTATATAATGCAGTTCGGTTGATGCTGTCGTACGCTTGTTTGAAGTCGACGAATATTTGATGGACATCAATGTTGAATTCCCAGCATTTTTCCAAAATTTGTTTGACCGTAAATATTTGGTCAGTTGTCGATCTTCCACGTCTAAAACCACCTTGATATTCACCAAGAATTTTCTCAGCGTGATGGGAAATCCTTAACTCTAAAATTTTTGTCAAGAGCTTGTATGACGTACAAAGTAGTGATATGCCCCTGTAGTTTTCGCATAGCAGTTTATCTCCTTTCTTGTGAATGGGACATATAACGCTTTTTCGCCACTCATCCGGCATCGTTTCTTGTTGCCAGATGCCTGTCACCAATCCATGGACTGCCCTTAAAACGGAAATCCCGCCTGTCTTCAGGAGCTCCGCGGGGATACCATCGATGCCCGGTGCTTTGTTGGGTTTCAAGCGGTCCATGGCCTGTCGGACTTCATCCAGTGTAGGGGGGTGAGATGAGGCACTGTCAAGGTATGTGCCCATTAATGATGGTGATTCGTCGGGTGCGGGGACATTTCCATTCAGCAGTTGCTGGAAATAGGACGCCCATCTTTCCTTCACCTGTTCTGACCCACTTATGATGCTTCCATCGGCAGCCCTACATAGGCTAGTTCGTGGTTTAAAGCCTTGCTTTAAGTGTCTCACTACTTTGTACGCTTGTCGAGTGTTGTTAGCCATAAAGTTGTCATTCATGTTATTCAGCATGGTGTCAAAACACTTTCGTTTCTTACGTCTAATTATTCTATTTGCTACTCTCCGAAGATCGTCGTATTTTTCTTTCTTGGCTCTAGTCGGTCGTTCAATGTGGATTTTGTAGGCCGCATTCTTTTCATCCAACGCGGCTTGACATTCTTCGTCGAACCATTCATTTCTGCGTTGCCCGGCTGTATATCCCACTACTTTTTCGGCTGCTGCGTTCACTGCGCTTTTGATAGTAGTCCAAACTTCGTTGATAGACGTGGTGTTAGGCGTGGAAGCTAGTTCCATATCCAGAGCAGATCTATATTCGGCTTCCATCGTCTTATTTCGAAGCTTGTCGACATCGAACTTGCGTCTTGAGCTTGCTCTGGCTTCATGCGACAGTGATATTCGACATCGATATCGAGTCTTGACTAAGTAGTGGTCGGAGTCGCAGTTGGCTCCACGGAAGGTTCGCACATCTAAAATACTGGAGGCCCACCTTTTCTGAATCAGAATATGATCGATCTGATTAAAGGTGTGGCCGTCCGGGGATGCCCATGTCCTTTTATGGATGTCACGATGCGGGAAGCACGTGGAGCTTACGACGAGATTTCTGCTACTCGCAAAGTCGACCAGTCGTTGTCCATTGTCGTTGCATAGGTCGTGAAGACTAAATTGGCCGGTGGTTCCGCGGTGTGCTTCCTCCTTTCCAACCTTTGCGTTGAAGTCGCCCAGCAGGATTTTCACATCATTTGATGGCAGAGAATCATATAGCCTTTCCAGAAGGTTATAGAAATTATCTTTCAATGCCTCCTCCTTATCTTCAGTAGGGGCATGAACGTTAATGAGCCAAACGTTAAAAAACTTTGCACGAATGCGGATCGCACACAATCTTTCGTTGACAGGCTTGAAGTCGATTATTAGCGGTTTCATTTTTTTGTCCACGACGAAGGCCACTCCAAATTCGTGATTTCCCGATGACTTCCCGCTTTTGAAGATTGTGTACGATCTCATGTCCATAATCTCGGCACCAAACAGTTTCGTTTCCTGGACAGCGAGAATGTTTATTTTGTAGTGAGTGACTTGTTCCAGGAGGGCTTTGATGGCCCCCGGTCTGTACAGGGTTCGCACGTTCCAGGTTCCAATAGAGTAGTCCATATTACGTTTGCGTGGTCGTTTCCGTTGATCCAATCCAAATATCCGAGGCGAAGTATCAGGTTCCTGAATAAATGAAGTTTTACGGGAATGGGTTATTGGCCCATTGCCCAACCCCCAACCTGGAGGGCCAGTCTGGTTAATGTTCCCGATTTAAGGCGCGGGAAACTCGCCTTCACCCTCCTTCGTTGGCAACATTCATGATCTGAAATGTCATGAAGGCTCCCGGCAGCCACCCGATGTGAGATTGTAAAATCACATCTTCGGGGAGGTCGAAGGTAGGATTCAGTAGCAGAGCTGTAGATGTTGTTTCCAGCAGGCATTTCTCGGGATTTCAATTGCTTCTTCGGTAACCAAAACCCGATGACGCCCCCGTGGCCTATGCTACCATTTGACTGCCTTTAATTCAATTAATTGAACTTATTTTACTCAAAATGATATATTAAGCGATAAAAAATTAGTATGAACTATTTTAAAAAAAAGTTTCCGGGGTAAATAATTCAAATAGATAGAAATAAACAATGCTCATCGATTAGCCCTATGTTTGATTGCAACCGCTTGTTAATTTCTTATTCCAATTCTGAAATATTTCAGTCAAACATTTTTGATTCGATAATAACACATCATTTCGCACACGAAAAACTACAACAGGCACTTATCACCCTTTCGCGCTGTGGCCTAGTTGGCAAAAAGCAAATGATCGCGAAAGTGAAATAAATCGACTATCATCGTAATGCTAAGTAGTACATCCACATTTATGTGTACATAAATACAAATAGAGTCCTTCCCCTCTTTTACATTAATAATCTGTAAGAATTACTTTACTTATCAAAATCTAACATGCACAAAAAGATTTATCACTCTTCTATTCAAAAGTACCCTTACAGAATGAATGCCATAATTTTCATTTTGTTAGCTTCAACTAGATTTCCACCTGCCAATTTGTGCTTCGCCAAGAACTTACCCACCTTTCGGGAAATTCTATTCAATTCATCAAATTCGATCAAATGACAGCCTTACAACAATAATAGTTTAAATTCGAAATACGGACAAGTCTGACGAAATCCATTTTCAAGTTTCTACGCTACATGACAGCCACACGCTTGGAAAACTTCACCCTTTCTTTTTCCGTAAGGAATTCACACTATTTGGTCCCTAATGTGTCTACGAGCGAACGTAAGTGATTGCAAGGATTGAATTTTTCGTTACGCCTTGCGCGTTCATATTGGCATGTCTTGTGTGAATTTGCCTAAGCCGCAAGGATCTGCATGTCTGTCAAGCGGAGATTTTCTTCTGAAATAGCTTAGGAACAAAATCACTGGGGATGTGTGTTGTAGCTCCGTATCCAGAAGAACATACAATACATACGTATCTACGTTAACATGCGAGAGGTTACCGATATTATGGATGGTGACGGTGTGCATCAATATTGGGTGTAAGTAAAAAACCGAAACCGCGCATACAGATGCCGGGAGAAATTACGACCTTATTTTGTGTCCTATTGAAATATTTTCATTTTTCTTTGGCAACAGTTCGCGAACATCATTAGAATTTATTGTCGTCGTCCGCGTTAGCGAATGGGGCGGATATACGCATATGTACGTGTTGCGAATATAAGCGATTTTATGCGCTTTGGGGATTTTCGCGTTATTTTGTAATATGATGATCTCGCGAAATTGACTTAAATCTTTTTTATTTTTTCCAGCTAGTAATTTTTATGAGATATATTCTTCTTCAGTGCAGTGTCAATCTAATCTATTAAATCGATTCGACTTTGTAGCGTATTTTTATGGGATTATCTGCGAAATGATTTATTATCATCTCGAAATGAATACATTTTGCAAATCATCGGCGTTCTTCATTACAGAATAAAATACTGTTGATGCGAGGAGAACAATCAATTCTTGATGATCTGTTTTTAATACATATGTGTACAACACATCACTGACATGCTTGTGCAATGGCAACATGTTTCGCGAAAACACAATTTCTCATTCCATTCGAAAGGTACTTTCTATATCCATTTCGATTCGAACGGTTCTTTCACATGTCGATCCCTGAAAGCCTGTGTTTGTGCAATAAAATAACATTTTTTTCTTCTTTGAATATATTCTGATAATCAACTCTCAATGTATGTATTTCGCACACGATACAACGATTTAATGTCCTGTCTGGAGCTTCCCAACTGACATGTAATCCGGTCGTCTTGAATTTCCTCACTAATTAGATTAGCACTTTTTCCGCGCTAGAATTAAGGCGATTGAATGTCAACACCCCTTTAAGCACATTATTCGCTCGGAACAGAAGTCAATGCAGCTCACACGTGACGTGATTCGAGACTTCCTTTTTGAATGTAACTGTCTACTCACTTGTATGCTTGCCACGTTGTAACGGTACGGACCACATGCTTATACTCTTTTCCGATGGAAATATTTCACCCTTTTTCGTTTGCTGAATGTGTCCCCATTTGCAATAGGCAATTTCGAATCGCACTTGAACTTTAAAATACGCTACTGAGAGGGAACTGTACACACGCTACTAATAGGCGTATCAAGTATCGAATGAGGTATTAGCATGGATCTATTCCTATAGCAGAAAATTGATATGATTTTCAGATATATTCGCAAAATATTTTCTCAGATTATTAGCCTGAGCGAAAATATCGGAAAAAATGGTTCACAAATAATCGACATTTATTGATCAAATTTATATATGTGCAGTTCTAGATGGAAAATATAGAATATTTTGTGAATCTGATTGATAGCGGGAATAAATTCAAACGTGTTCCATAAAATAAAAGAGTATTTCATAATTCCTGCGAAGTAATTTTCAACCAAAATTTGAACCGTTTGTTCACAAACATTTTAGTATTAATTTTGAAACTGCAGCTAGTTGAAAGCTCACTCATGATTATGTTATTTCGATTGGGAGCCCATCTTTTTATTGATACTTGTAGGCTGGTTAAAGAGAAAGTTGATCCTAGAAAGTGCTTACATAAAATGTTTTATTTGCTTGTTATAATTGTTATGATTTCATTCTTAAATGACAAAAATGGCGGGACCCACAAAAGTAGAGCCGCCGTTGGAACAACCGACTCATTTTTAGCTGAAAACAACGTGTAGGGTTTCATTTACCTGATTAGACTTTTAATGGGTGGAAGGTGGTTTCGTGTGATCGTTTTCTTTCAAGAGGCTATGACCGGAGGAAGTTAAAGAAAAACTACTCTAGATCATCCAAAATTTAGTTCTATAGGAACTAGCGCGTGGATTCTCAGAAAATTTATATTTGTCCACAACTTATGTATATCGCTATATATAAACACTAGACCTTCCTTATCTGCCAGTTGACTCATTTATTGACATAGGGCATGGCCACGTCAAAGCGAAGAGAGTGTCGAATCACGAAATAGGTTTGGAGCGATCTCGTCACTACTATAAGGCGCGTCCAAAAAGTAAGTGCACTAGATCTTTCACGACCAGTTAGTTACGTTGTCATGTAGCTTCCCAACGGAAATCACTGTAATGCATTCCGGACAGAATTCATGAAGGAAAAATTCTTAGCAATGGAAATGTAATCTGCTTGCCAGGGCTTTTCCAAAAGTCTATGACTGGCCAATAAACATCACTCGCAGAAATAAGGGGAAAAGAACTCGCGAGCATACATAGGCTATGGGTAATGTGCTATATAAATATATATATGTGCTGTTGTACGACGATTAGGGTGGCTTATCACAATACATATCAGCCATCGCTTGTTTATTCCATCAGACCATTCAGCCTAATTCAAGCAGACTTAATTGAACTTGGTGGTGATGCCAACCTGCGGTAGGTATCACCACTAGCGAAACGAAAAAATTATAAATTTGGCAAATTCTGACGCTGCGAAAATTTCGGCCGTCGGCATTGTGGGCATTACCATACAAAACAGTGCATTCTAATTTTTTGACAGCGGCTTTTATCGGCCCAATGCGAAAAATCGTTGTACTGTGATTCAGGCAATTTCCAATGAGCGTCACAATCACTCAGCATGCAATAACCACACATTCCGCGTCATGCAGAGGTACGATCGGCCGCCGGCCAAAGCTTCAATTCGTATTTATCCTAGATGACGGGAATACAAGAATACGATGTTGGGCTTTTTAAAAAGTTCTTTTTATAAAGCTATAAAGCTTAACTATAAAAGTAATAATCAAACTTTCCCATATCTATGCCCTACCAGCCTAGGACATGCAATGTTAAAAGTAAATTAACAGACTATGGATCGGTAACGGTTCCATGCATTACGCGAAAAACTTACCGAATATAAGCCAACGCATTACTCTTCCCGTTGGGTTAGCTCTACTCGTTTCCAACCACTACAAAAAATCATCAGTACGAATAAAAATATGGTCACAGGAACGCTTCGCATGAACGATATCGTTGAAATCTGCCGCCAAGTGTGAGATTCGCAGCGTTATCCGTTATTTCGGTGTGAAGGGAAAATTTCAGTCCGAAGTTATTAACAAGATAAATTGGTTTATGGAGGAGCTATGAATCGTATAAGTGTGTTTAAATGGTATCGTCGATTTGAAAACGGTCGTACTGGTGTAAACGACGAGCAAAGGAGTGAAAGACCGTCGATTTTGACTGATTCGCTTGTTCAATAAATTGAGAAAACTGTTTGTGGCGAATCAAATTGAAGAAACTGTTTGTGGCCACAAATCTCCAGACATCTGCTCCACAATACAGTTACAGAAACACTCAGATTTCATAAACTGTGCGCAAGAAGGCTCGCGAAACAACGGACAAAGAAGCACAAATTGAATCGAACCTTCAAAGAAATTTTGGAGTAGTATTAACTTGAACGTAATCATTTCCTGCACTTTATTGTTACAGGGGATGCAACTTGTATTACTACTATACCTCTGAAGCTAAAAGGCAATTTTCGTAATGGCGTGGCAGCTCATTACTCAATCATGATTTCGACCAAAAAATATCATGACATTCGTGTTTCAAGACCATAAGTAGTTCATTTTGACGAAATTTTGGCCTCATGGTGAAACCATTAAGGCTGCTAGGTATTTTGAAGAAAAATTCAAAACAAGGAAAGCAATAGAAAATAAAGCCGAGGCTTCATCACAGCCGGAAACGTTGCATTTTCTATTTCGCTCTATCCAAGCTGTAGATCTTCAATTCTGCTGTAGCTGTAGATCTTTCTATCTTGGTTATTTTCTGCAGATTTTTTGTGGCGCCATTGAAATTTATCTGAAGAATTACTCATTGATTGTTTGTAAAAGTGGCACAAAACGAAACGATAACTCGATGAGTAGTCCGTGACAATGCAAAGCGATTCTTAGCCAATGGATAAATTCAGCGTCCACTGTGATAAAATTGCCCAAAAACTTTTAATTTTTATGACACGAATGTAAAAAATGAGCTGGACTGATAACATACTGTCGACAGACGAACGAATGAGTGATTGTCGAACACCATACTGTAATCGCTTAGTAATAAAAACAGGGTTGATACAGTGTCGCACGATATCGTTGGCAATTCTGTGCGAAAATGTGTACAGTGGTAAATAATCGGTGCATATTAGATAAATTTTAACTATAAAAGTAATAATCATTTTTCTAACATGTTTCTAATTTTTAAACTTAATGATGCACAAATGAGCATATTCCGACTCGCTGGTATCGATGGCTAATCTTGTTGCTTCCTAGTTTTAGCCTCAGCAAAGGTTCTGCGTCGTTGAATAATAAATGGACGTTGACGTGATTGCACCCCGATAATGTTCAGTATCATTAAAGTAATGACTAATTTTACGGCTCTTTTCTGTACTGCTGGGCAGCATAATGTCCATTTCGGTGACATGCAGCATATAACTGGCGCTCATTAGCGTCGCGCTCGAAACTTCGGACATGCTAAAGATGACCTGCGACGGGCTGTGACTGTATGAGAGATATGCATTGATATCAGTTTTAATTTCAACATTTTCACGAATGTAATTTATTGGCATTTTAATGGATGAGCGCCATCAGAATGCACGAAACGAGTAATAAAGTGACAAAAAATCAATATTCGCATGAAACATTCTTGAGTGCTCGGGCTAGCTTTCCTCAGAATAAAGGATGGTGTTGAATTAATTTAAATTTTCTGGTAAAAATGCCTAATTAACAATTTTTCACCAAAACATGCTGCATACAATATTTCGCTTCTTAGATGTCTGTGAAAATAACCAAATCGCAAATGATTATTTGAAGAAACGCTACCCAAATTAGTATTTTAATTCCTTTACTGTTATTTTCAGGGTTCATCATACACATGGGCCATTTTGTTTAGTGAAATCCGCATCCTTCACCATCTAAGCCCCCATAATCTCTCAAAATCATGATCTTCGTGCGAATTGAAATGTGTGGGAATGCACGACAGGTGAAAAAGTTACGATCCTGGTCTGCACGGCTCTTTATGGCTACGTCAATTACTCGAATGACTGTCATTAGTGCATGCGTGGAAACAATACCAGACTCCATCTAATCCAGCAACCACACTGAAAAAAATCCACATAGCGCCCAGAGCCATGTAACATAGCGCATTATTTATGGCCCCATACGCCATGTACATAGTACTCTGAGCCATGCAATATGGCTCCCAGCGCCATAATGTCAGAATCTACATAGCGCGTGGTGCCATGTTACATGGCGCAGCATTTATGGTGCCACACGCCATGCACATAGTACCCTGAGCCATGCAGTATAGCTCCCAGCGCCATAATTACATGGCGCAGAAATTATGGCCCCACACGCCATATTACATGGTGCCATGAACCATGTAATATGGCTCATGGCACTACAATTATAACTCGCAGCCATGCTGTGTGAGGAGATGTATAAATGTCAGCAAGCTTCTTGAAGTTATTTATCCCTCGGGAATTTTCAGTTCGGAGCATCGAACTGAGAAGACTCGTGGCGTTTTGTTCGATGTGAACTGGAGCATCTTCAGATGCACTGAAAAAACACATAGCGCCAGAAGTCATAATTTATAGACTTCTGGCGCCATGTACATAATCGATTTCACATAGCCCTCCATAGCCCTTATAGCCCTCCACGCCATGTACTATAGTCCTCCACGCCATGTACTATAGTCCTCCACGCCATGTACTATAGTCCTCCACGCCATACAGTATAGTCCTCCACGCCATACAGTATAGTCCTCCACGCCCTACAGTATAGTCCTCCACGCCATACAGTATAGTCCTCCACGCCATACAGTATAGTCCTCCACGCCATACAGTATAGTCCTCCACGCCCTACAGTATAGTCCTCCACGCCATACAATATAGTCCTCCACGCCATACAGTATAGTCCTCCACGCCATACAGTATAGTCCTCCACGCCATACAGTATAGTCCTCCACGCCATACAGTATAGTCCTCCACGCCATACAGTATAGTCCTCCACGCCATACAGTATAGTCCTCCACGCCATACAGTATAGTCCTCCACGCCATACAGTATAGTCCTCCACGCCATGTAATATAGTCTGCCACGCCATGTACATGGCGTGGAGGCCTATGTACTTTTCGCCATGTATTATGGCGTGTGGCGCCATATTTTATCACAATCCCTAAATCGACTATGTACATGGCGCCAGAACTCTATAAATTATGGCGTCTGGCGCCATGTGTTTTCTCAGTGCACAAAGACACCACAATCTGTAGCCCCATATCGTGAACTGGACGGGAATACTTTCACAAAATACCGGTTAATAATTCATTTCGGTAATAACTTTATGGAGGCCTATCCGGTCATGACAATGTCTACCCCCCGTTGAGCTTGACACCAGATCTAGTAGCCTGCATTCTGAAGCATTCAATTTATCGGCAACATAATTAACATAATTGGACTACCTTGTCATACCCTTTTTTATATTTTATTGCATTTGAATGATAAGGTAAAATTGTTGGTGTGCCTGTCTACTAAGCTTCGGACGTTGACGACAATGGCTTGGTATCCTGAGTAAATACGTGAGACAGTCGCAATAGTCATATAAATGCTGAATCCTTTTTTTAAATTTCGAAAAGTCCGGCTATAAATTACCCTGAAAGTTTTGGGTAGAAGGATACGAGATAATATAAGCTCTTCAGTGAGTTTTGACTTTTTCGGACGGGAAATTCTCGGTATCTACTTAACGAATTTTTCGAACTTTGCTTAATTAAAAATTTATCGTGGCATTTTAATGAAAAGCGGGAATTTCACTGATAGTAATAATTCTTTCTCAGAATACAAGTGTTTTCGATGCTGCAATCTATAGGCTGTAACATAAAAAAAATTTCATTTTGAATTCAGCGAAAACTTTGTTAAAGCAGTAATAGGATAGCTGCCATTCAGAACAATGAAGCTTTAAAAGATAAAAAATGCACGATCCGAAAAAGCAAATTTTTTTTCAACACTTTTTAGTAAGAGTGAATAACGTCAGCATCAGTTATTTTCTCTCTCTCGAATTTATCAATTCTACTACACTTTTAAACTAAGATGGAACACAGTTCGACTTTGTTTTTGATAAAATAAAAATAGATATCTAGAAAAAACTAAGAATTGTATTGAAAAAATTTTGTGCTCTTTCATTTTCTACAAAAATCTTTGGTTGTGCACGTTTATTACTGAATTAAACAGTTGAAGTACAAAAATAAACTTTGCTTTTGGTGATAAATCACAATAATTGATTAATTCTTCGATAAGAATTGCTGTGCGAAATATATAGCGGCCCTTGCTCATCATCCCGGCAACAAACTGGTAATTTAAGGCTCTGAAAAGAATGTAATCACTGATTTTGATTTTCTTTTCCGCATTATTAGTATTGTCATTCTACGAGTGCTGAGATAACTTCGAGTTGATTAAGATGAGTTGCCCCGCGAAAAAGTTTTTTCGCGCATCGATTCGCAATTAAATTATTAAATAGCTTTCATTCAGCTCTGGAAGAAAGATTTGTCACTAAATTATAAAAACGAATTAAGATTTTTTTTGCTTGTTTTTCAGGAAAAACATTGCTTCACTTTATGCAAACAGAGACTTAAGAATCGTTAAATATTTTTTTGTGATTGTTTGTTTTGTGATGGTTTTGGGGATGGAATAATTGTGTAGTTTTTTTTCATCACTATTCTACTTTGGCAGCATTCGCAATCGCCAAAAGAGTTGTTGTAGTTGTACCACATGGTCGCGAGTAGCGTTTAAGTGTAACGACATGTTGGTTTATGATTCGCAAAGTGCCAAATTTCGACGAAGAGCTTGTTCAACTCTCAGACGGCTTTTTTAAAAAACTTGACATTTCAAAAGTATGAAGTTCATCTTAAAGTGTGAGTCGAATACCCAAGGAATGTGAGATTCAATGATGACTTCCAACTGATGACCTCGGATATCCAGTTTGGTCGTATAATGAGCAGCTACCACGTGCCTTCTTACCTCACTAACGTCTAGACAGGTAGTTTCAAACATGCTGAGATGCCGTGCCAATTATGTTTTGGCAGATTATCTGTCTTTCTCTCACTCTGTCATCTCTAGCGTTGAAGGTCCGATTGGAAGAAAAAACGTTGCTCAGCTCTGTAGCGACGTAATTGAAAGACAAGTGGAATATTGTCAGAACTTGGTCCAGCAGATGAACACTTTTATATAGAGCTACTTTCTTAAGTAGCTATCGCCCAGTAGATATTGGCTTAGATAAAATATTTTTACCTTATTGGCAATTAAGCTAAGGTTTTATGGCGCGAATGAGTTTTTTTTCATCAGCACGTTAAACCTGTTACCCAACAATCCCCGTTAAAGCTAAAGCGTTCTCGGTGATGCTTGAACAAAAGCGTTATTTTTTCGATTCTCAACTACTCAAAAATAATTTCAATATGCTCCCAGATGAGCATATGAGAGCATTATATTAGATTGCATTCATGACAAATTTACATTTCACGGACGTTTACCAAGAGCCACCAATATATAATATGTATGCCTGTGATCCTACAAACCTTTTATACACTCCGAAATACTTAGCCCATTTTATACATTTGGATATAACTTTTTTTTACGCAGTTCTTGAAATAAAAGTCTCCCTCCCTTCCTTAGCCCGATGAGCTCGTTTGTCGTAATCAACAGCTACGTTTCTCATCCAGTTCTCAACACGATCATTGAAATTGAGTAGAGCCAGTTAGGAATTTTTAAATCTTACAGCTGTTGTCTCACCATAGCATAACCTACCAAAACCACATCTTAAGATGTCGCAAAGCATTTGTAACATTCCAGAGGCCATCTCCTAAAATGGACTCTCTGCTGAGGGGGCTGCAATATTTATGCACACATTTCTCATAGAATTGTCGTATACCAAATTAAGTCTTCTACCTGAATATTTATAGCTGCAACATCCCTGCACAAATGACTGGATTAAAAGTTTAGAATAACTTTGATGTAAAAGTTTAGAATAACTTTGATGTAATCCAATAAATTTTTATTTTTAAAATTTATTTGCCTCCTTTACCTCTGTAACTACGAAAAATTCTTAGAAAAAAAGATATCCACTCATTTTAATTAGTTAATCCACTTTAGGAAATTATTTAAGACGTTACGTCAAAAAGTTTCTGTACCAATAAATAGTAATATCGCGTTTTTCAAACTAGTGCAGTGCTAGACACGCAAAAGCTTAAAAACAAGTATCAACAGTTATTAACAGTTAGTCCTAAGTACGTTGAAATTGTGGGGAGAAACCGGCTCGTTAGTAAGTAAGCCCCGTCCCGGGCGCGCAAAAATTTTAAGCGTTACAGCCAAGCGGTCAACAGTACGGTAAATCAAAGAAAACACTACAACTAAAATATCTATCAGAAGAACTACGAAAAGAATTTATCGTAGCGGTCAGTGAAGGTCTTTGCGAAAACTCACAAAGACAAGGACGCCTACTTCTGGAATCGGGTAGTATTTACAGACTAAATCAAATGCAATATATTTGGATCAGAAGGAAGAAGAAAAGTTTCGCGCACATCGAATAGGAAGTTCAATCCGAAAATTATAGTTTCAACTGTGAAACACGGCGGTGGTAATGTGATTGTGTGGGGGTATATGGCAGCTACGGAAATTGGAAAGCTGCACTTTATTGAAAGAACAATGGATCGGTGGGGCTATTTAAACATTCTGAAAATAAACCTTGAAATAAAATAATAAATAAATATAATTTCTTTCTCCAACAAGGCAACGATGCAAAGCATACCTCCATGATGGTCAAGGAATGGCTCCTATGTAACGTGCCAACGCAGCTGCACAGCCCACCACAGTCACCAGACTTAAACCTCATTGAGCATCTGCGGGATGAATTGAAGCGAAGAATACAAAAAACACACCATAAATAGTAAACAGTAGCTTAAAACCAAACTGGAAGAAGAATGAGATCTAATTGGAGCGGAAAGAACAAAACTTGTGCATTCAATGCCCAGGCGTTTGGCCAGCAAACACTAAGGCTAATGAAAACTCTATAAAATATTAAACTAGCATCGAAAACTTATTTTTTGACTTTTGATTTGTCCAATTTTATATTCATACGGAAACTTTTGATATAAAATTTTAAACAATTTATTAAAGTGAATTACCTAATCAAAATGACTGGACATTTTTTCTTTTCTCTAAATTTTTTGTAGTTGTAAAGTTATGGAAGGTAAATAAATTTTTAAATTAAAAAATTATAGGGTTACATCAAAGCTATTATTGCAAACTAAGAAAAAAAAACAGCTTCGTACGGAGACTTTTCTTTTGGCTAGCTGTAAGCTCAGTTTTCAAAAAGCTGCCATTATCTTTTAATGCTGCTTAAATTCGAGGCTGCAGCAGCTCTTCCAGGAATGTTCTCCTTGTATCAAGCTTACAAAAAGGTATTTCCATTGATGGTATGTCGGACCTGTTTTTCAATTTCAAATTAAAGCAAAAAACAGCCGCCAGCAAACTACCATTAACCATTCGTATAAATGTTGACGAGCGAATCTTCGCCTCCACTTTTAGCGCTTCTACTAGTTGCATTTTGTCTGCCGCATTCTGGTGACCAAAGGGACATTTTTTGACGAGCTGTGAGAACGTTCCCTACTCTAACGTAATAGTTTGGGAACACTGAAACTAGGTTTTTTTTTTTCCTGAGCATCTATCTCCGTGGCTGAAACTTATTTTTCATATATCCGTTCACTTCATTGCGACACGTTTTTTCTCACTTTTTACTCTTAGTTTTGCCCTCTTCAAGTTTGCAGTAGTTCAGGTTTTTTTGGGATTACCAATAGATTAGTTTGCTAGACCGACGCCTCGCCCAGCTTCTCACTATAACTGCTGTATTCCTAGAAGTTATATAAACAGTACTCACTAGCTGAGTTTTCTTTGCCAGCTCCTAGGTTGATGCTTACCCCTGTTCTTTACAACCATGTTTCATTTAAATACTATACTCCATCAATTATTTCCCCTGATTACTCCAAAATCTCTTGTCAATGTCCAGGAGTGTCTTGTGTTTATGTTTACTAAAATAGTGACTACCAAAGTTGATGGAATTTTTTTTCAGCCCATCACTCAAATCTTGCCTGTCAATTTGGATAAGGTAAAAAGTCTTGCTTCAAAATGCATTTGAATCTTTTCTCTGACATGTGTTGTTCCATTTTTTAATTTGGGCTCTGGGGTTATGAAAGAACTGCATAAGCCAATCACCTCCACTACAATGGTGTTGCATATTCCGGACCTACTGTAGGGCCTTAATTTAGGTTGTACTAGAGCGGGCTTTATCCTCACCTATTTGAAAACTAATATTCTAAGAATGAAAATGAAATGTATTTGATTTAGTGATTTGAAGGTTATGTAAAAGGCCTAGCAGTGCAATTTACGACTATGTATTTTTCTGGAAATCATTTTTAACTCGCAATCAATTTTTTTTACCTCGAGCACCGTTCTGGAAACGCCCAAATTTATGCAACCTTCGATTTCACTCCGATGAATACCTATAGTTCTTTATGTTTCTAACAGCGGTTTAATTTTGAATTACATTATTTTTTTCTTATTTTAGTTCATGATTGTAGAATGTAATTTTGCATAATTTTTGACATTTTTCGCAAGTATTCAAATGTGCAATTTTCTTGTGCAATATGTAGAAGCAGCATCGTCTCTGAACAACTGAAAAATAGAGTAATAGATCTTGTTTACAAAGACACGCACTGAAAATCAAAGAGGCAAGATACACACTCCTTTTCAGACATAAACTCGTAGCAATTACAGGCGTTTCAAGCCCAGGATGCCATATTTTATTTGGTATGCTTGTAGTTTACTTTCGGGACTCATGTCGAATATCAACCTCTGCCGGTTGCTAGAAGTTGGTGGTAATGAGACCTCGGAGGTATATTCGTTCATTCTGAATGTGGTCAGATTCGCACCGTTCTTTGATATAATTTGAATAGAGTTAGAGCCTTGAAAGGATAGAGTAAATATGGGATTATTAAATTCACCATAAACATTACTTCCGGATGACAGCTTCATTGAGTTGAAGGAGGGATAAACGGTTGCGTTTTGTGTTAAGGCCTTCAAACTCTTAGTAAATACGAGATATAGTTTTCAGGCTGCCTGAAAACCAAATGGTAAGGTAATTAGATTTAATTGTCAGCTCAACAATGAAATACTCGTATATTGTGGCTATGGAATAGGTATTCCAAACAGGATAAAGTTTTTATTTTCAAGACCCTTATATAATTTATTTGAAGTCTTTGATAACTAAAAACATTTTCAGCGGATGAGCTGAACCGGACAAATTCTGAATGATTTTTATAGTTCACTCCATTCACCGAAAAATCTGTTGAAAATAACAGCCAGCTTTCGTAGTTTAAATCACATTTTCTCTATCGCAAATGGTTTTCTCAGGATGCTAAGAAGTAACACGTATCTGGACCCCAATGTACTAACGAGGTTCGATTGCAACAATCCCTTAAAGTGCCAAATAAGGCCAGGTTACAGTGATGGAAAAAACAATGTAGCCCCTGACATTGTTCAGAAGCTTAAGAGCTGTTCAGGGTACTCTCGTATTTTCGCAAGTTGTTCGTTGTGTCACTTTACCATGTCGTATTTTCTATTCGTTGCAATTTAGCCTGAAAGTGAACTTTACCTTTGCCGGTGCGGTGGCGACAAAAAAATACGCGACCGAAGACGACCGACATTGTGATACATATATATGGGAAACGAGAAACGGCAACGATAAGTAAGTAAACTTTAACCGTCAAAGTTGCAGGCGCTGCAGTGGATGCCGATTTGATACCAAACTTACATTAGCTTTGTCCTTAGGGACTACAAAGGTGTATCCCATTTAAAGTTTTGTAAATATTCCGTAATTCGAACATGTAATGCACTAGAAGACTATATCAGGTTGGATTGGATGCATGTTGATGCAGTTCAAGTCTGAGACGCCCTGGAGCAAAGCATAAGGACACCTCCGGGACCAGTTAGTTTGTTAATGTTGTGTTGGCCCCCGGGAGCCAATACAAATACGAAGACCGGAGTAAACTTTGTCTTCGAGGTGGGAAAGTTTTTCGTTTTAAAGTTAGTTTCCGATAGTTAACGAGTTTCGTTGGTTTCCCGTCATTGATTACAACACGCTTGTTTTTAACCAAACATTATGTAAATATTCCGATAAATTTGAAACAAACTTTCGGTCAGCAGCATCAGCGCTGGCTGATGGCAAAGTCATCAGCATGGCATCCATTATAGAACTAAAGCGCTTTCGTAGGTAAATATGAAAAGTTAAATGTTTTGTTTAAAAAAGAATCATTGATAAGTGTGTAGTTTATTTTCTTCGTTAGATTCGCAATGTTAAGGTTTTTTTTTGCAGTTTATATGTTTGTGAACTATTCGTTTCTCTAATAGTATTCATAAGATTCGTCGCAAATTTTGCTGGTTCCAATACTGAAAAATGGTGCTTAGTTTAAACTAATAAAGTAATTGCTAATTCGCATCTAATCTTTCAGCTTTGACAAGTACTAGTACATATTAGAGCGTCCGCACACGGGTCGACATTCAATCGGCTCGACTGCGACTCGACTGCGACTCGACTGCGACTCGAACTCGAACTCCTTGCGATTTCCAATGTAAATGAATGGAGACCCGCACACGGGTCGACTTGTGCTCGACTCGGACTCGGTGCGACTGCGACTCGACTGCGACTCGTCTCGCTCGAAGTGTTTGGAACGGGAAAAATCGAGCAAGACGCGTGATATTTTTTTTCGAAATATATGAAATTGATTTTTTTTTATAATGTATGCATTATTAATTATTTTATTTTATGTATTATTATGATTGATTCTTTGAAAAATATTAATGTTTCTGATAACGTATCACGTATGTATTTTTTTATATGTTTGCATAATGTAATGTTACATATTGTAATGTTCTATACATGAAATTTTCCTATATTTATTTTAATTATGTTGGCCACAAAATAGTTGCACCTATATGCTCATAAAGGTTTTTGATATGTGATCATGGTTCCCTTCTTGTCTATAAATCAGCATAGATAAAGCAGAGCATAATTGATACGGGAAACTCGATCGTTTTGCGGAATAAGCTGCCGAAAGCAGAATCAAAGTGGAATTGTTTTTGCGGGATGATTAAAATTGAAAATTTTATAGAAAATGTTTTTTGTACAAAATGGTTTCGAACGTATGCACTGATTCTCATCAGACTCCAGCTTACAGTGCTTACTTGACTGATGTGACCACTTGCAGTTGGAAATCAGTAATTTTTATTTACGTTAGTTGTGACAAATTTTAACATGTCCGCAAAACGCAAAACAATCGAGTTTGTGTGTGCTGGTGTCTGATGAGAATCAGTGTATACTTTCGAAACCACTTTGTCAAAAAAAAAGTTCAATAAAATTTTCAATTTTAATCATCCCGCAAAAACAATTCTACTCTAGCATCTATATATTTATTCAAGCAACAGCGAAGTGTTTATAATATAGTTTCCTAACAAAGAAACAAGCTTCCAATTTTTCAGAATGAAGCTCCACTTACTGGAGAAGCTTTTATTGAACACTAGTTGTTGCTGCCAATGGCTAATGATTCGAATGGTATTGACATTCTTAGATTATATAGCATTGCCATCTGCGAGGATAGGAATTTCGCACTTAGAGTGTGGAAGAGAGGCGTATAGCTATTGAATTTAGTTGGACCCTGGGACATGCTTGTCAGAATATTAACGGAAGTGTTTCATATCGGATTCAATAATGGTCGGATCATTATTACTTGTAGTAATCCATAGTGGGTGAATATAAGTTACACGTGACAAAGCGACATATACTAATAACATACAAGTATATAATATTATTGAATATCTCTCTAGTAAAATTACTTTCAATAACCGACCAAGACGCACCAGATTTGCAAATCTGATCAATGAATTCATTCATCACACTACTTATCATATAATGAGCCCATTAATAGGTGCTGTGGATTATTCAATTCTATAAGCAGCCACTACTCTTCGGGGATTACTAAATCAAAATTCAAAAATAACTGCCCCAATGCCCATTCCACATCCGAACCCGCTTAACTTCCACCGTTATTAGCCTAAATTTAATTAAAACAATGAAGAGTAAATGCTACAAAATTTGTGATGTATTGAAATATTTTTTACGGACAATTTTTATTTTATATTTATAATGATTAATTGTATTTTAGATTTATATTATGGTTTCTTGTTGTGTATGTTGCCTTGTTTCATAAAATAAATATCTAAATAAATAATATATACTATTGTTTGTTTGTCAAAACTTCGGGTAGAAAACGACCCGTTTCGAGTTCGAGTCGCAGTCGAGTCGATTGCATGTCGACCCGTGTGCGGATGCAATTGTCTACTTCGAGTGTGACGCCTATGACGCTTCGAGTTCGAGTCGCAGTCGAGTCGATTGAATGTCGACCCGTGTGCGGAGGCACTTAAGGAAAATTTTCTAGATTGCATTCATCGCAAATGAATATTATATGAATACGTTTGTTTTACTTTTAAACATTCTACGCTATTCAATTTATAGCCATGATATTAATGCATTTATTCAATAGGATCAAGCGATTTTTTGAAAACTTGATACGCAGCTATCTCCGTGGAACGAGCTATAAAATCTTAGGCTTAAGTTCAGTAATAATAAAATTATCTACTTCATCAAACGTGGTAAGTCCTTACTTTCCCCAGCTATTGAGAACAAATTACGTGACTGTTACACATGCACCACATTTTGACATGGAATATTAATACCAGCTCACAAATCCTTGCTCAGCTATTCAGTCCAATTTACGATGGAAGTACTCGTAGCTATCAATCATTGCTGATAACTCAGCAATATGCTTAAATGCAGGCTTAACCGCCTCGCCATCATAGTACTGATTTATGATAACACCAGATATTTTACGACTTGCCTTTGATGGCTGTTAATTACATTCAGCACGTTCTCGAGCAAATCGATTCGATTCATGATATCTGATTAATTATTCAAACACTTACGGTTGCATGTGCATAAGTGCATCTTTTTCGATAGTTTACCGTACTTCATTCATATCCGCTTCTGGTTATTTCTACCTGTATCATAAATCATACTTCAATTTCAACAAGTCCATTATCCTTGCACCTGTCACCCGTTTCGTTCCGTGTTGACGTATGCCGCTTCCCAAGCTCACGGTAATTTTGTGACTCAAGTGTTAGTTTCCTGGTTACTCAAAACGAAACAAAACTTACGGCATCCAGCAGGCGAAATGATCTCGGAAGATGTGCTGTTGTCTCAAGTACGAATGTTCCAAGGAGCAGCAGGATATTTGTCGTTGTGTTGCTTTTCCAGCGAAGTGCAAAACTGTAAACTGTATACGAGCCAAACAGACTGAATTCAGGCAAAGTGATAGAAAAACGGAGAAGAATAATCGCGTTTTTCGTACAAAACACGGTGAGCAATAAAGAAGCTCCGTGCAAGCTGGATGCCCTACAATGGACCGAGACGTGTTGGAAATTCTGTAAGGATAAGTTCTCTCATGAACAGTTTGGAGACTATGAACGCTGCATAACATGCGAAGTATTATAAGCAGGTGCTCAAATAATGCACACAAGAGGCGAAAGCATCTGACAAATAAAATCTCTGACTAGCAAGCAAAACTCTGTCAGGGTTGCATTTACAATGATTCGTTACGGTGCGATATTATTTAACTTTCAGTAAGCTGAGACAGTTGCATTAGAAGCTGAGACAGTTGCATACAATAGAAAATCTTTGCACAAATAGATTTTGACGTATTTGCTGTAAAGCATTAATAGACGCTAGCATTTGCCTCTGTTTCAAAGAAAAACCAATAATAATCCTAAAGAACCAAAGGGTAAAGCAAGTACATCAAAATGTAAATAAAAAATATGAGCTATGAAAATGCGTAAGTAAAATCTGAAAGCTCCTAGAAATTAATAAAGGAAAATGATTTCGAGTAGTAAGACTGAAAAAAGCAAATACGAGGCTGCAATAAAAAGCAGCTACATAGTTCAGCTTGAAATAATGTACATGTTTATAAGACTGTGAAATTTTCTAAAAAAAAGCAAACATTTATGTAACAATTACATACAAATTACGCTCTTAATCATTCTTGACGCATAATCTTCATTTAGCAAGCAGTGTCGATAAGCACACTGAAAAAATCTAAATAGCGCTTATTCTTACGATGGATAATGCAGCATTTATGATCGCATGTTTTATGGCCCTAAAAGCAGCCTGAACTATAAAATATAGCTTTAGTGCTATTACTCACACATCTTGTGTGCTATAGTCTCACATATACTCTTAGGTAATATAGCGTAGCAATTATGGTTGCATACGCTGTGCGCAAAACACTCTGAGCTATAAAATATAGCTAAAATAGTCACATGAAAAATTGGTTTCTGCTTCATAGCGAAATTTCTAATACACCATAGGATTTTCTGGAATACAAATAGTCCCGTCTCCCATGCACATAGTCCCGTCTGCTTTTCATATTGTTTCGGCGCATATCATGAAAGTGGCCCCCATAGCATTTAGAGTTAAATAAGCTTGCGGGTCTCTGGTTCGAATCTAGATTCGGGCAGAAGTGAGATTTTGATTTTTCAGGGCCTATATTACATGGCGTTGTAAGCTATAATATGTAAAGCCATAACTTGAAGTGTCTCTTCCTGTAAATTTTCAGCTGTATACTATGGACGATATAATTTAAATCAACTATACGGAGAGCGCTCGAAGTATATAAATTATGGTTTCTAGCGCTATGCTTTTTTATGACCAATGACTGAGTGGTTAAATATTGAATAGTAAATAGAAAATCTTTGAGCCTGAATTCAAACTGTTGTTTCAGGTGAAAATCAAGAGGTGGTCCTTGAAGGACTTGCAACATCAATATGCTGCTTGGAAGAGAAGGTACTGCCAGTTCTGATGCGAAAGCTCTTCCCCCCTGAAAAAGCGTTTCACTAATATTTATAATGGCGGAAGATTATGTTTGAGTTTCATGTCTTTAGAAGATAATCTTGAAAAAAATTGGATCCGTAGATTTTGTGCAATTGATCCCTTTCGCTACTTTTAAATTAACTGAAGCCTTATGGAATAGTGGTTTAAAATCGAACCGACCGAACCGAGTCGAATCGAACGGAAGGAAAACTATCCTCTGAAGGCAGTTGACAGCAAGATGCTAATTGGCCTTGACGAAATGTAAGCTTTTCAGGTGGTTTTGATAGATAAATGTGGATAGAAAGAATTGATTCTCAGTGCGTTTCAACTATAACAGCACATTTTATTTTTTGACATTGCACAGATTATTTTTCCTTGTTTTTTATTTGATTTAGCACTCAGAAAAGATATTTCCTAAAGTATCTATGGTGCCTGCAATGGTATCGGTTTTGTCCCTATTTTTTATTTCATGAGATATGGCTATAAAAAACCGTAGTGCTATTATTTTTAACACAGACTAGATTTTTGGTAATAAAGAGGATTAACATTAACATGGCACCACGTAAGGTTAGTGAGTAGGATGTTCCAATACAGTGTTGTTGTACAGTATTATTAACGTTTTGACCGATAGTTTATTGTGAGAAATCTACGAGCTGCTGCCTTACATCTCATAAACCGCTTGATAGCAGAATTTCTTTGCCGTTTGTCATTTTTTAAGTACCTCCTTCTTCCACATTCACCATCATTCAGTCAAATTGCACGGTCCGTGAGCAGCATATTTTTTTTCAAATCAGCAATCGTCGCCTTACTTTTCAGACAATCACGGACTAGTATAAAGAAAAGTATTTGACTAATAAGTTCGTTATAACGAGCTTGAATTAAATATCTGGCAAGTCATAACATAAAGCCTATTGACGCATTCATCTTTTTTTTATATATTAATACTCTAAAATTTATCTAAGCATTACACAATATTTTTTTCTCCCTTTTAGATGAAAAGTAACAATTCAAAAATATTGTCAAAGGAAGAAGTACTCCGTGGTTGCTTTGTTAGATTATACCAAAAGAATCACGAGAAGAAATCATATTGTGTGAAGCTCTTTGGTGTTGAATTGCTTTCAAATATAACTGTTTCTGTAAAACTTAAATCTGGAAAAATAAAAAAAAGAGTAAGTGTCCAAAAAGCAGTTATTATGGCTAATAGAAATGAACGAAAACTAAAGAAACTTTTTGAGCATAAAAACGACATTAATCAAAATGACGCAGCATATCAAACTTTATTCACAACAATGCGTATCTTAACATTTAAAGCAAATTCGAATAAAAGACTGGAAAAGGAAAAGATGTTCTATTTGATACAAAAAACTGAGATAAAAATTGTCAATTCAAACTGTACTTGGATTCAAAATATACTTGTTACTCCTCAGCCAAGCAACATAATAAAATCCCTGTTAATATAAAATCTAAATTTAAGAAAAAAATGGTGAGCAAAGTGATACTTTATTTAATCGTATCTGACAAAGGTGTTTATCTTCTCTATTTAAAGCCTAATGGGGTAGTAATCAGTCAGAATGTCTACCAGAAGCAATATCTGAAAAGGATCTTAGTTCTTTTTGGAAGAAAATATCATTTAGACGATAATTTTGTTTTCTTGACAGACAAAGCCAGCTCGTATAATGTTGCAGGAATATCTGATTTTATAAAACATCTATTCCATATTTCGAAAGATGAGTGAAAACGTGCTCAAAACAGAAAGACAAAAACTGTTCAACAGCTTCAAAGAAGAATACACAAATGTTAAAAATAAATTGACCCACGAGGCGTCCAAAGATATTTTGCATCCATTCCAGCAAAACTACAGGCTGCAGCTGATTAAGGGCCTGGATTTTTTTTGTACATATTTTTTTTAGGTAAATATTAAATACAGGAATTTCTCAACTGTTTCAATGTCAATACTCGGCAGCTCAGCAACTATTTGAAACCTCAAATGCCCATTCCAATGAATGTTTTCGTCCATTTTCATAATTTCAGCGTCAGTTTTTGTCAAATATTTTCTCCGTAGTTTTGAACTTTTTATTCAAACTAAACACTCATGTCCGGAGCAGAATTTTACTACTGTATCATTTTGTTTTGGTAAATTATATGATCTTGTAGTCCTTTTTTTTAATTAACGCCAAATTTGATATTAAATTGTTGTTAATTCCTGATAATTGCAACTTCGAGTCGGACAACGGTCCATTAAAAACAACTTCAGAAGTGAAACAAGAGAGATTAAATGAAGAAAATTGTATCATAGGCATAGCAGTTAGAAGCGACCAGAGCATTTGCCCCTTGTTGATCACAAGCTCCTATCCAGTGTCTTGTGTCTCAAGCTCCTTTCTAGATCTAGTTCCAAATTAAAAAACATTTTAATATCTTTCGTGATTTCGTACGGATTGTGTCCATTCTTTTTGAACATTGTGATCATGTTGTCCCTCCATGGTTGCTGTCTATTTTTTACTGTCTGAGATATCAAAGGATTGTTAATGCATGCATGCGTTTTCCATGCAAGATTACGGATGTGCCTCTATAAAACAGCTTAATTCTTTATAGGTCTAACTTACTTTGTTTTAAGGTGTGCAAGCTTGAATGCAGTTCTGTTATGAGCTCGCCCAATTCTGTCTGAAAATTTTGGTTTTTGATTTTTTGCGATAATCATCCATAGATTTTTTTCGTATAGCAGCAAACCCTGCGACCGTTCAAATATGGATCCGTACAAGGATCAGTAATTTAAAGCAATGGTGAAAAAATGTCTTATTTCACTAGTTACTATTTTTTTGAATAGTTCATTAACATGCAAGGCCCCATGAAAGATACAAAATGAAGATAAATATTTTAAACTATGCGATAAAAAGCAACTCTAATTCTTTTGCTTTGACTTTTGATGCATAAGTTCAAGCAACAAAAAAACAATCAAATATTGAAATAAACTATACATAAGTATAAAGTCAACTCAAGCATAGTTCATTTAAAATTAATTTGGCTCGATTTTCATTATTAAGTATACTTAAACGTATACTTAAACTAATGACTACTAAAATTATTGTACTTTACATAGCACAGCTCTGACACTTAAATTGTCAAATTATAATTTGTGTACTCTTTTAGGATTTTTTGGCGGCTTTGAATTCAATAAAAGAGAAGTTACATATTTGTACTTAATTCCTTCTCAAACATTTGTAATTCCATAATATGTCTGGTCTTTACCTATTTATACAAAGACTCAACAAAATGGTAGTCTATTCAAGTTGAAAGTTTCGAAAAATTGATCGATCACATATGCAACAAGGGACATCAACACGTATTTACATTCATTTTAACATCACCTTTAGACATTTAATGAAAAAATCCCAAAATCCCCGCCTTAATCGCTATGACAGAGTCTATTTCGCTCCGATCATGATTCAGTTTAGACCTATCAACTGTAACTATGTTATTCAAACGCAATCTTTAACCACTGTATTTCGAATATGATTAAGTTCTTAGTGGAACGCCAAACATTATTCAAAGAATTCAAAGTACTCACTAGCATAAATAAAGACTTTTCAGACACTATCAAGTAATGATGGCTAAGAAATGTCTTATGCGGATAAGAAAACTGCTTTTTCAGAATATTAGAGAATGATTATATTAGCTGATTTCCATCACCTACCATTTTTCCATCTACAAGCCCAACTGGTTCTAGTATGCGATGCGAAACATTATTCTTGGTAGAAGAGAGAGAATTACCACTTATAATTGATAATCGAATGATGAATTTCATAAAATATTGCACTGAGCTAGACGCCAGAAACATTTTACAGTGGGACGAATGGGCAATTACAATGGGTGACTTACATGCTTTCCTGATCATTTCGTAAGTTCAAGGAGCCCACGAGACAAGAAACTTAAACCTATCGTCATTTCGGTCTAAAATTTCGCACCTAGAAAAACTTTAAAAAGTTGCAGAAACGATTCTCACAACTGCATAGTTTTAAATGAAGTTGATCAATTATTCAGATTTAGTTTAATTTTTTTTTAAATATTTGTTCCCAAAACCATTTGTTTCCATTTTACGTCTAGAATAAATTCTACTCCAAAAAAAATTAAACAAATCTGAATAAGTCCAGCTCATAATCGGTAACAATACACAGTGCTCGCGTTCCGCTGGAGTTTAAATAATATTTGCTCAAAACTCAACTGTTACCATTCCCGCAAAGCCGCCCAAATTCAAATCCATCTTGTCTTCAGACTTTTCAACCTACTGCTCAACCCTACTAAGATCTTTCAACTATCCAAAGAAGGAACTAAAATAAATAGCGTATGACACTAGACAACTGTGAGTGGTTAAGAACGGGCAAGTTCTTTCGAATGAAAGTTGAATGTGAAGTGTCCTTCTCGGGCTTCATAACGAACGGAGCAAGACCGCAAGGCATACGGTGCGGACAACAACGAAACTGAAAGGACTTGACGTAACCACTCATAGCAGACTTCCTGCATTTTGTGAATCGAAAGATACTTGGAAACGTTTCTTATTACCAGAACAAAAGTACATATTGGCAATTCAAAAACTATGTGAATATACGAGAAGCTCGTTCGTTCCGACTTTCGTTGCAGTTATTCTTCGTTCGCTTGATGTCAGGTCTGCTGAAGATGACTTTTCTGGTATTTCGAGAATATGAAGGATTATTTGAAGAGTTTTAAGAAGGCTAGGTCACGTGAGTACAGGCAAAAGTAAGTAAAACGGTAATATCTTTAAATAAAATTACTCTAAGTTTACCTGACACACTGAAAATCAACGAAAAATAGAAATTAATGCACTTACGCAAAGATTGAAATAAAATCGAATTAAACAAGCTCGTCAAAAATTATTTGCCAAGTTTAACTCGATATACGACGAATATTTGTTGAAGTATATTTAACTGGAATTCACACCACGAAATCCACAACATATTTTCATTGATTAATTTGACATATATATGAGCTTATTAATCAACTTATCAAGGCTTTAATAAAATCTGCATATGAAATCTATCGCCCAATTTCCCATTTCAAATCAAATAAATTACGAATTCGATTTGCAGTGTTGTGTTTTCATCGACAATATGTCTCACACTTCTAAAGCAGACTGACATAACGATACTTATGCGTCAGGCGAAGAGAATCTATTCGCCCGTTTGATTTCGCATTGAATCGCAACCAATATTTGTCCAGTTATTATTTATTCATGTAGTGATTTTCAATCGAAACGTGATTCTATTCTAGAACTGTTTCCAATAAACTTTGCCTGCACCTGCGATTGCGAATATTCGTCGAGCTCGTGAAATGCAAATTGGATACATGCTGCGCGAGACTCAATCAACTAAGATGTCAAGACACGTTTTAATCATGTAAATATTGTGCACCTGATAGTAAACACCATTATTTTCCATCAAAGTCAACAGACTTTGCGAAATGTCCATCAAATTGTGGTTTAATTTCTGAAGAAGAAACACTGAGTCAACAGGGGTTTGTAAAGTTTGAAAAAAAGAAAAATATTTTTTATGCATTTAAGTTTTATCACTAAACAAGGAGTTACGTCCAAAAGATTTTAATCTTAACTGCAGTATTTTGTGGCGCTGTAAAGGTGATCTTAACATGTGTTTTTAAGGGGGTACTCTTAGCAAGAATAAAAAGATTTTTTAATGATTATAACATACTTTCCTCCCTCTTTCGTTCGCATACTATTTTCGAAAATCTGTGATTTTCTTGCTATATTTCTACTAATGGAAATTGTGGTATTAAATCTATAAGTACATAAAAACACTTGCATTATGAAATATTTTATGTAGCTTTGGTGTTTGTTTGCTGAGCTTCATGTTATTATTTCAGCAGACACTATTAACTTGAATCAAAAAATTACTAAATGCAGCTATAAAATATTCAAAAACATGCTTTATGTTGTGTTTCTAATTTCAAAAAATGTGAACGACAATTTGTTTTTTGAATGAAAATAACATGTAGATATGTTTGCACCCTGTTGCTGAACATGAGTATAAAATTGTTGAAATGACTAAAGTACGTGCAAATCATAAAATCTAAAGGAAAAGTGAGATACGGATGAAATCAGTGTGCAAGAAAAACACAAGCAGAAGAGAAAATGTGGGCTATGACATGCGAAACAGTGCTGCCCTACTGAGCATACACGTTCTATCTGCATTTTTCACTTTTTTAAGTTAAGAACGCATTCGAAATCTATATACTCTATTACATAATTTATATAATTTAAAAAACCTATCTTTTGTGGGAGAATGTTAAAATCAGTATAAAAAAATGCAGTCTCCATATATCTCCAGTACAAACCAAAACACAAATCATTGAATGTCGAAAGTACGAAAATGTAGATAGAACGTTTATGTTCAGTAGGGCAGAGTGGCCATTGTATTTTAACTGGATGGATTGAAAAGCTAAAAGTAAATGTTTAGGCTTGCCTAATTGTTGAATCTGATCCTTATTGCCAAGCAAATAGAAACAGGATCAATGCATTTTCAGAGTTTCAACTTGTAAATCTAACTATTTCCTGTAGAAAAATGCAAAAGTTATTTTTAATTTCGAAGTATTGTTTTTCATTTACAAAAAAATATTATATTATTAAAAAAATATATTTTTATTATATATTTTCAAAAATATATTACGGAAAATTTTATGGTAAATAAATTGTAGCATTATTAAAAATATTTACTGGCGCTGACAGCTCAATCCCTATTTAGCAATCCAAAATATGCCGAATTAGCTGGACGTTAAGTTTAACCGACAATGTAAATTTAATTTATATTCAATGTTTGCAACGGATGTTATGGGGCAGAAAGCTTTATTTTCTGTACAGTTATTTCAAAATGGCGCTAACTAAGAATTTCACATTGACCTAATGATCCGGTCTTGAGTTCTCGCGAGTGGAAACTTTGAGTTTTTAAAATGCATATAGATGCTTTGGTGTAGAGTTACCGATTTTGTTGGACGCGAAACTATGAAAATTTCAAGCAGACTGTGTTGATAAAGCATCAAATTTATAAATTGTTTCCGTCTGCAGTTCTAAAAGATTTAAGAGGTTAATCTACTACTAAAAACAAATTTTTTCGATGAATTTTTTAACTATAATTTAATTGATTTTGGTCCCAAAAATACGTGTACAAAATTTCAAATCGATTGAAAAATTCCAAAAGAAGCATTGGCAGCTCTTTATCATAACTGTTCGACCGACGAAAAACCACAGCATCATTAAAAGGCAAAAAGACAAAAAATGAGAAGTACCGACATCCTGCAGCTATTGATGATGAAATGTTTTCAATTTTAAAGCCAATCAATGATGGTTTGAGGAGTCATGTCACCCAAAATAATAACGAGTCATGTCACCCAAAATAATAACGAGTCGGTGAACCAAACGATTTGGTGTATAGCTCCCAAGCACACCTTTAACGGCTTAAAATTGACAGAGATAGCTGGAATGATAGCCGTTTGCTCTTTTAATGAAGGATGCATGCCACTGATAACAATTATGGATGTTATGGGCATCAATGTAGGTCACAAGGCTTTTGATTTCGAATCAATGCACGACAGCGAGAAATTGGTTCACAGCTGAAAAAAGAATCTCAGACGCATCAAAAGAAGGCCGTATTGAGAGAAAAAAGGCTAAACTGGCACACAAGCAGGAGTAAGATGATGTGAAGGGTACATTTTATCAGCCAGAATTCGCTGAGTAGGCGTAAGTTTAAAATTATTTGACTTATTTACAAAAATTCAGCTAAAAAAATTTAAACGCCTTTTACTAAAAACACACTTTTCCAGCGCGCGTCGTTAATTCGCGAAAAAACAACTCGGCCGATTTATTTCAAATTTGGTGCAGTGATTTATTATACCCTAAACAAAAAAAAAATTTATGACGAATTGGGAAACATTTTTTTGATTGAAAGAACGCGAAAAACTGGATAACCAATATTCAAAAGCATACCAAATTTTTTTTAATCGCTTTAGGGCTCTAAATTTAGGCCCATGCAGTCTTTTACACTCAAAACTAATGAAATATTTTTTAGTAGTTTGTTCACAGATGCTTATTTTGCCCAGGAATTTAAAAGGCGCGATTTGCTATTTTTCGGCGGTGCTGCGGCGATCCATTGGGGTGATATCTTGAATAGTTCTTTTTTAGAAGCTGTTTAAAAAAATTCATTTTGAGCAGTTTAACAGTGGACTAGCCCCTTAATGATTTAAAAGATTTATCTTATGTATCGGCTGTAGCTGCGGGGTTGGCTGGGCATTCATCGACAACTACACATTCCTCTTCCCAGCAAACGTTAGGACTTCCTGTGAATTGGGTAATGATCTGATTTTCTGCCAGGAATTATTACAAATAAAAAATACGAGTAAACTTTAAAAAAAATTGTCGACTTGAGGGCACTTAGCATCCACATAGAGTTAAATTTGGCAAAACGTTAAAGCATTCATACTAGTTTTTCCCAAAATTCGTTTTTGTATAAAAATATGGCGGTGCTTGGAAATCATTGAAATGCCCGGTGCCGCTTGATAGTTAGTTGAGGATATGCTAATACAAACTTGGCGCGAGTTCGCATCCTTATCTTTTGAAAATGCTGATAAGGAAAATGCTAAGGGCCCCATTCACAAGCAGTCCAAACGACTCAGGTCCATTTGGTTTGAGCCCGTTTAATTTAGGTCCAATATAGCGCGCCACTCACGATAGAGCCTCGATCCAGTCAGTCCATTCCAGTCGGTCTGTGGATTTATTTCTGCTGCGCTGCATTTAGTTTTTTTTTCTTTCATCTATTTAGAAAACATTAAACGAAAGTTCAATAAATTTTTTAGGATAGTTTGCAGATTGGAAACGAATGAGTCATTTAAATTTGGTTAAACAACTCTTACTGGAGCCTTCTAATTGGCATAATTATTTACGAATGGATGGGATGACATACAATTTGTTGCTCCAGTTGGTCATCTCATTCATCCAGCGAAAAGCTACGAATATGAGACAAGCCATAACTCCTCACAGAAGATCATTATGAACTTTCCTCCTTCTTTAACCATTTAACCTTTGATCTATCAGGACTAGCTTTTCCTCATTTTCAATAATATCTGATCTTGTGGTAGGTTGGGCAGGTTTTCCAGGTGAGGTTGATTACCAACCGAGTTTAACATAAGATTACCATCTTTTGTTTGTTGCTAAAGATGGTCCGGTCCGGATTCTCCATAAACAGATTGCAATTCGGTAAAAATTTTACTCCAGTTTTTTGTTTTTCTTTTTTATCAAAACGATCACTGCAATTTGCTTAAAATCCATGCTAACACTGAGCTGACTTACAGCTCAGTTTTGACACAGGTAAACCGTTTAGAGATTAGCATAATTAGCATTAGCTGTATAAGCATCTGGCAAAGAAACAGAACATGTATTCATTCCCCGCAATAAAATTTCCTCGTAATTCAAAATAGGTACAATTTATTGTAAGTAGCTCAGTTATTCTGGATTTCGAAGAAAGCTGAGCTTGGTAAGCTTGGTAAAATATAACCAAATTTATGTCAAAATACTTTTTGCAATTTACGAAACACAGAAAAAGTTAAGCTTCTGGTAAATAAGGTATAGTTTTCCAACTGAATACACGAGTTTGTATGTCAATGAGTAAAAATGAAAATCGCATGAAAATATTCTATCCCAACTAAATGTTATTCCTCGTTATTAATAATAGATGATCATGTTCTTTCATCTTCTCTTCCAAACTTGCGGAAAAGTCAAACTAAAAACTGTTAACGAGCGTCCAAGCGACGCAAACGGAATGACATACAGGCCGATTGGTGTGTTTGAAGGAAGAAAACTTAGAAGTGCAAAATGAAAATTGAATTTCTCGCAGCCCCAAAGTGCTCATGACTTCTTCTACGCTTTGACAACTCCTATGCAATAAGACTCGACGCGCGACATCCATGCAAACTAATTCTAATTAACATTTCCATTATCCTTTGTGTAAACTTTCTGAGACTTTTAGTAGAAAAACTTTGGCGTGAGAAGTTGAAGTGTGTGGTGACGAGAGACATTGCAGAAGCTATTTGAAAAGTGCTTTAGGATATTAACCGTTTCGACGTCACGTTTTCGTCGACTGCAACGAGCCTAGACCATTGCACTCCAATTTCGCACTAAGAGGATTTACCTGATCATATAACCAAATCGAAATGTCCTGCTCACTAGAAGGGGTTCAAATACACCGACTATATTCGTCTCTAAATATTTAATCTGCCTTATGTTCAAATAGATCTATATCAATTTTCTAATCCGTCCACGATTTTTGGGGAGTGAAAATGAAATACCACACAATCTGGCCGAGAATTGAATGTTACACAAAAATAAATGGAAAATTGTAGATAGCAAAAGATCATAAGCAAATTTAATAAAGATGGATATCAGAATGTAAACATGGGAGATGCTAATTTGAATAAAAATATTTAAGTCTATTTTCGAACTCCAAATCTCCAGTTTAAAAACTTTCAAAGAAATCTCTAACTGCTCCTCAAACCCGTCCCTCGCCGTTTACTTTCTGCTTGATTTTTTTATTTTTACAACCTGACAGGAGTCATATATGAATACATCCCGAAATTGCTGAAAATCATAAACAAGACAAAGTTTCCATGAAAAGCAATTTCAATATCGGTTCAAATTTTGAAGCGTACACATCTATTTTCTCAGACAACGCCACAAGAGTGCCTGTTTTAAAAATTCAAAAGCTAAAAACTCGATTGATTGATATTCATGTTTTTCTAATGGCCCAGCACCGACGAATCAACTATCCGACCATCGTCTCCAATTTCGTTTACATGACTCCATTCCACGCTATTCCACTGCACTGCACTTTTCATGCAATTCCGACATCCTGTTCGCTGCAGTGACCGATTCAATTCGCATGCTATCCTATTTTCTATCTTCAGGCGCTATTGACTTTGTATCTTGACTGGGGGTCGCTTCTATCTAAATATATTTCGTGTTTCTTGGCAGAAAATAGCAAACAGAGCTCGGGTGAGATAAATTATTTCAACCGGCTGTGGCTATAGTCTTCGAATGGCGGCTAGACAGGAAAACAAAGCCAAGAAGACACTGAAAACACGACGATGGCACCAAAAACTCGAGGCTAACTACCGCCAGCAGACATAAATCATGTCAAGAGATTTTTCCTCATGTGCATTGTACACTCATGCTGGGGATCAAAACCGGGACTGAGACTGGGTCCGGATTGCAGCAGACAAATCGGCGAACGGAAGGAGGAATACTCTGGTTAACGGCAACGGATGCACTCTGCTTCTGGATCATCCGCAAGTCAAAAAGAAACACTAGAGCGTGCTCGGCCGTTTTTTCCTCTTCGCGTGCCAAATAACGTTTGCAACTTTCACCACTTTATTTTGAGATTTCCAGTCTCGGGCGTGTGCTTCATCGGTCGCGTGCTCTGCCAGTCGGCGAAGATGTTGATGTTGAAGAGCGAGCAATTCGTGTTGCTTCCCGAACGGAAGAAACACAACTTTTCACGAACGACTGGGGATATTTTCACTAGCCATTATGTTCCCAACCATTAACAATCCTAAAAGCAAAAGCACAAGAAGCAAGTATTAGCGGATCTGAATGGTTAATGAGTGAGGAAAATCATTTTGTTTAGCGTTAACAGATGTTGTGGCTGGTTGCGAGCTATCTGAAGAAAATCATTCTCTGTCAGTTTTATGGAAGTTTATTTGGGAGATAAGTGGAGGTTAATTAGGAGACTGAATATAATTGGCATGTGAAATTTAAAGTTGTATGAAGAACTGCCTCTGAGATTTCGAAAAGTGAATGAAGTTTGCACCTAAGTTGCAGATTTTTTGCAGATTCGTCTGCGATTTTCGGGAATAAAAGTGAAACATCACATAGGCTGGCTGAGAATTGGGTGTCACTGAATAATAAAGTTTGTAGTGGTATATTCTCATATATGTTTAATTTAAGGCTGTACCTTCAGCTCCCGCGCCTTTGTGGTGTCATTGAGTCGAAGGTGATAGCTGTTTTTCAGCCCATCGGCTGTCTTCTGTGTAATCAAGTATTCGTTTTCCCAGATAGCTAAGCGGCTATTGATTCGCTTGCTGATCCTTGTACAATGTCCAGAATGGTTGTGGAATGCCGTGCATCTCTTAAGAAGGTGTTGAGACATTTGGCAGTGCTATTGATTTTGATAGTTGAACATAGAAGTATTCGGGACAGCTGTGCGACCGATGAACCGGCAAGATTTGGCACTTTGCTACTGGAGGTCTCTTTTTTTCAACTTTAGGCACACCGATGTCATCGATCAAACTAGCCATTAGGCAAAAATACCTCGAGGACGCTAAGAAGACTTGGGCTGAAGAATCATTCTGTGCGATCGCAAAGCAATGCTGAACCTCCATGAATGCACCTCGCACCAAGTTTCTTTTGAGCTTAACTCAAAGTGTCCACCGCTGTGTTATTGAAGTTCTCATGGGACACTGCCTCATACGTCGGCACGCAGAGCAGTTGGGTGTAAGGTTCGAAGATTTCTGTTAGAAATGTGGCTCAGAGGATGAAGAAGAGTCCGTTTTCCATAACATCTGCCAGTGACTGGCTTTCGCGAGGAATAGAACGACCTCTCTTGGAGCGCCCTTCTTCTCAGGCCTGACTGACCTATCCCCAATCGAACTAAAGAATTTTGTACAGTTCATCAAAGGAACCAAATGGTTCACAGAGTGAGTGGCTTGGGAAGAGCTTATCCATAGTACCATAATATGCTTATGCGTGCCTTTCAAAAAGACTCTATGATTGACAGCCACTTAGCCTTATCTAATCTCACTTTAATATTTTATTTTTTTACAATTTTGTATTTTTTCAGCTCATTCGAATCATTAGTCTATCAGTTCGCAAATGAACTAAAAAAAACTTTGAACATTAGGTGCGAAACGAGAGCTATCAAAGTAGCACCGAAGCTATGGTTACAAAAAGAAAGTATGTAAGTGAAAAAGTTTGCAGCTAAAGAATGCACAAATGTCGTATCCGTTTTAGAGACTTGTTTAATACAGCAGCTAAAGAAAAATTCGAGAAAAATGTTGGTAAAACACTTTTAGATTGTTTTGTAAAGACAAGACTTACATATTGAAGGTTAAGTACTAGTTTTTAACCTTTCAAAGACCAAAACTTAAAGAACTTGTACCGTTTCCTGCCTAAGAAAAAATAGCTGAATAAGCCCTATGATAAGATTTGTAATCCATTATAACTACCTACTAGTATCATTTAGTGAATTTAATATAGCATAAAAGAAACAGCTTCGATAACTTTTTCGCTCAGGAAAAGAAAATGCGAACGAAGTATATCGAGAAGTGTAATCAATAACTTTAATTCTAAATCAAACAGGACGGATTAGGCCATTTTTACGAACATGAATGATTGCAAACCGGATATTTATTACAGAAACTATAAACTATCAGTTTCACTGTAACCCACATAATTTTTCCAAAAAGTAGTTTTCCATGATCACAGTGATGCTAGGTATTTTAATAATTTAGGGGAGCCTTTATTTAAAACTTTACTCTTCGCTATCGAAAAGGTTTACAGTTACCGAAATTTCTGTGTGCGCACACAACGTACATTAGATGCTGTAAATATTTCTCTAAAAACTTATCTCTTGGCTTTGAAATAAATTGGCTTTGAAGAAAGTATGCATTCCTATTGACAGTCTAATTACCATTTAATTGATTTGATTTAACGGATTTGATTGACGCCCAACGTGGGTGCCGCAGATATAACATATTTTCAGTAGAATCGGATTCGATTTAAACTTTCAACTGGACATACAATTATTATTACAGTCCTATTTCGCACTGAAAATTGAATAAAAAACCTGCTTTTATGTTTTTTGTATTTGAAAACTGGTATCCTAAACTGCTCTAAAAAATATATATAGCGCGTAGTCCTACGTAACATAGCGCCGTATTTATGGTCACAAACGCTATGTACATAGTATCTGAGCTATGAAACATAGCTGAAAGCTAAATTCCATTAAATTATGGGTTTTTCCGCCATATAGCATAATCTTAAATTTTATTTAGCGATAGACACTGAACAATAGACAAATATGAATATCTGACAAGACATTAAAATATATCTAGCTTCTAAATGAAATATTGTTCTTGAAACTAAAATATTTGATTTTGAAAGTTGGAAAAAGTTTAATCGGATTATATCCATATATCACCACTCACTTTTTTATGTAAGAGAAAAAACTTTATTATTTTTTAAAGTCGCATTTGTCTTTCTTTTAACTTTCCATACCTCTGATTCAAACCCTCTAGTGGTACTTTCGAAGGTAGCCTAACAAATCAATGAATTTTTTTTTGCTGGTCGTATACGGTTGCTTTGAGTTTTTTCCAGTTGAGTTTTTTCGCCCAATTTCAAACCGGCGTTATTTTTCCTGAACGAAAATTAGTATTTTTTTCCAAAAATTACAAAAGTTAATAACAAATCTCAATAATTGCTTTGGTTTACGTTGCCCGTGAAAAAATTGTGATCAATTAAACACTTACGCGACAAATTACATTATAAGATAGCCAGCATTTATTATAGGAATATATAAAATATAAAGTGCGTTTTTTTGCGTCTCGATCAATAGCAGATTAGGGTGGGCAGCATTGAAAACAACAACAACTGAGGCAGGATTATTATTGTTTTCAATGCTGTTTACCCTAATCTGCTATTGATCGAGACGCAAAAAACGCACCTATAGATACTTACTTAAAATAAACATATCTGTCAACAACAAAAAATCATACTGATTTCCGGAATTTTTTCAGACCCGCTAGATAATCAAGAAAATAATTCTTTAGTAAACAGCAGCTAAATTCAAAAGAGTTCAACAAGAAGGATTCAAGGCTGATTGAAATATTGAAGTCTAAAATGTGTGTGCTTACATATTCCTAAGACTTCCTTGCATGCTTATGTGCATGTACCTTCTTTCGGATTCAAGGGCATCATTTAACATGTTTCGAAAATAGTAGCTTTAGATACCCGACTAGGGGGTAATCTAAAAGATCTTTCGTAATTTTAGACGCTTACTTGATAATCTCCGCAGCAGCAAAAGATATACCCCACAAAAGCCTTTCACTGGTGTACATCAAACAGCTGGCAATTTTCCCAAAGTAATTATTCCTTCAATGCCCGAAAATAGAATTCAGTTCGGCGCGTTCAGTTGCCAATTAGGCACCACGATAGTCGAACGAAATGTCTTAATATGACACATAAAAACCAAACCGAAGTGCCATCAAACTCTTCCAAGAATCATTCGAATTGTCAACCAAAGACCGGGGCAATGTATGTGTAGTCTGTCTGGTTGCATTTAAGAACTTAATCGGCTCGTCTTCATCACATCAAACAGGACCGCTGTGCCGCAGGGGATCTATCACCTCCTTCGAACTCTCGTCAGACTTCCTTCGAGTAGTAAGCTGCGTGCTCGTGAGAGTGCTGTCGTCCGCATATTTTCCCACTTTCCCTGTTTTATTATTCTTCGCTGCACATTTCTAATTTCGCTTACCGACACCGGAGCCATCGAAGGCTCCGTACGTGACCGATAATTGATTTTATTCGCTCCTAATGGATCCATTTGCTCCAATTAACTTGACGATAAGTTACTTCGATTTCTTAATCGTTTCTGTTACTCAACTCGCCAAGACGATAGGATAGATAATGGGGCTGCAACGTTGTCTTTAATGCAATTTCGACATGGACGGTTTTGTGATTTTATCGATGTTAATTTGAGATTAAAGTGTATTGAAGTGGCAGGTGGTCTTGTTTCAGCGGAATCGTCAGTTTAAGGTTTTTATTACAAAGTGCATTCATTTTGAACTTTGTTTCAATTTCGATTGAAATAAATGGAAGACTCAACAGAAGAAGAATTCGAATTTATGAAAGCCAGGAACACTAGATATGGAACGTATGTACTAGAGCAGGTATATGGAACAAGTATTTTTTCAGAACAACCAGATCCTAGCAGGAAAATCCAAAATACTAGATAAGAGTGTTTTTGTGAACATTCATGTATAGTTCACCTAATAAATTTCCTCTACTCGATTAATTTCAATCCAACAGCGACATACAAGTGTCCTAATATTGCTCGTATTTCGTAGTATCTAGTACTTTCATCCTCGTATTTCGTACTATCTGGTATTTAATACAATCTAATATTTTGTACGTACGAGTACTTTATATAAGCTACTATTTCGTACCAGAAAGTATTTCATACCAGCGTACTTGTGAGTATTTCATACTTGAGAATTATTCTTACTTGCTGATATAATATAGTACTTGAAAAAAGGTTGTATTTCTGTATTATATTATTTTTATCAGCTCCGTAGTCTGTTGTACTTTATGGGGCTAGCAGAATATAGAACATTTCTAACCTGATACTTAGACTGATTAACTTTGTGTACTTTATTCGGGTGTTTTGGGAATCGTGGGGAAAAATTGAATATTTTTGTAGTTGAATTTTTTGCCATTGTTGGATTAAACGCGAAAAGGGTGGTATCAGCTCAGGGAAAAGAAAATTGGTCATATCATTGTAAAATTTCATGGTTGATGGAAAAAAAGTGTTCGGCGCTATTTTGTACATTTACTGAGTAAAGTCTTAAAACTGAAACTGGAGTGAGAATACAAAAATGGCAAAATAAGCAGCCAGCTCATTAAAGGTGTTTCATATCATTGAAGGTGCTTGTCCATGTATAAACATTAACTGATAATTATAAAACAAGTGTCAACTTTTCTTATTGAGAATAATCAAGTTAAATAAATAAAACTCGACTAATGTTGTTTTTGAAAAAAAAGGTTCATTTTTCAATTTATTTCAAGCCCTTCAAGCACTTACACGATTTATTAAACCTATTGATATACAACAAAAACGATACATTTTGGTTGTAACGTACATATATAAGCTGAATTCGGCAGTGCAGTCAAAGTTAACATATTTTGACAAAATAGTGAGTTTTATTAATATGGCCAAAAGTGCTGTCAGTATATTTCAAAATTCAAAACTAAAAAGGTACAAACTAAATCCAGGAAAAGAGGTAAAATGACCGCTAGGAAAGCTAGGAAAGATTTTTTCGGCTACTAGTTTGAAAACCAATGACGGGCAGAAACTTTTAAGTGCTAGAAAACTGCAACAGCTATTTTTTATCTCCAGCAAAACTCATATTAAGAGGTAAAAATATATATTTTCTGGTTTAAGATTATTTTTCCCCGAAAAATTATTCCATTACAATAGTCAAAAATGTAAATTGCAATGATGATAATATTTAGAGAGTTTTAAAAACTTGATGCAAGAACTAATATTCAAAAGGAGTGTTTGCTTCCGTTCTTTATATAAGCAAAACTAATGAAATATAAAACTGCTTTGTTTTCAATTAATATTTATATATTTGTTAACTTTACCATTGTGAGAAAATAGTAAGTAAATGATGATTGGCTACAAGAGTAAAAAATTAAAAACAAAATTAAAAATTTTTCGTCTGCCGAGAAAAATTTCAAAGCAATTTAAAGTTATTAGTTGTTGACTTTTCTACTATATATGAATATTCGTATTATCTCTATATTCTTAAGTAATTTCACTTTTAATATCGCGGTATTTTCAATTAGATATCTTTTTTAGCCTTTTGTTTACTTATTCGGCAATTTCATTGTACCGATTATTTTACAATCAGAACTTTTTCCACTGTCTTTATTTTTGTTTTTACAGTTCAGTTGAAATGGACCTATTGATGGTAAATGTGATCTCTTTACACAGTGCGAGCTGAAAATGTAGCCGTGAAATAATCCTTTTTGCACTTACAATCGTTCCTCTTTACCGCCTTGAAATTGATAAGAAAATAAGATTCAAGCAAAACGTCATCAACACTTCTCTAATTTTTCTACTCTTAAATATAATCTTCCGACTAACAACAATTACTAATTTGTCATTGATTTATTGTTTCGAAACTGCGAATGTGCCAATTTATACACGGAGAGAAAAGTGTAATGAAATTATACAAAAATTGCAATTAATTTTATTGCAATAGTAATAATTTTTTACCCCATTAACTTTGCAATCAATTGCACTACACATTTTACTTCTTTGCTGTGAATCCTGTTACTACACTGTAATAAGTAAGTTGTAGTATGTAATGAAATTGACTATTCTTTGCAGGAAAATAGTAAATTTTCATCAAATTTGTAACGACGTTCATGTTTCGATATTAAATTTTTGGAATAGTATATTCTATTTTCCACTCTAGTAAAAATCACTGCCGAAATTTCTCTCCGTGTAATTTACTTGCACTAAACAGCAACTTTTGCATCACTTTTCCTCAACTAATTTATGGGTGAAATTTCAGCGGGTAGCCGATTACAGCCTAAGCTTCATGTTTAATAGCTAGTGTCCAACAAGTCAAACTACGCTACGACCTGCCATCTTTTAAGTCATAATATTAAAGAGCTCGTAATTCAGCGGCTAAATTGAGGATTCTTGTTAATTTCATCTTATAGCAACACTTTATCATTGTACATAATTCAAAAAAATACTAACTAGTACGTTTGGAACAAATATGCTTCCATACTTGTGTTAGGTATCCCTAGCTTGTGAAAATCCTAGTTCGAGCCAACTCTAATGGCTTTTAGATTTTTAATTCTGCTTTTTAGATCATTGTCTTTTTTCAAAGCTTTGATTTCATGAAATAATTAACTCACCGTATTATAGATATCGATTTGATCAAATATTTTTTGTACCGATTTGTGTATTTGTGTAAATATTTGATCAAATATTTTTTGTACCGAAAAAAAGCTCTTGAATTTTCGATTCTAAAATTTATCCAGTAATTATCTTACTAATTACTTCACTATTAATGCAAGGCTCATCAGCGGCTCCTGATTCTTTATACATCTTTCACTGCTACTCTGCTCTACTAAGCATAAGCGTTCAATGTGCATTTTTCTAATTTTTGGGCTAACACCGGATTCAAAAACTACATACTCTATTATATCACTCTACAAAATTTGCAAAAATCTATCTTTTGTGGAAGTATGTTAAAATCACTATTGAAAAATGCACGGTCCATATATCTCCAATACAAATCAAAACACAAATCATTGAATATCTCGAAAGTATGAAAATTTAGATAGAACGTTTATGCTTAGTAGGGTAGTACTGTTCTCTTTTTGCACGCAAATTTTTCTACATTTTTTAATTACAGCAACTGGTGTGGAAGAAGTGTCCACATCTAACACATTGGATTTTATCTTTCGGATCTGTGAATCAATTTCCGCATTTCTGAAAGTGAAGAAAATGATTCGAAAATTCGATGGGCGCAAAAACATATCCGTATTCTTCAAACTGCCGAACAAGTACTACGGCGAGCCAGTACAAAATTCAGTACAAAATTTGTCCTGACAAGTAAGATGCAATATTTCGATAGGCAGGAAAAGCTATAACACACGTCTTTATCCCTACTAATCTTAAACTAGAAACCTTACAGTAGATACTTCACTCCAATTAAATCATTCGAAGCAAAGCAAACATATAAATGCACAATTCATGCTTAAAAAAGTGCACTTCCTACATTCGGCAACGAAACCTTTATTGGAACGCAATATTATTCGACTAGTCGCTCCACATCCAGCGCTGTCGCCTACGAGAATATTATTTGTACGCTACTATCTTTCCTAGGCATCCATCTGTTAATTTATATTCAGCGCTTGCGAATCGCATCATCCGAGAAAGCAGAAGGAAACAATTACATTGCGAATCGGAGCATTGAAACTACATAAAACTGGAATTGTGGAGCTACTCGTGCTTTGAGATCGACCGCGAAAGTATAATACTATGAATGTATCTTTTGCGGCGGACGTTGCAATGCTTCTTTCGTTGCCACAAGCACATCTTCGGATGAACGATATAGCATCTTTCTGCATTCCTAGCAAGCAGGTGTTTAGCATAAGTAATTGCCAATGGATAAGGTTCCATGTTGGCGTTGCGGAGACCCAATACTCGGGGGGTCCATAAACGAATGAAACATTTCAACTTCAATAACCGCAAAATGGAACTATCATTGTGTCGTTTACCTTTTTGATTGGATGCTTGTTAAGACGCAACAGAACAGTAATGGCGCTCAGGTGGGTGTAGTGAAGGAACCCTGAAGTGTTTATAGCTTAACGTAGCAGTGTTTCATAATTCCCCGTGCGCAGATTTACTGAATTTACGATAGTGAGACATCCGCGTCGTTTAATTCGTTCGCTCGCTGATAAATAAGACAACCTTACAAAGGTGAAACGGGATCAACTGATAAATGCGAAGGATGCCGGATAGTATCTTGAAAGGAGTTTTATTTTAACTTGAGGTTTTTCAGATCTGAGTGGATATTAATTAGAGCATAAGTCTCGTATTTGGTCAACTTCGAATTGGCGTTGACCGTGTGAAACGCAAGTAATGAAATTCGAATTGAACTCATATTTAAACTTAGTAGGGTTGCAGTCGTTTGTGTAGACTTCGTTCATAATTTGGTCTTATTCGTACACTTAATACTCTCTGTCTCCTTACCCAAAAAAGAAGGTGTTTCATGAATTTTTCGTTACACGTAACGTACGACATATTCCATCTGTGACGCAACTGCTATTTTGCATGACCGATTCGAAAAGTTCACAAACACCCATCTGCGTGTGCATCATTTTTCGGCTCATTAATTTGAATACCCAACAACGTTTCAAATGCAAAGACTAATGAACGGGCATGTGATTGACATTTTCATTTGTCTAATTACAAGGCATCAAATTGTCAACTGCCCACCAAATTTCACAATAATAACCATATTCAGGTTCAATATTTGCTTTTGTACTACCAAAGGCTTGTAGCCTATATTTTTATTGAATTCAACTCGCGACCTTTTCGTCCCCATCATCTTTTTTCCCCTGTAATTACAATGAATACTTTTTTCCTCGTAAGTTCCCATAACCTTTTTATTGTCCGTTGTCTGGTCCGAAATATGAAAAAAACACTCGATTGGAAGAATTAGAAATTCTAAAAGATTCCCGGGCTGCGTTGTAATTATCATCAGTGTCCGCCTCCGGTAAAGTTTAGGAAGCTCGCGGCAAATCAAAGAAAGACTTGAATAAACTATTGACTGGTCTGGCAGTTAGTTGAAAGGTCCAATTATATCATCATAATCGGAGTGACTCGTTCTTAGATTTCTTTAAGAATATTTAGTGAATAGAATGCCGAATATCGAGATATTCGGGATATTAGTATTAGTTAATATTGCGGTTTGTGGTTTTTGTAATGGTGAAAACTGATATAGGGCATTCGTTTTGACTCAGAAAGCTTTTGGCGCGGATATGAAACCATATGAAACATTAGTCGAAATTCGGAGCGCTTTAGGTACTTAGGTTAGTTTCACTAACGAGAAACAACGATTGCAAAATTGATGGCAACCCACAAAGAAAACATCAATTCGAATTATTAGACCCCATTTACCATTCGCAAAAAATGCGTTTGCTGTTACAAACTGAAGTGTATCGAATTAAAGTATTTGATCGCGTCATTAGTTATATTAGACAATTACTTCATCATAATGCTTTTCAACGCCCCCCGTTAATTATAGTCTCACGGAAGAATCACCTCTTAATGCTGACCACGTTCCTCCAGCAAAAAGTTTTCATTGAAAAATGCTTTTGCATGACTGAATTAATTTTGAAGTCATATTTGCCGTGGCAACATGCGAACGCAGATAAACATTTTCAATTATTGAAAGCATTACAATTTTCAGCAAACTTTATCCTAAAAATAGATGCTTCATATGAATCCCTCGAGCGAATATGGATGTAAATAACAATTGCCTGTAATAGACTAAACAAGTATGCAAATAATATTCATAAAACATAAACATAAAGCAGACACATAGGCAAGAATTGACCTAATAACAAAGCTTGAAAATAATTTTCAAGTATGAGGTTTACATACGTTGGCAGCTTGCGTCACAACGTGGGTGCTGGTATTTTCGAATTATAAAAGTTTGATTAGTAAGTCAAAGTAAGAGTTTACCCCGGAAGCATGTGTTTAATACTCACATCCTGTCCTCATTCGAATCAAGTTGTTTTTAAAATCTCGTATTTTTTTGGTATTTTTTTTTGTTAAGTTTTTTCCCTGAGAAAATATAATATAGAATCACAAGAAACACTAATGCTCCAAGAAAAGTAGAGGAATTGTGCAGATTTTGAGTGCACGTTCTACCACATGTGCTCTTTATTACAATCAACCTGTTTCGAAGACCATGCACCACTTTGATCTCAAGAATGCCTTTAAGCTCGTAGAGGGAAAAGATTATCAGAGTTTCCATTTGCATGAATTTCAAAATTTAGGGGAGTAAAACACTTGTCACTTGTATTCATTATCGGATGCTTATCATATAAAACTTTGAAATCAGCATCTGCCATAACATAATGATGAAAATTGCTCAGTGCTGAGAGCAATTTACCAGCATTCAAACCTATTACAAGTGATCCACGTCAAAGTCATCAAACCTTGTGAATTTCATTTTCATCCGATGACTCAATAGAAAGTTACAGGCATAGAAAGATGTTTTTCGGTTGTAAGCTGAAAAATTTAAAGAATTCGGAAATTTAAACATTGTATATGTTCGTCATATGAATACTTGATTTAGCATTTATTGGTACAAAAATGACAAAAACGCCTCGTGCTGGCAACCCTTGGCGAGTAATGAAGCCAAAAGTATGTCACATCTGTCATTAAATTCAACCAGCCTTGCGAATTTCGTTTCGTGCCGATGGATTTGGAAGCTATAGGGGTACAAAGAAATTCAGTTACTAACCGCAATATTTTTCAAATTTTCAAAATCATAATATTTATTCTTTATTATTGCTAAAACGTCTTTAAAATTTGTTAGTTTCATGATAACATCGCACAGTAAATATATGACAAAAATTACAAAAATTATCATAGCTGGCAGCTCTAGTATGATTTTTCAACCAAACTCCTACCAAATTTGGCACACAATATGGTCCAATTGCCATATGAATTTCGTTTTCAATTTTTCAAATAAAATCAAACGTCGCTTAAAAGTAAAATAAAATTTAAATCTGGTGACCGAATCTTAATTTATAGGGAAAAAACAGTTTTTTCCTTAGTGATTTTTCAAGGTGGCACCACTGTCACAGTGTTGCCCACATTTCAAGATAACTTCTATCATACCTGGCTCTATTAATCAATACAATCTGTGAATCAAACAAACTATGACTAAAGGTCAATACGAACTGTGAATTTCAACTGAATTATCGAGTCGTCATATCTCGCGAACATAAATTTCGATTGCTAAAAATAGAGGTAAATTTGTGAAGAGTTAAAGATCTTCCCTACCGCAGTAGGCTAACTCGCAAATTTAAAGTGTTTTATTTGAGAAAAAATTAAGACATGCTATTTTGATTGTTCACTAAGCAAGGTACGAAACACATACAAATGCCAAAGAAATAAAATTATCAATTGAAGTATGATATACAAATAAATAATAAAAAAGTATAAAATTAAAATATAAGCAACTCACACATTTACAAATAGCTTCAAATTAGAGGCTGCAATTAGCTAGGTCAAAGGAGCATTTCAAGGATAATTAACTATGGGTTTATGAATTTCAATATATTTTCTGATAATATTGTGGGTAAAGTTGGGCAGGTTTTGCTAGCGCACAGAGTTCGAGGTGGACAACTTTGAAGAGGGTAGATATAATAGTGGTTAAGTCCTCTGGTCCGATGAAACTTTTCATCCAAAAAATTAAAAAACAAATTTTTTTCGCTAGTGTATTACTGATATATTTTATTCTATTTTTGTTTAAAAAAATGAGTTCGATGATACGATGGCAGCTGCAAATGACTTGTTCAATTCGCTCTTTTTATCACAACTCTTCCAAACCGAGATTGTATTAAATTTAACACTTTTATTAGGGTTTTGTCTTAGATTTTAAATCTGCAGATATTTAGTTATTTTCTCTCGCGCTAACGTTTCGAACTAAAAAGTCAAAGTTAAAATTTTAAATTGAAAATGTTCGGCTGTCAGCCAACAAAAAGAAAAGAGTGTTTACCATTTGAAGTAAGTATCAACCTCTATCAACACTCGATGGACGCTGGTTTCCAACTATCTTAGCTTTTGCGCCATCAAACGATTAGCTCAGGGAATAGTTCCGAAGCCAAAAACAATACTTCTCAGAGGAACCACAAACTCTGTGATATTAGTATGTGATGGGTTGCGTCCGCTTTTTATGATTTCGAGTACTATAGAGCCAAAAATCCTAACGTAGAAAACTTATATTGTACAGCTTCACAGCGGCAGCATTGCGAAAATTCAATTTTTTGTTAAAGTTGCATCGGTGGCAAAGTTTCAACTCCTACTACAATGCTATTCAAATTCTTCAGAGGAAGCTAGAAGAAGAAAGATCTGCCCATTTACCATTTTTTTTATTCTGCCCTAAATCTAATTTGAAAATGGTCCTGCCTCGAACGTATGTATCTTAAAAACATGCAAACAAACAAATCTCCAAATCTCTCTCTCAAAACGAGTCACATAGAAAAAAAGCAAAATTGACTGACAAGAGATAGGAGGAACGTTTCGAAACTGAGGAATCCTATGACAACGAATCTGTCTAATTTCCACACATAGCTTCGGACGTACTACTTGCATTAAGCTCATTTACAACAAAATAAATATATCGCGAATAAAAAGATCAATATTAAAGATCTCATAATTCGAGTTTGAGTAATAGCAAAAGAGCTCAAATACTAGGAAAAAATCTTTACTGCAACATTCATATGCTGGTTCACTATAAAACATTAACAAACTTTATGGTTTAAAAAACGAGGAAACGTTAGTTTGTTAACATTTATGTTGAATATACCTGGGTAAGCATTCTATAGTTTCAAGGAGTAAAGTTTTAAAAACTGTTATGTTTAAATATATTTCTTTAACTTTCACTGATGATGTCCATTACAAACCATTTCCCTGCAAGAGAGTCTCGCATTTACTCCACCAAAAACTTCTGCGGTATCTTTTTCCTTCGCAATGCATCCATCTAAAAATAACCTTATTCATACTCAACAAACAATTTCAAATGAACCGAGCTGGATGAAGGAGTACTTCTTGAATCATTTGTCGCTGTCACCTTGATAGCGACCCGCGCTATCGTTTTTCAAGTTGCTCTGTTTCGCCACTTCCCCCGCAAAAATGTCTGGAGCTTGAAAACTATCAACGTATTTGTGCCGCTGCCATTCTCTATCTTTAGTCAAGATCAAACCCCGACATGTATCTGTTACGAAACTAATGCAATTCCCAAATGCACTTCGCGCTGTTGTCACGCAGAGTTCTCCGCGACAGGACGAAAATAAATTCTATTTGCGGTTGCATGGTACGAGCGAGTGAATTAGCATTGAAATTCGGACAGATTTGCTGGACATGTATGTTTGGATGGGAATACCGATTATCAAGCAGTGGACAGCCTAGACAAGATGATTAATGTAAATGTTGGTGCCAAAATAGTTCGCGTGAATACTTGGGATTGTCCATGCGTCTGGATTTAGTCTAAAATTAAAATGTCATTCCGAAAGGGGCGGAAATCACGATTCGCTTTTCGAAGTTAATTGAATTGTTGCACAAGTGCGTGCGGAATTAAATCTCACCATAAGATGTGAGATGTAGAAATCATCAAAAATTTTGAAATATTTTCCACAAACTTTTAAAGCATTTCAGAACCGAAGTGCATGATGCAAGAGCATTCATATTTAATCCCCAAATTTGGATTCTAGTGCATTCCAATATGCTGTCAAGAAAAGAAAATGATTTGTATAAACTAACACTCCAAATTCCTTAGCGTGTTTCGAAGATTTAAGATACTATCAAGTCAGTTATCTGCTTGATTGGTTCGAAATCAACAAGTGGCTACTCGAATTTGATAGCGACGAACGACATCAAAACCCAAATATTCGTCCAGTCGTCTAATTTGAAATTTGATATCAGAACAGTCATAATGAAAACAGAAGCTTAAGCCGAAGTAACGACCTGAAAACTCTGGATACATAATTCAATGAACCGGTTTGATGAGCGGAAGTAAGAATACATTCTTTTGTTTAATAAAGTGTTATACGATATACCCAAGCAGTTTGAAGCACAAAAACAGAAAATTATAGTTCTGATCAGAATCATTAGATATTTATGGCTTGGCATTATTCAAGATCTGTCCCCATTTCCGAGTCAACGGACGAATCTGACTCTTCTGGCAGATCGAAGCCACGTTTAATGCGAGGTAAACAACTCTATCAAATCTCGGCTGCAACAAAATGCGGGCGGATTGGACGGTGTGAATGAGTTTCACGCTGAGCAGTATATAGCAGGAAGCCCATGATTTATTGGAAATTTAATAACATTGATGATAAATTATTGACCTGATCACGGGACAGATGCTTCGAATGCGATGAATAGCTAATACTCGCTCGCGTGGTCGATCTCCATTTGCTGTCACAGTATTACAATTTCAGCCACATTTCGCCATAATGAAAATTACAGCAGAATTGTTTGTTGTGACGGCAGTCCTTCAATATTAATGACTCAAATTGTTAATTCCGTCGACAGAGTGACGGAAATTCCATTTCCTGGAATTTCAAAGTACTCATAACAAACATTGACAACTAGGTAGATACCATCAAGTCAACGAAATTGCTGGCGCCTTGCACGGACACTCAAAATAGATATCCGAAGTCATTAGATGATTCATTACTCATGCTGAAAATAAACAATTTTCGTGCGGCACGCTCTATTGCCGAAACGAAAATTCTTCAAATTTTCTGCTAGACACTAAAAGTGTCATTAAAATGTGAAATTCTCGAATTTATGATAGGAACTTTATGCTGAGCTGTCTTTAAGGGGGGAAATTTGCTGATACGTACATGCATATGACGAACAGTGTCATATGCAAGACGTTGGAAGATTCCTCGTTCCTGGCTCGAAAAATAGCCGTACAAGCGAATAAGTAATGGCTCAATTAAAAAGAGATTCCAGTATAAAATATTGTTATGATCAATTAAAAAAACAATGTATATTTTTGGTGCTTAAATAAATTATTTCGGAGATTGATGTATTTATGAATACGCGCATTACATTGCCAGTCGAATTGTTTGTGAAATTTCAGTTCGTGATTTATGACTTAAATTGCCGAATAATGTAGGAAACAGTAAATTTGCAAAGCATATGCAAAATCTTAACATTAGTATGAACAAAACTTTCGGTTTTATGTACAGTGATTCCTAAAAAGATCCGCACGAGCTTGAAATTTCCCTTCTTTCTCAAATAATGCTTTTATCAATGACACGAAAAGAAAACTAAAAACAGTTTATGGTACATCTACGCGATCATTTAACACAAAAAATAGAAAATGTATCGCAAAACGAGAAGGAATTGGAAGGATAAAACAAAAAATCTTAAAAATCAGACCCCCCAAAAAGATCTGCACATCGATGAAACTTGGGCCAACGCGTGCATGTTTATGCAATATAAACGCGTATGAGTGACTTGTTTATCTAATACTGCCTTCAGTGATAAAGTCGTCAGTCATTAAACCGGGCGCATCATATCTAATATTTTCTTGAAACCACGCGTTTTTGGTAGCTTCAAGAAAGTTTTTGCTTGCATTAATGCAAAATGGACAAATACACGTCCCCAGACAAGATCCAGTTGGTGGTTGTTAATCATGAGGTGCTAGAAATATGTTTGGTCATCAACATGAAACGTGTAACTGCTTACGATATTCTGCGGAGGTATAAAGAGGAAGGCAGAATAAACTTGAAGCATAGTCCTGACCGTCCAAAGGTTCTGGCGACGCTTGAAGAACGCGTTATCGTCCGGAAAACCGAGAAAAACCCGAAATTGAGTGCTCCGAAAATTGTAAGTGAAGTTTCCTCAGACTTTAAAAAAAAAGGGATGCGAAGCAGTGCGCCGAGTTTTGAGAAATGCTCAATATAATGGTCGTGTTGCACGCAAAAAACCATTCATCAGCGAAGTGAATAAAAAAAAACGATTAAATTTCGCTAAGGAATATGTTTTGAAGAATGTTGATTATTGAGATGACGTTATTTTTGCCGATGAAAGCAAATTCAATGTCTTTGGCTCGGATGAACTTGTTATGGTGTGGCGCAAGCCCAACGACGAATTGAGTCCGAAGAACCCCAGGTTTACAGTGAAGCACGGGGGCGGCAGTTTAACGGTTTGGGGATGCATATCTACTCGCGTTGTTTGCGAATTAGTATTTATTGATAGTATAATGGAATCCCGTCGATACTTACATTTCCTGAAAGACAATTTGCGAAAAAGTGCCGCAAATACGGGCATTTTAGATACATATAAATATTACGAAGACAATGACACCAAACATAAGGCTCGCATTGTTCAAGAATGGCAGCTGTATAATTGCCCAAAATTGGTACATTCTCCTCCCCAGTTACCAGATTGTAGTCTCATTGAAAAACCTCTGGGATGAATTCGACCGTAGAATGCATACCAAGACGATTACTTCTAAGGGGTAGCTCGAGACAAGGCGCGGCGAAGAATGGGTGAAAATGGATGCAGACTACTTGCGAAAAATCATCCCAAGTATGCCAAATCGTTTAAAATGTGTTATTGAACAAAAAGGACATGCAACAAAATACTAGTTTTGTATAATTTTTGTTTATTTTTACAATTCAGCCTATGTGCGGATCTTTTTGATAGGTGAAATTGTTTGTTTCTTTTACGAAATTTCCAATTTTTTGGTATCTATAAAGTGAATAATTTTTGTATGTACATATGTGATATGTAAGGTTATTATGTTCTGCTCATGTCATTTATTTTTTTAATATTTTTCCCGTTTTTTATTGGCTTATACAATGAGACAGAAGGAACATTTCTTACGAGTGCGGATCTTTTTGGGAGTCCCTGCACATATATTTAATCTATAGTCTGAATTGAGTTTGATAATGGTAATGTATCTCTTTAGCCTTTTACATAAGTACATATGCGACCATGCAGCCAAGTGCTTAGTGTTTACACAAATCCAGTTTTTAGAAGGCGAGACTAAGTGGTTGTTCCAATAAATCTTATTACGATTGGTTTGTTATAGCTAACCACAGAAATTAACCATATAATTTATTTACAGTAGAAACAAGCTTCAATTTTTCCCTTTTTGGCTATGAATTGGATAAAATGAAGAGTAACATGAGTAACGTGAAGAATCTATGCTGCAGTCTATTTTTGAAAATTGAATTCTGCGCAGAAAATTGGTGGGCAATTTAAAATCAAAAATTCAAAATCAAAACGCTTATCAATTCTATATGTACATAGTTCGATTACTTGCGCGCTTCATATCTAAGAATCAGAATATTAACTTTTCTTGTGTTTAATATTCTCTGCAATTTTCCCCCGAAAACATCTCGATACGCACTTCTCATCTGCAGCCATAAATAAAATGTTATCAATACAATCATTGATTTATTTATGAAACTCCCCATGTTCGATGGATGTACGCGACTTGCTAAACAATCGCTCGTCCTGGGAGTGGCGCAAACTGAAGAGAAGAACGTCTGTGAACTGTTGTAAATTTATTTTTGGCTGAAGCTCCCAACCGCCTTGAAAAATATTTATGTATTTAGTTATTTTGCGACAATCTTTACCATACGAAACATCAGTAATCATTAATAAATAAATAACGAAACGTATAACGAGCAAGCACAAGAAACACATGATGAAGCTGAAAGCGGGCAGATGGAATGAGAAAAGGAGTCATGCCATGCGGCAATGCCGTGTGGCCATGAATGTCAAAGAATATTTAGGCATAATGCAGAGGCGTAGAGACCTATACTTTACCGAATTACTGTTTAGCCAGAAAGGTCGACTTATCGTGTAACTAATATAAATACATATGTACATGCATTGATTCATCGTCTTTATTCGGAAATCAATATGATTGTCGAAACGCATTTATTGTGAAAGAACAGAAAAGCTAAAAGAAAACCAATTCTTACCACACGCAAATCCACGGCACTGTCTGCCACAGAAACATACTTTCTACATTCTTCCTTGAACCAGACTCACTTATGCGTGAAACACTCCGCATTAGAAATTCCGATAAATATCTGACAAATTCCAATCTGATATCTGTTCTCGGTCGTAGTATATATTCCGCGCTGGGGAACAGATATATTGTATATTCATAGTTGACGGTACGAATGGAACGTATGTTTGTATGCGTTTTGGCATTTCCTATACATTGGTTGCCGTGAAATGTGTCACTATTTCGAAAAGTTTGATTATTAATGCAAATACGAATTGATCTCAGCAGTTGGCAGCGCAATGCTCTTCTGGCCGTACTCAGATCTGCTGTGAATCTGCACTCCTGTCGCGCCAGGAGAGATCTTGAATTCCATTAAAGTTGCATTAATACGAATCGGAAATTCACGATTAGCTCATGGTTGTGTCAGCAACATGATTTCGCGTGAACGAAAAGGATTTTCGTTTCAGTAATGGATTTTGGATCAGCTTAAATTGTATTTTAGACGAATTTATGAATATGATTTGTTTGTTTGCGAGTTTAATTTAATCTTCCAGCAGCTTCTAATAGGGAGCAATTTTGATTAATTCATTGTATTGTCATTGTATAGTTCGCCAAAGCGCAGCAAAAGTGATAAACTGGGAGTCAATCATAATTACATAAATACTTTCACTAGCTAAATCCTACTCTTTCAGTAATAAAGAGAAGAACCGAAGCAACAAAAGATACAAAGGAAGCAGTATCAAGAAAAATGAGCACATATTGAAGCGCATGCTGAAACAAAAACTGTCGCCTTAGAAAAAAATATTGCTGTCACACGGAATTTTAAAATTGCATTTTCAGCTACAGTAGGCAACTTTCAACGGGTAGATGGTAAGCATGTATGATCTATGGTATTTTTTAAATGTTATTTACGTTACTCCCTTCAAAGTTAGCCGCGCTTGTGATATGGAGGGAGGGTAAGTTTTTGGGAGACAAATCTATGGTTTACAAATTTTAATTGCAGAAAATTTTAAGACAGGCTTTGATACTCATGTGCTATAGTTTTATAACAGATGAACTACTAACCAAGATGTGTTAACCAGGTGTAGTAAAAATAATTCTATTATTTTTCCAATAGATGAATTAAATGCGTTGCATAAGTCCGGGGTAGGGGTACACTAGATGGCATTAGAAAGATTATATATTGTGTTAAAAAAAACTACTGTGACAATTTCACTTCTTTAACAATTCGTCGAAGATGGACACCAGCAAAGAAAAAAAACCCTTTATTTTACAGTTTTTCTTCGACAAACACGAAAACGCCCAAGTATTTTAGCGGGAGCAATGGTTAGCTGCATTTTTTTTTTCAAATTGTACTCTCTTCAAGGTATCTCGTCCTCCCTAATTTGACTTCACTTTGCTTTTAACCAGACTAAGCGTTTTTATTAACAAACTGTTGTGGGATAGATCATATTGTGAAAAATGTAAAGAAGAAAAATATGAGCCAAGAAACGTTCAAGTTTTGGCAGCGACTGTAAGTCCGCGAGTTATACCACATTGGGCGCAGATGAATTATTTGAAAGCATTGTCAAATTTGCTATCTTCTGTGCAAGTAGAGCTTTTAAGACTCGCAGAAACTATGTTGATTGAGAATTGAATGGTCTAGAACTACGTTCCAAACAACATTTTTTTTCTGGTTTAGAAACAAACTTCGAAGCACGAATGCAAATGCTTGATAGTAATTAGTCATATTTGCCTTTTTATTAATAAAACAGCTGAGACTTTGGAAATTGGCATTAGCAAAATTTGATTTTTGGTCAATGCAAACTCTTGTTTATTTATAAACATTTAGCTGTCAATTTATAAAGGAAAATTTAAACGCGATTGTAGTAATACTCAGCTGGAAAGAACTTTACCATTTCTAAGAAAGAACTTTGTGAAATATAGCCAGTAAATAAATTCCAAAAGAAGTAGAAATTTGAAATAAATTAATACCCCAAGGCAATCGAACGTTTTGGCTATAATTCGAAAAATAACTAAGCTAGCGTCTATTGTTACTTCTGAGAAATTAGAAATTGAAAATACACAATGGCTGCTTTCCAATAGTGTACGATCAAATTTCATAAACAACGTTTGATAATTGTTGTTTTCGACTTTTAAGTTTTCAGTAATATTCTGAAAATATTTATGTTTTCATAAAGATTTTCGTTTTCAAAGAGTTTCCATATTCCGTCGCAAATAAACTTTTCGCAGAAATAATATTGTAAATTAGTGGTAGGGAAAACTTTAGTGTACAACGGCAATCTGTTAGTGGAATCAAACACAAAGCATTTTCTATCTTAGATTTCTTCAGAAATAGGTCATAACAGCCATATTATAGTCCATCGAATTTACTGTCAGAGTGATTTTGAGGCTTGGAAATTTGAAGGCTTTTCAATCACTTGGTTTCGTTCAAATTTTTTGGCGAACTGGATCGTTTGTAAATTAATAGTCCATACTAGCCCGTTTCAGTTCTCCCTAAAGATATTACGAGAACATTAAGAAATTTGAAGCGAAAGTCTTTGAAACTCATAGGTTTTCATCCAGAACTTTTAGAGTTGAGGTGAGGATACCGCCATTTATCTGATCACTCTATTTCCAACCATCCATCATAGTTTGAGGAAAAGGAGATCACGCCAAAGACGACAGAGGTCGCATCGAACATAAAATTTAATGTTCTCCTTTAACTTTCAGTGGTATTTGAAACAATGGACCAGTCAATATCAAGCTTAATCGCCAGAAAATTTATTTTTGAGGCCTTATTTCTCAAGCTTGATTTTAAAATTGCGCCTGGTTTGTTCAATATTTGATTCCGGTTTTTAACAAAAAAAATTAGTACAATTTTCTGATATCAAACATAAATTTTATAAAAAAAAACTTTTAAAACATTTTGCTACACTACCGTTTGGGTAAAAACATAATTCAACGTTCGAAAAACATCTGACCCTCGTCAGCGAAGTATTGCTCCAAGTGCTATTGTGTATTCCATTCAAGAAGTATTGAAACGTTCGATACAAGAGACAGTCTGATGGTTCAAGATCTAGTGGGTACGATGCACATGTCATTCAAGATGCAAAATTTTTTTTCCAATTACCAAAGAAGTGTGTGGTCTAACGTTGCCATATTGGAACCCAATAATTTACAATTGGCCAGCTCTGGACGCTTTGCTTTGTTTGCAGCACTTGATTTCTCCAGTTATCGAAAGTAAACGTCCGTATTGATTGTTTGGTTCCTTGGTAGTAGCTCATAATAAAGCACTCACTCACGATTCTATTAGATTTCTAGCATGTTCGCGATCATTCATTATGTATGGATAAATATTTACCCGACGTCAATATCGGTGACGAGAATATTATCATCACCTGTCAGCTGTCGATGACAACTAAAATACCAGTCAGCTGATATGTGGAACATTAATAGTGTGTTTTAATCCAAATTGGACGTTGGAAAATCAGTACAGTAATTTTCAATGCAACGCTATTTTGAAAAAATTATAAATCGCTCGTGGAAAACTCTTTATTAGTCTTTGGTAGCTCATCGCAATAACTAGACGTAAAAAATATAGAACATTCAAACCATTGTCGATCGTAACCGGAATGAAATAAGTTTTACAGTTTACACATACCGTGTTTTACTTGAATGTTTGAGAAATAGTTCTTTGATTTATTTGAAAGTTGAATCAAAAGAAAACAATTTTGAAAATATCGGGAATAGCTCCCTTCTATCGGAAATAGCATAGCATAGCATAGTATGACCTTCTTTTGGTGCGATTCCGTTTTTGAAGTTATTGCAGCTAGCTCACCTGGCTTAGTACATACTTTTTCCTTGAGCGTTATTGGATGCGATTCATGTTAGTCGCCAGCGATATTTTTCTCAGGAACGACTAGTTTTCCAATAGTTTTATGAGCGAATCCCTCACATATTGGCACTGAGTGGGATGAATTTCTTTCAGTTCGTGCGGAACCCAAATATTCAACTTACGTCTATATCAGCTTGTGCAAAATCTCAAGTGCCGTGTAGCGGGACTTCCCTTCGATCAGTGCCTTCATTTTCTCGTTGTCAGTTTCGACTGGCCTTCCTGAGTGGTGTCCAGCCTTCACATCAAAATTTCCGGAATAAAATTTTGCAAACCGATTTCGACATTGGCGTTTTTTGACACATCTTTGACATTAACAGCACACAATTTGTTTCGTGCTTATACACTGTTTCTTGCTTTTCAGAAAAACAAAAGTAAAATATGACGAAAATGTTCACTTTGATTCTCCATTATTACGTCGTAATCAAGCAAACCCACTCAATAGGTTCTTGCACTTTTTTTCGTGATGATAACTGATCTGTCAGCTGTCAGATGGCGTTTGCCTTTCATTATGTATTTCAGACTTAGTAGCATTCTGCAACATTAACAACTCCTATTGAAAAAATCGGCAATGGATTATTATTATTATCTAAAATTATTATTATATAAAATTATGACTTTACTGGAGTATTCCAAAACAACAAAGGCTTATCAGAAAAGCTTTTGAATTTTCAGGAGTCTTCAGAGGATCTGCATAAATAAAGTTGGTTGTCTGCCTAATCTAATCATTTCTTGCATCCTTTTGATTATTACTACTATAAAGTATGCAAATTCTAGTGGATATAGCCATTAACATATGAAAAGTTTCTTTTTTTTTTAGAAAATTTTGGAAATACTGCCAATGCTGGAGGATCTTTATATCTTTATTTTCTTTATCTATATCTTATATATATTTTTATTTTCTTTAATGGTTTTTTATCCATGTATTATAGATTACTCGTTATTGTTGTACGACAGTAATAAAAAATAATAATAATAATTGTAAATAATATGAATAATACTTCAAAAATAAATTAAAATTGAACAAATTGAATAATTCATTCAACCTTAAAATGTAGACATTGTATGTGCCAAGAATTGCAATCATTCGCTGAATTCGCTATGAGCTGAATAGTAAGATCATTCGATTTGGCTTTGTTTGAAATGTATTTTAGTGTTTTCGTCAAGATAAAGTATGTCAAAATTTTAATGAAAAGTATGATTTCATGGCCATGAAATTCAGTCGCCATTCTTTGTTTTTGGTTTTTAGAACTTCGAGAAAAAATAAAGCGTGTATGTTATTTTACTCTATTTCCATGATTGCGCTTGAACTCAACCTGATATATTTTCAATTTTCAATTGTTATGTGCTATTCGGACATCTTTATTTTCCTTTTCTATTTGTCTTCATAGCCTCAATGTTAATTGATGATAATGTTCAGTTATTCTGTTCAACGTAGGATACTCAGTTTAAAAAATGTAATCTCATGTACCTACATATATCGTAGGAATTTATTAAAATTACTTTCGCACTGTGCATTTTCAACCCTTCTGCTCTTCATCTTTCTTAATTTGACTTCCTGATAGTGAAATATCTGTTTCAATACTTTACACTCAAACCAGTTCAATTTATTATTCCTCACGTCATTTGTAAAGAGACAGCAGCACTATTTCAACCCTTGTCTCTTCAAATCAAACTCATCGAAAATACCGGAATTTACTAGAATATTCACAGTTGAGATTATCTGGGAACGTAACTTCAAGATATCAAGGCCACATTAAACATACTCCCTAATGTGAAAGTGACGCCAAAATCGAGCTGGGTTTATGTGAGGTTGCAATTAACGAATCTCGGGCACGGCATTATCTGCATCTTGACTTGAGCCGCACCACTCAAGTCACAATCAAGCAACTCCATATGGTGTAATTTATTGAGGGCCAAAGTTAGACGCTGGCTTGTATGGTAAGCAATGCGAAGAACAGATACCAGATGTGTCTGCCGATAGGATGTTCAGTTTCACTCCGGCTCGATTTGAATGAAACTTTAAAGTGAACGTTGATAAGAACTGGATCAAGTTTCCGAACCAGAGTTCGAAGTGCATTGCAGAGCCGAAAACAGCTTAGCATAATTGATGTGGTTGCAATTTGGTAGGCTGTTTTGATGCTCCATTCGATTGACTCATCATCGATCCATTGTGGTAGTAGTCGCAGCAATCAAATGGAACATGCGAATGCAAGCCACTGGAATTGACTTCATCTAAGTCTTGAAATAATTAAATATGTAGCTAAAATAGTATTTTTTAAATGTGCATCTACAGATATCCCTTTCATGCTCTGTTTTCAATATCCTCTCAGCGCTATGTATCCTTGCGTCACACCCAACCCCAAAATTTTAATTGAATCAATATATTTCTTGGATTAAGATTACAAACACATACTGCCAAAGGGTATCCGGGATAAATCAGATTTTAATGCTGATGCTATCAAACGAACGTTATCGGTCGTTTGTCTGGCATCAGCAAAGATTGCCGAGTCGGCACATCTGAACAATCGAAGTTATAATTTATCTCTGATTTAATATCACGAAATCACAAGATATCATATGAACTAATTGACCGGAATCCGCCCCTTTGGAAGACGTGTCATATCTTCCCGGCCGGCTTTCGATTCGAAGCGAAGCAAGCAAACGGGAAAGAGATCCATCCGAACATGTCACGGCTAATTAAACGCAAGAAGATTCTCATCGAGCATCTACTACGGAAAATTCATCGATTTGCCGGGATAAACTGTGCCGATAATATTTGGCAAAGCCATTGTTTCATTAGGGTCCTTTTTTGCCCTTTTTGCTGATTGCCGGGGTGGTGGACGAGTTTTGTGTCAGTGTTTACGTTTTCTGGTAGTAGTTATAGATTTAATGTTAGATTTCGGTATACCTCGATTTGCGCTTGGAAATGTTGCTGAAGTGAGCCTTGGTTTGAACTGAAATATTTGGAGCACAAATTAATAGTTTTTCAGCTTATAAACAGAAAGTGACTTGATGTTTTATTTTTCAAACAATACTGTTGTAACCTATGGAACATTGAAAAAAAAATCCTGGTTTACTGGTTTTACAACAATCAACATTTCCACACTTGTATTCTTCAGCAACGGAACCGTTCATATACCGATTATGCATATGAATGTGTGCGTGTTGTTGTTTTCTCATTTCGACTTGAGTGTTTCATGAAAAATTCCTAACCCGTGAACTATGTTTATAGTTGTGTTAGTGATTTGCATCAGTTTCAATCAGTTTCAAAAGTGATGAAAAATTCTCTCCAAGTGCATCACTTTTTGTAGAGATTTCCCCTCGATTCTTCTGCCTCTTGCCCAGAAAACCGGTTATAGGACTACATCAAGAATACAAGTCTAAAAAGGCCCAATCGCATTGATTCATGTTGGTTTTCAGTCGTAACGTTCACACTCATTATTTATCTGAGTCGACAATCCAGTTTCATCTCCGATTCATGACTTCAACAGAGTGTATCTATTTATGGAGCCCGAAGGGTTCATAGCCCAAACAAAAACTTCCCCCTGCTTGGGAGCGTGTTATAATATCAGCGTGTATTATCGATGCACGTTCTCGCTACGCACAGGACTCTCTTTGCTAGATGCATGTCTTTGCCGTCAGTTGTCTTTTCTACCACCGGGAGCTGCATCTAATATGAACAAGAGGCTTGTTTTTGAATAAAGACGATTCGGAACAAACGACATGAGGCGAATTTCTGATAGCTCTGGGAACGGGTGCTACCACATTTATGTCTGGCGATGAATGCATAGATTTTTTGTGATCCTGAGTTACTTAGTTCTTCTAAGCCATTCCTGCAACTCATTATATTTGCTTTGTTTTATGATGAACAAGACTAATGAAAGAATGTACAGCCGGAGCAAGGAAGCAACGGTGAGTAATTTTTTTCGTCTGACAGTGGTCCTTATTGCTTGTAGCATCGAACATGAAAATATCGCAGGCATAATGTTGTTCGCATGATATTTGAAACTAGTTGAATCAAGTTACAATTAAATCAAAACAACAACTGTGATCCCGTTTCACAAACATTTTTATTTCAACTTTTAGATGAAGTTTATCAAACAAGACGGATAAGTACTATACACACTCGAACGTGTATTGAATTATTGCAGAAATGAACGTAGCCAGACAAATTAGTACGTTGGGGTGAAACCAATGTGAAATAAAAGTCTAGCATATTTGTAACGTCTAGAAAGTTTTGAACAAAACGTAAATAAGAGCACAAATTTGGCTTAATACATTTTTATTGCTCTTGGAAGTTCGATCTATATGCAACGCGCTTTGATGCTCAAACTTGACAAATAAAATTTCCTTTAATTACTCTGAGGATAGTTTTTCCAGTCACGACGTTAGTTTAATGGCCGCTAAGAGAATTACTCAAGTTGAGCTATGACAGAAAATACATTCCTAAAAATTTCTATTCGATTGTATTTTGGGAGATGCTAGTTGAAATTTTTGTCCTTAAAGAGTTAACCCCTCAAATCTATAATTTGTTGTGCTACCAAATTCTTGAAACAGTCGAGGAAAAAATTAATAATTATTTAATAAATTCATTTCGACATAGCTCCTGAATCGATAAACATTTTTCAATCGAATTTGCCAAAAAGAAAACATATTGATTCGGGTGAAGGAAAAACGGAAATTAGCTCATACTATTTGCTTACATCCCTAATACTACTTGAGACTTCTTTAAATTTCACGAATTACTTACCGAAAATTTTGGGTAATTCTTACTGAGTATTTTTTCTAGTGCTTAAATTTCTCGAATTCAAACTCTGACGGATAGAGTAAGAATATTGCGCCCAATGGTTTTTAGTTACGACCGGGGTCGTAATGAATGGGCTCGAATATGCAATGTTTTGTTAATAGATGTAGCAGGATGCTGGTTGGATTATTTTACGTTGAAGCGTGTTAGCTACGTATCTGCGTAGATAATTCAGTTATTTGATTAGAAAGAATCTTCACATGCTGTGTGTTTGGTAGCAAAACTTCTACAGTGAAAATTCACTTAGCGCTTTCTTAGCATCTCTGTTTTGAGAAATTTGTATTTTTAATGTAATTTTATTATTTTACTATACTCAGCATTTTGGTGCTATTTTGGAACAGAGGATCTCAGCTCTGCAGACACTTTCTCTAAGTTGACGCCGAAATTGCGAACTACCATGCATTCCAAAACTGGTATTTTTGGCGTTATCTGTGAGAATGTATCTTCTAAACTTTGAGCTTATACAGCAGGAATCTTTGACTTGTTCACGAAGGCTTTGGATTAGAAAATATTGTTGTATAGGCTATTGACATACATACAAATGTGTTTTGTTTCGTGCCAAAAATTGTTCGAGCCACTGAAAATGCACTGACTGAACCTTAATGAGCCATTGCTTAACTTGATTCAAGCGTAGATTGATGATATTGATGTGAAGGTGTGACGTTTCCAGGGTTTTTAGGAAGCTCTAGGGATCATTATCTGTTGTGTCAAAGAGTTTTAGCGTACGGTCACCTATTTATTTTATTCCTCTGCAAAAACGGTGATATGGACTCTGGTGGACCTGAGAGTATATAATGAGCATAAATTGCACAAAATTGGTAACAGACGGGAACCTTGAAGAGCTCTGGCTGCTATGGGTCTTTTGCATGAGAGGCTGCTGTCACTTTTGACCTGGAAGACCCTTTTTGGTAGGAGGTGTCATATGGGTTGGATTAATAAAATTGATAAAAGCAGATCGTTTGACAATAAGTCCGGCATGGGAAATTCTAACAAATGCTTCCGCAACATCGTATGTGGCAGGTACTGTCGATTTTCTTTTGTTGAACTTTGTTCTAATATGCTGGGCTGCACGAGATTCCTGAAGGTTTGTTTACCATTTTTGTTGCAAATAGAACTGCAGTGTTGGCAAATAATTTTCTATGAGTATTTCCTCTTTTAGACAAAAGAGAAACATGTATTCCGCGATTTTTGCGCGGAAGGAAAGTAGACTTATTGGTTGTGAGTTTTGAAAGATGGCTAAAAATTTATTGCGATTGATGATGAAGATGATTGGACCTAGTTTCTGACAATCAAAAAAATGGCATTGGGAAATTATTACGCATGGAATAAGTAAAAGTATAGGTTATTTATACTATTTTGTACATTGTTTCTTCCTGAGATTATATAATAATCTTCAATAATCAGACTCAAAATCAGGTTTCCTCGCTACTAAATACATATTGGCTATGTGTATGTGTTGCGGTCTGTTTGGGGCGTTTTCCTTCTTTAATATCATTATGTGGGGTGATTCAGCATAGGCGTTGGCTATATCTATATTGCGATAATTTAGGCCAGAAAATGCATAGATGATTGATCTGTCCACTTTATTTATAATTCTAACCATTGTAAACATTTTCCAAATTGTCTCTTTTTAAGGATCACGACTCACTAATTTTTTTTCGACTTTCTTGATCTATTCACAAAATGATATTTCACAGACGATTCACTTACTGCTTCAGCCTAAGATAGCCAGTTATTCAGGCTTTTTCCAGGATATTATCTTCCCTCATTACAATTATTTGGGTGAAGTTAGGAAGCTCATAAGGATCTTGGTTGCCCTTTCCTTATAGGGTTCCTTACGGGAGCTTCGGTCCTTCAGTTTTTTTAAGGAGCTCAATAATTGCCTCTTAATTTCTTGCTATTTCTGGTGCTTGAATGAAATCTTTGGACAAGTAAGCTGTTGTTTTTCTGTAATCACTGGTTTCTGATCTGAAAGGAGCTTATCTAACAAATCTATATGCAGGCTCTAATCTATATTTGGCATTATTTAAGAAATAACTGTATGTGGAGTTAAAGTGCATAGTGTACTGATGTATATGTAGATGAGATGTATAAGGAAGATGCAGTACCAGCTGCTTAATTGAAAAAGTTTTTCGCTGTCTGTTAATTTCTCATTGATCCGTATGCGTGATTGTGTGCATTTAAATTACCTGGCAAAAAGATAATCGGTAAGCTGAATTCCCGGTTTTAAGAAGGTTTTTTGAATGAGCATGAATGTTACAGCCGCTCTGGCTGTAACATTTATGCTCAACGGGCATAACCAATTTTTTGAATGATATAACTGCTTGAAAATTACATTATTCCACTTTTTTTTTTTTTGGTATATTGGATATACGATTGACTTCATTCATTTAGGTTGAGAAAAGGATATGCGAGCTCTCAGATATTAAGCAGTGAACAGACTCTGGATCATTTTCGCCATCATGTCCTTCATCATTACATGAAGATACTCTTGCAAGATGGCGAGAAACTGCCTCGTTTCGTTTGAAAATTTGGCTGGAATCGAAAATGTTCCACTTGATGGAATAGGGGTGGGTTTTGATTTTGGGTGGGTTGCTATATTGATTAGCCAGGTAGTTGGTTGAGTTGTTTATACTAATCAATTAAACAGCGATAGTTTTGGCTACTTGAGCAAATTATTTTTTTGTTTCATTCTTTTTTAGAACAACTTACAAAGGCTCCAGCAAGCTCTCAGCCACAATCGACGGATAATTTACGTGGAATTTTGGGAATTTTGGACACATCGAGTTTGTGCTTTGTTGATTTTTTTAGGAATGACAATAAATTTTTAGTTATGGATATTGTTCGATTTGGTCCAATAACTGACATATAGCCCGAAAGCTACAAAAAATGTCTTCTTCTTTTCTTAGTTTAGAAAAGCTTTTCTATTTTTTTTTTTTTTTTTTGAATAGGGGGACTCAATATGATGGAAGTCTTGTCTTTCCAGATCTAGTTTGACCTCATCGGGGGTAAGCACATATCGGCCTCTTATACAGATAGGTTTTTTTTCGTTTAGCTTTCGAGACGGCAGAAGAAGTCTCCTTCACACTGCTCTCCTCAATGTTATGCATTGCTTGCGGAGCCTTCAGTAACCAATTGGTCGTTATCAGATACCACCTTCATGTTCAAAAAGTCGTCCTCCGAACTAGATGTTTTTTCTCCAAGACTCTCATGTGAGCAAAAAGGGAACAGTTTGTTTGCGATACAACTGTTTTACAATATACAGCTAATTTTGAATACAAATGGTCTTTTTAAAAAAAATTCTGATCCAAAAAAAACCCCAGCATTTCCTATAAGTAAGGCTGGAATTTGTTCTCAACAACGGAAAAGTAAATGTATAATCACTTTTTGAACATTTTTTTTGTGAATTAGCTGACAGTCCATTTAGCAGCCAGTTCCTGTAACAAAAGTATTAAACATACAAGTCTGTACTTTTATATTGAAAAATCCTCACCACATCTTACGAGCATGGCTGCAATGTTAATGATTTATTGTTCGATTTGTTTGTGTCCTAAATAAAAACCCGATCTGCAACTTATTATTGAGGACCGTATTTAATTTAGCATATGTTTGTTTTTAGTAGTCATTTAGTGAATACAGTTATCCTATTTTTAAATAACAGTAGAAATTGGTTTCGTATTTATATATATTTCAGAAAAATAGATTTTTGAATATATTACTGGCAACACTGAATTTAAGCATGAATTTTCATAACTTTTGATGAAAATACGCATACAATATTTACTTTAAAAGCAACGTTTTTTTTCGATTATCCATTGTTCAACAAAATATTTTATTCTACCTACTAACATTTTTGCATGCATAATATCTTGTGAATCATACAAACCAAAAGATACTAAAGAAAATATCAATTCAACTAACTTTCGAGTTATCAACGTATCCAAACGAACCTGCTTACACCCACATTTGTGTCTGACTGTTTGATTTGTATCTTCTACACTCAATGTTTTCGAACGATAATTATATTCCATCAAGTCAAGACATAAAAGAAAAACCAAAGATGTTGCTCAGCTGGTGGCCGAAGCTGGTCCTCTAACCTGAATCGAATGATTCGTCTGCGATATGCATACAATCCAGTTTCTTCGAGAAAAGATTCAGATACATCTGCAGACAAACAGCATAGAAGCTTTTGTGATTAACAATTTTCCCCGTTGAAGAGAAATGGCCTTGGTACTGAAGAGAATCGACTTCACGCTCACGCACAATTCGTCTTATCACTAAACGGGAAGATATGCGTCTGATTGGGGTATAGGAATTTAAATGCTAGCATTGCCTTCGAAACCGACTATATTCGAGCAAGCGCTTTATGTAAAAAGGAATTTCCCTGCTGGTTGACGGGGCGACATTAAAACTTGGCACGCGAGTGAAAGGATATTTCTCCATAGAAAGATGCGCCCGATGTGGGATAAAATTCTCTTGGCAAGGACGAGAGCTATCTCTTCGCGTGAGGAGGAATCGTGAAGACAACCAGATATCAGGCACGGTCTCCATTAAGCGTGGCTCCTCACCTTGGCGTTCCCCGGCCGTGTCCCGCCTGTGCACGGGCTCATCTGTTACCGCAGTGCTGTGTGCCGTATCTCTGGCAGGTTCAGATTCAGTTCTTTTGTCGGTTCGGAAGTGTTTAGTTCACGTTGCGTTGACGTCACTCGGAACGGTGACAACAGTTACGAGGATCGCGAAATTACGGTGCTAACACGTTCACGTATCGTCGAGGGTGTACCTGTGCGATTGGACCGCTACCGGTATCGCGATAAGTGCTTGATTCCGCAACGGGCGTCGTACTCGTATCTGAAGTGCTTTCACATTGTTGTTCCTTCTGGGTCGAAAACCAGGTGCAGTGACCTTGCAATCGTTGAGCGTTGTTTGCACATTTCAATGGATTTTTATCAGAATCCAGAAACTCTATCGGTGCCAAGTGATTAACGTATTAACGGGTTATACGATTGGAGTTTGATGAAAGTATTCTGTCCTGAGAAAGGCGGGTTATTTTTTCAGTATTATTTCCCATTGTTTGTGTGAGTTTCCGAAGTTTATGTTTTCATTCGCAATATTCGCTTTGACCCTTTGCAGCTGTGTATGTTTAATTTTCTTCTGGCCAAAAGTATCTTATCGAATTCAGTCCGCCCCTTTATTGATAAAAAATGTTTCGGGCAAAATGTAAATTAGGAATAATTTGCAGCTGGAGCTATTGAATATTAAATCATTGAAGTTTTCATTGGAGAGAAAAGTGTTCATCAGAGAGTTTGTGATTAATTAGATTTCGTTGGAAAATAACTCATCCTTTTTTGAGTAAACTTTTCAGTATCGGTGTATTCAAAGTGAAGCTCGGTGGATTTACAAGTGGTGTAAAGTGAAATTGGTTCAGGATAAGTGCTCATTTGTTGGCGGATCGTTTACGTGCATTGGAGGATTTCGCTCGAAACGTGTACCTACTTGGACGTTTTTATGCTATATGAAAGTACCATAATGGGAACACGGTGTAACGCTTCATTTTAAAGGTAATTCATTTCATGAGCAATTTAATGTCGGGTTTTATTGCATGGTGTCATGATTCAATTTAGATTTTATTTAATGTGAATAACTTGCAAATAGAGCATGTCCTAATTGCAGTTTAAAAACAATTTGTAAACGGCTTGATGTATTATTTGCAGAAGCCTTGTGTTTGAAAGTCTATCTATTGTTAAAGTTTACAATTGTTTGGGCTGAGAGCCGGAATCTGGCAGGATTTACATTTTGCTATCATTATTTAAAATTTGAAGCAATGAACTTTAAACTAATCCTCGTATGGGAAAAAGAAACGTAGATTGATTTTTTATCATTTAGTGAATCAGCTTCGCTTTTTTTTATTACAAACTTTTTTTTGATTATCGCACTTATAATTGCCACACTGAAACCTGGCTTGAAGTAAGAGCTGGATTTGTGGTAGTTGGTTACAGTTAATTGCATTGTAGAGCTTAACTTTGTAGAACAGTATAAATTCTCTAATTTGATTCACATTTTATTGCCTTTTTTATTATTTCCATCTTTGGATTGCTTGAATCTCGCAAATGATTTTATGTTGCTAGTTTGACTATATCTCACTGTAATAGACACGATCTTTTCTATGACTTATTCTATGACACAGGTAAATTAGATTTGCATAAAATTATCAGCTGTGTTTCAAGAAAATGGATTATTTCAACATGTTTATGGACTTTAAGCTCTATCGTGCATATTTGTTAAATAATAGGTAGAAATTGTATGTTTCATATATTATTCTAGGTTTGGCCAAATCGATCTGAATACATATCTGAACATAATTTTTAGTGCATTGTAAAGTACATTGCAAATAATGCGAATATAAATTTGAGTTAAACTACAGGTTCATTCTTCACGCACAGATGAATTCTTGAGTTAAAGTAATTGCAAGCTCAAGCTCAGAAAATATATTTTCTTTGATTCAATTTTTCAAAAATAAAGTTGTAAGCCGACATTTTCCGTTTATAGGTCTGCCGCCCAATGTGGGTCAAACAGGAACAAAAATTATTTCCTATTAAGTTTGAAATGAATCAATAATTCTTAAGATTCAAGACAATTCCATTCAATTTAAACAAGTGTCTTTTAAGAATAAGCAAGCCAGTATCCGATTTCGAGACAACTTGGTTTGTTTTTACTCAGTTAGTTTTAGGCGTCCTCAGAATTAAGAAAAAATGAGGTATCACGCATCTTGTATGTCACGAAAATTTCCTAGCTCGTACAAAAGGTATTGGATAGTCCTTTTTACGACGCTTCAAGGATTGCGAAAGATTATATTTATGTTTGTTGTTTGTTTTTGATATTGTCATTAGTGCTAATGTTTTAAATATTAAATCGTCTTTTTAAAACTTAAATACAGGGTCTGTCCTTAAAGTAGTAGGACTGATTTTTTCCCGGGCAGAAGGACAGACTATAGTCGGTTTCTCCGCCTGGTATTGGTGGAGTGGGGTCTACGGAAAGGCTGAAAGCCAACGGCAGTCAGCTCCTAGCCATAGCAAAGTGTAGATCGCTCGTTTTCGTAACCTCTGCAAGTCCCCTCGTCACGCTGCGTGATGGCTTGTCTTTTTGAACAGCGCTACGCCATCAAATTTTGTGTTAAGCTCGGTAAAACTGGAAAAGAGACTCATGATATGATCAAGACGGCTTACAGTAATAACGCTATGAGTAGATCGAGTGTTTTTGAGTGGCACAAGCTGTTTCGGGAGGGGAGAGAGGAAGTTGAAGACGACGCACGTTCAGGACGACCTTCGAGCTCCAAAACTGATGAAAATGAAGCAAGAGTGAAGTGTTTGCTGGACAGTGACCGCAGATTAAGTGTTCGCATGATTGGGGATCAACTTGGCATTGTCAAAACCCAAGTGTACAAAATTGTAAGTGAAAAATTGCAAATGAGAAAGATCTGCGCTAAATTGGTGCCGCGAGTGCTAACAGACGAGCAAAAGGAAGTTCGCAAACGGATCTGCCAGGACCTTCTCGATGAAGTGAGTGAAAATCCAGACTTCCTAAACAATGTGGTTACGGGGGACGAGACGTGGACATTTGAGTATGATCCTGAGACCAAACGTCAAAGTGCAGAATGGCACACACCTGCATCTCCACGTCACAAAAAGGCTCGCATGAGCACGTCGAAGCAGAAAAGCATGCTCATTTGCTTTTTTGATTCAAAAGGAGTGATCCACAGAGAATTTGTGCCACAAGGACAAACTGTTAATGCAGTTTTTTACGTGGAGGTCCTTCAACGGCTGAGAAAACGCATCGTTCGCGTCCGTCCAGACATCGCCAATTCTTGGCGGCTCCATCACGACAATGCGCCGAGCCACACAGCCTTCCGCGTGGCAGCGTTCCTGGCCCAACACAAGATCGTAACCCTGCCTCAGCCACCCTACAGTCCCGACGTTGCCCCACCAGACTTTTTCCTCTTCCCCCGTCTCAAAATCACTCTGAAAGGACATCGTCACGGCTCAGTGGAAGCGTTACAACAGGCCGTAACGAGGGAACTCAACAGCATTCCGGCTACCGCTTTCCAGGAAGCGTATGAGAGCTGGAAATCCCACTGGCAGCGATGTGTGAATGCAGAAGGGTCCTACTTTGAATAATTTTAATCACATGTATCATTTCTCTAAATAAATACTTTGTAATCGACTCAGTCCTACTACTTTCAGGACAGACCCTGTATATATGCTATGTAAACTTCTATTTTGCTCAAACTAATTTTATTCGATTCATAAAAAATTATAAAATATCCGTTAGCAGTTTTTGGTATCAATAAATTAATTTCTACGTCGTTGTGTATAAGATAACAGAATTATGCTGCAATTAAATTTTGAATTTCCCGATTCAAAATTTGTTCCAAAGGCATTCTGAATCAATGTTTTGAATTAACTTAAAGTTTTAAAATAATTTTTTTTTAGCGAAAAGTATTTTTATAACACCTCCTTAGCTATTGCGCCTTTATTAAGATCAGTGCACATCATTTAGCTTCTTATTTACTGGAAAATAACGGGAAGGAAATTAGGCTTCATCAGAAGCTACCAGAAGAAAATCATGCAGCAAAAAAGAAAATGAACGAAAAGAAAGAAAAGATTATCTATATAAGACCAAACTATCACTTTTATATGCAATATGGTGCTTGAAAAAAAGATTTCTCTTAACGACAGCTATGACTCGCTGTTACTTAATTTTTTTTACTAGAATCTTCATCAATCGTATGTTGATCCAGATTATAATCTTTTCGAAATAAATCATGGCTAAAAATTTAGTGTCTACCCTTAAACTTCTGCTTGAATATAAGTATGAATACACAATCAAAAATTTAACAATTTGAAATTTGTGAAGGTAAAGGTCTCGTCCTTTATGAAAATAAGTAACAAGCGCGTTAGAAACATTTCTGGTGCTCGTTTTTCTTCTTGAAAGTAAAAATAGTCTCTGGCCGAAATGTATTTTATTTATCTTTGCAATTATGTTCTCGAAATATATATTTACACTAAATCATCACGAACAGATTTTATAAACAAACAATTCCTTACTTGTTCTCTGGGGTTTTTTGTTGAATTCGAATATTTTTAAATTAACATCACTTAAATTTACATACTTCAGCTCATTACTTGTAACATATTGTTGGATGCATACATGCACCGAAAACATATTCGTAATAGCTAGATGCATCCAGAACCATCTATTCGAACATTCAAGCAAAAATAGGCCATAACAGGCTAGTGAGCGAGAAATTAAGACCAGTTTAATCAGAATTGTCTGTACTAATCGAAAAATAGACAATCCCTCGTCGAATTGAGACAATCTAATTTTAGCAACTGAAACGACTAGAGCAACTATGGATTAACGCTGTTTTTTTCCCTAGTCCTGTTGCAAGATTAAAGCTCTTTGTGCAAATGACAATGTGAATAAGTGACCAAATTAAGACAAGTTCTTTCGGTAATGAGAAAATTTTTGAGACTGGAATAATTTTAGATCTTTAGATCTTAGATCTTTTTCCTCGTTGTTTTTTACTCTTAAAATCTGTTTTCACTGTCAAATGACTAGTCACATGTGTATAAGCCAATTTAAAAAATCAGACAATATTTTTAAATCTCCAATTTCGAAATGGTATTTCCGTGCTTTTAATTTTGGAGGAGATGTGAATTACTATAGGTTGTTGATTTTTTTCCACAATTCATAGTTATTCTCTAGCTTTTTTTAATTTACTGTGCATAGAACAGTACAGAGCCAACTATTTTCCATGGCACTGCCGTGGAAATTATGTCAGTGAAGACGGTTGAACATTTTTGTGATGCCATATTTCTTCCCAACAGTTCACCCTAAACTCCCCTAAGTATCCTGTCTATCTATGCAAACAGCCGACTAACCCTAACACTCCCAGTACTGTAGCCTTTCAGTATCGCTAACTAACATTGCAGATTATCTAGTCGCTAGGTGCTAATTAATCTTCTCTGCAGGACTACGATCCGGTCTGCATGCAATCTAAGCGTAATTTTTCAAGATCTAGTACCAGGTACTGGCACAAAATCAAGTGTCTAAAGCGGTGTAATATGGCACTTTTCTTGTCTAAAGCGGTGTAATATGGCAAATTTTCTTGTTTTCATTCTACGATATCATTGTTGACAGCAAAACTGAAATTGGATTAGACCATCCATCTTTGGCCATTATTTTAGACCATCCATTATTAGACCATCCATCTGTGCATAGAAAAGGGAAAAGCAGACCATATTCTCAAAATATCGATATATTCCGAGCAACTGAAATACAGGAACTATGTATTGAATTGGAAAATCCTCAAGTCTCGAATCTTCGGAGCCAAAAACGGACCAAATGCTAGCGGCAACATAACTGTGAATCTATTGGAAATATTATATTTCATACACTGAAAAAAATCCACATAGCACCCAGAGCCATGTAACATAGCGCATTATTTATGGCCCCATACGCCATGTACATAGTACTCTGAGCCATGCAATATGGCTCCCAGCGCCATAATGTCAGAATCTACATAGCGCGTCGTCCCATGTTACATGGCGCAGCATTTATGGTGCCACACGCTATGTACATAGTACCCTGAGCCATGCAGTATAGCTCCCAGCGCCATAATTACATGGCGCAGAAATTATGGCCCCACACGCCATATTACATAATGCCATGAGCCATGTAATATGGCTCATGGCACTACAATTATAACTCGCAGCCATGCTGTGTGAGGAGATGTATAAATATCAGCAAGCTTCTTGAATATAGGAGAGGATATGATCTTTGATGTCATTAATCCCTCGGGAATTTCTTTGATAGAATTCCATCACCTAACATCAAGTGCTCTACTTCCAGATACTCCGAACTGAGAAGGTTCGTGGCTTTTTTTTGGATGCAAACTGGATCATCTTCAGATGCACTGCAAAAACACATAGCGCCAGACGCCATAGTTTATAGACTTCTGGCGCCATGTACATAGTCGATTTCGGTCGATTTGTGGTAAAATATAGCGCCACACGCCATAGTACATAGGAGCAGACGCTATGCTTATAACCCTCCACGCCATATACTATAGTCTTCCACGCCATACAGTATAGTCCTCCACGCCATGCACTATAGTTCTCCACGCCATGTGCTATAGTCCTCCACGCCATGTAATATAGTCCGCCCCGCCATGTACATGGCGTGGAGGACTATAGTACATGGCGTGTAGGCCTATGTACTTTTCGCCATGTATTATGGCGTGTGGCGCTATATTTTATCACAATCCCTAAATCGACTATGTACATGGCGCCAGAAGTCTATAAATTATGGCGTCTGGCGTCATGTGTTTTCTCAGTGTAGTTGCAAATAAAGCTGTTTTAAAATATTTTTATATTTTATACACTATTGGTAACGTGGGGTACTTTAACACACCTTTGAAAACCTCGTTTGTAAATAGTGCATTTTTCAACAAAAAAAAACCTGTTTTTTTTACAACGGTGTATTATGTAATAGATTTTTGAGTGCTTGTGCTATTAAACTTCATATTATATCAATATTAAGAATGGAAAAGATATTGGATAGGGTCTTTGCGTGACAATAAGTACTTAGTGACGTTTAAAAAAAAAATTATAGGGTAAAACAATGTCTAATCTTTTTACAAAACACCATTTAAATGCACTTGGAAGGAAAATTACTGAACTAGAATAATCTGGTAGGCTGAAAAACCAATTTTTTGACGAAATCAAGCTTCAAAATAAAAAAGTGCATTGTTGGGTCCTATACTTAGGATTTTTTGTGCTGGTGTTTTTGTTTGAATTGTGTTTCTTTGGCGATGCTGCTCTTAAAATATATATGTAGAATTAGAAACAAAGAAAATCTGAATCCGTATACTTCAATTTTATTCATTAAGATTTGCAGCTTAAGTAGGTTATGAAATGATAATTCAAATTTCCGCTAAGAAATTAAATTCACTGGACAAAAAAAAAACAATGTAATAAAATACGAAAATTATTGCAATCCGCAAATATTTACCCCATCCTCAAAGCCGGATATTCGTGTTGCATCTCCAATTGTTGCCCCATATTGTTTCTATATTGCTTCAGCTAGCATCTCGAAAAAGTTATTTACAATAGAGTATACCCACTATTTGAACATTTTCTCGCTCCTGAGCAACATAGTTTCGTCAAAAGCAATTCAACAGTTTCCAGCTTATTTGCGTTTCGTTATACTGTTGCGTCCGCCAACGACCAGCAAAAGCAAGTGGGTGTATTATAGACAGATTTTGCCAAGACTTTTGACTCAGCGAACCGTGACATCCTCCTCTCAAAGTTCGATGGTTTCAATATTTCGGGTCAGCTCCGTTGCTGGTTTTAATCATACCTTCGTGATCGTGCATGTTTTGCAACGGTTTATTCTTGTTCTTATTCTCCCTTCTATCCTACTTCTGGTATTCTACAAGGCTTGATTCTTGGTCCTCAGCTTTCTTTCCTGTTTATAAAGGGTCTTCCTTCTCTCTATAATTCCCCGTCTCTTTTGTACGCTAACGATCTGAAAATATTCAGGATGATTGAGTCAATGGATGGCCGCTCCCAGCTGCAGGATGACTTGTATGCTCTAGGCAGCTGGTGCTCTGTCAATTGTATTAACCTTTATGTTACTAAATGCTTCCAGATGTCCTTTACGTGCAAATCATCCTGTATGACGTTTTCCTATTTCATCCTTGGTTCTTTCTTCAGTCTTATTAATAATTTCATAATTTCATAAACCTTCGTGTTGTGTTTGACTCTAAACTAAAATTTGATGTCCACATCTTGCGTGTCACATCCAAGGCCTGGCGTTTGTGCGACTTCATTCTTAGAGCGTTCAGACCTTTTACTGATATTTTCTCGCCTGTACATATCCTTCGTGCTTAATGTCCTCGAAAATTGTTGTCAAATTTTTGGTCCTCATTATCGTTTCATCATTGATGCTGTTGAGGTTGTACAACGCATATTTACTCGATCGCTATTGTTTAAGTTCCGTTTTCCTTACTGTGAGTATAGTATGAAATCCCTACCCTCCTGTCACGCAGAGCATGTTTAGACGAATGTCTCCTGTGAAAAATTATTAATCATTCTGTGACATAGTCCCAGTGGGCAGTTTCCTGTTCGTGACCCAGTATGCTTTACCAGGTCTTCATTTACCCTCAATGTATCGTTTGCTCGCACTCACATATTTTTAATCTCCACTTTTATGCTTGTCTAGGCAACATAATTGCTTAAATATTGGTCAGCTACTGCCTAAAAATTAAGAACAACTGTTTTATCTTACGAAATGAATTAATTAAATTGCTGAAAATCCCATTTCATGTCAGTGTTCAATTATGATTCTATTTTATTTACCGCATTTTGTATACTTTAGTTAATTTGAATTTATTGCCTTGTTTTCTCTTTCTTTATTCTTCTGTTTCTAGAGTTTTGTACTTTATTATGGTCTTGTTTTTTTATAAGTTTATCCTTTGTCTAGTTTTTAGTTGAATTTGTATCCGTTGATTTAGCCAATCAGAAGTAAATAAATTTTATAACTAATCGTACAATCTGAACGTTTAAGAAAATTAAAGAATTATCAAAAATTTTCTTACATTTCTTAATTTGTCAAATTTTTACAGTTCGCGAATTTCAAAGAACAAGAAGAGAATATATTACACACACAATTTAGATGATACATTATCCTTGCATGTTCATTTATTCCATTTCCGAAATTCAATAGCCACTTGAATTCCCAAAATAGCGCAACAAAAACCCTTTTGGATTCTATCGTACAATTTCCGGCTGAGTCATCTGATAATTTGTGCTATGATAGAAACACGCTTTCTGGCTCTGTTTTATGAGGGTAAATGATTGTTTCAATGAATGCGAGGGTGGAAATATCGAACTATGGATTTCCGCAGAAACAGGAATGCTGATGGATCTCATGACAACTGAACGTGTCGCACATAGAAAGAAATGTGTACATGCAGCATGTACAGAGTGATACGTACTGTAGATCCTTAGAACTATTTGTCTGTATTCCAAGAAGGATATAGCCTGGGATAAACATGCCAGTCTCATCGTACAAACAGTGTGGACGAATTCTCTTGAATCTAAAATTGTTTCGTACGATCGGACACGTATAATAAACATGTGCTTAGAGTTTCTATGTTTGTGCTGACAAACAAATACTCGACCGCCACCTCCGCGCAAGCGAAACACCAACGCCTCCATATTTCACAAGGTCAATTGTCTTCTGCAATTCTGTTTTAAGAGGAATTAATGTCACGTCGGAATAATAAAGGCAGAAGGCATTACTGAATTTCAAATTCTTAAAACCCAACACCTACGAAACACAGAAACAACTCTGGGTGGCGTTATGCTACTCGCGTACCTTTGTTTGGATTATGTTGTATTTGCGCGAGTCATTAAAGGTTAATATTTTCCGACTGCTGTGCGCTTTCACCCAACAAGAAAATCCTTGAGAGAACTTTAAGAAAGCCCGGCCTGGCTTAGAATCTCAGGATTTATTTCGTTATAACTTATTTATTATCATTCTTTGTTATTATTGTTGGGCTGTTGCCGTCCTGCCATTGCTTCTGCTGCTGCTTCTGGGCCACTTTTTGTTTATCTGCTATTAAACGGAATTCGGTCCACCAGCCTACGATTATTTTCGCAAGAACACAACTCCAAGGAAGCAATTAATTATTCTTTCAGTGAGAAACTGGACTTGGAGATTTTTCACCGAGAAAAATAGTCGGTGGTGGTGGAATTGAGAGGGAGGAAGTGTTGATATTGTTCTGGTTGTTTGGGAATACTGAAATTCGGTAACATGAAATTTGCATGAAATGTTGATGTCGAAATCTCGAGAGAGAGAGAGGAACATGAAAGACGCCGGTTGGGATATGAATGGCACTGTAAATATTAAAATTTGTGTACTTTGTCATGAACAAGGACAATAAATTGGACAGATCTTCTTTATACTTCTGCTTGTCGGTAATAAACAGAATAAACATGATTCGAAAAATACGTTGCCTGGAAACATCTTTTTTCATGTAAGTTTTTTTTTGTGTAAAAAATTTATTCCGCCTTTTGTGCGTCTTTGAAGAATAATATAATTGTCATGAAATTTTTTCATCAGTAGGCTAAGATAATATTAAGTAACATGGTTTCCAGTACATGACCTCCGCATGCTCATCATTTCCCTTCACGAGTACTGGAAATTAAGATTTATTTTCTCTGGCGAAACATCTGCAGGTAACATGAAAATTAGTGTTTTGATTTTAAGTTTTTCTTGGATTTTAATCCACGATTGAAGTCTACATCCTCTTTCAATCTTAGTATTGCATAGATTGACCAATAATTTATTTGACAAATTTTCAAGTATTTGCCGATGAGTGTTGAATGTACTTTATCTTCTTGTTTAAAATAAGCGAGTGTAAATGAGCTTTGAACAATGCAAAACAAATTCAAAATCATAAAACCAATCAAAAGACCCTTTAACATTTCCAGTTCTATGTCATATAAATTGCTCTAAGTTCAATTGATCTACTTTCATCGGAAAAACATCCGATTTTATCTAACTAAAGTATTGCATGCCTCAATTTGCTTTCGTGACACTTCATGGTGTTCAAAAACACAAGCGATTATCATTGCATCCATTCTATTGAGCTTCAGTATAGACTTCAATCAAATTTCGTATCGCCGGACGTCCACAAATATTTGAAATTGAACGTTTTTATCTTCTGCTTCCAGTGTTACTTTTGGCTTAATACGTTCATCAAAATATTATGTAATAAGCCAAAAAATTTCAATTTTGTCAAAAAGTCCTTATGCAGTCAAGCGGATTCTGTGAAAATGTCTATGCATATTAAATAGCTCAAAATATTTACCATGACGATTTCGCATTCACATAACATTGATTCAAACAACTTCAATTGAAATTTTCACATTGACTTGTTTGTTATATTTGGAAATGGTAGTAGTATGATAATATTGTCACAAATAACTATCCTTAATTTGAACATTCGCAAGTAAACTAACTCAATAAAAGTGCGTAGGTTTCATTTCACTACAGAGCTATGGGCAAATGTAAGGCATGCAATTAGTTAATCGGAAAGAGTGATGTCACTAGTGCGTGTAGAAATGTTTACATTAACGGGAATTCGTCATTTCAGAATAAACATTTTAACGGAAGTTCTAACTAATTCCCAAAATACATAGATTATCCACACAATCTTATTTCAGCGTAGGCACATGCAATGATTCTCAGTGGAAAATTTCAATATGCATACCTTTCGATTCCATCCAGATTATTTCAATGGATCAAAAGCTCAATACCCACGAAACATACTAAACAATACAAGCAATAACTGTGTTTCATCACAATATACTAAATCATATTAGCCTACCTGAATAGCAGTATAAAACTTTACCGCCTAGCTGACACTCAATAAATTCCAATAAACAAAACATATCCGGTTACCCATGTCAACATAACGTGCAGCAATGCTTGAATCCTTACCTACCCGTTTGAGCAGATCGGCCGACACCTACCCTCATTAGGAGCTGGGATGCTTGAGTCCTTCCGTTCGCCCAAGAACAATAGTTTCTAATTACAAGTAATTGATTTTCCTCTACTCCGGAGCTAATTTGACATAAATCAGATTTATTTATAAATCACCTGGCGTTGCCTTCGGTCCAAGGTAGCTCCATTTATTGTTGTCCTTCTCCATGTTTCATTCTGTCACTTTTGTGCTTTATTACCGTTTTTTCGGAGCTTACGCTCTAATAGCCCTTCGTTTTGTTTATATTTGCTGTAGGCATCCGTGCTTTGTTTTTCGGCACGAAAGACTTTGATTATAGCAGTGATGAAGTGATTTTTTTCGATAGGTACACAAGGGACATTGTCGATTGATGAATAATGTCTTTGAATGCGAAAAAAGACGATTTTGCATGGATTTTCAGGTGATATTGATATGTTTTTTTTTTTCAACTGACGAGGGTCCTCTTCTGGGACGTAATCTGGAATTTGCATACCCTTTTAAGCCGTCAACGAGAAAATTCTAATGGATTATAATTTACAGTCAAGATATTGTTAGTGCATTTCCAGGTGCTGCGTATATTTTGAAATTTATTGGAATCAGGCTTCGTTCAAAACCGAGGATAAATAATTTTTTCAAATAATTGTGTAGACTTTTTAATTTGTCGACCACAACTGGGACTGATCAAACATTGCTTTATGTCCGCATATTATTCCTATGTGCAATTCTTATTTGTATCTGAAATTAATTTGGAATGGCATTCTACATCAAAATCTGTTTGTATTTTTTTTATTTACATTAGACCAATTCGCTTAGGTAATTAAGAAATATAAAAACATGAAAAAGTCAAGTTAAATTAAAGGAAAATTAAAAATGAGTCAGACTTAAACGTAATGTAACCAAGATATATTTTTTAAAAGACGAAAAAGTTAAAAGTAATGATCCAAACTGAAGTTCATAATGCCTATCAGGCGTACGCAAAAAGGAGAAGTGAAAAAACACCTATGTATGTACGAGTAACAAGAACATTGAAGACAGCCTGGTGTCTGGAGGATCTTTTTTATCCGGAAAAAACAGAGATTATTACATTTATGTTGGAGGAAAAAGGCCGTTCATCAATTTTTAGGAAAATCGTTAATCAAGCAACGAACTGATTATGCTTGGCAAAGGGAGATTCAGGAAGGTAGGGCGCTCTTGTTGTGTACGATCACTAACTAAATGTCAATCTGACGAATGACAACAATGAATTACACTCGTCGACTACAGCGACAACTTCTCTAAGCGGGTAAAATGTAAACCCGCGTGAAAAATAATTAATTATTATTTGAAATCCGAACCAGTCCATACACTTGTCATTTCAAGTAAAATGTATGATATACTTATATACGAAAGGATTTGTGGAATAAAACACAGTCAACGTCGGTAAGCCAAACCAATCGGCGACCAGCTAGACTGTTTTCGACTAATAAAACTTGCTTTTATTATTTCCTTATTTACTCAAGCAGTTTGGAGCGATTGCTACGTGGCGGTTAAATTCGCCACGCAAGAGCGACAGCTGCTTCGACCAACAGAATTAGATAGGGCCAAATTAGTGCTCACCAAAGTAACAACTAACTTGCGGTTGGCGTTCCGAATCTGTGAACGGCCGTTTTTCACTAACAAATAAAAGGAAAACCATAGTTACATCATTTCACTCTTCATAGGGTTATGAACAGCACCTTCTACACCTATACTAAAGACAATGAATAAAATTGCGTTAAACAAAATCAATGGCACCTGGCGAAAAAATGTATTTTCTTACATTATTGAGGACATATTTATTTCTCACGAAACGAGGGAGCTGCATTCGTAATCAGAACTCAATGATGCAACGAACTAAGGAAAAATTGAACAAAAATCACTGACAGATGAGATTTCATGAAGATCATGAGATCGTCCTCATAAAAGAGGTATTTAGATGAAAATACAGAAGAAAGATCATCTATAAAAAGAACAAATAATAGAGATCCAAGAATGGAGCCTTGTGGAACACCATAGAACGGATAAAGAGGAGGAGAAGAACAGCCATTTAGCACAAGTTGGCGGCTGCGATTTAGAATGTAGAATTAAAACCACAGTAGTGGGGAACTAGAGATGCCAGAAGCTTTAGAAAATTCAGTATATATTACATCAACTTGAGATGGCCTTTGTTAGGAACAGAAAATCCAAAATCGACAATTCAACTAAATTTGTGGAATGGAGCGGCCCTGGATAAAACCGTGTTGAACATTTGAAATTTTATTATACGAAGCTCGGTAGACTTAATTTATTCTAACAGTTTAGAAAAATAAGAAAGGAGTGATATGATGTTAGGCGATTGTTCGAGACCATTTCAGTGACACTTCTCTTTAGTCGATTTCCGGTTTTTAGGATTTCAGGTTTAAAATTATGCACATAGGCACACATAACAAAGATGGAACAGATTCTACGAATATGTTGGATATACAAATATGCGAATAACGTGACGGCTGCTGTCCCTGGAACAAAATAGTTAGAGGTGAAAGAAGAAAAGAAGTTAGCAAACATTGTACTCATTTTCCGATTTTGTCGCTATCAAATACCACAAAATTGGGATATTTTTTGTTAGTTGAAAGGGAATGAATGTTGCAAATCGCTTATCCATTTCTTTTGCATTTTAATAAAATACTTTTTTATGCCTTTTCCGTCAACTGTTAAACATCCTACGTTAGAATTTATCGTATTGTAAAATTTCAACTTCACGACATCCTATAATAATTGCTACGCAAAAGCAAGGCGAAGAAAATAAAAATAAGAAAACTGCTTAGCTCTGAAAGTTGTGAAGGCTTTGAAGACTGGACTAAAAAATAAAGTTCCAACTCTTTGTATTGGGAATGAAAGTTGTCAAAACAAAATGTCAAAACAAGATTGGTTCCAGGAATCTAAATTTTAGGAGAGTAAGGCTTTAAACCATTTTATTTTATTGCTTTTAATTAAGGGAAATTGATATAATTTACGACAACTATATGACCGACAATCGGATGCAGCTAAGACTAAATTAAACTAATAAACCCTAAAAAAAAAATGCAGACACATTGATTCCGCAGCTTTATCTTAAGATTAGACGATACTATTTCAATTTAGTGTTTGATGATTTTTAATTGTTACAACGACTTCCGAGCCTATTCAATACGAAAAATCTACTATTTAGTATTAAATACCTCGACAGTGCTTTGAAAGACTCTATTAAAATATTGTAAAGATACTAGAGAAATATTTTTTAAAAAAGCCATCAACCTTGCTCCATTTTGAATTGTTGTTCTTCTTCTCTGTCGCCTGTTTTATCGTACGTCTGACCTCTCTCTCTCTCTCTGTCCATAGGTATTTTCCTTTCCATTTGTAAATACACGATCGTCACATCAATACTCAGGAAAGGTGATAAAAATGCGGTCAGTAATTACCGACCGATTCCCAAGCTACCTAGTGTCGTCAAACTTATTGAAGTAATAATAAGTGATACCATAGCATTCCATTGTAAATCTTTGATATCTCCATATCAGCACGTTATCACAAAATCTAAATCAGTTGCAACGAACCTGAACTATTCATAGAAGATGGTATGCAGGTGGATTGTGTTTATCCTAACCTTATGAAAGCTTTTGGTAAGCTGGATCATTGGATTTTATTGGAAAATTATCGACTTGTAATTTCCCTAAGTAATTTGTTAGCTGAAGTGCTTTTTATTTTTCTGTTTTGACGTTTTTTTCCACATAATTTCTCGTGGTCTGATTCCCTCCGATCGTTCGATAATCACCTCAAATTGTTGGCTATGAACAGGCTTCAAACTAGTGGCCATAGTTTGAAAATCTTCTTTGTTGCTAAGCTCATCGCCGGAAGTATCTCTTCTGAATTTATTCACATTAAGTCATTTTAGCTTAAATACCAATTGTCACAGATTTCGACATGTGAGCCTTTTATCTCTTCCTTTTCATGTAACCAGTAACGGTTACAATGAACTTGTCTCATTTATTACAATAGCTATTAATAAGACTTTCGAGAATTTTGACTTCAATCTGTCGTTATTGCCAAGAAACAGTCGTCAGAAATAAATCACTTATTTTAGCACTTAACTCGCTTATACACTTCAACTAGGCTATTCCGAATTTTCCACGTCTTTTGGGAGTTCCTCTATCCTTTCGTAGTTTCTTGAGAGTGTTTCAACGCGGAACTGTTCATGGGATTTTTCCGTTCTTATGTTAAGATAAAATACATTCGAATGTTTTGTATCGCGATATTCAATTTATCAAACAATTTATTTAGGTGTATATAGAACATTATCGGTTTTTAGAGCCTTCAGCTGTCATTTTCATGAAATTTATGCACATAATTTAATTTTGTTTTTATTCATTTTGAATGCCGCAACTGCTGTCCAATCAAATCTTACAGATTAATTAATGTAGATAAACATAATATGCCGCCCAATGCAGAAAATCTGAGTCGCATTATTTTGTCATCGTTCAAATTTAGTCCTACTTAGCCATGGCTTTGAAATATAATAAAATGGAGGACTCAAAAAGATTTCTTTTAACAAATTTGGTAATTTGCGTGATTTTTGGTGTAAAAAAGTAGCTTGTCTCTTGATGGCAGCCCAGAATCTTTCTCTGCGCTTTTCACACATTAGTTTTAAAAAAACTCATTGAAATGTTGCTAGTTCTAACTTGTATGATTCAACATTCTATAGCTAAAATTATGCATGCGATGAGATTTTCGATGCTGATCATAGTTTTTAATGATAGATAGTTTTTTGTTTTTCTTTAGCCGTAATTTAAATATTCAGTGAATTATCCGTGTTTTTTTTACGTTATGAATTTACAATAACAGGCTAAAAATGTAACTTCAGTTTTCGAGTTCATGAAAATAGACAAAGTCCGTATCGCAACAAGAATAACACTTGAAAATTTGCTATTGTTGCCACAAAACGATAAGATAGTAAGTCTCCCTATTTTCACCAGCAACTAGTTCTGATTCAATAAAATTGTACGGAACTTCCTTTAGTCACATATTCTAATGAAAATTAGTTTTTCATGTAAAACCCAAAGCAAAAGTTCGAAAGTGTAAAAGCTCAGGTTCGAAACTTAACATGAATAAATTTAAATTCTCAACTCTGGAAGTCACTTTGCTACAGTCCTTTTGTTCTCCTCACTCCATTTCGAACCCAAACACCTATTCACGATTTTGCAAAGAATCTTTTCTCGCAACACGTTTCCATGATTGCTCGTTTGGGCCTTGCTGACACCTATCTGCATGAAATAGTTTTGCCCAGTGAAATTGCGTGACCATGTAATTGTATGATATACCTCCAATTATGGCCAGCTACACGGAATATCCATTAGTATTCCTACAAGTGCTTGTTATCGTCACTTGAGGCCTCTTTGTGTCGCTTAAGCTTTGCAGCTATTTGATCTCTTTATTTGAGCTAGTTCCTTAGAAGCTGCGGGTAAAGATTAGTTCTTCGCTCCGCATACACAAAATGCCTTCGAAATTGTTTGCTTTCGTTGACAAAGTTTCAAGTGGATTCAATGTCTTGTGTCAGATTTCAATGAGGATGTACATCTCTATGCCATTCCATTTTCACAGCATCCATACCGGGTATTTCATATAATGAATTTAGCTCTAAATTTGTTAACTGGAGGTATCATGTTGCGTTTTGTAGGTACTTTTTAGTACACGGTAAGAATCGATTTCACATGACAGCAAGGCGATACTGACGCTTCGGCCCAGCACTGTTTGCACATCTTGGCCCGGAAAAGTTTTCAGTGAAAGAGTAGTTAATAGCATTCATATCATCAAATAACCTGCCCTCATTATCCCGAAATCCAATTACAGCCTAAATAACTAGCAGGAAAACACTATCCAATTAGGCTCGACTCCATAGTTATTATGCCATAAACCTTGAAGGTAGCAGTCGTCTTTATTATGTGTCCAGTTTTTCCTTCATTTCCGTTTCCCAGGGCTCATTTTCACTCTTAGTAATGCTCAAGTTTCGGTCGCTGTATTTCTTTCAGTGCTCGTTGTCGTCACACAAGCCGGAGACATTGTAAGAAGAGCAGGTGAATCTTTGTGCAAAGTTGACCGAGCGAGTTAGTTTTAAGAGTGCACTCGTTTTCGGGTCAAAACGGAGATAAGGATCGATTTTCGCTGGAAGAAATCTTGTTAATGAGATGTTGAAATAAGAGATATAATGACAAGGTCAAATCAGTTATCGGTTCAAGGATAGATGGAGGGATTTTTCTAAGAAACTTGAGATTTTATTGATCGAAAGGACGGGAGGTCTCCTATCATTGGATATTCAGAAAAGTTTTATTTCTGCAACAAGATGGCTTTGTAACTGACTGATAAAATGGGAAGTAGGTTAATATAGCATCAGAAATAAAAGTTTAATTTTGGCAAGTATATTGTTAGTTACGCAGACCTAAGTCGGTTCACCTCATCAGTTTAATGCTTGGGAGTTTACCTTTCGAAAAAATATCGTCTGTCAAAAAAGTGGACAGTCTTCTGTGAAAAATGTAAACTCCTAATAAGCTACTGACTGCGAAATAAGTTGTTATAATTGCCAATGCATACTTCAAAGACAAACGTCCAGCCATGACTATCAATTACTTCACCTTTTTACACTTCTTCAAGTTTTAATGCCGAATTAATCTCGGCGAGATCAAAGTGTCAAATTTCCCTTGCCTGACTTCTTAGATCACCTTGACTCTCTTCTTTACGAAAAACACGACAATTTCAAGCGATTTTTTTTACTACTTCTATCTCCAAGGATTTTAATTAGAATTTATGAGTAGGGATCGAATTTAATGACATCTGAGACTTTGTTGGCGCAGAACTTTATCAAAGGAATACTTTTATCATTGAATTCTCGATGACAGCACTTTTGAACGACACAACTTTTCGGATTGGTTCAATTACCTGAACGGCATTCATCATCATTCGACCAAGGACTGTGGGCTACCACAGGGCGTTGCAAATGCAAGTATAAGACTTGAAGTTGTCTGAAATAATATTCTCGCTTCGAGGTAATCATTTCATGGTAATGAATAATGTAACGGAGACATGTAAACAAACTATTTTTGTTTTGTCAGGCTTTGAAAGTAATATTTATCGTAAAGTAACGTAACGTAATCGATCAAGAGTACTATTAGGTGAAATCGAACTTGGTATTGCTGAAATTTTTCGTGTAACATAAAGTTGTATATTTTACGAAAGTTCCTATAATGTGAAAGAACTTTTAATTATGTGACAATAGTCGGTTCTGAATTAGATGTGAGTCTGAGAGAAAAATCGTAAATGCAATCAGTGCAAAGCATGCACTTTAGAGTAATATCAATATTTTAGGAAAAAGGCGCTTTTTCGAACTCAAAAAGCCTCAATTCAAATTCAAAGGCAACGAAAGCAATCGCATTCAGAAAAATGGGAAGAAATCATACTAAGCACCATTCGAGTACCTGTTTAATTGAAGTGCTATCAAGGTTTTTGCACACAAGCTGAGACTGAAACCTCAAACGAGATTTGGCATACCACTACGCAAACAACCATGACAAAAACGGATGGTATAAACCTTAGAAACACTGACTAGGCGCATTGTTTATCAAAGATGAATTCATTAAACAGAGATAAAGCTTCCTTTGGGCAAACCAGAGAGCATGCTCTTAAATTCGATTGGTGTCGATTTCAAAGAATTCGATTGGTTTCGCACAAATCACATTGAACATATTCCATTGTTCCAAAAGTGCCCGCTTAGACCGCACTATTCCGCTCAGAAAACAGCACGAATAATATTTTCCGGGGAGAAAATCTGTCATTGCAGTCAATTGGTTTTAATCGTATGATCCTTCCTCGCTTATGGTGAATGATATCTTTCAACGACAGCAAGATGCCATTACAACGAACAATATCTAGAAAGACGCCAATGCTTTAGTAATATTTTTCAAAAACGAATAACTTCCCATTGTTATAGACATTTTACGTGAATTGGCCCATTGCATGCTGCGATGGTGTACCGTTTTCTCGGTAAGGACGAACGTCGACAACAACCATGGCGTTCTGATACCGTCACATATTGTGCAGATGCAGAACAACTGTTCAGCCGTTGGGTGGCCTTACATCAGTATGAGGATGGTCGATGCAGTGCTCTAGTCAATGCAACCTTCCACACAAGGACACACGTAGAAACATGATTACGTCGATGACTGAGTGGCTTTGGTGCTAGTGTATGACAAAGACATGAGTACTCTTGGGCTGATTCAACTATTGTTGCTCGTGTTGCGATCGCAAAAACGCAATACGGAGCGAATATATGCTTGAAGGATGCCTCTTCTCTGTGGAAAATAATAGCATCGCATCGTCATCCTTTTCTTCAAAGCTCGGAAATGCAATTGGTTTCAAATCAGATTAAATTTTCTTCATACTGAATACCCTTACACAATGTAAGGAAAACGACGAGGAACATATTGACAACGAATGATGGATATAGACTTGATTAGCGGGTATGCGCAGATTTTCGATAGCCTGGTAGATTTTCATTAAGCTAAAATACATATGTCTAACACTTAATAATATCTCTTTTTACAAGAAATAAAAACATTTTTCAATCTTATTTTTTCTCGTTTTCACTCAGGAAAGTCTTTGCAATGAATTTTCTCTACAATTGAATGGAAATTTCGAAATGAATGACTTTTTTTTATAGAAAAACGAAAGGACACCATCTTATGTACTAGCTCGGGTAACAAATTGATTATTGTTTGGCCTACATTGAATTACATCTCATTGGAAGGAGCAAAACAGGACCCAAAAGACGTCCTTCCTGAAATTTAATAAATTCAACGCTATAGTTTGACAATTAAATCAATTTTAATTTCTTGAATAAGAAAATCCAACCACTACATGGCGATCAATTAAGGGCTCTCAAGTTTTAGTATATGAGGCTAGATCAAAACCTCCTACTGGAGGTTAATCTAAAACAGTATCACAAGTTTTTGAAATGGGCATCAAAACAAAAGCATAAAAATATGAATTCTGATTCAGCTATGGTAATTTTGGTGTCTTAGGTTTTGAAAATTCGATCATGAAATCAAAACGAATTTAATATGATAAATGGAACTTATTATAGGCATTATTCAGAAGGGATCTGGTAAAAAAACCATTATAGGGCTACCAGCTATTGTTGGTTTTGTATTTATTTGCAATATCCTTACTTGACGATTTGAAAATTTTCAAATGGTAATAATCTTGTACTGACAGTAGACAACAAATATTAAGTTTTCGAAAATTTGAAAGCTTTTGCGACTGGTAACCCTAAATTTCTCTGTGCCCTTATAATTTCCAATATAGTCATCGGATCAAAATGAAATTCGCAGAATAGGTTGATTTCAAAGTGAGGCAGGTGTGATATATTTTTGGTTTTGATGCTAGCAAAGGGTTGCCAGCGCGAGGCGTTTTTCGCTATTTTCATATCAATAAATGCTAACATTAAGTATTCATATCGCGAACACTTACAATGAAAATAAGTTAGCAATATTTAAATTTTCTAAGTTAAAGAAATTTTTCGGTCCCAAACATCTTTCGTTTTTTGATCCCAAACATCTTCCTATCCCTGTAACTTTCGACGAAATCATCGTATAAAATCGAGATCGATAGAGTTATTTGATTTTGACGTGAGGTAATTGTGGGAGACTTTTAGTTGCAGTGCTGGTCAAGTGCTGCAAGCACTAAGCATTTGCTTTGTTTATGTTATGTTATGCTGCTTTCAAATTTTTGCAGTGTTTGGCTTTCCTAAATCTTGAAATTCCTGAAATCCTTTCCACCCTATGAATTTAAATGCAATGGTAAGATCAAAGTGATTTTGCACTCGAAATAGGTTGGAGCACATGTGGTAGAATGTGCACTTAAAATCTGCACGATTCTTCTACTGTTCATCGAACATTAGTATTTTTACCGGTTCAAGTGCGCTTGAGTTTTTATTTTATTTAATCCTTGGGAAGACAACATAAATCGAAACACGAAATATGAGAGTACTTGTTTGTTGACACATTTTTTTGATAAAAAGTGAAACAATTAGTTACTTTGACAAAACAGATTTTTATAGTTTGAGTTACTGAAAAAAATTATCTCGAATGCTTTTAACACCGAAACATAATTGTGATACGTAAGCACAAGGCAAATTAACGAGAAATCCGTTTTTGACGGTTGTTTTTCGCTAGTCGCTACGAGCGATGGAGGTTGGCAGTTGGTAACGAAAGATTTCCAAAGATATTTTAGATAGATCTAAATAATGACAGCCACAAGGTAAATTTTTGGCTTGATTCATTACAATGTAAACTCTTTAACTATTTTCAAGCTCAAATAACAATGAAAACTTAAAGCCCAACAGCTTTACAATTTTTAGGCCAGCTTACCTTAAAAGATTTTTTTGTTGAAATTTTACACATTTTAATTTGCATACGTTAATAGTTTTTATCATACTATTGCACAAACGCTGAATACTTTTGTATCATTGATTTTGCAAGGTGCAATAAATTAGTGGATTAGTAAAGATGCTTACAACGTTTAAGGTGGGAAATCGTTCTTTCTTTGAAACCCAGACATGTAGCAAAAATATTTCAGTTTATAAAAATATTCTCTTTCTTTTTAATCAATAACTATCTTCAACATCAATATCCACACCAATATGCGTATGCTGGACTACAGAAACCCTCCTAGACAAATCGAATTATCTCAAATTCTTTCAGTTCCAGAATAAACACTGAACAATTTTTCCAAATATTTTCATTCACTCTTATCGCGCCAAACATTTAACTAAAGTATTCACTTTCAAACTATTTCATTAGAGCAATAAGTACTATACAATTTCATCAAAGATTCTTTTCTCCACGTCCGCTAACTAAACTAGAGCAAAGTCAATGGCAATTGGCTGCCACTGGTGAAATTTGTTTGAAAAAAGTGTCTGTGGGAATCGAAGCGACGACGATTCCCTACTTTTTTTTTATAAAAAAAAAACACTGGACCGTCGAAAAAAAACAGTCTAACTTACAGTCTTGTTCAAGTGCACAGTTTCGCACAAACAGTTCAATGATGATTACTTTTTGTGGAATACCACGGCCGAAGAAATAACAAAAACGGGAGGAAAATCCAGGAAAATAGAAGGATCGATGCTCATTAAATGTAGCACGTTGTTTGTTGGTCAAGTCAAGCGTATAGTGAAAGTTGGGAAAATTGCTGTTTTCAGAACGATTTCTTCTCAATTGGGCTTTTTGTTGAAACGAAAAAAAGTCGAAATCATCGACTGGAACTGGTCGTGTATGTGTAGGTATAGTTGAAGCGACGATTTTGGATAAGAGAACTATTGAATTTCATTCAATTAGTGGAATTTTAATTTGGTGAAGATATTGGACAATAAGATTCAAAGAATGGTATTTTCGAACCAGATATTTGAGGTTGATTGATTTCAGTTGAAGTTGTGGGACTATATTCATAAGAGCTGTCAATAAATTTTCTTGCAATGCTGATTTAAGTGCATGTTATTCATCAGGGGCGGATTTGACAATTTCGCCTCCTAGGCCTCAGAAATATTTGCCGCCCTTTTCGTAAAGTATATTATATGTAACAATGCGCGATTTTTTTTTCGATTCCCTATAATACTTCGCTGTTTTTCGTTGCGCCCGAGCTCCCAAAAAAGGAATATCAGAGCAAAACCGGCACCGGTTCGTTCGTGAAAATTCCCTATTATTGCGACCTTGCCACACAAATCATGTTTAGAACACACACACGGTAAACAATCTAAAAGTACCTAAAAAAAAATCCGAAAATACCAATTTTTAACAGCCAAAACCGTATACACCTTTACATCGCTTATAATTCCAACGTCTTCGGTCATATTTTTATAAGCAAGTTTACTATTCCGTTAAACTTTGCTTCCGCACTTGACTGGAGATCAACTATGAGCTCGACTACTGTAAATTAATGGTCGATATGTTATTAGTCAAGGATGAACCCGAAATAGTTTTACCTATGATGTTCTAGATTTCATTTTATAGAATTTTTTTATAGAAATTAATTTCATTAATGAAGTACAATTTAAAAAACACGTCAAAAATAAAAAGATTTGCATGTAGATGATATACCCTGTACCATAATAATAAAAAGAAAATTCTCTGAAAAATCAATGCACGCAAATATTTACCTCTGATAAGCTTTTCCTAAATTGAAGAGGTATTATTTGGGTTCTTTTTAGGATCTTTTTAGCTCTTTTTAAGCTCTTTTTAGGCTCTTTTTAGATATTTTCAGATACTTTCTAGGCACTTTTTAGGTATCTCTGAGTTTGTTTGTTCCTTACCGTGATTGCATTTTGATATTTATTATAAGTTAAACTTTTTAATTTCCGAAAAAAATCCCCAGAGGTGAATTTTTGAGTGCATTGATTTTTTAGAGAATTCGGTTGGCTTGAGGTGTTAGTCTTATTCAACTCAAATATATGTACATAAACGACAGAAAAAAAACTGCCTCTCCAAAAAAAAAACGAAAAGCGGCCGCCCCAAAAAAATCGAAAATTTGCCGCCCCCGAAATCTGCCGCCAAATCCGCCCCTGTTATTCATAGTGTCTAGTATTTACATATGTATATATATATATATATATATATATATATATATATATATATATATATATATATATATATATATATATATATATTCAACCACAAATAAATATCTTTAATTAACTGTTTGAAAATATATTAAGTCACGTTTCGATGATTAAAAAAGAACATCTTCTTTATGCATTTTACAAATCTGCTTCATTGTTTAAAGCTTTCGCATACACGGGTGCATATGCGTTTATGTATATTATACCAAATGCTGAATATATTTTAATAAGAATTTTCAGTAAATACTTACATATATCCCACTTTAGTGTAGTTGACAAAGAACCAGTAGACCAAAAGCAATTTACCTTTAGAATATTCTCTTAAACCTTGTTTGCAGAGATGAAGCGTATATACTGGAACAGGTAAATGGAACAGGTATTTTTTTTGGAACAGGCAGTACCTAGTAAGAAATTCAAAAATACTAGGTATGAGTATTTTTGTGAACTATACATGTAATCAAGAATTTACCCAATAAAATTCGTCCATTTGATTCATTTCAATCAAACAGTGACGTAATAGTATCCTAATGTTAATATGCACTCGTATTTCATACTTGCAAGTGCTCTCATATTCACGAGTATTTCGTACTTTTAGTTTTTCCGGCGGATTTCATTTTGCCGAATCTTAGAAACTAGGCCGCTTTTCCCAGATTTGTATTCAAATTTCGCCCGAAACAACTCAGAACGATCCCCGAATTCATGCTAGACAAAAAAACTTTCGAAAATATTGTTGTTTTTGCCCAATTTCCCCTATCAAAATTTTTTTCGCCTTTAAAATATCACTAACAAACTCCCCGACCACTTTCAATAATTGAAAGCGCTGTAAAGGCAGTTTTTGCCAAACTTGGCCAAAAAAGTCCTTACTCCCCTACAAAACCGAAATCTTTGTATCACAGCAATAGGTCTTGGTCCGTTATGTCCCAAACCATTCTAATCCAAAATTGTTGTTGTTTCGCGCGATATTTCCATACAAATCTGGGAAAAAGCGACCTAGTTTCCAAGATACGGCAAAATGAAATCCTCCGGAAAAGCTGAAAGTAGCACTAAAACTGTTGATATCCTTTTTGGTTCGCCAGTTGGCTTCTCCGGCTGTGCTGAAGCCCTCCTCGTTACTGCACTCCAACCCTACCAGGGTGGTGACTCATGTCCAGCCTTACCGAAGAGATTGGCCCCCTAGTGGGTGCATGTTTAATAGACGTAACATTTTTTTTTTTATCATTTCTTAATAAAATTTTCGACAAACTTCATGCTTCAGTGAGGCGAAGTGGAAAACCGACTGTTTTATATTAGCCAGGAAAAGTTCAGTATCAGGGATCGATCGATGAAAAGTCATATAGATGGCAACAGGATGAGTTGGTCCTATCTTAGTAAATTTTTCGACACTGGTAATTTGTGCATACATTAAAATGAAGGTGTTTTGGCAGGAGGCAGGATGTGTTTTGTGCATACATTAAAATGAAAATCAAATTAAATTCATTGAATTTGATTGTTTTCCCTTAGATGGCTCCTAGATTGGAGAAAGACTTGCCAAATAAGTGACCGACGATTGGAAAGTTACGGGCAAGCTGCTCGGACTAATGGCTCGTTATCCTTTCACGGTCAACTGCACCATCACTATTCTAGCCTGGGTACATTGTGTCTGGTGGATGGGGGAGGGCATATCATACCGTTTCATTCCATCACTGCAAATTGCATGTACTTGTGTGTATATATGTACATACTTCGAAAAATACTAGCTAGTATTTTTGCAACAGGTATTTGGAACATGCATTTTTTTGTACTCGAACTAGGAATACCTAGAATGTGAAAATCCGAAAACTACTTGTTTGCTATATTGCAAAAAGTTAACGCGTGTAGATACAAACGTATGGATTGTCGTCTTATGTTGGTTACAGACTCTCCTCGCTATATTTCTTAAATCATACGCACCAAAACTCGTAAAGCCCCAATGAATCTAACTGCTTCTTAATTTCAAAATTAAGACCTGCTGTCACTTAAATTCAATTGCTCGACATTTAATTCGCTCTACGTCAATTAAGCTGTCATGGTATTTGAGAAATTGCTTTGAGGACTGTAATCTTTTTAAACTGAATAGTATATTGCTGTGATAAGTTTTGGAAATGTTGACGTGAGTTCAATCATTTTGCACTTAATAACTGTCAACTTGCGTGAAATATTTTCACTACCAATGAAACCCACGTGCAACTAATATCCTTTCAGAACGGAAAGTTTGACCGAATATTCAGTAGAACAGAATCCGTTAAGGTTCTATTTGCATGAAGTTTTTGTAAACCGATTCTCACAAACGCGGGTTACACGTCCGAGTATGTATGCTTCCTGAATTGGTGTAAATCGCTCTTATTGTACATAGGTAGATGTAAATATGGTGTGTACGCCGTTAAAGGCTACATGTACAAATTCTACGTTCATTAGAGAGTTCGCAATGAATACGATTGTATTCGAATTGAAAGCGAAATGGGATTTATTTCCACTAGTTCAAAACCACTTTTATCAATTCAATTCAGACTAGATAGGTAGCTACTAATGTAGTAACTGGAACTTTTCATCAAAACTTCATATGCAGATACCACAAAAACATACATACATATATATGTACGTGCATGAATATCTTCCCTCACTTCATAATAAATCTTTCAATGAAGTTAAAATCGAAACAAGCACTCTACATACGATGAGTTTTCAGGTATTTATTGATTGAAAACCTTTCATATCAATAATTGCAACAACTTTCCCAAAGCCACCAAAAGTGGTAAAATTATCAATGTGAATGCAAGCCGAGTCAATGAAACAGTATGTTGGTGTATACGGAATTTTCCATTCGATCAATGATACTACACTTAATGATGTTCTTATTTGAGCGAATGGCGCATAATAAACTAATTGTGATTTGTGGTTTCGCAAAACTATTATTAGCAGTATCATTCAATTACCGATGGCGAGTGGAAAGAATGATGCGGAAATCAGTTCATGATAGGATTTTGCACGAATCGATGATTCTCGGTGTATTTGTGGAAATTAATGAGCATTATTTAAAGAAGATTAGTGGGATATTTTGCAAAGAGGATTACGTAAACTAATTGATTTCAGTGCTAATAACAATGCTTTTGATATCAAGAACTTTGAAAAAACAATATTAGAAAGATGCTTTTATGAATTTGAGAGACGTTGCGAGATTCACAGAATAGCCAGTCATTTTAAGTCCATAATCTGTTTCTGAACTTGTGAAAAGTATTAGACACCTGTGGTTTGATCAATTGTTTGTTTGATTGGTTGATTGATTGCAGTTTCTTTGTAACACACCTAGCTAAATAAATTTTACAAAATTTTGTGACTCCTGGTTTATAGTTTTTATTTGTATGTTGGTTCAACGTTTGCGCTCTACATTGAATTCCATCTGTTCCTGCTATATTAGAAGTGGATGCTACAAACGCATTTGTTTGTTTCAGCAAAATTTGTAACTAAAGGTTGGCCAAAAAGTGAATCATCGCATTTAAGTCCAAACGTATGTAAGTCGGAGCCAGTAAAGTAAAATCAAAGAGATTTTGTTCCAACAAATAGTCACTTTCAGAATTGAAAATATTGCCGTAGTAGAAAATTACTTAGTTAAGCCATATATTCTGTCCCTATGTTTTGAATTCAAATATTTCAGTAATCGAATGACATAGGTATGATACTCATTTGTTTTATCAACACACATGTAAATAAGTTTCGGTTTGCTAATAAGTTTTGGTCTGATCATAAGTTTCGGTCTGCTAATAAGTTTCGGTCTCATAAGTCTGAGCTGATAACATAGTGCGGGATGTCAAAAAGAAACGTGTCGCGGTAATATCGTGATGGATTTTTTTTTCTGTTTTGCTTTAGTTAATTTTACTTTATTTTATTCTAACTTAAATTATTTTATATACTTATATTTATATATTCTTATTTAGTTTTTGTTATTTTATTTTGATCATTGTATCTCTATTTGGGCAGTTTGCATGTTGTATTGATTACGCACCAAATAAATAAATAAATAAATATTAGAGCAACCAGAGCGAAGTGGTTGTGGCAGCACACAAAAGGTAGTTATCGGCAAATCCTCTTTACGGATGAAAAATATTTCACTGTTGAAGAAAAATACAGCTCTCAAGATGCTTCTAGAAAGGTTGCTAAGGTGGAAAGAGGCCATCACTCGGTCATGGTTTGGTGGGGCGTGTCGTATGAGGGCTCCACTTTTGTGAACAAGGCGTTAAAATCAAAGACAGACAGATATTTTGGAGCCCGTTGTCAAGCCATCGACCCAGAAGCTATTTCCAATATGCATTGGATATTTCAACAGGACTCAGCACCCGCACACAACGCAACGTTGGTTAAAGGACTATTAACTCGAGTTTATTGCCTTTGAAGATTGGCCTTCTGGTAGTCCTGATCTCAACTAATTGGATTATAGAACATTTTAGAACGGATCGCCTGCCCGAAGTTTCATCGAAAAACTTAATCGTTGAAGCGTGGTTAAGTGATATCAGCGTATTGATACCTCTGGAAACAATGCGTGCGGCGATAGAAGAGTATCCGGATCGATTGAAAAAGTGTATCAAGTTAAGAGAGGATCACATCGAATGAATGTTATTTTTTAATAATCAAATAGGCAATAAAGAATACATATAATGCATTTTTATACCATTTTTTCCGAATTTGAAATAACACCATTTTATGAGGGACAACATTTATACCTAGACTACACCCCGCGACACAAAAATTTACGAACTAGCAATTTTCCAAGAAATCATCAAAATGACCGAGTTAACTCGTACTTAGAAAGATTAAATTTTCCAGGTAGTAATGACAGACCCTATATAAACTTGAAAACTCAGAACCTTTGCGTCAGTTTGATTTTGAAGGCCAGTGAAGAATTTTGAATTTTGTAGGAATAGTAAAGATGGGAAAATACGCTCAGTTAAGTTTGGAGCAAAAGGCCGAAATTTGGGCTTGTTTGCAAACAGGATTGTCCAAATCGGAAGTTGCCCGACAGGTAGGATGCAGTGAGGGGTCAGTGCGTTATTTGGTTAAAAAAAAACAACAAACTGGTAGCCTCGAGCGAAAAAAGGGGAGTGGAAGAAGAAGAGCTACCACACAAAGGGGCGACCTTTATTTAAAGTTCCTGTCTCTGAATAATCGATTCGATTCAGCATCAAAGCTGCGAGCTGAGCTGTTGAAATCGACGAATAGACCATGCAGCACGAGAACAATCCAAAGGAGACTAAACGAGATGGATTTACGTTCTTGTCGCCCAGCGAAAAAGCCGCTTTTAACCCAGCGCATGAGGCAAGCTCGGCTCGAATGGTGCAAAGAACGCAAAAACTGGACCTCTGAGGATTGGAAACGAATCATTTTCTCGGATGAATCGAAATTCAATCTCATTGGTCCAGATGGAACATTGCGAGTGAGACGCAGAACCAGTGAACGGTATTCGGACGAATGCATTCAAGCGACTGTGAAGCATTCCCCCTATGTGATGGTTTGGGGATGCATTTTATACAATCGCGTAGGACCGATAATTATTCTTGAGGGATCCGTCAATGCTGCGAAATACCAGGAAATTATCGAAGAAGGCGTGGTTCCGGCAATCGAGGATCTGACAGCGGATGTCAGAAATCCCGTCTTTCAAGACGATTCGGCCCCTGCGCATCGAGCTTGCTCTGTAAGTTATTTCGACATTGATTAAAAAAATGTTGTCACTCATAAACTTGGTAATTGTTTCTCTTTTCTCGGTAACACAATTAAAGGTGCAACTAGGGATAGAGTCCCTCCCGTGGCCAGGTAACAGTCCCGACCTGAACCCTATTGAAAACGTTTGGCAGGTAATGGGGTCGAAGATACGACAAAGCGAGCCGAAAACGATACACAATTTAAAGTGTGTTATCAGAAAGGTGTGGGAAGAAGCTGTAAACGAGGATTTCTTGCGAAATTTATACGACAGCATGGTGAGGCGAGTGAAGGCTGTCATCCGAGCTAAAGGCGGACCAATCAATTACTAATAGTTTTTTAATTGTCTTTAAATTTCAAATTTTGTTCAATTTTAAGTTCTACGTGTTTGTTACTATGGGTTCATTGTAATTCTCACTACGGAGCAAAAATAAATTAATAAATAATGTATTTTGTTTTAATTAATAAATTTCCGAAATTTTTGAAAAAAACACTCATTTTCCATTTTCAATGCAATAAGCAGTTGAAAAAAACGTTCTTAACTTGTAGCGCTTATAAAAGAAAGGTACTGTCGTCAGAAAAATATTTTCTACATACAAAGTTAACGTTTCGAGACACTGATTGAAATATTTAGGAATTTCCATGAAATGAACAATTCGTAAATTTTTGTGTCGCGGGGTGTAGATACTAGACAAGTGTTGAACTATTTAACAAATACGCCCGATAAAAAAACGCACCCAACTGCTAGATTGCGAACAAGTTAAAAATATAGTCCAAAAGATAAAGCTGTGTTAAACAAAAAGAACAAGCAGTTCTAAAGTAGTTGGTACAAAAAATTCGCAGGTATGCAAAAACTACAAAATAAAATCACTTGTTGCGAAAATTCTACATATTTGCAAAAAGTGTACAAGTTGTTTGTCAAAAGTAATTTCTGTTGAATTCCCAAAAATAATTCAAACCACTATCAATAGCTCAAATTTTGGCTGTTGAACTTATAGAAATAACGGGTTTTCCATTAAGAGCCGTCATTTAAAAATATATGAAAAAAACTTATTTTTTTTAATTGTCTATGTTTTGATTTCAGTGCAAGGTACAAAATCTAAATCTAATATCTGATTAATAGCCTCCTCGGCTTTTAGTCCAAACTGTCATTCTTTTCGGGAAATTTTAGATAACGTTTTTGCACATCGCGCCTATAGTTCGACTTTTGGCTATGATGCTGTGCTTCAGTAATTGTTGTTGGACTGTTAGCGTAGAAGAAGGGGCAGGGCTTTTTTAACATTCGCAGCCACAGCAGCTCTGTTTTTAGTTTATCTTACTGGACGAACATTGGTTGAAGTCTTCACCTAACTAACTTGTCCGAGACCTTCAAAAGCAGTACGAACTTTACAAATCATTTCTGCAACATTTTCACCATTTTTGTAGTGGCTTTTCAATATTTCAATTAGTAGCTCTAGTGTATTTCATTCTATTTTTGTTAACTGTAGTTTTTACAGCTCAAAGATAAAAAAATAACAGCTGCTAATTAAGTGCGTGATACATAGCGCCAAATTCGAAATGACGGCTCTTAATGAAAAACCCTATTGTTAAAAAAAATTAAAGTAAAAAATTGTAATTCATCGATAAAAAAGTTAGTTTAGATGCTCCAAGAACAATGCTTTGAAGAATGAAATGGGGTTGAACATGTTGGCTTATACTCTAGCCCAAAAGTGAATGGGTAGACAAAGTTGAACTCGGAGTCCTCTGTGTCAATTAGATTACCAATGTACTTATGTAGATGTACTTATAGTAGATCTTCGTTCTCAAATTTGTCGTGCCTGGTTTATTCAAGACATAAAACTCCCACTGAAGCTGTCCCGCAGGATTGCATCATCCAAATACATTATGTACATGGAGTTATGTGCTGGGACTAACCTCGTAGCTAACCTTAAAGGGTTTTAAGTGGGCTAGACTGTAGTCTGCCTAAGAAAAACAATAGATGCGTTTTCTTGCACACCCGAGCTGATCAAGTTTTGTTAAGTATATTGAATACAACAACAAAATTGTTGTTGTATTTGTACTTAACAAAATTTTTGTTGTATTCAATATACTTAACAAAATTTGATCTGCTCGAGTGTGCAAAAAAACGCACCTAATATTAAACTTGGTCAATCATAGCATGAGACGAACTATGCTTTCGAAACTAAAACATGGGGAATCAAGATGAGATTCATCTCTTAATTGAGTTTCAAGTCTAAACCATGCTTAGGCTGTTCTAGCATGAAAGCCCTTTCAAAAGCTCGCTTTGATTAAACGTAGCATCAGATTCATTTAATTTCGATATTCAATTATTATTTGGTCTTGTTATTATTTTATTATTTGGACTTAGGACTTATTTTTTTACTTTCTGCAGCTAATACATCATTCACAACGATTATTCGAAACGGAAATTTTAAAATTTAATTATGTTGTTGTTAAAATCAAATATATTGCAAATTGCTGTAAAAATTTGAAAATCTAACTTTGAGTTTTGACTAGGCCTAATACTTGACGACCAAAAAGTGTCAAAATTTCAAATTGATGGGAATTGGTTTTTTTTCTTTTTTAATATTTCTGCATAGCTTTCTCATTCACTATCCTACTGGTATTGTGTCATGGACAAAAGTCAGTGATCATACACAAGTTTAAGTCTGGATCAAATCAGGTACAGGTCAAAATTTGTATGCACTGTTAGAACTTGGACAGACTGGCACTTAAATCACTAATTTACTTATGATCATTTATACCTAAATTAGTAATTTAAATGTTTCTTACATACAGCCCTTTGCGTAAATGATGAATACTGTCAATGACTCTCTGTCACTCAAAGCAATTATTTATTGAAAAATGGAGATATTCAAAGTGTTTTAAGTGTATGTTGCTTCTTTTATGCTCTGATAAACGAAGTTGGAGCTCATTTAAATTTGACATCTCAAAAAAGTTGTCTTTTTCCTCTTTTTCAATGCAAAAAGCGTCTTTGTGCAAGGGGATTATGTATTATATCGGATAACTCTACATCATTAAAGAATATATGACCATAATTTATTGCTGCTCATTTGGTCATTTGTTGGTAATTAGTCTAAAGTACCAGATGACACACAGCACTTAAATGATCATTTATGGTAAATGACCATTAAGGCAGTGCTGTTTGTCTAGGCTCCTCTATTTTCAGTCCCTTGACTTCAAAATGGGGTTGCATTGGCACATTATACTCGAAATTGTTATATTCAACTTTAAGTTGATAAAAGTGGAAATGTTTTTGCGGGATGATTAAAATTGAACAACTTTTTATTAACATCAAAAATTTTAATCTACATTGAAAATTCTATTTTGACAAAGTGGTTTCGAAAGTATGCACTGCTTCTCATCAGACACCAGCACACAGTGCATACTTGACTGGCGTGACCACTTGCAGGTGGAAATCATTACATTTTTATTTATGCTAGTTGTGACAAATTTTAACATCTCCGACTTATATCCATGGATATAATTTTACTTAGTAAAGGTAATTGAATTTGATCACGGTTCCCTTCTTGTCTATAAATCAGCATAGACAACGTATATCATTTCTACAGCTGATCGAAGCCGAGCATATTGAAACGGGAAACTCGATCGTTTTGCGGAATCAGCCTCCGAAAGCAGAATCAAATTGGAAATGTTTTTGCGGGATGATTAAAATTGAACAACTTTTTATTAACATTAAAAATTTTAATCTACATTGATAGAAGTATTAAATTATTTTTCATTAAAATTAAAATTTAAAATGATATATTAATGATGCATTTTTAATTCGAAATTTTCTTCTTTTATTTACAGGTAAGGGTAATTAGGGAAATCGCCTGATAATTTCAAACCGTTTGGAAAAATTTCCTCATATTGTGGGCTGTTAGTATAACTCCTTTCTAATGTTGCTTTTTTAAACTTTGAGAAAATCATTTTCAAGAAAATGAAAAATTAAATGAAGAAATTAATTACAAATTATTTAAATTAAATCAAGATATACAATACTGAGTATACATAGATAATATTTTAGCTCGTATTTGGTAACATTAAACTACCTAAAGATATTTAGATTTTGTCTCGTTCATTGAACTTATATATATACATATGTTTCTTTACCATGCAAATAAGAATCTTTCTACAATACTGAAATAATAAAAGAAAATAATAAAATCTCTACATCATCATGCAATCAATAGTAAAATAAAATATATCGTAGCATATAGATTCAAAACAGCAATGGTGGATTTTCTTTTTCGGTAACTTTCGAGGAAGACAACAGAAAGTATGAGAATGTTCACCTCACACTCCCATTTAGAAACAAAGAATCGTTGCATGCCTAGACTACCAACTAGATAGTAAACGTAGTCTAATGACTCTTTTATCCTACTGCAAATGACTAAATTGATTGGTCAGTGCTGTATTTGGAAAGTAGGACAAATAACTGTAATTTCAAAGTTTAAATTTTCTTTCAAAGTTTTCAAAACTCTAGCTAGAATAATTAAGTTCAATCAACACAACTTATCCCAATCAACATAACTTTATAGCTTTAACAAGAAGAAACTTTAATGAATAAACGAAAGCAATGAGTATTAATGTATTAATGAAACTCCGATAACGCCTATGAATTTTCAAAATATTTTTCTTATGGTGCTCCAAAACTATTATGATATAAAGAATATATTATTAAGTTCATCCCGCTAAACAATTTTTGGTGGCTTGTAAAGAAAAATGATTCATATTTGAATGCTGACAACGCTTAAATTTACCGTGAAAGAATAGATATAACAAAACCAAACTGTCCCCTTGCAACTTAACGAGTAGAAAACGAGCTTAAGTTTACAGTGTCTACATTTCAAAATCAACATCAAACATTTCAAAATTAATCATATTTTTGCTTGGTGAAACAAAACTAGATCAAGTTAATGTCGCTAAGGATGATTTCCAGTTTTTGGTCTTGTCGTGAAAGGGATAGATAACACGTTGATGTTGAAACAATTGAAATTATTTCTCGTACCACTCTATTTGTGGGGAGAAAGCTTGAAGCGACTTTTTTAAAAGTCTTATTTACTTCAAAAAAAAAAGGAATTGAAAATATTTTTATTACATGTTCATTGTATATTCTTAGCTTAACTCAAAGTTTTGATTAGCAAAAAAAACTTATAATCTAGCGACTATACTATTTTGCTTAGTGTCTCATATCGGTTTTATTTTTTTAAACTTTTTTTTCGGTGTAATTTTAATTTTTTCCACACTAATGGTATTACCCAGCCTGTACAGCAGCTTATGTTATCCTGATAAAAATTTGCTTAAAGCCTACCTTGCACTACAATTAGCCTGATAGCAAACGATGTTAGTTTTGGTTGTCATGCCATCTTTTTGGTGAAGGAAGGTGAGATGTGTTGAAATACAAATTTGACAGCTTTGATTTTTCGCCACATAAATGGATTTAAAAATGGAAACTTTAAATATGCTTAAAAATCGGTTCCGATGTACTTTAGAGATGGACTAGGAATAATCTTAGATGCTCCGCATAAGACAGCGAGTTTCTTAGGACCCCCATATTTAGGAGGACTGCAAAATATGCATAGCTGAGTCTTAGTACTATTTGGTTCAATGCCACATTCGTCAAAGTAAAGGATTAGTTCTGCCAAGTAGTATTCCAGGCTTCTCGCTGCTTTGAGCGGATCTTAGCTCAACGCGAATAAGAGCGTGTCATAGGCATGTTGGAGGATTAGGACTTGGGTTTGGCCCACTGGACTAGGAAAAAATGGGCCAGTGACAGAGCCTTGAAGCACTCCTAATGTCACAGGCTCTATGAGAGAATCTGCTACATTAACGTTGAAATAGTATTGGCCGTTGGGAAGAAAGCTTCCGGGAATCCAAACTTGGTCAAATTAAATAAAAGGTTTTTGTTTGACAAAGTCAGAATCGAAAGCCGCCTCGATATCTAAAGCCCACACTACCGTCGGAATGTTTTGCTCTTTCAAGAGAGGCACCATTTGATGATGCAAGTATCAGATGGGATGCTGGGTGGCGTGCTTTTGTTTAAAGCCATACTGGTGTTAAAAACAGGAAGAGTACACTACGATTTATTGCATTTTGTTTTAACACAAACTGTAAACTTTCGAGTCTTTTTTATGTATAACTTCATATAAGCTGTTATATGCTTATTTTACACAACAAAATCCATAAAGTTTTGAAAAGACATTCGCTCTGATTGATCAATTTCCAGTAGTGTCTCGAAAACTCCTCAAGTTTTTTATTCATATCGATTGAAGCTGGTAAAGTAAACAGTCGTTTTCTTTATTGATTCACCACTGAATCGTTTTTGATCCGATAAAGACCATTTTTTGTAAACTGAAGGTCCTTTTGAAGACGTTTGGTGGAAAGATAATTAATCGTCCTCAAAAACATTGCCATACAATCAATACCATTAGCTCAAATTTACAAGTATTGTTTTTTATCTGATGCAGAAATTCGAACTGAAAGAATTCAATTTAATGATAAACTTAGCCAAATTCAACTCACCTACGCGTATGTCATAACCATTTATTTCGATACGCAACAATTATAAGATATATTTAGATTATTTCATACTTATTGCAAAATACCATAGCATTATGAAAATAATGAGCTCTTGTCACAACATCGTTTCTTTTCTGTAACGGGATATTCATCCAATAAATGTAGATTTTCATTGTTTTGCTCGAAATTCAATAAATTTATCGAAATGATTCCGGAATTTTGAAACAACCTCTTCTTGGAAGTTGTAGGTGTGATCAAGCTGAGATAAAAGCGGAAGAAGATTATTCGAATCAGCACGTGCATGCATAATTATTATTTTCTCATTTTCCAACGAGCTCAACTAACAACTGAGGAAAATCCCTGACGATAGGAAACGGACAACGCCCGGTCAATTATTAAATAAGAGATTCATTAAACTCGCCATAAAGTTAATGTTTGTTTTTGAAATGTCAGTGTCACCATTTTACTATGATTTCGAAATGAAAAATTAATGTTTCATACATAATTCATTTTCTTTCGGAACATAGAGCTCATTAGTCAGTACTGCAGCAGGTCACACCAGTTTCAAATTAGGTAAAAGCGCTCAAATCTTTATCTGCGCTGGGCTAAAACAAAACATCGTTGTGCATACTGCATTAATTATGTTATCGTAGTGAAAACATAGAAATAAGCTTCTCATTATTCAACAATCTTGTCACGTTGTCCGTGACACCTACGCTCGGTATGATGACGGTTTGTGAGCAGATATAGTGATTTACTTCATAGGTTTTGTTAGTATACAACTTTGTAAGCGAGAGTGGAGTTAGTATCTTTAATTTATAATGCATATACTCATCGACAGTATACACTTTCATCTGCACCATAAACGCTTCATATATGCACTATGAAGTCTTTTGGCATTTATATAGAGTGTTGCAAAATAACTTAAATTTTTAATGAACCTCTTTTGTTGCAATAATGAAGCAATACATGTTCAAAATTGCTGTCAATAAAAAATTAAATTGAAAAGAGAGTATTTACAAATTAAGCTTTACAAATCATTGAAGTGCAATTTAAAGTGGTGAAAATGTTACGAAGGTTTACCGTACATGCTCTTTTATTTTGTGACCATCACACCTACATGTTCAGCTCAGTTAACTTAAGAATCGAAAGATCATGAACAAGTGGTTTGAAGTCATTCGACTTTTATTTATTCATAATCCATTGCGCTACAGATATAATATAATTACAGTAGCAATAATGAAAATGAAGTATAATAAAAGTTGGAAATTTAGGAAGAAAAATAAATAGAATTGAGTAATTTTAAAACTAACGATAAAAATTCGGACAAAGGTTCACTGAAATTCAAGATAACATGTTTAATACATTCTCGAATTCTGAAAAAGATTCCGGGAGAGGACAAAGCTTAAGAGCGTTGTGCATTCTAGAGAGACGTAGCAAAGGTGTGTGAAGTACATGAGAAAGAAATAGAAAAAACCTCAAATTATCGACTAGAACGATTAGACTCACGCATTGCTTTAAGAGAATAATATTAAAGATAATGTTTATATAATAAAAATATGATATATAAGACAAAGGTTTTCCAGACTTTTTACGTAGCAGTCAGTTTAGCTCAATTTGAGCAATAGGCTATTATATGAAATCAAAGGCTGTTATGTGAATCAATAGGCTGTTATGTGACACAAGTTCTGTTAACTTAGTCATGCCACAGGCAATGCATGTTTGCATCATTTCTTCCGTTTGTATGATTCCTTCGGTCGTATTGGTTGTGATAAAAGCTTTTTTATGTGAAAATCTTTTTACAAAGAGGCTCGATTGGGTAATTCTTGACCTCAAAACTTAACAGTATTGCACCGAAAAGAACACAGAGTTCATTTTCCCGCCGAGCTTTCTTTAATATTCGATATTGTGACAAAACAATGAGAATCTTTTTATATCATTAATATCGCCCTTAGAACGCTAGTCTCGGAGCTTTTAGTTTCAAGTTCAAAGCAAATTAATCTGGGCACCAAATCTGATTAAAACAAGCCTTGGCAAAGTTTGAAAACCAAACCCTCATCAAGGAACATTCTACGTATTTCCAAATATAAAGGATGGGAAGACAAGAGGAGTAGGGACAAGGGGATGCTGGATTTCAACAAGCGCAAGTGATCGAACCTACACTGAGCTGATTCAATGACGTCAGATAAATAAATACGAAATTTTGAAATTTGGCTAAAAAGTGATGCGTTCATCATCAGTTTTTGTGTAAACTTCATAGTTTTAAATACGATCTTTTCTTGTTTCGTGAAAATATTTTACAGAAATTATTCTTCTGTGAAAAAAACACATTTGACAATACATTTGTTGATTGTCGTCATATTAATTTTAGCACCTAAATTCGCCGTTGTGGAAAATTCTATTCAAGTTCTCTGTGCAAATGTGTTAAGTTTGATTCAATATTTCTTTACCGAAATCTGTTATTTCGAAAAAAAAATCAAATTCCGCGCTTCTTACGCAATTGAAAGATAAATTGTGCTTAAAAATTCAAACGAAAGATAATTTGAATGTTCATGGGAATAATAGTAACCTCACATATCATCTATCTTTTTGAAATTTCAGCCAAATTAACTTAGTAGTATAATTAAACTTTAGGCACTCGTTTGAGAGGGAGCTAATGTGGCTGCTTCCGTTGGAAATATTTTTATTGATGTGATAGAAATAGCAAAAGCAGAGGCTCGTTTTTACAAATTAACCCGTTATGGACATAGTTTCTGTTTATTTGACTATTTAGACCCAAATATATTTCTTATCATAAATCAAGTTACAAGGATGCATTAGTTGCAAAAAAAAAAAACAATATTATCGGTTCCATCTCAAGCATAACTAATTAATTTTTCATTGAGTGTTTTCAATACAATGCTGCCCACTTTAAATTTACTGTTCCTACAGCGAATTTGATACTATAGATGAAACAAGCAATTATTTATGCGAAGAGTAATTTAAACGGGTCACTCATTATTCGAAACTTACATCGTTTTTTGCATATCACCATTAAGATGGTGCCATTGAGTCAAGACGGACACTCTTGGCGTGGTCGTGGACCTCAATCCCAGGTTACATTAAGAGTACGACAATCGGTTACATTAAGAGTGCCTTTTACGAAAGTGCCATGTCAAGTCTCTCTCCAATTAAATTTACCCTTTCGAGCTGCACTTGCTCGATTACTTTCCGAGGCGCAGCGATTCATTAAGAAAAATGTAGCTGAGACTACTTTGTCATGTGCCAAGGATATCGTTGTTGTCGACGGCAACATCATCGTCGTCGAGGTTGTCGTCACGTTTCGAATGAATAGTGCACTTATCGCTGATGCAAGCTAAGTCAGCAATTAAATTGAAAGTAGTGGTTCTCGGGTTTCATTTTCGAGTGGAGGACAAGCAAATTGTCTGCATTTGATGTATTTCTAATTTCTCAGCATAAATACTGTTCTGTGTGCCAGGTGACGCGTAAGTGTAGTCCTTGTAAGGGAACTGTTTTAATGCTCTAGATTTAGCAATTAAAATTTTTTAGGAAAAAAATAAATACTAACAGGGAAACCGAATCGGATTTACTATGATTTTTTTTCTACCATAAATGCAAATCAAATGAGTTTTTCACAACTTGTAGCCAATTCTTTCCTTCGTTAGAGCCTAGACTGACGACACAAGTTAATTATCATTTCGAGCCCAATGATCATTATCCATTACGTGTGTCATGGTTAATCATCATTTATAACATCATCAACGAGGTTGTACGAATTATCATTTGGAAGCTAATGCTCATTTGCTCTTATCGATTGTCGCACCATCTACGGAGAAAATTATGAAATTTACTGGGGAAATTCGGGAAATTCCATTTGAAATAATGTAGTTTCTAACTGTCAAAAACATAAACATATTATTTCGAATATATTACAATATGGCAAATGTTTCATTTTTTGCACATTTCTTCGTATCCTCTTCTTCAATATCTGAACATTTTATATTTTCTTCCTTATCGTGATTAAATTTTTTTTTGTGTAAAATTATGGAAATTTTCATTCTCAGTAAAACTTGTACTAATTTCTGATTTTTTGATGTGTTTCGATAAACAATAACTGTCAAAATAATACCATTAAATTCAAACAACCTACAGCTGTTAAACAACCTCATTCAAATAACCGTGTGTCACCCTCCAAGCAAATTATCATTAGCGTTCAATTATCATTGTGTTAATGATAATTAACTTGTGTCGTCTGTCTTTAGGCTTAGTGGTTTGTTCCCAACGCAAGTATTTAGCTTAAGTTTCTAGTGAAATATGTATGTAGCGAAACGAAGATAATAATGCAGATGATACCTCTAATTGAAATAAGTTCGAGGAAACACAGATTTCCTCTGCGCAGCGTGCGTTTGAGCTAATTGTTTTAGAGTACCTACTTCCAGGTAATTTTGAAATCCTACAAACTAGTTTTATAGATTTGCATCGGAAACATGCTATTATTTCACTATTTACTAGCCTGCATGATATAAAAGCTAAAAAGTCGAACTAAGAAGGATGATTGTATAAAGTATCTAAATACTATCGTGGGTACAGTAGCTCAGGGCTGTCATTAAACTTGGTCAAATTTCTTGTTTAATATTTCGCATTCGAAAGTTTAAGAGCCTCCAAGCTATATATATATTCGCAAGCGTAAAAATTTCATAAACTTTGAGTTGTGGCCACTTTGACAAAATTGAGACGGTAAGTATATTGATCTTGATGTCTACATGAATAACATGCATATTTTAACTATGCAATTGTTTTGTAGGTGAAGTTTTATTCAATTTGGAATTATTTGGTTTGCTAATGCACAACGCATAAACCCTTTATAAACTCAGGTCGTTCTTTTTATTATTTCATCCCCTTTGAACATCATTAAATAAATGGCATATTGCGTATAAGTTGTGGATACATTTGCAAAAATATACTTCTGAACTCCGTAAAACGTGCACAGCTCTTCATAAATACTGCTCATTTTTATACACATCCAAGTTTAAACAAAAAAGTAGGCTGAAAAATATGAAAATGGATTTTCAATTTTTTGGTTCATATGCCTAGTACCGTATTTGGCGAAACGAAATAGAGCGAAAACATCTGTGCGGAAACTTACAAAATAAAGTTCCACACACCGACACCAGGGATAGAATAAATTACTGATGACATTTAACAAGTGTATTACATTTAAATTCGTTTCATGTAAATTTAACTAACCGGCATCAAAAATGGTATTATCTTAAAATTTATTCCGTTTTCTTTTGTGACGATCCATTTTTTTTTTAAATATTCACAAACGCTGAGTAATTCAAACGAAATTGTGAATTGTCAAATTTTTCGCACCTATTAAAGGTCCCAGCATGTTACAATGAAAACAAGGTAATCCGTTGCGCATGTCTATCCCTATCCCATTCTCGCGCTGGTGACAACTATGAGTGATTTGCCTTTAAGCCAATGTAAAATTAGGCAATTTCAACAAGGCGTTTGGGGTGTTAATGGAAATCAAATGAGAGAAAAAAACTATTGTACAAAGCACAATGATGACAAAATCCAAGGGTTATTTTTACGAAAAAGTTGTGATATTCACTCAGGGCAACGATTCATTTGGAGCTTTTTATGAACACAATGTTAGTTGTATGTACGTGCGATGTTAGGATGAAGATTTATTTAGCCTGATAGGGTAATAGATGTAAATGGGCATTGAAAAATTCTGGTGTAATATGTATATGCGTTGAAATATGTGCGAAATGTATACGTATGAATGAATCTTCTATCACTGACCATTACTGCACTGCAGCAAAACTCACTTATAATGACGTGAGATTCAATGATATAACTGAGAAGAAAACAATTTCATTGAATAAAATTAATTATGGAGAACTAGCTGAGCAATCAAGGTTGCAAAACTGGAATGAAATATGCCATATAACCAAACCGGATGAAGCTATAAATTATTTTTCAAGCATGTTAAACCTTCTGCTAAAAAAGTCTACAGTTAAAAAAGAGTACTCCTTCAAGAAAAGACAAATTCCACTAAAGCCATGGTGTACTAAGGGAATCGTAGTTTCGATTCGCTTTAAAAATCGTCTTGCAAATAGATTAAAAAATCAGCCATTTAACCCTGAGTTAAAGCGCAGATTTAAAATTTACAGGAATCTTTTAAATAAAACCATAAGTGTAGCAAAATCCAAATATTATTTATCTGAGGTGGACAAACATAAAAATGACCCGAAAAAACTTTGGAAGACAAACAATGAAATAATCGCTAAGCGTAAGGTAAAAGAGGGGACTATATCCGAAATCCTTGCTAAAGATGGGAACTTGTTAAAATCTGTTTCAGATATTGCCAATGAATTTAACAACTTCTTTTCGACGATTGGAGAAGATCTATGTGCCTCTATAACCCCGACACATCAATATTCAAGTATTTCAGTCACTCAGCTGGAACCTTTTCCTTTCCCAGAAATAACAAAAGATGAGATACTTTTTCACGTAAAATCCTTGAAAGACAACAAATCTCCAGGCGAAGACTCTATAACAGCGAAAGTGCTAAAAACAATTGCTCAAGATATATTAACTCCTCTTCACCACATTTACAACATATGCCTACAAGCCGGGCAGTTTCCAGATAGCCTCAAAACAGCAATTGTCATCCCCATTTTCAAAGCGCTGGATAAGAAGTGTCTAAACAACTATAGACCAATCTCCTTGATTTCGAATCTATCAAAAATTTTTGAAAAGTGCCTAAAGACCCGTTTGTGTGAATTTTTCACAATGCGTCAACAAATAGCCCCAAACCAATTTGGTTTCTGTCAGGGTAATAGCACAGCAGATGCAATATACTACGCAACGAATATCATAAACAGGGCCTTAGATGTAAACAAAAACACCATTGCGGTGTTTATAGACTTAAAAAAGGCGTTCGATACGGTCTGCCACGATTAGAGATGGGCAAAAGCGCTCATAGCTCACCACTCACCACTCACTTTTACAGTGCAGCGCCTGAAAAAAGCAAAGAATAGTCTGCGAACGAAAGCTCTGGTTTGACTAAACTTAGTGAAATGTGCAGCGAAAAGTATACTGAGAGTACGGCGCAACACTGTAAAAAAGAGTCATGAGTGGTGAGCTAAGAGCTATTTTGCCCATCTCTAGCCACGATATACTTTTGAAAAAGCTAAGGCAACTGACACCTCAACGACTTATGCAGATTACAGTGCAGCGTTCCTGATTTTAGCGGTCAAGTAATTTCATATGCAGATGACACTGTACTAATCTTCATAGAGGACACTTGGGAAAAAGTTTTCGATGAGGCAAACAGGGGTCTTCAAATAGTTTCCAAGTGGCTAAACTTACGCAAGCTTGTCCTTAATACGAAAAAATCATGCTTTTTGGCTTTTGGCACCAGGAACAAACTCGATGAGGTGAGTTTCAACCTTAAGCTGAACAATGAAGAGATAATGCGGCTTAGTGAAACTAACTACCTTGGTGTAATTCTGGATGACAAGCTTAGTTGGAAAAGTCACATTCTTGGTCTTATACCGAAGCTACGTCGAACTCTATATTCTTTCGTTAGGCTTAGGCACAACGTTAATTTAAATACGATAAGGATGGTATATTTTGCCATCGCTCAAAGCATAATGCAGTATGCTATTGGAACATGGGGTGCCGCTCTCTCAACATATATTGCACCATTACAAAACCTGCAAAACAAGATAATTAAAATATGTTTAAAAAGATCAATTTATTCATCTACAACAGCATCTTTTAATGAGTTCCGTGTAATGAACATCCGTCAGTTGTATCTGTAGGCAGCTTTGAAATTCATGTATCTCAACTCACACGAATTTGATTTCCATATCACTGGCTATCGTACGAGGCGACAAATGATGAATCCCATTTTGACCACGCGCTGTAGAAAAGCTCAAACGGGCAGGCATTTAAGTATATTAGGGCCGAAGTTGTATAATAACCTTCCACTAGAGATCAAACTTTGTCTAAATGAACGCAACTATAAATTAGTCTTAAAGCTTTTTGCCCAAAACAACAATAAATTTCTGGATTCAGTCTTAAACCCATAAATCGCTCGTCTTTTTTCCTTTTTTGTGTCAGCAATTAAACTTAATTCATTTAATTTGTTTCATTGTGTGGGTTTTAAGATTACTCTTTCACTTTGCTTTTACATAACCTCATACCTATAGATCTTACATTAATTCATTTAATTTGATTCATTGTGTGTTTTAAGATTACTATTTCGCTTTCATTTTTCATTTCATTTCATTTTTCATTTGTATTTATTTCTTCACATTTTCTTTAAACATGGAAAATAAATAAATATTTTAATCATGGAAAGATCCCCGCTCTCGCGCACAAGTGTTCCCACTTTTGCGAGTTGCGAGCAATAAAATAAACATATGTTACTTATTTTTTGTAAAACAAATAGCTGCAATAAAGAAATAAATAAATAAATAAATAAATTGCTAACGAACCCAAATGCAACACATCCTTTACTATACACGGATGTACCCACTTATAATAGGAGCACATGCATATTCGAAAGCGTTTCACTTTTTGACATATTTAGCCTTAGCTAAACAGATCTGTCTTAAATATATTTTATTATCTTTATTAACTTTTGGCGTCTCCGCTCGATTTCCTTCCGGTATTTTTGTGCTAATTTTGATGTCCATAAAGCATTTTCGTATGTGCGGTGTTAGAAAATGCATGCAAACAAACAAACTATGAGCCCTATTTCCAATTGTCCGGACATTTTCAAAATCGCAGCTTAGAGCCTAAATCAATAGTACATCAATTCATTCCTACGTATACATTTCGCACATATTTCAACGCACATACATATATCATTAAATCAGAATTTTTCAATGCCCATTTACATTTACCCTATCAGGCTAGATAAATCTTCATCCTAACATCGCACGCACATACAACTAGCATTGCGCTTATAAAAAGCTCTAAATGAATGGTTGCACTGAGTGAATATCACAGCTTTTTCGCAAAAATAGCCCTTTGATTTTGTCATCATTGTGTTTTGTGCCGAGATTTTCAAAGACATTTAAAACTACATATCTACCCTTCAAACCCCGTCATCAAAATGTCAATATCACCCCGTTAACACCCCAAACGCACTCCTTGAAGTTGCCGAATTTTGCATTGGCTTAAAGGCAAATCACTCACAGTTGTCACCAGCACAGAACGAACGAGCTTTCCTACTCGGAATAGACTACCTTGTCTTCATTGTATCATGGGTACCAAGATCATTTAATTGCCATGAAATTTTACTTAGACATAGAGCAACGTCATCTCGGAGCGAATCACTGCTTTGTCTTTGAAGACAGTAATTCGTTTTCGAACATATTCATGACGAGCAAAAAGAAACGAAACGAAATTCCACCCAGGCTTGATTTTGCATGGGATTTGGCACTCCATTTTATTTCGCGTCGAATACATTACAAGGCTTAAATGGTAGAATGTCGTGCATTTTGGAATATTACAAAATGTAAATAAAAAAAAAATGGGTTCTTAAAATAGAACCTAGTATTGTATTCAACGTGAAACGAAACGAAATGTCAAACCCCATACTAAATCAAGTTATGGCGGAGTTTCCGTTCACTTCGTTTGCTTGTCATTACTGTGTTTGAAGACAAAGTAGTGGCTAGCCCAGATATGGTGCTGCGCTACGTAAATGACCCTGGTACTTCACAGCCATGAGCATTTAGCGGGATTAGAACTCGGGGGCAGTAGATCACTGCTTCGGACTGGTGCCTAATAGCCTCTACAGACGTTCGCACCAAATGCTTGGTGCGAAAACATGTTTTAAAACTTCGATACAGACGTTCGCACCAAATGCCGAACATCAGTACATTGCGCACCAGTTTATACTGAATTTCAATGTTCGCGCACATGTTTACGAACCTGAGATAAGGGTAAGTGTTTACCTGCGTACAACAACAATTGCACGTGTACGCTCGCCAAGTTGACGAACATGTTCGTCGTCTGTAGATACTATTAGCGAACAGAGCTACCGACCTCACCACATTTCGTTTCTACTGGCGATGAAAGGGTATTTAATATATCAAGATATTCTAAATTCGCTGTCGGATAGATAGCTTTTCACTAGTCTCATTGTCCGTAAAGGTAATTGTCTTTGGAACAGTTTGAAGACCTGCGAACCATTCTGAATCTGTGTAATGAGCACATCACGTTTCTAGTTTCTGAGATTCTGAATTGCGGCATGTTGTATTTTTAGTAGAGTAATATTTTTTGAATCCAAGCTGATCCTTAACTACAATGAAACTGTCCTTGCTTATGTTGTCAAGCTCATTCTTTATAATTTTTTCTAAGATTTTGCCAACGTTAGAGAGCAAAGAGATCGGCGTGAAGTTGAGTTGGGAAGAGTTGTTTTTAATAATGGAAATTAGCTTTGGATTTTTTCAACTAATTGGAAAATATCCTTTATTGATGCAATTATTGATAATAGCTAACAAATATTATTGAGCTTTTTGAGAAAATCTTTTGAGCAAAAAGGACTTAACAGATTTGAGTAGAGATTTAAAAGTCGTTAAAGATATTAATGGATGACTTAAGCTATCAGATTTAGAGGTAAGTTTGGATAAAGATTCAATGATCAGATTTTTATTTATCGTGTCATCTGGCTTTTAAGCTTTATTGGAAGAAGTTCGAGAAGTTCCGTAGCTAAGGTGTTTCCAGAGGAAATTGTTTAAAGCATTAAGTTTTTTGCCAAGGGCTTTTATGAGTTTGTCGCCATTAGATGCCTTTAGGAAGTGGGATTTAGATTTATTCCTACCTAGCATTCGATTTATATGGCTATACACGTTAGCACCAGGTTTAAGTTTAGCCAATATGTTTCATAGTTCCGTATCAAATTGGCTGCTGTTTTTGTTGTCAATGCCTCTTGAAATAGATTGAATTTTTTTCGCAGCGCTTATATTTCTAGATCATCAAATTCTAGTGGAAGATTAAGTTTTCTATTATATAAACTGCCGCTGAGCTCAAAATGATTATTTACTGCACTTAGCACTGCACAATTAAAATCATATATGACAACAAAAACATCCGCAAAAAATTACTGTCAGCTGCAAATCTAATCAGCAAGGACGAAGTTATATAAAATTGCGACAGACTTCGGCAACAAACAAATATCAGTTGCATATACGCGAATAGAAAACTATGTGTATCTACCATTAGAAACGGTAGCTTTCTCTGTTTGACTACTGGCAGTATGTTTGACCACTGGCTATAGAGTGTCCTATACCATCACGTCAACAGGGCTGGCGAAAAATACTATTCTGAGCTAGTGGAACTCAAAGTTCGATGCGCGGTCCTTCGTCCGAACGTGAATTCGAACCAGCGATTTCACTGGTAGAACTAGCTACTAGTATTCTACCCACCACACTGCACAGAGCTATAAGGTAAATACAGCGTAAAATACTTTTCTGCTATAAATACATAATGAAGTATACCTTTTTGCAGATATATGCGGCTAGGATTTGCGCTAAAGTGACTTTTTGAGTGTTCTCTAGTTTTCAATAATTTTAAGTATGACTTTTATCAACTAATAGTTCGTCGGCCAATTTTAGCAATAATACTTTTTTGCATTGCACATGCGAAAGAAATTTAGAATAGAAAACAGAGGCTAGAAACGGCCAATCTACTTTGAACGCCAATTTTTAGCGGTTGCCGAATTTCGCATCGTGAAAGATAATAGGTTCTTCATAGATCCTTGAAAATCAGCTTTTTAAGATATTTTAACGTGAACCAACACAAAAGCTTAGAGCCTTTATTTATCTATTTATTTGAAACATACCCCGAGAGAGTCTTAGCAGATCAAACAACATTAGCAACTTTGAAGCATTTTTACAAATGGTCTCAAAATTTTTTACAAGAAGATTAATTGTTAATTATTGCATTCCAAAAGCATTTAAATTATGACATTCCAATTGAATGGAATCGTTCATTCAAATACAACCAGGATATTATATGTGACACTCATTAGCATTCAGTCCATAATACCATTGGCAATGTCTCTTACGTCAGAGTTATTGGCATTCAGTTCGGAGCCATTGACGTTGAATATTACTTAGAACCAGCTTTTGATATTGCTGGATTTACTTTTAAAAATTCACAATAGATTGCTCTGCCGAGGATATTTTTATCAACACACTCGATAAGAGTGCTTCGCTGTCTTTCCAGTATATTTCTTTAATTATTAATACTGAATTCAAAACACGCACTCATTCTTTAGCGACTTTATGTTGCTCTCCATCGCATCGTCAACGCACTTTGCCTTGATACAATTCCTGAAACAATGGGTTGATCTGCATTTTCACCTCTAAGCCAAATTAATTCACCTGCGAACGACGTGATAGCAGAGTCACGCACGAACAGCTAGCTCTCTGCGGGTTTATAACGTTCGTTGTTTTCACTTCAAAGCTGCAGCCAATTCTCTAATTTTGCAGCGAGTATGCATGTTGCTTTGATACATGTGCAGTCCAATGTACTCTCATATAATTCACCAGCATGTCACAATAGTACTCGTTCAGCTTAGCGAACTGCTACACCATTGATTTGCTAGCTGAGTCCCTGTCAAGAATTGTCCCTGTGCTTCGCTACCATTGTTGTCCTCATGAAACGCTGTTTCTCTTCATTATTCTCCCTGCATAAAGCTGCCGTCAATTTTATCAGTTGCAAAAGCGAGATAAAGTAGCGTCGTAAATGCACACTAATAGCAGGCTCTAGCTCACGCCGTTTTCCCGTTTCACTGCATGCTGTTGCTTAAATGCACTTTCATTGGACTTTTCTCTAGGCCTGGAAATTCGCTTCACCAAGCATGATTTTAGCCGCAACGCTTGAAGGTGTTATTGTTGTATGGGAGCTATCGAAAAGTGCACCATGCTCTGCGCCGAGCGGAGGCTACCCAGCCCACGTGGTCGCAAGCTATCTGGGTTCCTGCCAGGCTACCACTTCCGGGACATATTCAAGCAAATGGCAATAACAATAAAACGCCGCTATAATACGTACAATTCTAAAAGCATGTCTAAGTTGAGAACATTTCCATATGCAAATGAAAACATGCATTGGGTGCACCTTCAAAGGGTTTTTAGTTTGGGAATCCTGTTCGACAGCAGACGAGGATAAACACTACAGCATGGATACGTTTTGTACAGTTGTTTACATTGTTGCAACTGCATATCGCCGAACGCAAACCGGAGTTTAGATTCGCATTGTTGTCCTCGCAGTATGTCGCCAATTATTATCTGGAAATCAACGAAAGCAACTATTCCGGAAAGCAAATATCACTTCAGGCAGAACTTCCTGTAACCAATAAAATCATACGTACCAGAAGCTCAACTACTTTATTGACGCTGCAAGGAATTAAGTATTTACGTAGGCTAGCCTCAGACAAAAACTCATGTCCAGCAGTTTACTTTTGCACGCGACATCGCCCGAACGATTACTCGAGTACTGACGTCCTTGCGACTTGTAATGGCACTTAAGCATTCATAAGAACTAGATCGCTTGGAAGTAATGTGAAAAAGCTAAGTGAGCGCGTAATGGTCGATTGTTTCGAATGAGAGGAACTAGACTGTATGAGCAGAGCTGCTTGAAGGTATATAGTTGTTTCCTGTTTTACGAGACTTTATAAAGTATTAAGTTGGATTTTCTCTGTTTTCAACTTTTTCTTTTAATTTAAGCTGATGAAGATTTGTGGAGGGTTTTAGCGAAACAGGCTTACCTAAAATCGTATGGGATTAAGTTAAAAGGAAAATTTGACGCTTTATTTCATATGCAGGAAATATGTTTTCCATTAAGGATGATAACTGAAAGTGGATTATCCAATTTCAATATTTATCGTTATATTTGGATTTTGCAGCGATTACTTCGGAGGAGGAAGATGATTATTAGTTGAACTTAGTAGAAGTATACGGATCGAAAAAGTACATGTGGCAGTCGGAGCTATCATTTAGCTGTCTCAGCAAATTAATGACGAATTAGTGTGCAAAAACCGGAAAGTTTTAGCGAAGAAGCTCAAAAACATTCCAAGCAGGTGACTCGTGGGCTTTAGGCTAGATCTTTTTATCCTACTCTAGGAGCCCTCTTCTCTACAAAGGCTTCGACCAATCGAGGTCAATTTTCTATTCCCACAATATGACCTGGGTATACTTCGCCATTTTGCTTCAGTTCGTGTCTTCCAGCTACGTGGGTTGCACGATTTGGTTAGGGGAGTAAATAATGCCTGCGGTAGCTGTGTTTTTATCAAGCTCTGCGTAGTATAGGCACCCGTTAAAATAGATTTTGCCAACAAAATTTCATTTGTCTGCTAAGAAATGGCATTACGGAGTAACCGATATTGCCGTGTTTTCTCTCCAACCAGGGGTTTAAATTTTTGATGAAATGATTAGTTCTTGTTCCAGTTTCATGGTCTTAAGAGATTGCCATATCTGAACCTTGTGAATTCTTTCTTCTAGTCTCACCGTCTCGCCATTACGCTTATGTCTCCTGAGAGATGTCGATTTTCACTCCCTAGCAAAGAAGTCGCTCGGAATCACACCAGCGATAACAATTGCGGTTGGTTCTGAGATACTGTAGTAGGTGTAAGCGTCTCTCGCTCTTTTTTCACTTGAGCTTTTTTCTACCGGAACATCTGCTTATTCAATGCCTCGACCCGTATTTCTGCCGCATACAATAAGACGGACTAACCCGCAATTCTCAACAGACAGCGTTTGCATTAGCTTGGCCCATCCACATTATCCATCGATCCATCGTAATCCATACTCTATTCAAATGCTTTGGTTTCGAAGCTTCTGGCAGCAACCGCTTGTCCACCCAACTTTGTCATTTCGGCCTTCCATCTATTGGTACGGAAATAACAAAAATTACTGTTGCTGCCAACCCTCCAAGCTTGTTCACGTTGAAGTCGACCGACCCTGTGAACCTCGAATTGATCCAATGACCGCATTGGAAGTTACAGTGGTAAACGAAAATTATGGTAACCACCCGGAAAAGTTTCAAAATTCAATTCGCTTGATTAAGGAATGACAAAAAATTACGCAAACTACCAAAATTGGCAGCCCTATCATTATTTTTCCACCATTTTTATACCAAATTTGGTATGCAGTAAACGAATTTAATTTTAATTTTAATTTAATTTTAATTTTACTAAACGAATTTAATTTTAATTTTATGACTGCACCGCAAGCTGAAGGTCAAAATGCTTTTTTTGATGAGAAAATTTTTAAAATTCAAGAGGCAAATATTACTATAGATCGCAGCCTCGCCCTTATTTTTCAATCAACCTTCAATCAAACTTGGCGTAAAATAAGGTCCATCTATTATTGGAATTTCGTTGAAATCTGGTGTTTGGATCAGAATATAGAAGTCAAAAAGCATTTTTCTCTCAGTGATTTCAAAATCATTCGTTTCGGCCCTGCTCCTATTAAAAGTTGATACATCCTACGAATTTATTATCCGATCGTGATTTCTCATAAATATGAGTTTCGAGTGCTTAAAAAATAGGTAATTGAATTATGGGTTGCCGTTCTTCTGCAACAAGGAATTTCGAAAATTTCAATTTGACAGTGTGGGCAAAGGATACAATTTATCAGTCGTTTTCATTATTTTGCAAAGGTGGAAATTATTCAGGACGATCGATGATATTTTTATTTTGTAGTAGTAACTAGAGAAAATTATTCTTCCGCTTTTAACCCATAGAACGCCTGTTCTTTGACCATTACTTGACAGCTCTGCACTGACCAGCTTCTTTTAGCTAACTTTAAAGAAAGATACGCAGTGAGTTCGAATTTTCATCATGTTCGTTTAGTGTTAACTAATTTGGATTACTTTTACCGCATTGGCGCTGTAGTAAGGCTTTACTTTTATCCCTGTTTAATGAATTTCGGAGATTGCTCCAATTCAAAAGTATTGACTTCATAATGTATTAACAAATTTGCACAACGTTTTGCTGCGGGAAGTCATCCAACACAACTACGCAAACAAAATCCATCAGAGCCAGATGTAAGGCCTTCAAATGAATCTTTCTCTAACTTCCTTCGGCTAAAATTTTCAAAAGTCAAACTGACTTCTCGAAAGTAATCAAATCTATCAGTTTTGCGACTATGCGTTCGAACCCATATCTTTCTCGTGTTTCATTCCATACCGTGCTTGATTCTAATGAACTAAGCAGGACCTTCATTTAACTCTGAAACTTTTCCAAATGATGACCTTTTGTATTCTCAGATTTTTTTTCTCGTTGGTTTTCATTTCCACCCAGCCAACAAGTCCTTGTCCCGTCTTTCTTTCGCCATAGATTCGTTCAAACACGAGAAAGGCAAACGTTTAGCCATAAATCACCGGCAGTCCGGGTAATATACTGCGCTCGGAATAAGTAATTGGCATTAGAGGGTCGCTACCACCTAAATCAATTTACCTTTTCGCTCTTCCGCGATTTAATCTGAAAGTCATCGTTATTCCTGGCGCAATCTAGAACTCGGCTACCGCCACAACTACACAATCCTTGAAAACATCCCCGACTGGCACAGTTGTTCGCCATTAGAGCTTGCTGCACGAAACGAGCCCGACTCAGTACACGTCCGTCAGTTTGGTATCGGTTTTAGTATTCTTTCAAGCACTATAGAACATCTCCCTACGCCGGCCCAATCAAATGCAAAATTACTCAATGGAATAAAGCAATTAAGTTGATAAGATATCGATACAGTCTCAAGCGGATAAGGTGGTGGGTTTGTATATATTATGGTTTTGTAGTGAGATGGTTCCTGGCCGAATCATTGTGCACTACGCCTGCCAGTGGATTATTATTGAGAAGCCATAAACCTGAAGTATCCAGAGCGTCTGGTTCGGTCTCGTTGGGCTCGGAAAGTTACCGTTGCCTCGAATGAAGCTCATGTCAACGATTTTATGGGCTATAAAAATCGAAAACAAGTCAACGGGGAGTATCATCGTGATCCACGCACCGCCACCGAAGCAGCAAGCAAGAACGCAACGAGTACCGCGCCGTGTCATAGCCGGTTTACTCCATAAAACTGTTCCACAGGCTGTATGTGGCAACAATAAAAGAGGACAAAAGGTTTGGTGGTTATTCAGTGGTCCATAAATTGTCATCCACGACCCTGCAATTGTTGTTTTATGATATTAGAATAGGTATTTTTGATTTTCATTAGAATATGTAAAGAACGGTGAATGGTTTCTTGTGGGAATTTTGTAAAAGTTGAGGTTCCAGGAATTCAGAGTCAACTGATTAGGGGTTTGATTGATATTGCATGGGAGCTGAAATTATATTATGAGTTCATTCAGACAGTTAAACTTAATCAACTGAAGCTGCTCTAAATAATTTGAAATATATTTTTAGACACACTGGAGATAAAAATTTATATGGACGATATGAAGAATATAAATATTAATTGCTTGATTGATCACTGTTCTATTTTATTAAAATATTTCTGCGAATTTCGAGTTCTTCATTGGTTACTTAAGCTAAGCATTTCAACCAATAGTTAAAGCGATTTCCTGCTCAAAAAGTGTAGTATTTTATTATTAATTCGAAGTTAATCTCCATAACCATTTGAATCTTGTGGAAACTTTTGCAGTTAGGATGAAAAAACAACTGATAAAAGTTATATTCTTGCTCATCCTTATTAGTAGCTAATAAATAGTTTTTTTTTCAAGTTTTTGCGGTAAAAATACTAAAATTTTTGATGTATGGGCTAATAAATGGTCCTGGACACTTACCTAGCTGTAAGAAATACTTTGGGTGGATCTTCATGCTTGAGGACTCTTCAGAATTTGTTGGGATGCCCATTTTAGTTCGAAACCTAAAGACTCTATAGCAGTTTTTTTTTGTGAATTTGCAAAAAGTATTAACTAACAAAAAATCTAAGCTTTAACGCCATCGTAAGTTTGCGCTTTGGAACCATCACTGCAGTTAAACATCTTTCATTAGCTAATTTCAGTTAAAGTCTAGCTGCCAAATCCAGTGAAGGTCACAAAATCCATATGATTCTGTCAATATCTATTATATCAAGTACAAGTAAAATTCATTGTGTTTAATAAAAATGAGCATAATCTTCGCAGGAAGGCTATAACACTCTGCTGAAAAACAGACCTGAATCAGTCTGCGTATCCTCGTGTAAGAGCTTTGGAAAATTTAGACATCATACAGTGATCATATTTCATTTAACTGCATTTAATGAGTCAGTTATAATTTGTATGTAAAGGAAAATTTAAGAGCAAAAAAAATGATTTAATTGGGTTTTTGAGCTACATATATTACAGCGGTACTTTGTTTTACTGCAAAAATAGCCAAAAAAATTTCGTTATGAGTATTCGCATGCACAATTTGTTTAAACACATATTTATAAACTTTTTTTTTTGGGTAAAACTGGACTATGTGTTCTGCATAGCCGATAAACAATTTGACCGAAAAGTGTTTAGCTGGAATGTTTGTATTTTTTTTGGCTATATTTATGTTTTTGGGGGTGTTTTTTTGTATGTTTATCTTCAGTATGTTGTCTTCTTGTGTATTTCTTGTACGTTTTTTGTGAGTTATGTTTTCAATTTTGATCCCTGCCCGTCCTCTAGTGGTAGCAGACGCAAAAAATCGAAGAAAAATACTGTAAAAACTTGAGGAGAAGACAACAAAATGATAAACAAGCAAAGAAACAAATTTTATTAACGGCATTGGTAATTTTACTCCAGGTTTCTTGTAAATACTAGCTATTAGTAGCATATTTGTAGACTTAACACAATAGCAAAAGGCAAATCCTTTCAGATGAAAAACAGGCAAAATTACGACACATACGGGTTGGGGTCTATAAAATCAGAAAATAATGGTAAAAAAGAGCGGTTCGAAAAAGTTGTGATGTTTTTTGAAATTAGCTTTTGAAATTTATGAAACTGAAAAGGCTGCAAAAAGAACTTTTCGGAGTTCAAGCAATCGAACCAAATCAAAATAATTGCCACATAAAATCAGTTAAGTTTTGCACCAATCATTGCAAAACTAGATCTTCCAATAAAAAGTCGACAAGACTAACAAATTTTACACATCGGAAAATGTGAAACATAAAAACCAATTAAGGCTTCAGTTTCCAAGCAACGCCATGTAAATGATAGATTAAAATTTGCCCGGAATCATTTTCGATAGGAGGAAGAGTGGAAAAATATAATTTTTATTGATGAAATTTTTAATATAATTTTTACAGATTTTTTTTAGATGTCCCGGATGGTTTAAGCTGATATTAGCATTCAGAGGATCTAGTTTTTGAGTCTAAATTTTGGAGGAGGTATAGTAATGGTATGGAGCGGATTTTCTTAGTATGAAAAGCTTCGGTTTTGATTTATTTCTACAAAAATGAAAAGTTACTTATATGCCGACTTATTTGAAGACCCTTTATTGTCTTATTGGGATACATTTTTCGAAGATACCGTGACATTTCAACGAGATAATGCGCCAATGCATACTTGGTATTCCGAATGTTCCATGCACACGTAGCCATCCCTCTAACGCTGTTTGTAAAATTGCTGCCACATGGTGTTGTAAGTTGAGCAGATATGTTTCTGAGTCCATAAACTCAGCGCCTAGTTTTAGACTCGTATCTGAAGAATATTTGAAGATCGTCAATAGTTTCAATCGTCCACTTCGTTGTAAGCCACAATTTAACAAAGACTGGGACACTTTTGTTTTTTTTATCGTAGATATTTTGAAATTGTTTCCAAGGCGCTTCAGATGCACATAAAAAGTTACGTTCAGCGTCAAATTGTTTGAAATAGTTGAAAGTATGATCTTGCGATAGCTATTTCACTATTATGACTACTATTCAATGTTTTTTTCTAATTGATTTCTTGTGGCGAAACTTACAAGAATTTTATAATTGATATAGGAATGGGATTCAACTGATAACAAAAAATTTGGACATGATTTCGTTGAATTCTTTACATTTTTTTTTAGCTTGTGTTATATTTGGAGGGGATTTATTTGAAATTTTTGTTGTTGTTGAAATAATGAGGTACTTCTAGTTACCCAAAAGCTACTTACACAAAGACCATATTCTTTGTAAGTTGATTTCAGTGTTTTCGGGGCAAAATGATAGTTTTCGAAGGCCATTTGGAATGCTGTTCAATGCTGATCGAAGCAAATACTGTAAGATGTTTACTTCAGAAAGAGGTTAAAGTTAGTAAGTATTATGATCCATTTCACTCAAGGCGCGTTCACAAGTGAATAGGACTTTTAAAAAATAAGAAGAACAAATATTTCTTTAGCAAAATTGATTGATTTTCTTTAGAATAAATACTCATTGTAGGACTTAAGCCCACCTCAGGGCTTGGCCTATTCGGATGCTTCTCCTTTAGTTTCGGAACAATTCAAATTTTTGCAGAGAACGGATTGTTGGTCTATCACTTTGACCCTCAAACTTAGAGGACCAAACTGTCTACCACTCAGTGATTTTCTCTTCCACTGAAGACTTTATATCACGAGAATATTGTTTTCCAATCTTCGAACAAATTTAACAGCACCATCGCGAGAAGGTAAACAGATAAGGCGAAGAGAATCTGAAGAGATTGAACATTTATTTGAACCTCATTTTTCACATATTCAGGGGCTAAAACTGCACTTAGCACGGTCTAAAATGATGCTGAATGAGTCTTTTAGATCGTTGATCGGCATGTCCTTCAGCATTTCCAAGGTGTCCTTTCGGTTAGCATCTACGTCCACAAAACGCTTTTGTTTCATCGGTAAATATGTCTTTCTGCAATATTACATTTAACGAATTCATTTTTTGGAAACATACATTTTTTCGGAGATTTTTTATGGCTGAAAGGTCACAGCTTTGATGTCAATCTTCCTCTACGTAACATTTTGGATAAATTGGAAAAATACAAAGCATCAAATGCTTTAAAACGCTAATATACAATACTGTGCTAACAGTTTGCCCCAAAAGAACGAATTCTTTGTTGATAGCGCCCTTAGAATGGTAAAGCCAAATCAAAATTTTCTTTATATTCGACTTCTCCAAACGAGGATTTTTGGATTTGGATTTGTCTGGAGCCTTCTACTCGGTACACTTGCCTCTGAATCGTAAAGAAAACACAAACAATGAAACAGTGATTATATTGAAACAATTAGAAAGCAATATGTAAAACAAGTTTTTGACCTTTTTGGCCTCCCTAATGATGTCTTTTGAATGATGTCTCTTAGTAGCCCAAAGTTTCAGTTGAAAAGCTGCAAATTGATGTTTTGGCTATGCTCAATTCCAAACTCAGGAATATCAATGCAGATTTGACTGAGCTTTGGTGAATTCACGCACAGTTTTGATGAAATCTGCGGTGATCACGGATTTTGCATGGCCAATTTGCTGGTCATAATAGGTTTCCTCAAAACCGTTTTTGCACTGCGTATATCACCCATGGACTGTACCAAAACAATAAACGCCATAAACTTAGTTTACGATAGTAATAATCATCAGCGTAAACGTTTCGGTAAAGGTTTCAGCAAGTTTAAAACAAAACTAAATATTTGCTCGTTTTTTAAGACTATTTTCGTGCTGATGGCAGAATCATACTCCCACTCCAGACGCAATAGCTCTGCTTCCTACGGCGCCCTTTGTTCATAATAAGATGCATAATTTGTTGAAATAGCACACGTCTGCAATTATTGTAAAATTACAATGAACTCAGTTCAACACTTTCGTGAACCATAGTAGGAACCTGATATAAGCCATTTCTTACCCAAACAAAGTGATAATGAAGAGCAATTTTTGCTAACTTTGATTCTCAAAGTCAGAAAATGATTGCTGTTTTCCTTTGATTCTCAAAGTCAGAAAATGATTGCTGTTTTCCAGTAGTTTTGCTTTTTAACCATTATTTTAGGGTTGAATTGACACTTTTTCATTTAAAATGTTGCTCTAAAAAGCTGTTAGAGTAATTTATCGTTTGAACAGTCTTTTTGGCGAACATTGAAAGTTCGTCAGTTTCTCGAAGCTAGTTGGCATAAAAAACTGACCTGCGCTCCGACTATTGGTCCTTCTGGATAGATTCAAGTTTTTTGGATGACCGGTGATGTTACTTGCGGCTTCACAATGAGGAAGCAAATGGCTGGAAGTCACTTTCATTCATGGAAGTCACTATCATTCTTTAGTACAATAGTTAAGTTAATCAGAAATGGGATATTTGAGTATGTCTGCTTTACTGGATTTGAAAAAAGACCAACGCACAACACAAAAACTACGTTGAGTTTCGATTCGCTATTCAGAAATCTAAAAAGGGTACAAATTTAGCAAATTTATTTCATTGGAACTCAAAGCTTGGTTTAACATGCTTATTAAATCCCTTTGTTGAACGTTATTGAAAGCTTATCATATACGTCACGCGTTGTAACATGAAAAAGAGTTTGCTTTTATAGAAGGAAAGGATACATAAAGCAAAATCATATTCAAATTCAAAAGCTATTTTGCTTCAGAAATAATATGCCTACTGACATCCATAAAGTATTCCGTTTCAATTGATTCCTCTCTTTCAAAACTCTCTCTGAATGTACCATGTGCGGGGACTTTTCTTTTTGTGTTCCGCATTATGAAAATCATATACTCAACAAGCAGAACTGATTTCCAAAATATGAATATCTCAAGGAAAAAAGGTTTCTTTCATTTTCATCCCCAAACAATGCATTTGCTATCTCAATAAATGTTTGCTTTCTGTCAATAAAATAATACTGTTCGTTTGTCGTGCATTTCGCATGAAAATGTCGTCACCCGGAAAATCGAAATCTACCTTGTGAAAAAAAAGTTAACGCTACACTGTGCACATTCAACGATAAATTCTCAATACGCAGATGATAGGGAAAGCAAAGGGACCACGAAGGCTCATCGAAACAACCTTTGCAGTGATTTTCTTTCAATGACTTTTCGCCAAGACGAACAACAACAGAAAATTCTTCGGTCCCACAAAAGCCAAGCGGAGTCTATTGAAAGTATGAGACCCACTGACGCGCACTATAGGATCAAGTCAAACAAAACATATTTCCTAAAATCCACAAGGAAAAAGTATGTCGATGACGATGTTCTGGCATTGATGGAAAGAGGTCCGGGCAGTAGACAACTGGCGGGGAAATAAATTATTTCTAGGGCTTTAGCTGTTTTATTATCGAGAGGGCCATCAACAATTACATCATATCGATCTGGTCAATGAAGGGTTGGAGCTCTAACAAACGATGATGTCGTCGATCGAAATAAATGTTGTGGGAGCAGCCATGGCACGACAATGGCAGAACTTTTCGTTGAAGATTCGTTCGTCTGCTGGAATCGAATTAAGGAGCAAATAAAGTCGAAACTTCTTGTTGTGTTGTTTTGTTTCTCGGTGGTTTACTTGTTAGACTTCGTCTGATAAGAGAAGACAGTGGAAAGGATTAGACGAGCTTCCTTATTGACCTTCAATCAATCGATTTGTCGATGAGGAAAACGGGAAGACTTAGTTCTCAGTGCAGCTAAGCCTATCAGGCAAGATGTCGAAAGGCCGGTAAGTAGTTAAGTAAGGCCGGTAAGTAGTAAAAACAGTCGACTGGCTAATTTTGCCGTAGAATTTGAGCTCTTGAAGTTTTAAAATTATCTGCTCGGACGAACTACAGTTCCCGGAAGAGAGTCAAGTGCTGTCATATCTAAATTGGATTTGGTTGATAGCGAGTTGGGCATGAGTTCGTTAAAATCTTATGGCCATTAAGGATTTCCAAAGTTTGAACAATAGATAACGGAAAGTTTATGTATGGCAATGGTTTGCATTTTCATGCCATATATGACCTAGTCTGAGCTGAATAATTTAGGAGATGGTTTGAGTTAAGATGCGGTGAGGCTAAAATATATTTGAATTCTTCGGATGAAAAGTCGAAAATATAATTTGGAAAGACTAACGATGACACAGTAGCATCAAAGTACGTGAAATTCCTGGAATAATCAAACCCATACATTTTTTTGTAAAGCTTGCGTCTTTTGAATAAAACAAGAATCGTAGTGTCCCTTTGTTTATCTTTAATAAATGCCATATGTAATATTGAAAGTCGTAGTGGTGGAATATAAAATAAAATATACTACCACTAAACATTTACATGGAAAAAACACATAGCGCCAGACGCCATAGTTTATAGACTTCTGGCGCCATGTACTTAGTCGATTTCGGGATTGTGATAAAATGTAGCGCCACACGCCATAATACATGGCGTAAAGTACATACGAGCAGACGCTATGCTTATAGCCCTCCACGCCATATACTATATATATATAGCCCAGTGAAATCCGACATAAAAAAGGCGAAACTTCGGAAAAATTAGGGGAAAACTGAATTTTGGTGTGAACCTTGGTACTGGCGTGTTGAACAAAATGTCAAAAGTCCCCATCGATCCGAGTGCTGCGTCGCTTTTACACAAACATGTACACAAACTTATCTACCAGACTCCAGGGTAGGTGGAAAAGTGTACTCTGTAATAAAATTGGTTATTGTACATGGCGTGGTGGACTACAGTACATGGTGTGGAGGACTATATTTAAAATCATGATTAATATTAATTACAAAAAAACTTCAACATCTAGTTCACTTCACATTGCTCAAGACTACACGTCTATCTAGTACACAAATCAGATCATTCTGATAAATTTTCATCGGCGAAATCATCCAAAAACTATATTAGGATTCTGGAATTTAATCCAGAGTAAACCAGGTCTCAGCTCGTACATTTACGACGAAAACTTGATTAATTAATTGATTCGAATTGATCATGATCTGAATGAGTCGATTGGATCCGTGTTGGGGGTATGAAACGATTCGGTTTGAAAACAATAAAATCATTCGTTGCTCGTGACTAATGCATCCAAGCCGAAGCGGAGACTTGCTTCAAATTGGACGACGGCGATTTTACGCCTCACCGGACATCTATTTGGCTTTCTTTTATTTTCCGCTACTCTGCGATATAGAACTGAGCCTTTGCCTCAACGAAAGATTTGAGCCTAGCAATTTTTCTCAATTTAGCCCTTTGATATTATCGACGTTGTTATTATGCCAATTTTATTACGGCCAATACAACTGGGACATTATTGCAAGATCTTTTTTCGGTCCTACTCCGCAATCTATTTCAAGCTTGTCTCTTTTCTGCCAGTTAAAGTCAGTGTTTGGAAATAAAGGTCACTGAAGGGATTTTCCGTGATTTGTTTTTATAGAAGATAATTTGAAATGAGCAGGATTACGACTTGTGGTGCGGTTAATCCAGAACGGAGCCAGTCGACGAACGACTCAGTCGAATGATTGATTACCTTCGATTTTCCTCGATGCTGATAAACGGTCTTTTTACTCACAAAAACTCTTGTCTCTTGGGAGCCTAGGCATCAGTGTTGGCAGAGTGTAATTCGATGTACCGGTGAACTTTGATGTCCTACCTCTTTACAGATAAATCATCAATACGACTAAAAGATGTCCGACTCCAGTCCTAGAAAACTTTGCACCTGTTCAGCTTTAACGCAAAGTTTTACACCGAAACACAGACAAACAACAATTGTCCGTTTAATTCGCAACACTTTCTTGAATGACTTCCGAGCAACAACCGTTCGTCGTCCGGACTCCTTGCGGCAATTAGCTCAATTCATCGACAAGGACAAAGTTTTTCATGTCTGCAGGCAAAGTTGTTGGTTTTGGTGGGCGACACGGCCGGCGCAGCGTTGGCCGATGAGCTACATGCCATGTGAACAAGCCAATTGAAATTGACAACGGAAACGAAAAACTTTATCAAAATTTTTCTTTGGCCAATTTAATTCTTCGATTTTGACTCAAGCTGATAACGGCAATCATTTTTCATTTGGCTAAAGGGATTTTCGGGCTCACCGTTGCGTCGTGTCGTCGTTTTCGATCGTTTGATACTGCAAGAAGTGATTTTGAGATTTTTTTCCAGTTCAATATCTTCGGCTTGGATGAATTGCTTTTAAAGATGCTACGAATGGTTAGGTCTAATGGAAGATTGCGTGAAGTGAAACAGATTTTAAAAAGTTTGCAGAGGCCGTTTGGGTGTTTGGTCGGGAAAGCGAATTGGAATTGGAGGTTATATGAGTTATTGTTTGACAAGAGAAGTGGAGAAAATGGCGAAATTTAGTTGTGGTTACAATTGAATCAAGATAAGGAATCTACAGCTTTTGTATTAGTGTATTTTGATTCAAAAATTGATAGGGAAAAAGTGTTAGTGGATCTTATTTGTTATTATGGATTTAAGGTGTCATATAATAGGATGTCGCAAATTATTTGCCTCAGCCATCTGCCATATACACAGTACCATTTTTTTAGTGGATTCATTGAAATTCATGTCTGGGAATAATGTTGCTGCCTATTTTTTTAATAAGAAGTTTCAGTTGAAGTACACAAATGGCAAGAACCGTGAAATATTTCATTCTAAATTTATATGACGAAATAATAACTGTTATATTTATTTTACTATACTTTCTTATATATAGTTTGCTTAGCGTAAATGATGATCTAGTTCAGAGCATCGAGCTCATGGCTATGCAACTGTGTATTTTTTTCGATTGGAACAATTAAGTACTCTGAGCGAAAAGATTCTATGAATTATATTGCAAACGCGATTCCGCTCCTGCCTACTAGTAAGGCTAGAAGAACATGTCCTGTGATTTAGTTTTGTAATTGTTTTTCGGTAGCCGATTTTACCCTAGATACACTGATCTGTAGGTAATGACATCAATGCATTCCGGCCTCATCACAAGTAGTGATGCTGTATCGTTGAGCAATACGATTAACGTACATGCCAATGTTCTTTGTACGATTGTATGTATTGTGGATTTCATTTAAGATTTAGTGATCAAACAATAAATATTTTTGCCTCAAGTGAAAATTTACTAGAAGACAAACAATATTTTGTAAGTCGAAACATTTCTTAGCTGACATATTTCAAGTGATGGCTTCATTTGATTAGTCTAAAACCAATCATCCTCCTTTCTCATCTAAAACTCATCGCATTTACCAATGCGAGAATAAGCTCTTTTAGCTTTGTTGCTCCAATTCGTGACATGCCGCTCAATTATTCGCTTAGTCTCTTTCGCGACCTTCAAACCGCCTTTGCTCCTTAGCACACTAAGCCTGTCTGCTAATGTTAGCCGCTGCCGGGATGAGTTTATGGTGGAAGCATCAGCCAGCACTGGAAATTCGTAAAAGATCACGAGCCCTCTACACATAGTTATCAGTGCTGTTTTATAGGTTAAACACAAAACAGCGTTTTCCGCTGCGGCAAACGCAGCGTTCCACAGGGAGAGGCGTGAATGCCGCAGTTGAATTTGGTGAATCACAATGCAGCGAAAAAGTCGTTGTCAATGCAACCAAGGCACCAACCAAAATCATTTTTTTTTCTTTTGTATTGCTAAATCCTGTTGTACGAGGATTAGGTTGGCTTATCACCCTATTCCACCAGACCATTCAACCTAATTCAAACAGAGTTAATTCAACCTAGTGGTGATGCGAAGCTATGGTAGGTATCACCGCTAGCGGTGCGGCAAAATTAGAAATTTGGCAAATTTCGCCGCTGCCGCAAATTCCGCCGCAGCCATTGTGCGCGTTACGATACAAAACAGTGCATTCTAATTTTTTGACAGCACTTCCCGCAGCCCACTGCGTTCGCCGCAGCGGAAAACGCTGTATTGTGATTAACCTATTATGCTCCGAAAAATCTAGGTAGACACCGTATCGCAAGATTTTGAATTGACCAATAGCAGCGTTCGCAGCAGTCTTAACTTGGGGGATATATTTAGCCACGGGTACTGTTGCTAACCGATGATTGTACATTCCGCTAGAAATGGAAATCTTAACACTTGGTCGTGTATTATATTCTACAGTAATTGTTTCATTACAGAGATTTGTGGAATTGTTGTCAGAAGTTCCGTTGTCGTTTTAGAATATATTTATTTATTGATTTATTCAAATCTCATCTAACAGAAAAATCAAATTATAAAATGAGATAGTATACCAAAAAAAAAATTAATATAACATAAAAAGAGGAATATAATTAAGAAAATATAAGAAAAAATAAGATGAAAAAAAATCAAAATATACCCAGCGAAGAAGCTACGTTAACAAATCAATAAAATATTTTTTAATAGATGAAACAACATGGACAAAGAACAAAACTGATGCTCAGAATAGCTTCTAAGCATTCTAAGTAAATGTGAATTCAAATATAAAACCCTTCGCGCAAAGGGAGTAATATAAAAAATGAGACATGCAAATGTTGGAGGAAAGTAAACCATGATAACGCTTCTAAAGAAGACATTCATCAAGGAATACTTTCCGGTACTCAGCGTATGGAGATTCAAGAAAAGCAGACGGTCATTATAAAGACAATACAAAAAGCTTGTGCAACAGGCACTAAGTAAACTTATGCTGAACGGATTCAACAGCATTAGACAAGTACACAAAACGAGGAGACCACACTTGGGAGCAATATTCAACAATGATACGAACAAGAGAAAGAAAAAGACGGCGCAAAACGAAACCAGCTACCTTCACATATTTGGAGACAATAAAAAAAACCTGCAGATCAAATTTTAACTTCAGATCCAAAATGATATTAAAGTCCTTATGTTGATCTGCATGCCTCAAAAGCCTATCAGGCAAAAAGTAATCAAAGGAACTGCGATTGGGCTTATTGGAAAAATCCATCACAAAACACTTGGAAACAGTAAGAGTAAGGGAGTTTGCAGAGCACCATAACTTAAAACAAAAATATCCTATTGTAAATTACTACAATCAATTAGGGAACCGATAGCACCGAAAATTTTAAGGTCATCAGCATACAAAAGAGATTCAGACTTAAAGTTACAAGGAAGGTAATTGATAAACAACGTGAAAAGGAGGGGACCAAGGATGGAACCTTGGGCAACACCAGAAGTAAGATAGAAATAAATCATTAAAATCAACATGGCATGTGCAATTGTGGATCAAGGAAGAAAGCCAGGTTATAAGGGAACCGGAAACACCAAAATTACGAATCTTTTCTACCAGCACTTGGCGGTTTACCCTGTCACATGCTTTCGCGACCTTTGTGCAAAAGATCACGCGACAAAATTAGTGAAATCCACTAAATTAGTAGTCGTAAAACGTCCCATAATGAATTTCTTTAGAAAATAAGTTGCTACAAGCACTATTAATTTTTTCATGAGCGATCCGCTCAAGCAACTTAGGAAAGCAATACAGACATTACCAATGTGCCATGATTTTAAAATTGGAACAACATTAGCAGTTTTCCAGCTGGAAAGAAAAAACACTAACAGACAAACTCGAGTTACATAAAATCGACAAAGGTACACATAAGGAAGATAGAAGAGACTTATTAAACACTTTAGGAGTATCATCAGGGCCACTGTTCGCTGAGTGATAAAAATTTCCACCTCCAGAGGATTAGTCTTCACAAAATCTTCATGAGAATACATAGTCGCAGCAGAGTTTTCTTGAAGCAGTGTTAGGAGAGGGAAAAAAAGAATCAAAGAACTTAGCAAACATTATAAACTCCTGTAGCTCAATATTAGGCCAAGAATTCAGCTTGGGGACTACATAGTGATAAATCTTAATAAGAATGATTAAGAGTGAAAAAGCTCATCTGTCGTATTTAATAATACTGCGTAATCAGATTTTTAGCTCTACGTAGCGAAAATTTAACTGAAGCGACTGACAACAATGAAAGTCCCGCGCCAAATTCTTAAATCTTGCGAAAGCCTTTAATACTATACCCCATGAGCAAAACACTTTGTATCTTAATTTCAGTAATGTTTCCTTAAACTGGATAAATAGTTATTTACACATTGGAGTTCAAAAAGTTAAAATCATTGGCGAATATTGCCAGACGAAATGTTTTCATTTTGGTGCCCCTCAAGGCAGTATCTTAGCGTCTCTGTTGTTTTAAATTTCGATTAACGATTTATATAAAGTTCAATTAACAGGAGCGATAGTCTCGTTCGCTGATGGCACAGTTTTGATTTCTGAGAGAAAATTCATGGGATTGAACGTTTGCCAAAGCAAATTATAATTTATCGTACATTGGAGACTGGTTGCATGAAATCCGCTTGTCGCTGAGTGTGAAAACGAGTTGTTTCATTCAATCCATCAGCGAAAATACACTTAATTTAGCTGTAACTGTCCAAACCTTAAACATGTTAGAAGCGGTAAATATCTTGGTATTAGTTTCGACGAAAACTTAGAATGGGATATACATTGCAAATGTCATTCATAGATTGAAACAAAATTTTCCACTATGTTCAGTGATTAAGCCATATGCTATGAAATTAGTTTTACGAAACTTTTCATTTCTTCCTTACAATATGGAATAATTGAATGCTACAAAAAGTGCACTAAAACCTATAATTATCATGCATAAACTATCGGATAAAATTATTTTCCAAAAGCCACGAACTTATCGAATAGATTACGACCATTCCGATTTAAATACAATGAGTTGGGAAGAATTTTTAAAAAAGTGATAACTATTGAAGTTGTTAAAGAATATATGGACTGTACTTTATTTCACCCTGCGCATGGAGTTTCTCAAACGTTTCTATTAATTTCTCATAAGAAAACCTCATTCAAACAACGTAACTATACCTGCATTGGCCTGACCTTTTTTTTGTAAATCTCAAAATTCCGATACGCAGATATAATGTATGTAATATAATATAATATATAAGATATAATATTTTGGATCCATGGAATCTCTGAAGAAGATATAATAAAATTGAAATAAAAATTAGAAGAAAAATGTCACTAATAGTTGCGCAAAAAGTTGTCCAAAAGCCATTAGAAATGGAGTGTGTGTGTTTCCATTTACACAGTTACTGTGATAAGCATTGATGTGTCGCCAGCAAAATCGAACCAAATTATAGCAAAAAAATACATTTTATGAGCAACTTAGCTTTGCAACAGATAAAATCATACCAACATAACCTAAAAGACTGTGATGAATATTAAAATTAATTAATTAATTAGTGACTAATTTGCATAAAAAAAAATAATTTATATGCTGATACTGATGACGATTCGCTTAAATTCAACCACAATAATTGAATTTCATTTTCATCGAAGATAAGTGCTTTGCAATTTTTTTTTCACGTAAATGTATATAAATCCCTTCACATAACCATCAAAACTGCTGACACATTCACCAAATCTCCCCTAAAGATCTCAAGCTTTACGAATTCAAATTAAATACGATTTAAATTTGCCCAAAATTCAATTGACGATGAGAATACTTTCCCAAATTGCCAGACGTCAGTTAAGTTATTCGACAAATGAACACTGCCACTTTAAAAAACAAAATATATAATCCCAACATACTTTAGATACTCTTCAACTTATCCCCTGGCTCAGATGAAAACAAGTAAACCAAGCAATATCAGTCCACTCCTCCTCCTCCCACGGACGAAAGGAACAAGAAAAAAAGAGAAACAGCAGTTTTGACAGTAATAAAATTCGCTTCTGTTTCGCGAACGCCTGCTTTCAGATTATTTCATAATCCCGATGCTATAATGTCCCTCTTCAAGTTTGAGAACTGAATTAATTCCCTTATCTGCCGATTTTATCTTTACTAATTGCTTCAAGTATTTTCCAAGAGCTAAATTAGCTCTTAACATCTTGAACCAAACCATTTCGAGCTTATTTTCTCTCCATTTCAGGACTTTTTCAAGGAATACTCGGGAAAACGACATTCGCCTGAGCCTCCTCGACGGGATTTGATTTGAAACGAATGCGTGTGGCAGTGAGGCACTGTATACATAATCGAACCCCGAATGTATTTCGGAATTTCATTTCAGGCCGGTTAAAATCTTTCTCTGCGTCGGACGGATAATAAAATTAAAGGAATTCGAAAGAAGTTTGCAACTACAGAACGCTGAGTTGCAGGTTTATGGCTGCTGTTGGTAAAGCTGTACCGACGAAATATATTAGATGTGAAGTTTTTCTTGAAACCGACCGGCAGATTTTGTGTGTCTTTTACAGTTTTAGGCGAAACCAGGGTTGTGAAAGTCTGCTCCAAAGCTTCTACGAACGCACTGAGGACTACTATTTACTTTTCCATAAACTGACTGGACCGAAGTTTGTGTACCCTTAAACGTAACTCAAAGCCTTACTTCTCTTTTCAGTAACCGCTTTCAATGTATGGAGCTAACGTCTTAAGATAACAAAGTTTAAGGCGAGCAGATGGTGTTCAAGTAAGATTGGAAAATAAGTGGAGGTCGTCGAAGCCGAGAGTGGATTATTGACTCGAACCTCCTTCAATTCAAATTTCATGAAATATTTGAAGACGTTTCAAAAGTAATAAGCGATAAAGTGGATAAAGTTTGCATGGTGTGGAAGTTATTTTGCTGAGGAGAGAACTTTTCGCAGTAGCTCCTTGGGACTAAAGGAAAATGTGTACGAGTCTGAAATTGATTGTTTAATTTGCTTCAAGCGGATGATAACGTTGTGTTTCGGTGCATAGCTAATTTATTCGAATATGGATTTACATTTTAGAAAAATATTTTTCCCGCATACATTACCAAGCCAACGATTGAAGGTAACAACCTACACATGTTTGAGAAGATATGAGAGCGCTGAATTCAAGGACACAGCCAGAAATAGAAGAATGAGCTCTGATTTCCATTCTCAGCACTCTATTCGTGTCTGCATAATTCAAAAATCTACATCTGCGAGTCAGGTGGATGCATATTGTGATTTTCTACTTTGAAATTCGGAACAATCACCCACGAGACGAATACCTGGCAAGGTCTGACAATATCCTGATTGTTCTGCTGAAACATATCTCCAGACGATTCTACGGTGCTGGCATTTCTATTGACAGCATGGCGCTGGTACTAACGACTTATTCCATTCGATCGCTAGAGCAATTAGGCAAATGAATTTGGCAATGCTCTAGAATATGATTTGATTGGATTCAGGCAAGTCCTGGCTTCATCAACATCAAAGTCTGTTCGTCTGGCGAAGGGTAAAATAAATTTACGACCACATAAATGTCAGCCTCGAATCCATGCTACTGACGTCAGCAAGTGAAAGTTTGAAGAACTTATTAGCTTTGCGATTTATAGCTTCTATTCGAATAATTCGCTCATCGATTTCGATGAAACCATTTCAACTGTCGAGTAGAAGAGTAAGCAAGTGAGCAAAGAGTGCCGGTGAAAAAGCTTACCGGGGGCTAAAAAAATCAAAATCAAGGAGTTCGCATAGACTTCAATTCTGTACACAATAAATTGATAGTGAAAAAAAACTCACGTGCATATTGTAACCATTATCTTTCTTTGAAGGCCATGTTTGCGGAATATGATGAAAGTAATAACTGTTTTATTATTTGGAATATTTGTTAGTAAATACTTATATCACTGACAGCTTGTTTATTGATAAATTGTCAGTTTTATGTATATATATGAGATTCGTTTCGTCTGTAGGATTTTCGTAAGACTTACAGCAAAAATGAAACGCACTAGCAATTACTCTTTGACATTGCTTTTCAATTTCATTTGGAAATAAAGTTTTGTTAACGTAAATATTTCATGTTAATAGGGATATGGTTTCGATTTCCTGCATGTACAATATTTTCGAACAAATATTAATGTGAATAATAAATAAAATGTCTACGGTTTAGAAAATACTTTAAAGTATATTAATAATATAGAGCAACGAAAAATTACATTTTATTTGCATGAATTAATTTAAATTTTGCTGAATTCTCATTGATTGTCGCTTATTTTAGTCTGAACATTTTTTAATATATATTTTCAATTTTTTTGACATATGTATTAATTTTCTACTAATGTTAACATTTGTGTGAATATGACTCCGTATTTTCACGGAATTATACTAATTATACTACTGCACTATAAAATTACGACACTTATATTCGATAGTAGCTGTGTTTAATGAATCTTGAAAAAGAAAGATCATCTCAAGGCAAGTTCAAATAGACCAGCAAAAAAAGTCGAGCAAGCTAGAGCAATTGAGAGGCAAAAAAAAGTCGAGCAAGTTAGAGCATTTGAGAGCCAGCTTTCAAAATTCATTACTTGTTAGAAATTAAACCTGTAGGTAGGCAGGTAGGCCGGTTGAAGTAGCTGCCGATTTACAGACGCTTGACAACCGACACACAGAGGCACAAGAGATGCCCGTTGTGATGCCACAATAAATAAGTGACTCTCTCCTATTCACTGAAATCAGGAAAACATCTGCTTCTTTTGACAAACCGGACTATCTCCTCTAGATTGACCAGGGACAGTTCGGTCAGGTTTGAGAGAAAGGGCGTACCAAGTGCCGCTAACCTCCTCCTTGCGAAAGCCGTGCACTGGCACATGAGATTGAGGACGGATTTCTCCTCGTCCTTTCTCCTCGTCCCGCAACTCCAACAGAAATCGTTAAACTCTACGCCCAATTATTGCGCATGCCGCCCTGTAAGGTAGTGGCCCGTTAGAACGCCCACAGTGCAATACAGAGCGCTTTGAGTTAAGTCTAAACGCTACCTGGTGCGATGCGCATCCATGGATACTACGGACTGCCTTACTATCGCGCAGGATGATTCATCTGCCTAAGTCTTTTTAGCGTCCTTAAGATATTTTTGCCTGATGGTCAATTTGACCGATGTCATCGGTATTCCTATTGAGAGAGACCTCCAGTAACAAGGTTCCAACCCTTGCTAGCTCATCGGCCTGACAGTTGCCCTGAAAGCCCCTATGTCCAGGTACCCAAATCAATTGAGCAACCGTATGTCTGGATATCTCCCTAAGAGATGCACGGCATTCAGCAACATGGACACTGTACAAGGACTACCTAGGGACTTAATAGCCGCTTGGCTATCTATGAAAATACCAATATTGACCCCGAATATTCGATTACACAGAAGCCAGTCGACTGCCTTAAAAATAGCCGCAACCTCTACCTGAAAGATATTGCAGTGGTCTGGTAGACGGAGGAACAGCTTAAGATTCAGCTACACCACTACACCACTATTGTTAAGCTTTGAGCCGTCGGTGAGTTCTGAGCCCACTTTCGAGGGTAACGCCATCACGCTATTCATCCCTACCAGGAATGCGAGTTGTGAACTCCAAATCTAGTAGGCATTGCGGAGTGATGTAGTCAACACCCGCTGGAGCGGGAAATCCCTCGGCCAAAATCCTCGCATGGCCGACTTCTGTTCTATTCCATGCCTAGATGCGATTCAGTCTCACAACAGCAATTCAACTTGTAATTTCCCCAATAAAAAGCTACTTCAGTCGCAACTTTTTTGTTGAAAGTCAGTTCCATGATAGTTAACAAACAGCTGGTTGCTTTCCTGAACTTGCTCTACCAACAAAAGTAGAGCAAAAATCGTGCTCTAAGTTGCTCTAGTTCAACTTAGAGCAGACTCATGAAACACAAATCAGTGTAAGTTAGAGTAGCTGAATTGATCATTAAATACATTTTGCTTAGATATCTCAACCTAGCTCAATCTAAAACGGCTCATTAAACACAGCTAATACTTGATTTCAGCTTGAAAATAGCGAAATTTATTCCAAATAAACATCATTAGCGGGAGGTTATATTGCATCATACTGCAAAGAAAAAAGCATCGGAAACTTGTGGTTCTGAACAATTACCGTGAGCCGGCACCATTGAATAAAACCTGTAGAGAATGGTTTTTACGATTTGAAAATTCATTGCATTGAGGATAAAGAGCATGGAAAACTAACCAAAAAATTGTAGTTACTGTATTGGAAAGCTTCTTGTTAAACACAATTGACTGTGACGTTAAAAGTTGTTGTTAAATATTGGGAAACATTTAAAATCACGTGGAAGGTTCAAGAAGCTAGTAACTGGGTTCAACATGATTTAAAGAAACAGCATCGAACGCCGAATAACCATTTCTGAAATGTTGCTTCAAAGGCAACAGAGAAAAGATTGTTCTGCATTTAATTGTTATTGGAGATAAAAAACGGATATATCATAAGTATTATACACAAAAGTAAAAAAGCTTGGTTGAAACTGGTCAAAAGCCCAAACATAATTGATTGCAATAAGGTTATGCTCTGTATCTTCTGCGATCAGACTGGTATAGTATAATATGAGCTGCTGGAATGGAGATGACAACTTATATGGATGAAGCAAGTTTTAGAAGAAACACGACTAAAATGGGTTAATAGACAGAGCACATTAATTTTTCAGTATGCCGAAGCAAAACCATATATTGTAAATTTTATGAAAAATTGCTTGAAAAAAGATGATTAGGAAGTTCTATCTTGTTCTATCTACCGTATTCACTAAGTTTAGCACTTTCAGATTACTTTTTACTCCGACCGATGCAGTTGTCTGTTTGTGATCAACGGTTCCATTCTCGTGCATAGAACGAAAATTGGCTTAACGATTGGACCATTTCCAAGGACCAGGATTTCTTCACAGAGCAAACCAGTTAATTAGCTGAAAAATGGGCAAAACTTGAAGCTGCAGATGGAGTATATTTTTTAATAAATAATTCTTTCATTTTCTTAACTAGCAATTGTGTTCTATTTTACCAAAAAAGGTGAAGCCATATTCATACTCCCAAAAAAATTCTAGCTTAGTCTGCGACATTACTCGGATTTTTTAAACCAAAGAAAAAATTGTAATTTTCTTTCGACAAAATTAAGAATCTTATTAATTTTGAAAATAAAATATCACAGCCTATCAGAGTTGATATTACTTGTCATGTATAAATGGTGGCTTTAATTTGCGTTTTTCAAATTCAAAATAATCAAAAATGTATTTTTCAATTTCAATAATTTATTCGTAGTCTAGTATAAATATTGCGCTAAGATAAATTTTGACAATTCTCCACTGCTTCTGCATGTGTTGGAGCGAACATTTTGGCAAAAAAAAGTGAAAACTTAAAAAACTTACTCCAAACTTCAAATTTTGATACTTTCTTTTATCACTGTTCTAAAAAAGAAATCGGTACAAATCAAAAGAGGTGATAACAAATGCTACTTTTTCGGTCGAATGAATGTGTGGACCATCCTAAAAAGGTATGAAATACATTCTGCCAAAAGATTATCGGAAATTGTTGAATGAAACACAAATTTTGTATTGATTTGGCCTTCAAAGTAGATGCCATTAGATTTAATACACATAAACTAACGTTTTTTTTTCCTAATTATTAAAACATTTTTCCAGTATAGCCTTCAGTTTTTTTGATGAATTTTGTTTAATGGCTTCAATCAACTCAAAACGAATAACACATACCGGTAATTTAAGTTTAGGAAATAGAAAAAAGTCACACAGAGTCACATCAGGTGAATAAGGTAGTAAGTCGATGATATTTCTTGGGTTCTTGATTTTAAACTTCAATAGAGGTTGGATGGGACGGCGCATTATCGTCATGCGAAAAACACGGATTATCCTTATATCATTGGCTGTTTTCACATGCGAACGCCGCATGACGCCTAAGCAATATTCTTTACTTACTGTCTGTCTATTTGGAATGAATTCATGATGGAACAGACCGCGAATATCGAAGAAATTAATCAGCATCCCTTTAACTTTCGAGTGGCTTTTGCGAATTTTTTCAGTTTTGATTTTTTTTTGTTCACCATTTCGGTGCATGGTGGCTTGTTTCCACGTAAACTCATTTGCCCATATCTCGTTTCCAGTAAAGGTACGTTCCACGAAAGTTGGATCAGAAATGGCACGTTCAAATAGATACACCATTTTTGAGTCAAATTCATAGATTTATGGCACAAATTCATATTTTCGAGTTTAATTAATACTTTTTCAAATCAATTTCATAAATTTTCTATACTTTTTCATAATTTTTCGAGTGATATTCATAATTTTTTTTGGTCGAATTCATATTTTTTCCAAACAAGTTCATAATTTTTTAAATTCAAATTCATAGTTTTCGTAAGACTAATTCATAATTTGCGCAGGTAAAATTTAGGTACATTTTTTCGAATTAAATTCATGCATTCTTAAGGTAAGTTCGTATTTTGTGCGTCAAATTCATGAATTGTGACCTTGACGTGCACAAATTAGAATTCTCTTTCAAAAAACTACAAATTTGACTCAAAAAAATGGCGAATCATGTTTGTGAAAATAATGAATTTGGCTTAAGAAAATTATGAATTTGATTTTTAAAAAATATGAATTAGACTCAAACAAAAATATGAATTTGATTCGAGAGCTTATGAATTGATGTCAAAAATTTACGAATTTGATTTGAAAAAAATTGAACTAGGCTCGAAAATATTATGAATTTGTACCAAAAATCTATGAATTTGATTCAAAAATGGTATACATTCAAAGCGACTTGTTTAAAGTATTTTTCTTTGCAGAAAGTCAAGCTTTTTTGGAACAAGTCGTCCAACGACCACAAATATCCACAAGTGAACGGACTCTTGAGAGATGTTAAGGGGGATAGCCACTGTGTGATTTTCGGGAAAATATGTGATTTTCGGGAATTTTTTCAACCGAAAAAATAAAGAAATTTGGGAATTTGATTTTATTAAGTATACAATGCAGATTATTATCCTTAATTTTTATAAAAAAATAACAAATCGTTATGAAGTTATTAGCTTTCTTGGTGAGCCCAAAAAAAAAATTCCCCCCTCATGGTCGTATCGATTTATCATAAACGGGTTATCTGAAGAAAAGCAAATTAAATCACGTTATGATCTTGATAAATGTAGTTATCGTTGCACGTAGCCGATTTTTTTCATACTGATTTGAAAGAAACTGACGACCGATTGAATTTTTTGCCTCTTATTTTGCCTTTTTTTGGATTCAAACTGCCTTAAAAAACCTTACAAACCTAAAATCGGCTACGTACAACTATAGCTACTATAAAGTCAAATAAAATACAATAAGTTTTTGAAAATCGGCTGATATTTATTTGAGTTATTGATTCGACCAATTTAAAAAAAAAACCCTAATTTAAAAAAAAACGCGGTTAAAGTTTTTGGTTGCTCTAAAGTCATATATCTCATGAAATATCTGCTCTTTTTAAAGTGACTATATCTTCAAATGTTTTCATAATTTCGATCTAGAATTTTACACTTAAATTTTTGAATGCATAAACTTTGATTTAAAGCAAACAAAAAAATTTATGTTTTACCCGTCACAGTGGCTAGTAGTCTCCCTTAAGCTGGTATGGTGATTATAACGTTTCCTTTTCTTTGAATCGAGCTCAATTTTTTGTATTTTCTTTACTTTTTTTTGGTATTTTCTTTACTTTTTATCTTTCGAAGTTTTCGGGTATGTGAGATCGAAGTTCGACTGGAACGAGCCAAGTTTTCGACTGTTTCTCGGCCCTCCTTGAACTAAAACTATCACCGTAGGCCTTTTTCTAAAATTTCTGGTGCTTCCGCACATTAAATTTCATTTTCAACACGAAATTTGAGGCAAACTGTTTGTTAGACTATTTCGTTAATTGTAAAAATAGTGAAACACTACTGAGATCGTCTGACTTAATCAGCTGCCCTATAACAGACTGGTTGACAGAGCAAGCTCACACTTAAGATCATTAACAATGGCAGTTCTGTCAATCTTTGCCATCTGCCTGGGCCGTTTTGATTAACGATTCCCAATACTTTTCAACATAATGTAACTGGAGACATGCTAGTATTACACTGTATGTATTTTGAACAAAAACCATCCATTTTAGTGCTGAGAATTAGTACTGAGCATTAGTTTACATTAGTAAACTTCAAGCTAAATTTTAGCCGAGAGCCGTGTGAAAATTTCACGTGAAACGAACATTGTTACTATGCTAAAGGCAATATTTTATTCCAATGGTTAACTTATTGTTTGAAAATGTGCACGAAAATCAAACAAATTTGTTGGCATACGCTTATTTGTCCATATATACGCAATAACATTGAATGTGTGAACCTTTCGTTGATTGAAAACCGAGCGATGCCAATATATCCGTTAAATTCACCAAAACCAGCTACAAAACTTAAAATAAAAGCCTACAGCCAATCACATATTTTTTTTTTAAAATGAATAAATACATAAATTTCCTTTACGCCGCACTCACAATCTCATTTCGTTCCACACATTACGATTGCAAATCCGAAACGAAAACATTTATTTTTTATTCGTTTGCAAGTTCGATAAATCTGCAGATCAACTGCGATTTTTCGAAATGACTGAAATTGTTTCATTTGAAAATCCGCTTTGTCAAGCGAAAAGAACAAAGAAAAAAATTGCGTGCAGACCTATCAAAATACAAAGTAAAGAATACGAGTGCAAATAAACAAACAAACACACATACGTCCAATTACGGACTCGAACTAAATTAAGATAAAAGGTATTAAATCATGATTTCATTGAAATAAAGCAAACCTCGACGAGGGTATACAGAGAGAGAGAGAGAGAGAGAGAGATAGGTTGGAAAACAGCGCAAGTTGTTCATGTTTATGGAGTACAGAGAGAAAACATAGTCGTTCCAAATGGCTATAATCCTAGGACAATTTCGAATTGGCCATACAAATCCCAGCTGGATCTATAAAACGCTATCTGAATTGGGATTATAATTCTGACTTTTTATGTGGTCTGTCGATTCGTTTCAACCCATTGTGTGACTGGGTGGTTATGTCGCGGGTGGCTGCACTTTATTCCATTTCACTTTGCGACTGTTTCTCTTCAGTTCGACTCGAAATTGTTTTGACAATCATTCGAGTCGCAGAGTGGATGATGAGAGTAGTTGGACAAAGGGATTAACCTATCTAAGTAATCTTGACTAAGATTTTCGTACTGATATCAAATTTTCACGTATAAGACGAAAGCAGAGATCTTTGCTTGAAATATATCTTTCACTTTCCGCACTTTCGAAACTGATATCCGTACAAAGCCTCTCTTCATCCACTTCATCGAGCATCTAGATACTAACAACGCGCAAAAACATTTTCCAAGTGAGCCATTGAAACGCCACATTGACCGCAGTCCTGAATAATTGGAACAACCACTAAAATTGCATTGGCAGAATAATGGGATGAGCAGAGTTGCGAGCTGCCACTAAAAGGTGAAATGAAAAAATGTAGCAAAAATAAAAAGTAATGAAACGGCTCCAGATCCTGTCCATTTCCAAGTCGACTACAAATGCGCATATACTTGTAGGGCCTCAGCTCTCGCAAAACGCACACTGAAAACGGCCGTAAAGCCTACTGACGCATATCCTGTCGTCGGAAAAAATCCCACTATTACCGACGTAGGCGATGGTATTGTGGCAGGCTAGGGTACACCAAATACCAACAATCGAATGGAAATTAAGCACAAAATCAATCGATATACGAGCAGACTGCCTGTGATCAAAAGTTATGATTCTTGCAAGGGCAAGGCTTACAAAGCCTGTCTGAATCTGGATGACTCGACTTTTGCTTTTTGTGGTCGAGCCTATAAATATTATCCGTGTGGGAAATACTTTTCTCTGTATTATTCCATCGAAAATATCTTGAAACGAAGGATATAGGAGCTATATTCCGTTTGCTTGCTTTTTGTTTGCTACGAATAGGCTTTAGTGGTGTTAAGAAAAGATGAGAAATGTGGTTGGAAGGGTACAAAATAAAAACTTGGATTTTTCTGTCAATTATTAATTCATATGGATTTAATGGCATTGGGATTATGTGGATTTTCGATGAAAATGGATGATATATTAGTAGCACTTCACTCGTTTGGCTAAAAAGAGTAAATGGCTATGATTTGGGGAACAAAGAAAATCGTTACGTATCGTATATTTTTTTCGAAATGCATGTAATTATGATATGATTGGCACCAGGTTAGATTTTCGTAACAGTAACTTGTAGACACGCTGTAAAAGAGTCTAAATATATTTATATCAAATCCATGTTGTGCAAATTCCGTAAAAAGTGTTAAGTTTTAAGTGCAGTATTGATAATTTCAGAATCGATATTTTCATTTTTAAGAAATGATTTTACTTCATAAATATTTTTGATGCACTATATTTGAACAGACATTTGTTTTTTTTTATTTGCATATACCAATATTGCTGAGAATCTCATCTAAACAGTTTCCAGATTTAGAGCTGAACCATTTGATCCATCCATCTCGCCGAGATAAAAGCGTTACGGACGTATAGCGACCACTAAAACACTATGGGTCCACCTCGATGACAAGCAGTCTATGCGCGATCTACTACGATAATAAATTTGCAGATGGCTCTTATTGTTGAGTGGCCGCTGCAGAGTCACCAGCTCTTCTTATAGTCGCCTTTAGCCGGGGTTTGAGCAATGCTTCTTAGAGTTTCTCCGCAGCAACAAGCATGCAGAGAGGTATGTACGCTAATGGTGTTTTAGGATCTCCCTTTCGCTTTGCAATTAGGGCAAGTAGTGCCACTTTTCAAGGTGACGGAAAAACATCCACCAATAACCATTCATTAAACATACATAGTAATGTTGGCGAACGTCTCTATACCATTACTTTTAGAACTCCTACTGGAATATTGTCCGGGCGTGGGGCTTTTCGGTTCTGCATTCTGTCATTCGCGCTGCGTAATTCTTCTTCAGTGAACAAAGGGGTATCTTCCTGGCGGACTGTGTGGTCGTTTTCTGCTTTGGAAAGAGCGAATATACAATATTCCTCAGCACATCCGCCTCCATTGATTGGTCGGGACCCATGCGGCCCAGCCTACCCAATTTTATTCTGTAGCCGTCTTTGCATAAAGTTTGGCATATTTTTGTTTTTTCCTCCGCTTTATAGCTATTATCAGTTCTTTTTTTGCCTTTTTATAGGTAGCGGCAAATAGCAACGCTTCCCGCCTTCCAATAGAACGCTGTGCCCTGCGGCTTCACGCTAGAGCTCTTTGCCCCAGTTCGCTAGCTCTTTAGTCCACCAATAAGCCTTCAATTTGCCCGATAGTGACTTTCGAAGTAGCATCGACGCATCGGACGCTCGCCAAATTTGGCCCCTGGTGAAATTTACATTCGTATCTATTTCACTCGGCCGCATTGCTACCCCTGCTTGGCCTGCACTGACCTTGCCAGAAAAGTTGTTGTCAAGTGACTCCAACAGTCTCTTCCTGTCCAACGTCGAAATATTCCACCCGAGTATCTTCCATCTAAAGCTCTGAGAGGCCGGGCTTTCCTCCAACAACTAGAAGGTAATATTGTTGTGGTGACTTCCAGTGCACTATTTCATCACTCTCCAGTTCTTTGCCATTATGGAAAATATCTCCCAAACAAGAGTTATTTCGGAAATGGACTCACCGAAGCCTGGTTTGCGGTAGATTGGTGTTGAGCCCTTGCTCACCAGGACCATTTTCAGCCTGGACGCAATTTCCATAATTAATCTCCCACTTCGGCTTCGGTTTGTTCCATTTGTCCCCTAATTAAACTGTACCTAGCTTCGCTATCGCATCTTGGCAAAGGCATTTTTGTTGCTGTTAATCAATGAAATTCGCTTTATATTCTTCCTCTTGCCACTTGCCAGCATCTCATGGAAACAGGACCATGAGCTAATAAAGTGTTAAGGTTTCTATTTATCTAATCTAGGTATTTAAATCATTTCCGCTTCCACATTAATTTTGCTTAGGATTTTCTGGCACTTCAGTTCCATCTGATAGATTCTTCCTTTCATTATGACGTTTCATTCGTTTAGTAAAACGTTCGGATTTCTAACTATAAGTGTTAGAACTAACACTAGCGATCAGTGTAATGAGAAAGCCTTGCAGATTCATTCTTAAATTTTTTAGTAAATCCTTTTAGTAGTAGATCTTTGTATTAAGATAATGGTGAAGTCTCCACTAGCAACACCTAAATCAACAGAATGAAGTAAATTAGCTGAGCTTCATAAGCTAAGATCCTGAATACTGACGATTCTAGATAGAAGTGGCTATTAACGCTTAGTTTAGAGTGGGGTTGCTCGACCCAGTTATTTTGTTTTTTTTAGTCTATGTAGAGACAGTATTTCGGCTAAAGTGAACCTAGCTTTGCTGTAACTAAAAAAGCCTGCACTTCATTTCTTTAATCAGTCTACTTAAAGAGAGAATTCATTTTTTTTGCGGAGCCTGCAGTACTTTTTCGAGTAAATAATAGAGTACAGAACTGAGATTACAATTAGAGAAAAACTCTAGTGCAGAAAATGCTAGATGGATTGCTGAAATTTTGAGTGCCGATTCTACCAAATGTGTTACTTATTATGTAATTATGCAAAAAAAAGTCATAATTCATTTTAGTCTGACTTGTAATTTGAAGGTTACTATCTACTTTGATGTTGAGGGCTCCATCTTTCGATTAGTTTAATTATGAACATTTAACTTGCTATCTTGTGTGTTGAAATAAAGCACCCAAACTACAACGTTCTCAAATTTTCCTAGCCTTAGCGCTATTTGGAGCACCCAATCTGCCTAATCAACGAGGAAACTGTGGAAAGAAGGACTTTTGTCTATTCCTACTTCTATAAAATTTTGTTTCTGCTGCAATCCCCATCTTCTTCAATATTAGCATTTTTGCCAAAATTTGATCGCTAACAATAGTTTAAACGATGCAAAATCTCAAATCTCAGCTTAATTGCCAATACCATCAATTCAATTGACTAAGCTAAAGACGACTATCGCTAATCTATACTGCCGAAATAGTTAGATTTTATTTGAATCTATCCTCCCTGCTATACAAGTTACAAGAGGCAACTTCACAAACATTGGAAATTTGAAAAACGTTAATTAAATATCTTGAAAGCAACTCATCTATCGAACCCTCTATACTCTATTTTCTTCAGAAATTCGCAGCCTATGAGAGTAAACATTCGATATTCGATAAGAAGATTTCGGGGCAAACCCAAAAAGGATATTCTAATAAATTCTCTAATGCTGCCAATACGTGTATGATCGAGCAGGAACTGTTGGAACAAGAAGATTGCTTAAATGCATAGTTTAAATTCCCGGAAACGAGGCGAAGACCCAAGCTCGAGTCCCAAGCTCAAGTTTTTATTAATTTAGAAACGCAGTTCAACCAATCCCTGGCAGGAACAATGAAATTAGTTCTAAGGCAAAATCAGTGCTCGGTCAAGGCAATGTGTTCGAATGAAGATACTTGAATAATATATGCGACTCGAGCAGCCGAATGTAGCCGAGCATGAAGGAGTTCTCATGATTGTAAATAATTACGTTCATATCGATTTCCTCTTCCCACTCTGCAGTCTTAACGGCAATGCACCAGCAATTCTAAGACGGAGTTACATGCGATAAGGAAATTTCATTCTTGTGAATTTATAAATCGAACTGTGGACGACAAGGCGAGTTATGGGACGACCTGCGATAGTAAATTACCCACTACGGCCCACTCAGGCCAGAGAAAACTACAGTCAGCTTTCTTGTACACATTCGCATCGATTCGCCAGCAGCTTCTTTGCTCTGCCGATTTCTACTAAGTGAAACTCGAGGTAAATGCCGGCGGCAACCTGTTGGCCGGATGAGTAAGTTGCTGGACTCAAGAGAACGACGTCGAGCTGTTAATTAGGGTCTAGCTAGGCCTGTTTAACTAGAACCACGGATCAGTGTTAATACATATCGTTATACTTGTAGCGCTAGACTATTCGAATCATGCAATGCTTATCGATCCGGAGCAATGTCGCGCTCTTTTTGCAGTCAACAAGTGCTCAAATAACTTGGGGACTTTTTTGAATTGATTTTCTTGCCCAGTTTACTTGTCCAGACTACATTCCGAACGCACTTTTAAAAGCAACCGAGTTTGCTTCGAATCTGAATGCGAGGTCCTCTTTAAAGCTCTTCAGCATCAATGAGACAGTTGAGAATGAAAAACGCAAGAGACAGATATTGGTTACACAAAAAAAAGATACTACTTTTACATTCATTATCAATTTTATCGCTCATGCGGCTGTTAAACCCGTTCTTGGTTTTCTCTGATTCATCTGATTCATGTCCAACGAAACGATGGATGAACAGTTCTTGCTGCCACTCGAGATCCAGAGTGGTCGAAAAACTCGATGATGCTGATGCCTATGATTGTAATTTTTATGCTCGTCGTTTTAAGCCTGAATTACATTGGATTGCAGTGCAGTGCAGTGCAGTACACTGAAATTTAGAACTCATGTAATTGCATGTGGCAATTCACATTAACTGCAGTGCAGTGCAGTACAGCGGACTGCACTGCATCTTTTAGGCTAATTTCTAAAACGCTGCAGACTGCATCAGCTGACAATCGTTTGAGAGTAGTTGACCGGGCAAAAACCATTTGAATTGAGGCGGAAATTCCGTTCCAGGCATTAAATTGTAAATGGACGAAAAACAGATGCAGAAAACCTAAATATCAAACCTCGACAAATTGATTTGACATAATTTATCAGAGCACTGCATTGCTTTCAATGTGCTTTGCAATGCGTGCACTGCTGCGAAACTGCGCTGCGCTGTGCTGCACTGCACTGCACTGCATTCCAATGTAATTCAAGCTTTACGTTTCACTTAGTGCTGCATCATTGACGATGATGTTGATGGCGACGTAATGTCATTGGTGTAATATGAATGGTTTAACCCTTCATTAATATTGAAAAGCAGTGTCATGAATTTGAGTACGTACGCGATAAAATGAAGCTACGGAAAGCTGGGTCTAATTTGAATTTCGATAGATATGATAATCTAGAAAAACATCGGCTTACATTACTGAAAGATGGAATAATTGAATTATTTCGAAATTGTTCACTTGCCAATACATTGTATCACGCGAAATATGGCACTACAAATCTGGCAGCATTAACCGACTTCATCGAAACGATTTCCAAACATAAGTCATCACCAGCTTAGAGTTAAAGCTCTTCAACGTAACACGAACAACGCCCGTGTGGAAATCTCTCCAATTCTTATGAGTGGATGTAGCATCTGGTTTTGTGATGAAGCATTTTATAGATTAATTATAATTGCACCAGTTTTTCATGGCGCTGTGACGATGCACTTGACCGTAGCGCGGAGTCAAACCGAGTCATTGCCATTGATGGAGTCGTGGCGGTCCCCGAACTAATTGGTGCAGGCTAAAGACCACTAAGAACTCGAGAGATTGCCGCCATCATCTGCAATGCTACACACTCAACTTGCCAGCTTCTTCATAGTTAAATGAGGCGCTGTAATGTAAATCTGTGGCTTGCGGCTATCAACAATCTTCACTTGCTCTCGTATTACAGAAGATCAGTCTTGGGCTGTAATTCTTGCTGTCCAATTAGGCAGAACGAAAAGAATTCTCTCATTCATTCGCCGAACCTATTATGTAGTACGTGCATAAATATAAGGTTACGTGGTAATTATGAGTGTATTATTATTTCAGTACTGACTATTTGGAGATGTTGTTACTTATTCCTTTGAAGAACAAGCACTCTTTTCATGTACGATACAAGCTGGCAGAAAGACAAACTTGAAATATATTCTGCAAACGAATGGTTTGTAACTCGAATTTCCACCTCATCTTCTTCAGTATGTAATTGTCATATGTAATGATTGCTGTCTCTGGTGTATATTTGAAATAATTGAATACACTGAAAATATGAATAAACAATCATTCATTTGTTTAAATTTTTTGTGGCGGTATCTGAATAAAATTTAAAAATACTCCAGGTCTATTTTGTTCAAAATGAAACTTAAGTATTTTTACACAAAGCTCTTTTTTTCCTTTATGATATACGGTTGTTGGCTTGAAAGCATATAGTGTTCCTGCACAATATACTTCAACTCCACGCTTCAGCTTGAAAATAATCTAGTTTGGTCAATCAAATTTCCAAATAAAATAATTTTTAGCAGAAGTGATCAGAACTATTCCAATATTTGACCCCGTTTGTTGCATTTGTTTCGATTTGTTATTTTCAGAGGATTTTAAGACAGTAGCAGGTTATGCTTGACTCTTGCTTTCCTTATTGCGAATTTGTTATGAGCATAGACGATTTTATTTGTTTCTTAAAAATTTTGATGAGTGAAAATTTAGTGTTGAAATTCTTTATAATCTAGATTTGTGGCTCTGAGTCCCGGATGGTAAATTTTTGGAATCGAAAGTAGTAATTTCTGTGAGAACCGTGATCAAAGGTCAGGTGAATGTGACGGATGAGAAAGAGCCTCGTATATGGTTTCTACAAGTTTCAAAATAGAAACAAGTGCTAGGATTCTCTGGAGGACTAAGTTTGAGTTTTGTTTTGCATCCGATCATTACACAGATCTCTTATTATGATTAGACTGTACAACCTCATTTATAGCTCCATTTGCAGCAAAACTTAAAATATAATTGCTCTACTTTTTGACCTGCTGTTATATGTTGACCTGCTGTTATTTTTTTTATTTTATTTTTGTGACAGTTTGATCTGGAGATTGCTGGTAAGAAAATGAGAGAATCGTGAAGATTTTGAATACATATTCTACCAAAGGAGCTCTTTACTACACGAACAACCCATATCAAAAACCGTGTGCCACTTTGATGCAACATTCAGAGCTATAAATTCACTTAAAGAATAGTCACTGTGGCCAAGGGGCTAGAATATATCGATCGGTTTACGCTATCCGGAGGGAAGCGCATTGAAATTTCTAGTTTGTATTTTATATATGTGTGCAAATTTATATAGATAGATGTAAAACTACATATATCTGCATAGAAATATAAATGTTCGGCAAAATGATTTCAATTGACATCTGAAAATTTACTCTGAGAACGATCGTGTTCTGAAAAAAATATTAAAAGCTTTCCTCTACAATTGCTTTTATAAATAATATCATATTATCTGCCTAACAAAAACACGATGGTATGAGAGTATATATAAACTTTTCTGTTATTGTCTTTCCTATCGTTTTGAAAGAAGTTCCGATCCTGCATGACTCAATATCGATGTCGCGATTGTTCTCAAAGCCAAAAGTCTGGTTCACTTGATAATCTTTTTAAGTTTCAAAAACTATGGGCTGCTGCTAAAAAGGTTGAAAATAACCCGATGCGTGCCTAATTTGGGCATGTAGAAACTTCTATTACATCCGCCTTTCTTATCAACTCCTATTTTACGTCAACACCTTTAAAACTTATTCTGGGATTTTTTCTGTTATGCATCTTCATGATACATCTACAACCTCTCGACAAGATTCCTATGGTCATTTTTCTCTCCACTTTCCTTTTTTCTTGGTTCCCTTCCAACGTTTGTGACTTTTGTTGTGCTCTTCTACACTCACTTTTTTCATACCTCAGAAACTCCTCAAGGATCCATTCTTGGCTCGTTATTGTTTCTTTTGTTTCTTCTCTCTTTAATTCATCCTGTTTTTTGTACGCTGTTGGTGACAACATTTTCAGAGCTATTGAACTGGTTATTGTGATTGCTGCGAAGTATTATCAAACTTCCTTCACCTACAAAACGTCCTCTCTAATTTTTCCCTTCTCTGTTCTTGGTTCCCACGTCAATGCTCTTGATTGTTTCAAAGACCTTAACATGATATGTTACTCTAAGCTCAATTTTGGCCAGCTTATATACTACACAGGGCATCTCGCTATTCCCGCTTCATCATTAGCTTCTCTGAACATTTGGTTAACTTTTCCGCCTCATTATATACGTTCTCCTCTTTCGTCCGCTGTTGTCTATCTGCCAAATTTTGTGTCCCTATGTTAGACAAAGCGGTAGCGTGCCGATGCACCAGTACTCCCTATTGAGATAACACTATATGCTTCTAAATCCTACCAATTCTTTTCCTTGAGTCACGTAAAGTGTTCCTTGACAAGTGCCTTCTTCTTAAATTTTTCTTAGTTTTTATGTTGTCGTTTTTTATAATATCTAGTCTATAATTGCATTTATTTCTGTAGATTTGCACAAATATTTTTTTTTAAATCAATTAAAACATTCTAATTAAAAATAAATTACCCCAATTATTAATGGACATGTGTCCCAACTAAAATTTAGAGCAGGAAAGATGAAAACTGCTAGCATCAACATTTATATACATTTTGATATATCTTGAGCGACAAGAGAAAAACCTCCGGAATGTTTAAAGCTTACATATTTCACTGCAAATATTACTTGAAGCTTTAAAAGGTTGATTTCCAATGCAGGAAAATCCTTAAAAAAATTAAATTGATTTGCTGAAGTAAGTTTTAATTGATTGTTCGCAGTAAGAATTACGTATAATCTATTTTAATGAATAACTGTTATATTTCCTAAAAACAAAAGTATTAATGACATAATAATTTATTTATTTATTTATTTAATGTCTACAACAACAGATCAAGTCCAATTACGCAACAGACAATGATAAATAAAAATAAAAATATATATAAAACAAATAAGAGTATCATAATTCAATAATATGCAGTCCATAATAGTCTTCATTCCGGTTAAAATTATCTACTTTTTGAAAAACAAAATAGTTGGCTCTTTAAATAAATCTTGAACTTTTCATAGACGAAAGGCTTCCATTCATGAATGGTAACATGTTTTAAAACAAAAACCAATGCATACTTACACGCCAATGCAAATTTCCCTGAATGAATCTCTTTTTCTGTTTCAAGCTCCGTTTTATCTTTCATCCTGCTTTTTCGACGCAGAATTTGCACAGACCTCAGTGTCATATTCCTTCCTAAAATGTGAATAAAATTTCTACTACAAATCCTCACTGGCATTCACAACTTCCATTCATGAAAGGACAACTCGACTTCGAGTCTCGGGTGCTCGTCAAATTATAGAAACTTGCAGGATAATGGCAACTGTATTTCTGGCACACTAATATGACATGATTCAGATATGCTTGCATAGGTTTACAATGGATCGCAGGCAGGACGTACATGAAACGGTTCCGTCTTGCTGTGCAAGTAGTGAAAATGGGGAGTTGGCCACCCGAGACGATCCTTCGCTTGCCGAGGACAAAGGTCCCATTCGTTTGGGAAGTGCACTCTTTGTGAAGACCCGTCATCGTATGCATAAGTGAAGTGATACAATTGTGCGGTGTGAAAGAGGTAGGCGGAAAAATGTGAGGAATGACAGCGTAGTGCGAGCGTGGTGGAGTTGGCAAAGGCAGAAAATGTTTCATGCATTTTACTCGTCGCTTTCAAGGCTCTTTTTGCATTTATAAGATGCTTTGTGGCTCGCAGCACACAGCCCAGCTAAACATCCTAGTCCTGAAATAAAATGCTTCGTACCAACACACACACATACAGATCACCAGGGCGCAAAAGATAAATTGTACATGCGAAGAACTCGAAAAGGGTGATTACATGCGGTTGAGTTAGGCTCTTGTTAAAATTGAATGAAACAAATTTACCGGAGGATGTGTTACTTAGAAACGGCCGACGGAATTATGAATTTATCATTAAGGAGCGAAAGTTGAGATTGTCGGAATCTGTGTCGAATTAAATATTGCGGAATTTATAGTTGGGAGTCGCACAAATGTGAAAATTTATGCAGTGTGTGGGTGGTGTCAGTGCAAGCAATTAACGATTAATCCAATTGCTTGTATGTATGCTTATTTGGAAATTGCTTTACTTCTAATTGATCGAATATAATTGTGATAAAGAGAATGGTAGCACGCTAAATAAATGCATGGAAATTCGACTTTTGTGATAGACTGAGGGTAAAGGATAATTTTTGAGTTTAATTTTTAATGTAGATTTCCCAGAAGAATGAAACTGTGAGATTGTAAGAAGTTCTTCAAGAACGTTGTCTTGGCGTTTTAGTTTGCTAAATAAATATTGTGCTACGATATCTTTGCTTTGTTTGTTTGCTTTTTAATGTAAGTTCACGACTCACTTTGTAGTTTAATTTCAATCCCGGGGGTTTCAAAACATTTAATCTTGAGTATCTAAACTTAGTTTCGTGTGGTAGTATAGTCCGGTGTTCATTTCACATAATATTTGGCAATGTTAAATAAGTCAAAGTGTTGCTATAAAGCTAAGCATTGAAAAGGATATAAATATTACGTGACCCGTGTTATTTTTTTTTTTGCATAAAAAGCTTCTTAAGATAGCTTCAGCTAGCGATACTTGTAAAACGGAGTGTGAACAAAAGTAATTGAAACACAGATTTTTTCTAAGATTCGAAATTAATTTCGATGTCTTAACTTTTTCGTCTTGCCACTAGAGATACGAACGAGGTGTACAATTTGTCAAGGTATGCGATTTTATGAGGGATACGACTCACAGTGCAATTGCTATCTTTTCCAAAAGAATTTGATTTCAAAATGCAAACAATATTTTGTTTTTAAATTTTTTTGAAACGTAAAAATTAGCATATTAAATTGATTAATGCATTATGAAAATTGTCTTATTGTGATTATCGTAAATGATTTCTCGACAATAGATAATCTGATAGCGAAAACCGAAAAAAAACATTATTAAACGTGTGAGTTTGGTCTTTTGCAGTTAGTAGAACCGAAAATTTTACTACAAAAAAAAAGTAAAATAGGGGACTTTTGATTTTTTCGACACAATTTTGTGTACTTCAATTGCTTATGATTATGGCAAATATGCAGTGTAAATCGGTAATTCTACTACACGCAATAGTTTTACATGTGCTGAGCAATTTCTCAAAATTATTGAATTTCGAAGGCAGTCGTTGCATAGGTTGTTTTCAAAATCACCTCCAGGTCAAAAAATTCAGTTTTTAAAATAACGCTTCTGAAGTTTGTATTGTTGGATATTGACGAAAAACGTAAATTTTTTTGTTAAGTCTAACTTTTAATTGATAATTCGAGGCCCACAAACAGTTCTTTCTACTTGTCTATAGGCCTTCTTTTCTCTTACTCTGGCATTTCACTCAACTTTCTTTCGCATCATCTAAGCTGCGTTGATGACTTTGATTTATCCGCTGTTCGTTTGGCTGATCGGTGTAATCCTGCGCTATTTGGTACGCTGCCACTTCTAATTAAGTAATAAATAATTTCTAATAAAGTTTTGAATACTTCGTTGAAAAAGCAGTCGTAGGTGTTGGCAGCTATTTTTTTAAACAAATTAGTTATAGGACTCGTCATGGTTTTGTGTGCTTGCCCTGATGCATCGTTTGAGTAAATTTTAATCGGTGAGGTCCTTGTAGATAGGATTTCAACTAGATTTCAAAACGGCAAAAAATTTATCTTAAAAAATCGTCTGCGCTTAACTTTATGAATAAAAAATGTTAGATTTCCAGCTGCATGCAGCAACAGTTCACATAACGCTTCTCTCGAATGCCGCATATTTTCACTTATTCTGGCTCTAAGTACGTACTTACAAAGTGCATCTGGTTTAGGGACGTTTTTTCTTTCACTGCGTTCAATGCTGAGTACAAATCGCTTTTGAATTTAGCTGTGTTTGCATTCTTTAGACAATTCCCAACAATATGAAATTCTTTGCTGTCGGTTTTGCTGCTTCCATGTGTATATAGGTATGCAGAGTGAAAATCCTTGGATTGCACCGGTTCTTGTATGCATTACGTCTCGTAGAAATCGTTGTGCACTTCCAGACCCAAGGACAAAAATGTGTAGTGTCTCTAAAATGCCTGGATATTGTCAAAAATTCTGTCATACAATAAGCTTTGAATTTCCGGAAAATGCAATTCCGATGCGATTGTTGTGTATGGAAATTGGTAAACTAAATTTTGCTTCTATAGTGTATCACTGCAAACAGAGTTTGTTACGTGAATGGGGGTGTGAGAGAATTTATGAGAAGATAAGATGCTGTGCATTGAGGAGTTGGATAAAGTTTATGTTATGTTTGAAATGGTTTTTAGGACAATACAAATGGTTCGATATATCTTCTTGCATATTGTTCACTAGCTTCTTTTTACAAATCGACATCTTAGTCTAGAATAACTGCAAATATATTCACTTAGGAAATGGTGAATATACGTATATTATTAAGGATTTAAATTTTGTAATTTTAGAAACATATGAAAGATATTATTCTGCGCTGTAGGTTTTACCAGGAGTGGACAACTCTGTAGGCCGCTCTTTCAAGAATCTTTCTAAAACAGCGAATAACGGAAATGGGGCGGTAGATTAAGATGCGGGTTGCATCAGCAGCTTAAGTTAAGGTGAAGATTTTGGCAACAACCTGAAGAAAAGGGAAAAAGCAAAAGATTGTCTTATGATAAACAAGATGGAAAGAGGGATACACAGAGACGATCAAAGTAAATCAGCCAGGAAATGAAGAATCGTTGGGAGAGTTACCTATATTGGTATCGATGGCGTTTTCTAAATGATTTGTCTGAGTTGAATGTAGTTCAGGAGACAAAGTGAAGAGAAGATCTTGGAAAGGAGGGAGAGTACATATAAATGAAATTTAATGAAAAAACTTCGGGAAATCACTAAAGAATGTATTTCAGGACTTTAAGGAACAAAATTATAAAGCATTATAAATCTTAAAAATTTGATGTAAACAGTTTAAAAGTTTCGACATGAAAATGATGTAGCAGCATAAAATGAGAAAATCATCTCAAAATTGTTCATGAGCTAGTTGCAGGGACAAACGATTTTGAGTGTCAGAAAATTATTGCTATGTCATTTATGTATAATGTGCAGTATCTAACGGAAACTGGTCTTAAGATTGCTAAGAGTTAATTTTGATTGCTTCAATCGCTTCTATCTTTCAAAATTAATATTTTAATTCAAATAGCAATATTTTCTTTAGAAGCTAGATTAACTTCAATTTTAAGACAGGTAACGATATTTCGAGGGTAATCTGCCCTCTTCTTCAGCGTTTATCAGTCCACACTGCTAGAGGACAGATAGCCTACAGTACAAAAGAATAGGGCATATTAGCCTCGAAATATCGATTTCTCTCAAAGAAATAAACATTAAAAGAGAAATAGTTCTCTAAGTTGATATATGCATATACTAAGGTTTTATAATTTATGTTAAGCAACTCATTCTTACTCCCTAAATAATACATGTATCTCACATGCAAATCAAAACTTTTTCAACACATGTTGAATTCATTTGTCTTTTGTTGTTTTAATTTGTCGTACTTTCAATTCTTTGACATTCATTACGAAAGTTTTCATTGCATTTCAGCACTTACCCATTAAATGCATGTATGCACTTGCACAAGAAAGAAAATCGCAAAACACCAACGAAAACTCGACGATATGAGAACAGTCAGCAAGCAGTTTGAAGCAGTATCATCATCTTCCATCAGTATGCAAATTGGCGTATGTGTAAACGAATTTTCTCCTAGTTGGCAAACGTGAATACTCGATTACCTACAAAGTCTGCTGGCCCAATTTTTCTAACGTGCTGAATCAGAACCTCAGATAGGTTTCACATTCTACGTACATACAAAAGTTTCGTTGCTGATATCGTTCTCTTCGCATCTTTTTGCTTCGCCTTGCTTCGCCTTGCTTCGTTTGGTTTTGGCCGTTTTTGCATTCATCTGCAAGCACACGAGCTTCAATGCCAACGAATCGCATTTTATAGACATGTTTCCAAAAAGCTGCTAAGCCAATGTTGTGTTGATGACGCTCCTTGGCAAGTGCACTGAATAGTTAGATGGCCATGAAAGGTTTAATGTGCAGATGGCTTGTTTAGTTTAGTATAAAAGAGTGCATACGCTAGTACATATTCATGGAAGCTGAATGTTTTTAAAAGTTTCTGTTTTTTTACGTTTAGGTATTTGCTGAAGGTGAGTGAGTCTTTAATGATTGAAAGTAGAAAAGAAATGACAATTCTAAGCCATAAAAAATGTTTTCAAAAGGAGTATCAGATAAATTTCATTCGGAAATTAAAATACATAGAATCCTTTCAACTAAATGTTTTGAAGAGAATAAAATGTCAAAAAATATAGCAGAAAAATCTTCTACTCCAAGAATCTTTATGTGATTTTAATTATTTTCTTGCATATATTTTATTTCGTTAGTTGAATAAAACTAGAAACTAACCAGGTTTCGAGGATAAAAACGGATATATGTAAGCCAAATATGAGATGGTTTATTTCAATTTATCATGAATTTGTTGAAAAAAACTAGATGACTCAAATGGAATTTGATGCCCTTTAAGATTCCAAAATTTGCTAATGTGACTTTGCATTTATACTGCCCTACTAAGCATTAACGTTTTACGTGCATTACTCTCATTTTTAAGTTAACATCGGATTCCGAAAACTACATAATCTATTACATTTGAAAAACTTATCTTTTGTGGAAGTATGTTGAAATCAATATTGAAAAATGCACTCTCCATATATCTCCAGTACTAAAATGTAGATGGAACGTTTATGTTTAGTAGGGCAGTATATTGATTCGGAAAAACTAACGTACATACTTCCAAATATCACTACTCATGTTGAATGAGATGAGCGCATTAAATCGCCTGAAAACCAAGGCACGTTTGATGAATGAATGTGTTAAACTTTATTTTGAAAACCACATTTTCATGTAAACATTGCCGGAAGAATTATAGTGGCATAGCTAAAAAATTATCCACATAATGGCAATTTCTCAAAACAATCGCTATGAAAGAAAAATGTTTACTGTGAAAAATTATTTGGCTTTTCACTTAAATGTGAATGAAGGTTAAGTTGAAATCTATGCAAGGATTTAAATCAAAGCACGCATACCTAACAATACAGCAAATCTACTAAAGCTCACAATTTTTTCACTAAGGGACAATTTCTTCCATTACATTGCGATAAGTGATGTTGAGATGAAAGTTTCTCAAAATTTTTCTCAAAACTATGAGATTTAAAATGATCAGATAAGAAATGCATCTAAAAAAACACTCCCATAAAACTCAGAGCTGGCAATGAATTCTCCTCTTTTTTTCATCGAAAATGAATAGTCATACAATTGGCTCCACCGATTCTTTACAACCAATCAAATTTCAGAATCAAAAAAAAACACTCGTCAAACAATTTTCCAGAATTAGATTTTTTCAATGGGTTTCTCAGTGGAACTTAGGTAGTGAAATACCTCTTCAGCTTGATAAGCCTTTTCAAAAAGCCTATTCAAAACAAGCAATCTAAATTGAAATCCATAGCAGCTATGTTTGAGCAACTCATATGGCTAAAAATAAGAACCATTATTAAGAAAATTAAAAATTAATTTTTTTGTAAACTTTGCAATATATGGACATAACCCCACGTTGGGCGGCAAAATGTGTTTGATTTTTAATCTGATAACCTTCAATAGCACAAAACCACTTTTGAATATTTGAACTCAAGAGTAATTTAGTAGGTTGTAAAAAACCAATAATTCACATTCAGGAGTACTTCGTCGAACTGTCTAGCCAACTGCCCTAGTTAAACTGTCAACAACCAATCGAATCAATAAAATCGATCCGCCAAGCCGATGCCAAACAGCAGGATTGTCGTGGAAAGTTCTTTAATAATATGGCTGAAATAATCAAAAAACTTAGTCGATTTACAATTTTATTTTAAAGGATTGTTGATTGTTTGCTACCTTAGATTAGCAACTAGGCTTAATTGTTCATTTCGATCGCTAGATTTGAGATTCGTTTTGAGGTCATTTTGAATATTTGCAGCAAACAAGTCATCTAAATCTTACCAACTATTTCATTCCCTTCTGTACTGCTATGTAAAATTTTGGGAGTTAATCCCAAGATTGAAATGTAGGTGCCAAAATTATGAGATTCCCTTGCCGGGATCTCAAGGTAATCCATGATTTCGGTATTTTAAAAAGAGCCAGTTTAAGCGAAATTGAATAGATGTATTGGCATCTTCATATTCAATTTAACCGTTATTTCAAATCTATATGCGTAGAAGTGAGAACTAAGTTTATTGTTGGTATTTGGTGGGATTGTAGGCATCATACATCAGTTCTAACAATACACCTTAGTGCCTGCTTTTTTATAAATCGATATTTCTGTAAATTTCCCGTCCCAAAATACATAGACACCGACGTCGATGGAATATCCTTTCAGTTTTTCAGTCCTTCTGTAGTTCTTCTGTCGTGTATCCTCTGCTGTATGATTTATGATCTATGAAAAAAAAAAATTCCAAAGATCTTTGAAAAGACGTTGATTATTACAAGTAACACATTTTAATAAAAAAAAAACAAATGCATTTTTGGATTAAAAAACACTAACTTTAAGCCATGTGTGACTTCATTCGCACTTAGCACTCAAAATGAAAAAAATAATTGTTTGCCATATATGGTTTCGTATGCAATGAAAGAAACTATATAAAATAGTTAATACATTTGATATATTCTAAACTTAAATGCTTTGCAATATGGTACAATTTCTTTATACATTGTAGCCAATGTACATTAATTTTTTCGCACTTTGTGTAGGATCTGTAAATACAATTGTTTTAACAACATTATAAAAAAAAGCTACAAAATTGTCAAAATCAGAATCGTCCAAATCAGTCAAATAAAAATAAAACTGTCTATGATAACTAAATGTTACATGACAAGATAAATTATGACGAGAAATTAAATTTCTCCTGAAGAAAATTTTGCTATTTTGTGCTTTTAAATTCTTCGTGATTTGTTTGGAAATAGTGTGAAAAAATTTGGAAGTGCAAATTCCGCGCGCTGGAAAATGCTTTTAATGTTTTTTCTTTCCCCCCTTTGCCGCCATTCTTGAAAGAATAATTTCAAGCGATGTTTTTCCTTGACCCAATATATGTTTTTTTTCAAAGTGACGAGCTTTATAACTCCAAGCCCGTATTTGCAGATTGTGATTGAAGTTTCTATTCACGTCATCCCCCAAAGGTACCATGGGTAACTTTTTCAAACAAAACAATGCTATTAAGAAATATTTCTGAATGTATTATGCATATGGATATTTAATATTCTGACTATCCTGCAGATTATTAAATTTTATGTGATTTCTAGCTGCAGTCTAATAAAAACAGTCTTCTTGATAAATTGGACTAGCCCATAATTTAGGTGAAAACGATCATATTCATAAATCTTATTGACCTTATTGCAACACCTATTAGAACATTTTGTAACGTTGATTGTGAAATCAACTCATTTTGATTTGAAAACATTAAAATCTTTTAAAATCATGCATATTCTTTCCTACTTTCTTTTACCTTCTCTACTCAATCATTACTACGAAACAAATTCGCGATGAAATAAATTCGATTAAATATTTATCTTATGTTGAAAAAAAACGAATGGCCTCGTTCTACATTGGCCACTTGATAACGATTTCCAGTTCTCTACTTTGCAGTCAACGACTTTTACCGTGGCTCCTAGTCTACCATTTCTATAGTTTCGCTACCAAGCATTGAACCTTTCATAAAAACCTTAGTTTTATTGAGACAACCGTTGATTTGCATAATTGCCTCTTTAAAATTTAATCATGACGTCGATGTATTGAGTTCTAATCACAGTGTGTTTATTCATATCACAATACATACGTAAACTTGCGTGATGTCTCTATGAATATGTCGATGTATGGCTGTTTCATGTATGATATGACTAGGTTAGTTCTTGACTGTGAACAATGTTTTCTGCAGGTTGCTGAATAGAAGAGCTCTAGAGGGATTTTTCCGCATCAATGCTTCAACTGTAAATTAATTGTTGATGGTCGACGACGGCTATAGTGGGAACTATCTATACGTGTGATATCGATGTGACTATCAGTTATTAGCATAACCCGAGCTAATAATTAAGAACCGTTTTTCCTTGAATAGAAAATAGTAGCTTAGCAGAATGGAAATTAAAAGGCAAGTTTTTCTTTCAAAGCATTTGCGGTACATTAGTTGTATCATTCGAACTGAAGATTATCAATTGTCTGTTAAATGTTGCTAAAGCTATGTGACGTACTCAGTATACTGTATAAAGTCAACTACCTTTCAAAATCATACTTCGAAATTCACACGGAAAACGTAAATGACACGGAGCGACATCTCAATTCAACTGATGGGGATCTAATTCATACAAACCAATATTTGAACTTGTAGTCCTCAGCTATAATCCTGTGCATGATTCCTTCCGGGTCTTAGCAGCGTCCGTGCAAATGAGCTTGAGTCGAGGTGAATAGCTTTCACCATGTTCGACTAGCCACCATCCGGTCAATGCTTGCCGGACCATCACGTTTTTTCGCGACTCATTTTCGCAACTGAATCGAAAAATGGAAATGAGATCGTGATAAAATTTACTTTTTCCGCGAGTATTTCATCCGTTCATTGGCCTTCTGCTAGTTTCTATTGTCCTTGTGATTGTGAATGGTGCCAGAACGAACTGTGACATTCACTACCCTTTCGTCGAATCATTTTCACATTTCGCGCTGCGTTTGTACATACTTAATGTTTGCCCATGTCAGAATGGCCTTTGTTAGTTATCGTTTTTTTTTCTCCAATTATTCCGGCCATTTTGCTATCGACAGGAAATTTGGCTATCGACAGGAAAGTTGGCATCGTAGAGTCTATGATGACTCATGTTTTCAGTCTTGGGTAAATCATTTATGTTTACAGATGGTGGATAATACATTGAATCGGTAGATACTTTATTAAAAGCATTTAGAGTGGATATTACGAAAGTGTATGAAATAAACGAAAATAATTAGGAAAAATCGTCGGAAATAAATCGGAGGTCAGACTTGCGATTAATGTATAGTCTAGCCAATTACAGAGCAATATTTTATCGTTCTCTCCGTTTATCTCTCTCCCTCATTCAAAGACTTTCAGTATATCAACGATTTTCATTAATAGCTTCGTAAGATTCAACAGAAACAGGTCTTTGGCGTGCGATCATCTTCATCAGCGCCAAATACCCAGTAACGAATGACTTTGACTTGAAAATCTTTCTAAACGCCACTTAACAACATGAAGAATTTCTCAGTTTCGTTCTCTTGATTTTAAATTACTTTTAGCTCGTCGGAAGCGATTGAAGTGGTTAAGACTCGTCTTCGGGCAACTAGTCCACGGAACTGAATTAAAGCAACTGCAGCAGCAGTAAAACGAAGTTTTCATCGTCTTAGTCAGTCATCTGGTGCTATAGTTACTTTTTTATTGTCTTGAGCTCGCCTCTATTAACCCTTAATTAATTGGAATCAATTCAATTTTTTACTTCGATATTTGAGTATTTAACAAATTCTGAACACAAGAGTCTACTGCCTTCATTTTTGTTTGCTTGCTTATTTCTGAGTCGGGCAAGGCTAAGAACAATTTCAGATTCATAGTTATGTCGAAAAAGTTTATGGTAGAATTATATCTTACAGCCATATAAGAGCTATTAAGAAGTTAGTTAATACTTTAATACACTATAAAATCACCTATGATCAACACTCTTCTATAATATTTCGTTTTGTTTCTTTTCAGGTACGAGAGTGTGTTCGTTGGTGAAGAAAATCGTAAGTGTATAAATGGGAAATTAATGCTTTCAGTCAGATTATTTCCGAAATGATTCCCACGTTTAAATGTTATTAAAATGTTTGAAAATGCTGATGGAGTAAAATATGGTGCAAGAGATTTATTCTCTGTGACCTTAAGGGGTTAGTCCACTGTTAAACTGCTCAAAATGAACTTTTTTTTTAAACAGCTGCCAACAAAAAACTATTCAAGATATCGATTTGAAATTTTACGTACATCTTTATTAAAGGTAGGAGTTAACATTTCCATTAGAAAAAATTGTTAGAAAACAAAATGGCGGCCGCCCCAAAGGATCGCCGCAGCACCGCCGAAAAAAAAAAGCAAATTGCGCCTCGTAAATTCCTGGACAAAATAAGCGTCTGTGAGCAAACTACTAAAAAGATTTCATTAGTTTTGAGTATAAAGGACTGCACGGGTCTAAATTTAGAACAAAAAAAATTTTTTTGACCAGCTGGGAAACATTTTATTGATTAAAAAAATTTTTTTTATCAAGTTTTTTGATTCAAAAGTATACCACATTTTTTTTTATCGCTTTAGGGCTCTAAAGTTAGGCCCGTGCAGTCCTTTATACTCAAGACTAATGAAATATTTTTGATAATTTGTTCACTGATGCTTATTTTGTCCAGGAATTTACGAGGCGCAATTTGCTTTTTTTTTTTTTCGGCGGTGCTGCGGCGATCCATTGGGGCGGCCGCCATTTTGTTTTCTAATATTTTTTTCCAATGAAAATGTTAACTCTTAACTTCAATAAAGATGCATGTAAAATTTCAAATCGATATCTTGAGTAGTTTTTCTTTGGTAGCTGTTTAAAAAAAAAGTTCATTTGGACCAGTTTAACAGTGGACTAACCCCTTAAGTTTAATTTTTTTTAGTTATTTAATCTTAATGCAGCTTTCTTCTTGAATTCCTTAGCTGAATGTAATATCAAATATCTAGTGATTAAACATTATTTGATTCGCTACTTATTTTTGCTGTTTTAATTATATTTACTTATTTGCCTTTTCTTTTTTCAATCAAACTCGTAGTAAAAGCGTCTACAGTAAGAGTTGTGGCTATTAATCTAAGTAGTTTTGCACTTTAGATTTAGTTTTAACGAATCTGATTTGTGTTATGAGATAAAAAAGGATTGGGTGGTTGAATTTCGGAAAAGGCCGGCATTAGGGGCATTCACCTTAATTCATAGTCTGTTCAATTCCACTGCAGTATAGAAATAATCGGACCATTTTCAATAAATTGTAATATTTGATTTTACTTCGTGGTTTTTTCACAAACTAGAAGTTTAACACATGAATTTTATGGCAGATATAATTTTTTTAGTAAATGCTTCATCTTATTTGAGGTTACTGCCGGAAATAAATAAACGATTGCAATTTTTTTGTGTCTAATTTGAATGTGTTTTTGCCGTTTCTAATTTGAATATTTCCAAACCTAATTTGCTGTTTATCTCATAAAACGGAATCTTGAGTCTAGCGGCTATACGATTTTGGCCTTCTAGGCAATGCTGACATGGTCTTCATTTCTATCAATTCTTCGAAGCAAGTTGTAAAACAAGTTTCTTCGGAACAAATTGTAAAACAATTTTTGTTTTTTTTTCTTGAGAAGGTATCGATATCAAACTTCAATAAAACAAAAAAAAATTCAATGGAAAACTTGGCTCTGTGCATTTATTTTTGTGCAAATGACTACCACTACTACCTCTCAAAAAGCAAATTTTAAAGTAACAATTCTCGACCACTTTTCAAAACAACTGAAGTCGAATACCGTCAAAGACGCGAGCTATAATGGTTTCTAAAGCGTCGATCGTCGCTGGTTTGTCAGAGCAAATCAATGACTTCACTCATATCCACAAGAAGTAATCTAACGGCGTCAAATCGCAAAATCCCGACGGCTGGTTTATCGGTCCATTTCTCAGGATAATGCCATAAGTCGCCATCTTGTTGAAAGCACATCTCTCTCACATCCATATGACCCTAATTCGGGAACAGAAACTACTTTATTTACTCTGTAACTGCTTTATTTACTCGCATTCGATAGTTACACGGCTTTGATTCTTACACCATTTATACCTTGAAAGCCTTTAAACACACATTTTTCCGCAAAACATCCCACAAAGTCAAATCTCCGATAAAACAAATCTGGGTTGTTAGGAAGACTAGCTTCCACGGCTGCGACATTCTCTTCAAAACACAATGTTGTCAATCTTGCTGTCGGCCTATATGAAGTGAAATGAAATGAAAATTTCAATCAAAAGGCAAATATTACGTTCTGATGGACGATTATGCGGTCCATAAAACTCACGCAAAACTCTTTCAGTTTTCACAATTAAAACTGATTTCGAAAATAAATGTCCACGATTTGTAGACGTTGCTGCGGCGTATATCTGTCCCTTGCAATTTTTCAGACCTTACTGAGTAAAAATGGCAGTGACATTGACAGCTGTCATTTGACAGTGACATTTGACACTGGTGAGTTTCAAAACGCAGTACCATTAAAGAAAACACCCTCTATAACATTGACTTCTAATCCACTCATATACATAACTAAAAATTAAACTTCAAACAAGCCTATCTTACACCTGGTCTGCAATGGAAATATTCCCCAAAAAATTTTTGAGGAAATTTCATATTTTGGATTTTCAAACCTACGTATTTCACCTAAAAAATGTAATCTTGAGCTTTGTTTTTTGTTTTCTATTCAAATTTAACATATTTAGCATAAAAACAAAAATCCCTGGCTTTCAGCCATTTTCATAATTTCAATTTTTTTAATTCAACAGAAATTTCGTTTTTTCGAATAGTATGCGAGAATTTTGTAATGTTTTTGAGAAAATTTTCCGAGAATTCTCATTTTGGCTGACGTCAGGAATATTACCTGGCCATGATAAGGACATTTTGTCCAAATTTCCTCCCAATTCTCGTAACTGAAATCATAATGATCATCTTAATTTTTATTGAGTTTTTGTGAAAAATAGATTACTGATCGTACTTTAATAAAAAAGATCTTTTACGTACTGAGTTATGTCTCTGGTAATTGGCAAAACATGATCCATTATGATGAGCTAATATTTTTGGCATTCAATATTCTTTACAATAACTTGTTTTTAAGCAAAGCTATAATAACTTTTCATTGGTTTTCATGTGTTTTCTCAAAAAGGTTTGTTCATCATTTACATTAAAATTTTCCCGTCCCCATTATTTTCGCATCCTTACAAAAATTTGCCTAAAGAGGCGGAAGGTTACTTAGCCATTCAAATATATGTAGTATTAAATTGAGTTTACATTTTCTGAGTTTTTTTAGCTTGCGAAAACTTTATTTTAATTTTAATCTGATGTTTTTCTTAGACTGGTAGACAAATAAAAAAGAACGGACTTTTTTCCCAAAATCAATATCTTTCTCTTAAATGTATATTTTCAAACGCCAGTACTTTCTTGAACCGCATATTCACATCAAAAAGCTGAATATATTCTTTTTCCTTCAAATTCCCGTTCATGAAGGCAGTATTCTGGTCTAGAGGCTCGATTTTGAAGTGTTTTTACGGACACAATAAAAAAAAACCATAAACATTTTTAATATCTATTTTTTGTCAGTTTTTTACTAACATTTTAAAAGTATATAAAAGTATACGTATAAAAAATATAAAAAAAATCAAAATTGATGTAGATACAGGCCGGCGAAGTGATGACTCAAAAAAAACCTTGTCTCATGGCTGACATGATTCCAACCTTCCTGGTGGTCTGAAACTTAAATTTTTGGTGAATTCTGTAAAAAGAAGAATGTAGAATTAGTCTGACCCAGGCGATTTGAAAAAACTTTTTTTTTCGCAAAATGGCGCCCATGTAAAAAAAGAGTCGTTTTTTTTGCTTCATTTTTTCAACTTTGGGAATTTTTTATAAATTGTAGAAATGTTTTTTTTTCAAAATCCCCTACGTCAGACCAATTTGAATAGTGTTGAGAGGGTTTGTGCATAATTTCACGTAAATCGGTCCATTACAGGCTTGAATTATATCTTTGCACGATTCACCGTAATCTCTGTTAATTAATTTTTCCGTGGCGATTTGGAACTGTTTTTTTTTCTTCTATCATCACAACTTAAAGATCATCCGTGCACTTTTAAACAAAACAAAAGCTTTCTGAATATTTTTATAATTTAGTATAAAGCTAGTTCCTTTGATCTGAATTGGACTTGCATATTTCTTTACTAAAATTTGAGAATTTAGCTAAGAATGTCAAACTCTTCTTGTAAAAAAGATTCTCCTGTGACTACATGATTTATGCTTTCGAGTTGCAACTGCAGCGGTTTTTCCTTCAAACGTTGTAATCATTGCTAAATGCAATACTTTTTCGGCTACCGTTCACTAGATGTTGCAAAGTTTTTTTTTTTTAAGAAGTTTATGTTGAATTTCTATTGAAGTTAAAACACCAGGAAAACACACTATCTTGTTTTGAAGATTATTGAAACCTAAAGACACCGAAAAAAGACATATCACTCTTAAAAAATGCTAACAAATTGAAATTTATTTAGTTTCTAAATGAAAAATTGATGTTTTAGTAAAATCCTTTTTTTTGAAAGCCAGGAAAACCAAATCAAGTTGATTCAACTTATTTTTTGTTGATCATCGTTGCAAAAAAAACGTTTATGTACTTTCCCATGATATATTTCATCAAAGAACAGTAAGTGCCTGGGATTTAATGCTCCAGTTTGTGTATATTTGAACCATCATAACCTAATACCAACCTAGAACTTAACTGTCTTTGTTCGGTCTGGACACTCAAAATACCTTTGGATTCTTTATAAATTTAACAAGCAAAAATTCAATCCCAATTTGATTTGTGAAAAACAAGCAATTCGAAATCTATTCAGTGGTTAGAAATTTCATACAAGTGCCGTGCGCTCTTTCTATTTCGAAGACCCAACTTAATCGTTCTTCAACTGAACGATGCTACTTGCCCAGTCTTGAGTAATTCCAACGACGATACAACAAAATATGAAATGTAATTTCACTTCATTTTGTCAACATTGCTGTGGTCGTATACACTCACCACATAAATGCAGCACATATAAAATTTAACAACATCTTCTATCAAATACCGCAAATAGCCTCGAGATCTTTCAGCTATTGTCAAGCTCTTACCGTCGACGGAAAAATTCAGAAAGAATTTCTTTCGCCATTACCAACTATGGTGTATCTATAGACTCGAATTGTCCTTGGCTCCGAACGTTCGCTGTGGCTTTATTTCATACATGCTGTCCTAGTATTCTTTTGACGAGTGTATTTGGACAAAGAAAGTACTGCCCTGTGGATATGTTAGCAACAGAAAATACCTTTTTAAATTTTTCAGACTGTGGTTCTTTGTTCGACTGTTTTTTTTAAGGAAACTTTCTATCGTTTTTGGAGACAAATTTTCAAACATAAGAAGTCAATTTGTGGTTTAAATGTTTAAAGGTTTATAATTCTATTGTTGGAGAAATTTGTTCATCTTATTTGCCATGACTTAGTCACTTGTACTGGTTGTCCTGCAAAAGCACTCGACCAAATGATCGCTTGGAAGAAATAAATTGTAAGGGTCGATTTTGGTGTCTACTTGGATTCAAAAAAATCCTAAATTTCGGTCAATAATTCGTTTACCAGGAATATTTTGTGATCTTTCGACTGAAATACATTACAACGATACTCCTCTGCATGTTTCGAAAAATTGACATTCCAATCGAAAATGGCAGAATGACTAAAATTCGTAGCCCTACTAGACTTAGAGCTCATAAAGTATCAAACGAATTCTTTCGGAACAGTTTTCGAAAGTATAATGGAATCAGGGTGAATTTTTCAGAAGGGTTTAAGCTCTTGAGATATTTTCATGAATGCCAAGAATAATTCGGCTCGTTTTTCCACTCCAAATTTTCTTACCTTAAAGTACCCTTTGAAGAACAATTTCCGAATTCTAAATTACGTCAATTTTTTCTAAAATCGTAATTTCATGAAAAAACATATTGGGAAAACTATTGGTTTTTGGACTTATAAGCAGTTTGTTTTTGTGAGATATCATTGTGCTATGAATTCGGAAACTATCACGATTCCCAAGCCATCCCAAAAAACGAAAGTAATAATCAATGTAATAAATTATATATAAAAATAAATAATTGTAAATAATTTGTGAAATAAAAAGAAATAAATAATTGTTAGAGTAGTGTTTAAACACATAGCTACGTTAGCCCCTTAGAAAAGGACGGTACTAAGGAAACTTCTTGCTGGACACCCTGTCACGCCGAACGTAGTATGCAGCCCAGATGGGAAATAGACAAGCAGCAGCTTGCAATCGTGGAAGATCCTTGCATATACTCACTTTCCGGGTTGTTTGTTCGACTCTATCCCCCACTCATACTTGGGTAGGCAGAAACCAGTTTAAGCCGTCGTTTAGCATCTCAACATTGTATCGATTCCCGGGTGCAACCCAAACAATTTTTGCTGAGGATATGACCAGATCGAGGAATGAAATATTGACTGTCATTATGGAGCATGACACTATCAAGGGCCCTGGCTCTGATCGCTTTCCTCCTACTTTTCTGATCAAGTGTGTAAAACAACTGATCTCGCCCCTTCATACTATATTCAATAATTCTTTCTCCTTTGGGCTATTTCCGCCGTATTGGAAATCTTCATATATTACACCAATTTATAAAAATGGCGATAGACGTTTTGTTCAAAATTTTAGAGACATTGCCATTCTGTCTGCAATAGCCAAACTATTTGAAAAAATTATCTACTGCAAACTTTCTCCTCTGGTCGATGCTCGACTGAACGAGCAGCAGCATGGATTTAGGAAAGGTCGTTTTACTACAACCAATCTAATGGTGATTGTTTTTGATGTTTTATGCAAAATGGAGAAATGTGATCTGATTGACACAGTCTATACCGACTTAGCAAAGCATTCGACCGAGTTGATTACTCCATTTTGATCCCTAAGCTGAAACAATTCAGAATCGCAGGATCTTTACTAAAGTGGCTTGGCTCCTATCTCCACGATCGCTTTCAGCTCGTGAAAGTCCATGGTCTCATTTCTAAGAAAGTCGACGTTGAATCCGGTGTACCTCAAGAAAGTCATCTTGACCCTCTTCTTTTTAATATTTTTACATCTGACGCATCGGAGATTATATCTGACATTTCTCATTTACTATATGGGAACGACCTGAAAACCTACGATGTCTACATGTCATCAGGTCACCAGCTGACACTACCTTTTTCAGTCTAAACTGAACTCTTTAGACCATTGGTGCTGGCAAACAAGCCCCCTCTAAACATTGCCAAGTGCCATGTAATTAACTTCTCTAGCAAAATTGCACGCGCTCATTATACGTACCGCCTCAGCAACACGGCACTTAGTAGGGTTGACACCATATAAGATCTTGGTGTCATCCTGGATGGAAAGCTCAGCTTCAATCTACATTACGATAGAGTGCAAAAAATAAATAAATAACTGATATTATTTTTGAATGTAAAATGGGCGCGAATCTGTCCGAAATGTTTCTGTAAGATTCATTACTATATATTAACTGAAAAACCGTAAACGAAAACAATAAAGAGTTTTTTGTAGATTCGTTATTATTTTATCTTCTTTTTTTAATTAAAAGTGACTGTTTTCTAATAAATAATCTTTTCTTTTCTTAACTGCTGTATAAAAAAAACTGTACTAAACTAAAATACCTTTTCTATTGTAAGAGTTATAGATACTTATCAAATATATGAAATTTTATTACTAAATCTTAGAAGCAAATACGCGGGTCCGCGTGTGGATGTAGTGATGGGCTTTTTCAGAATGGCCACGGGCGTCCCCTGTCTAGCCGCGCTCGTATTCAACGTGCTAACCACGTCTTCGACGTCTGCGTTGAACGTCCTGCTTCATCTTCCCTGAATGATTTCTTTGTTCGTACCACTGTGAGCCAAGATCATTTGGCCACAGCAGTATCGGGCTGGGGCATCGACTACTTTGCTTCAAACGAAGATATCAAGAAACCGTAGGATATGTTTGGGAATGGAATCAGCAAATTGGAACAGCAGCTCTTAGCATTTATACCGAAGGATCCAAAAGAGCTGCCGGAATAGGTGCTGCAGCATACTTTTTAGGCCGCAATTTGAAGGCAACTATCAGGCTTCCTAATGACTGTAATATTTTCCGATACGAAAACCCGCTGAAATAATACAACTCGAAGATAGCGCAGTTGCCAGGATCAACATATTCACAGAGAGTCAATTTGTGATAACAGCAGTGTTGTCTCACATATATGAATTGAAACGTGAATTCGACTGCATTCAGGCTCTGAATAAGCCAACAAAAGAGTCAGAATTTTCTGAGTTCTCGGTCATAAGAGCCTTGATTGGAATGGGAAGCTGTTGGGCTAGCTAATAATGGGGCCCGCTTACTACTAGTTAAATCAGTAGATACCCCAATTCCTATCCAAACAGTCAAGTCCTTGATCGACTCCAATTTGAAGCAGGTTGGGGTGCGTCGATTGCGAGGAACTCAAATCCAGAGGGTAACTAAGATCATGTGCGGGTAATGCAAACTCGCAGCTACTAGATGCCCAATTGAATTAACCCGAACTGACTGAAAATGGCTGGGTGGACATGACATTGCCACTCATAATCAGTAACACCTGCATAAAGTGTTAGAAGCCGGGAGTCGCAGAGACAATTAAGTTTCTCTTCTGTAACTGACTAGCAGTGTGAAAACATAGCTAAGATGTCGTGATATTTGCCAATAGCCTCTAAGGCCCTCCTTGCGAATGTGAAATTTTTATTTATTATATGTTTATATTCCAAACAATTTATATTTTTTGACATGTTTATCATCCTTCAGTCAACGAATTATTTTCAATAGCTTTAAGAAGAGTTTATATTATTTGTAAAAAAGATTCGGGTGCCCAAATCAAAAATAACAATTTCGTGAACCAGACGCTTATTTGAGCTGATGTTAAATAATTGACAATAATTGCCTTAAATTATTTCGAACCTTTGTCGAAATTTTTTTCATGAGTATTTACATCAAATTATGACTATCGTAATTTATTTTTAACTAGTTGTATACCAATACGTATTTTTGGGTGTAAAAACATTTATTTTTACAAAAAAAAAAACAAAATATATTCAAACTAAATAAATTCAATATTCAAATAAATATCTAGCGACGTGCAATCGAATTTTTGCGAGTGCTTAGGTAAACATAGTCACAATATCGTAACAATAGTATCTACAAACTAGACCCAATTCCACACTGAATATACTTTTGGTAGATAAACTTGACCAAACGCTTAGAATAATTTTACGATTGACAATTTCATCAATTTCGTCCAAACCGTTATTGGTTCCGGTGAATGGAAAATTGAATATAAAGTTGTTAGCACACACATATTTCCACAGTGAAAGAATTATAATTGCTTTCTTTTGCAACAAAACGGATTGAAATTGGTACATTTGTGACTGCAATATCTAGTCTGGAAGTTTTTGTCATCTCATAAAATTTCGCAAAATATTATGTAGCATACTTTCATATATTCCAACATCATTCAACAATTCCATCAGACTTTCGCATACGAAAGTGTGATATCGTGTTCTTAGCTACGGTTTTGATTGAAGACACGATTGAGAGGAATAGTTTTTTAGTCAGAGTTGCACGGGCTGATTGAATAAATTTCGCTTGGAGGAATTCTACGCCTTCTTTGATTTATACGTTTGAGTTAGGCATTTTTACCATTTCACAGCTGCCGCCAACACATACTCAATATGTCCGCCTACATGGTACTTACACACATTCCTTGTCGACCAACCTCCCACTCGCGACGACAAACAGGTTCACAAATAAGTGTACAGATAGTTTCGAAGGAGTGATGATAGGCTCGCGAAATTCTTTCACGCTAAAAGGGAAACTAGATTTAGTGAAATATTTCAGATTTGAACAAGCTGAAATAAATATTTCCAAAAATTATAGTCAAAAAGATAGACCTTGTGTGCGTACACTGTAGATTTCTACAATCCGTAAATACATTAGTTTAAATATTCCAATCAATTCAATATCACAAAAATCATCTTTACTTTATTATAGTCCTCACTGGCTAAAATTTGTATTGCGTTAAAATAAAAACTTGGCATCAAACACGATTGTAAATTTTCCTTTAAGTTATTACGGCTTTCCGTTGATAAAATATTCAGAACATTCCCAATGTTGCTTATGTTAGGCAAGTTCTACAAAATCGACATCGCACCTCACGAGTCGCGCACATAATTCCAGGTTCGTTGCTATTCATTATTTTCAAGTTCATTGCTATTCATTTCTTTTTAATTAATTCATCGTACACACAGACTTTAAATTTAAGCATTTATGCAAATTTAACAAGCTCGTATGCATATAAGTATGTTTGTATTTATTAGTTAGTATGTTAATTATGAGAATCACAAAAACGGGGAATATATGAATATTCAAAAATATTGTTTAATTCTTTCGACTCAAGCTATTCGGATGATAAGAAAGACATTTTCCAATATTTATCGTGAGTTTCTAAAGTTGATATGGGTTTTATGCTGTGATTAGTTTGGAATTTGACGGAAATTTAAATTGGTTAAGATGTAAAGCTGTCGGCAAGTAACAATCGATCTCTAATGAGATTTTAGCATTTGTTATGTGAATTTCCGGAAACTTGTTGCATTCATGAAAAATATGAATGTGTATGTTGATTCATAAATGGTATGATGATTATTTAATTTTTGAAGCCAACAGGATGAAATAATTCATAGTCAATTGATATGTTATTTGTATTTCCTGCAGTTTTATTTGCATATTGGATACAGGTGCAGCAAACGATCCTGTGAAAGTAGATGTTTCTATTTTTGAAATAAATAAATATGACATGCATGACAAAAAAATTAAAAAAGAGGATGTGAATAAGCAATATAAAACTTAGTAAATCACTACCCATTGGACACAATGTCGTCGGCTAATGCATCCTTATTTTTTTTATATCTTAACAAAAACTAGAATTTTTAAATGTTTGAAAGCTCTCAAAGAAGTAATGGCTTGCTTTATGCTAGGAGCTGGCTGAAGTTTTAGACTGCGTTCAGATATGTGAGCTACAAACCCAAAACAACAACAGAGGGGCCCGAAATATATAGCTACATCAATAAATGCTAAAACTTTAGAAGATTACTTCAACTGTCAGTTTTGTTTTGATATTTGTGAAACGAACAGATGTAGAATACACGTCGACAAGCTATGAAAGCTATACTCTTCCAGATATATACTCGTAACATTATTATTAAGGAATAATTTATCAGTATTTTAGGCGCAATGTGAATTTCAGCGCAGATTTCTTGACTGTCCTACGCTAACTAGTCAAACAGTAAGGTGCTTCGAAGCGCCTGGAAAAACTCGTGACAGAAGAAACGCCGAAAAGTCTCGTAGATTGTACTGCAAGTGAACACATCAGTCAGCAGATGTCTGATTAGAATCAGTGTATACTTTCGAAACACTTAGTTAAATCAAATTTATCAACTTAAATCATCACACATATACAATTCCATTTGATTTTGCTTTTCGAGGCTTTTTCTGCAAACAATCTAGTTTTTCGTATCAAATATTCTCTGCTTGGGAAAGCTTTAGAGCCGATATACGTTGTATATACTGATTTATGGACAAGAAGGGTACCGTGGCCACAAATTAATAACCTTTATGAGTCTCGTAGTATTTGGTTCAATTATAACCGCTGCGGTTGTAGGTGTCAGTTCGCCATTACACTTTCCTCTCTGCGTTGCATTTTGTTAAAAAAACTTGAATATGTGCCATTACATACCGTCAATCGCATCTAAATAACGCTCTCGATCAGTTGAATCTCGACAATGAAGTGGATGATTTTTGGTGGAAATTCGCCATGAGCGACGAGACCCATTTCCACATAAACGGATTTGCGTTTCTGGGGCACTGAGAACCCACGTATCATTGATGAAGAGCTTTAACATTGATCCAAAGTCACTGCGTAACTGTTGTGCCTGTTACGCCAGAGGTGCTATCGGGCTTGATTTTTTCAGGAATGCAATAGGTAAGTGGGTTACCTATTGTAAGTGATATAGAACTGTGATCAACGATTTGCACTGGCCAGCAAGATCGTCTGATTTGACCATTCCAGACTTCTTTTTTTGGGGTTTTTTTGGATTCACGGTTCTATCATAGCAAGCCACGGACTCCTTAAGCTCTCAAAAATAAGACAAGAGTGTGAAAACTTGTCACCTTAAGTTTTCGCTAATATGATTGAAAATGTTGTAACAAGGGCCCTAGTAGTCATACAGAATGGTGGCATCCACTCATCTTCGAAAAGTAGTGGAATCAAACTTGAAGGTCTAAATAAACAGTAAAAAATATACTTTTCTTTACGTATTATTATTACCAAAATATTAAGAAATATATACAACTTCTGAACTAAAACTTTCCTGATCCATGGTCATTGTTAATAGCTGGTGAATCATTGAGTTATAGGGTGGCATTTTGTGGGAATACCGATGATCAAACGTGAATGGTAGTGTTTTTTGAGCGTGAGTGTGTCGGCTTTCAGCGGATATTAAACTAAAGAATACTTTCTTTTTGATGATCATCAAGTCCAAGAAGTGTGATTGACTTAAACAAGCTGCTCCTCCTTATGGTCTGCATCGATTGGTACCCTCCCCATCTTTTTTTTCTTAATTCATCTTCAATTCAATGGAAAGGAATCCCTTGCTTTGCTTTTTTCTCCGTCTATTCATTTTCATGCATTGAGAGGGCAGTGCAGTTTTGCTCCTTCACACTGTTTTTCGTAAGGATCGGAATCGATCTGTATGTAATCTTTCCTTAGGAGGTGGTGTTTTAATTGGTATACACAAATCTCTGAACGGAACGCTCTGCAGTGACTTCATTCCCTCTGGCCCGGTTAAATGTATGATTGACCGTATTTCTCCTTCACCATCCTCATTGCTGCTTGTTTCTTCAATCTACATCCCTTGTAGCAGTGCCGTACTGGTATATGAACGTTTCTTTGCGGGACTCTCGTTCTGCCTTAATCGCCGCTTCCTCTCTGCTTTCTTACTTTTATGTGGTGACTTTAATATGCTGTCGCCGGATTGGGATGATACTGTTTCAAGTATTTTGTCTTCAAGCAATATTTCCTTCCTTTATGTCCCAACGTACGCAAAACTAACAACAGGATTCTCGATTTGGTTCTGACTATTCTTCACATTTCTTCGTTTTCCATGAGTCCTTCTCTGTACCCATATGTGCGCCCTGATCCTCACTATCCTCCTCTTTTTATGGACTCAACTCTTAACCGTTCGCTTAAAGTCAAATCTGCTTCCACTCTTCGTTTCAATTTAGAAAAAGCAAACTATTCCGCTTTGGCCAATGAAATAAATGGTACTAACTGGTATAATTTCTTCAGAGTGTTAAGTGTGGACAATGCTCTCTACAAATTTACTCCTTCTTGTCCAACTTGATTTCCTGCAACACTCCTTTCTTCTGATGTAAAGGAAGTTCCGATCCTCCGGGGTTCACAGCCGATGTCGCGATTGCACTTAGAGCCAAAGATGCAGCGCGTAGCAAATATAAAAGGTCTGGCTCACTTAATGACCTTTTGAAATTTCAAAGGTTACGGGTTGCCAATGACGCAATGCCTGCTTACCTGGAGTATGTCGAAACTTCTATTACTTTCGACAATCCTAAGCTTTTTTGGTCTTACATCAAATCACTTAAAACTCTCTCTGGCATTCCTTCTGTTATGTACCTTCATGACAAGTCTGCATCCTCACCTCAAGATTTTTGTGATCTCTTTGCTCAATTTATTTCTTCTTTTACCTCCCATTCCAAATTTTTTCACCAAATCACTTTCAACTTCTTTGTCAACTTCTTTTCTTCAACTTCTTCTGTCAATAATTTTCAACCTTAGCATCTCAGCCTGTACCTTTCGATTCCTTTAGAAATCCGCCAAAAAATTTCCCATCCATAAAGCTGGTGATATTTCTTCCATTCTTAATTACCGTTCCATATCCCTTTTGCCAAACTCCTCGAAAGAGTCGTTTACAATAGTGGTACCCTTTTATCCAGCCATTGCTGGTTAGTGAACAGCATGAAATCATTAATGGGCTACTTATTGTCTTTAACAAACACCGTTGCTTCCGGAATCGACCAGCAAAAGCAAGTAGATGTCCTATATACAGCCTTTGCCCTGGCTTTCGTTTCTCTGAACCATGATATTTTTGTATCTAAGTTAGCAGGGTCTGGTCTCTCTGGTTTCCTTTTTTCTTGGTTCTCTTCCTACGTATGGAATCACTCTTGTGCAGGGGTAGATGTGACCATTATGCCACCCTAGGCCTCAGCAATATTTGCCGCCCTTTTCGTGAATTATACTATATGTAACAATGCGCGATTTTTATTTCGATTCCCAAGAATACTTCGCTGTTTTTCGTTGCGCCCAAGCTCACAAAACAGGAATATCAGAGCAAAACCGGCACCGGTTCGTTCGTGAAAATTCCCTATTATTGCGCCCTTGCCACACAAATAATTATTCAAATACACACACGGTAAAGAACCTAAAAGTACCTAAAAAAAAAATCCAATAATACCAATTTTTAACAGTCCAAAACCGTATACACCTTTACATCGCATATAATTCCAACGTCTCCGCTCAGATTTTTATAAGTAAGTTTACTATTCCGTTCAAAGTTTGCTTCCGCACTTGACTGGAGATCAACTATGAACTCGAATACTGTAAATTAATGTTCGATATGCTATTAGTTAAAGTTGTACCCGAAATATTTTGACCTATGATGTTCTCGATTTCATTTTCTAGAATTTTTTTTAAAGAAATTAATTTCAGTCATGAAGTACAATTTAAAAAACACGTCAAAAATAAAGAGATTCGCATATACAGGTAGTTCATATACCCTGTACCATAATAATAAAAAAAAATTTCTCTGAAAAATTAATGTGTGCAAATATTTACCCCTGATAAGCTTTTCCTAAATTGAAGAGGCATTATTTGGGGTTTTTTACGATCTTTTTAGGTATTATCAGATACTTTCTAGGTACTTTTTAGGTATTTTTGAGTTTCTTTGGTCCTTTACCGTGATCACATTTCGATATTTATTATAAGTCAAACTTTTTAATGTCCGAAAAAAATCATCAGAGGTGATTTTTTGATTTTTTGCATTGATTTTTTTAGAGAATTCGGTTGGCTTGAGGTGTTAGGCTCATTCAATTTGGATATATGTGCATATGCAGCAGAAAAAAAAATTCTGCCCCAAAAAAATCGAAATGTGGCCACCAAAAAAAAAATCGAAAATTTGCCGCCCCGCGAAATTTGCTGCCCTAGGCCCGGGCCTACCGGGCCTAGTGGCGAATCCGCCCCTGCTCTTGTGTTTGTAATGTTAACTCTTGCTATGTTTTTGATCCAGGCAAGCAAGAAATATTTTCCCGATTCCGGGAATTTGTGTTTAGAACGGAGTCGCCGTGTATTTGGTTGTATTAATCTTTTATGTGTATTAGTCTTTCAAAACACCAATTTTCTTCGAACAGCAAAAATCCAATATGTGCTATTATTTTGGCCGGGAGTATACATCTGCTCCACTTGAGTGCAACTCGCACTGTAAACGCTGATGCAAGTTCACTTAGATTAGAGCGTCATTTGTCAGACGAAAAAATTGCATCTAAAATAAAACAAATGTTGTTAACAGGACTGAAATTAATTAATTTTTCAATTGTTTTTTTAACGAAACTAATGCGAAAACAAGGAACCAAAATAATTCCAAGTAATAATTTAAACTATTAAATGATGTAACAGAGAAGAAGCGAAACGTTTTTCGCTAGAAAATTCCACTCCATTTATTTAAAAACATAGAACTCTGAGATTTTCAGAACATCTCACCTCACATATTCCAATTGTTTTCCTTAAACATGCAAAGCTAGAAGGCGAATGTATTGAGTACAGGCATCTTACACAACATTTCTTCCGTCAATGCCTTCTTAGTATTCCTCGCTCGTATCCCTGCACGCCATTTGACATGGTCGAAGAAGTCATGATCTCAACCGTAGATTCTGCCGTTCATTTCAAATATTAATTTCATAAATGTTATTCTTTCCGTATGAAATGGTAATGGCTACGTGGTTGTAGTACCTACGTGCCATTGTCGACGCGAAAACAAATTATTATTTTTATTTCATTTATTCGATGCTGCTCGCAGCATCAATTACCTTCAAGCTATTATCAATACATTATAGCGTGTGCTGTTTGATAGTAACCTATTGAAAATGTACCGCTCGTCCGGGCGCTTTGTCATGGCGAAGCAATGTGTGTGTGGGGGTGTTGTTGTACTGTGCACCAGAGCGAAAAATGAGGGCCCGCCATATCATATTGAAACGGGGAAAATTTCGCACTTGGATCTCTCAATTCGATATCCACCTAGGAATAATAACTTCATTGCATGGAACCAAAACAAGTTTATGTCATCATATTTTCAGGTTTCATATTGTACATTTTAGACACGTAGCCATCATGTAATATAAATGTTGCAGGCAACGTTCAAAAACAGCACTGCCAACATTTCGTCTGCTGTAAAAAATGGATAAGGACGAGCACGGATGAGTGGACGTGGGATAGGGTGAATTGGCGGCGCGGATCTATGTTTTGCAGGCATGGGAAGATATTTCTTGTTGTGGGAACGCGAGCAAACTCGAGTGCACAGATGAGCCTGTTGTTGATGGCAAGTGTTATCGGTTCGACAAGGAGATATTCATTCAATTTACTTGTAACTCGAAAGAAGGTGTTTCTGAGTTCCGATTTTGCTGATACAAAAATTTCTATCGAAAATTCTTTTGGAAGAAAATTGCTATAGCCATGTGCATGCTAGCATCCTTCACGTTATAAACATTACTGAGAACAATAACCCTCGCAACACTGGTCGCCTCAGACTAATCTCAAGCATACATGAACGTACAATGTCGCTTGCATACGAAATATTTCTTCTATTAATATCGAATGTCACCGAGTCATTCATCAAACTGTCATGGCGTCGCAATGCAAGGACGCTTTTATCAGAACATATTCCTTTCGTGCTTGTGAAGCGTGCCATTGTTTTACGAGGCAAGCGAGCGTCTGCTAGCGCCAGGAACGTAATCATCACTCGTCGAAGCGAATAGCACACTAATCAAAAGACGTGTTCCCGAAACGGAACAATGAACAAAAGACGGGATCAAGCAGTCTCCTGTAGGTTCAACATAATCATCATCATCACATTTTCACTTCAATGCGAATACTTGTCGTTTCGGCAGAAACAAAATACCAAACGATTTGGCCGCAATACCAACAGCGAACGTTCCGATGAAAACTGCTCAATATGAGAGAGTACCTATGCTGTATGATGTTTTGGTATTGTTGTGGCCATTGTCTCATACCCATTCTATTGTTTTGATCTGAATCGGCCAACATAAAAAATTCCATACATACAAATTGGGCCGAAAATGACGTGACTAAGGCAGCCAAACAAGTCATGTCAAAACTTGTATTTTGTTCAGTCTGTCTTCCTATCAGATTTTTATGGAGTGTTTTTACTGAGCTATCTGCATCCTGTATTAATGTATATTTGTCTGATGGAAGGACAATACGATGAAGATGAGTTGTGAAGAAGCTGGAGTGGAGCCAATAAAAGAATAGAATGTAGAACGTAGTACTTAATCTATGTTTTGACTGAGGACTTACAAAGATGGCAGATGCTAGATTTTTGTTAAGTGTAAGAAAGTCCAATCATACTGGTATCTGCAGTAGTTATTCTCTTTTGAATGTACAGTCTGTCAAGAATGAGTTTACACATAGGAAAAAAATTCAATTTTTCATCTTTCTAATTATAAAATACTACTTTTTATTTATGTAAATGAATGTTTTTTTCTTAATTATAGTTATTTACAATTTTTCCAACCGATATATACAAAAAAAGTACAACTTTAATGCAAAACAAGAACGAAAAGACCAACGAAAAAAATTATTGCAATTCTTGAAGTGTCAAGAAACTCTTTACACAAATTATTATTGTATTTAATATTTACATATTTACAGGATATTTAATATTATTTGGTATATTTAACATTTGGTATGGCCACCTTTGGCATCCACCACACATCGCAACCGATTTTTCATTGAATGAACCAACTTTTGCAGGTCATACGTGGTTGGTATTTTTTGCCATTCTTCGAGAATCGCAATTTTTAAGGCAATTCGGTTTTTGGGTTGCCTTTTAGCGACTTGTTGTTTTAAGTAAGCCCATAAATTCTCGATAGGATTTAAGTCCGGACTCTTGGCTGGCGTATCCATCACTTTTCCGCAGTTGTATAAGGGCCACATTCGCACCATGTTCGCCTTATGTTTGAGATCGTTGTCCTGGTAAAGCTTAAAATTTGGTTTGCTGTTATGCATAAACCCGAATTTCTGCGCACTGCTTGCCAAATATGTTTTAAGGATATGCAAATATGGTTGGGCGTCCATGGTTGACTCGATGAATGCCAAGTCTCCTACTCCTCTGCTTGAGAAGCACCCCAAATCATAACGGACAACTTACCAAATTTTACAGCCGGAATGATATTTCGACTTTCCAACGATGTTAAAGGCTTGCGCCACACTCTAGCCGGTCCATCATTATAGTACAACATCATTTTCGTCTCATCGCAGAATATGACGTCGTCCCAGAAGTCAACGGGTTGAAAAAGGTGCATCATAGCGAAAGAAAAACGCTTTTCGATGTTTAGTGCAGAAAACAGTGGTTTCTTTCGTGCAGCTCTTGATGAGAACTTATTTCGTAGGATGGCCTGTCGTACTGTTTCATGGGAAACAGCAGCATCACACTCTTCCTTGAGTTCCCTAGCAAGTGTTCTGGTCGAAATCCAGGGGTTTTTATCAAGCTTCCTTATCATAAGGCGCTCTATACGTTTAGATATTTTTGGTTTTGAGCCACCTCCACACTTTGGCTCCAATCTATTCTCATTTTCAGCACGATTTATAACGTTATAGACTGCCCTTCGTGCTACACAAAACATTTCCGACAGTTCCTGTGCACTTTTACCTAATTGGTGATTATAGTATATCATCTGAACTAACTCAAAGGATAATCTTTTGCCTGGCATTTTAAAACACAATATCTCACTTATTTATGCGTATTAGCCAAAAATTAATCACACACTAATGATCAAATTTATAGAGCTTTACAATACAGACAAAAAATTATGGTAAATTTACCGTATCGTTGCAGTAATGCAAAAAATAAACTTTTGTGTAAAGAGTTTCTTGACACTTCAAGAATTATAATAATTGTTTTCGTTGTTCTTTTCGTTCTTTTTTTGCATTGAAGTTGTACTTTTTTTGTATATATCGGTTGGAAATAATGCAAATAACGATAATTAAGAAAAAAAAATTTATTTACATAAACAAAAAGTAGTATTTTATAATTTGAAAGATGAAAAATTGAATTTTTTCCCTATGTGTAAACTCATTCTTGACAGACTGTATATAGTTTGAGAAACGATTTGAAAAGATTAAATTGCGTTGAAAAAAGAAAGCTAATTGACTCTAGCATTCCAGACTGCGCTGAAAAATTGTTGCTAAGCCAGTGTTTGTTTCGGTTGCAATCGAATTGCAACCAAAGCTTTAAAGTCCCTTGCTTTTTTGGGTTTTTTTCAGCCAGTTACAAATAGCGCCCAACGTGGGTTACTAACGCAGCAGCTTAATATTTATTTTGAAAGGTGAATTTTTCCTATTTTTTTTATTTGCATTCTCTTTATCACATTCTTAATTTCAACAAGACGACTTCCATGTTTCGTTGTTTAGCGCCAAGCTAATGTCATGCTGTGGCTACGCGTCCACCTTGGCAGTAGTCGATGACCTTCGGGAAGATAATATATATTTCCAGATGGTTGATGGATGGTCGATGATAGTTCATATGGTAAAATAAATAACCAAATATGAAATATTTCATTGGTTGACATTGAAAAAATGGTCTATATCGTTAGTGTCCTGTGTTAATGACAGTGATTTGCTTTTCCTTTTTGCTTCACTTGTTCCTTCGATCACACAAGTTTGGATTTATGATGGTCAACATTACTAAAAGCACCATCACACGATAACACTAACAATAGTCCTGATCCGTCTATACCGCACGCATTCGTTGCTCATTCTTTCACTAACTGGATCACATCAACTCGTCATGCATAGCATGACACAGTTGCAAGACAACATTAATGCCGCAAGGACCTTCGTCGTCGCTTCGTCCCGAACCCGTTACGCAAATAAACCATTTGTGCGAATGTGCTGTGAATATCAAATGATGACATTGATCGAATTTTAACTACCAATTACATATGCAGACGAGTCTCGGCACACACACGCCTACCACCACCCCTGCCTTTGGGCATTTAGATCTTTTTCTGGTATAGATATATACATATTTGTGACTAGCGTTTAATATATACCACACACATGTCCTGGTTGGATGGAAAAAAAATCACTGACTTCCTGCAACTGAACCGTAAGTGAGCTCATAGGATTATCCACAGAAATATCTGGAGGCCTTTTTGGTCTCCGCTCTATGGCATGTGTACTAGCTGGTTGCACGAAGCCGCAGAAACACCAGGGTAGAGCCTGCGAGCAGCTTGGTGAAGGAGTCAAAAAGGCGACGACCTCATTGTTATTGCCGTCATTTTTCCATTCGATTTTTGCACTAAGCCTCGCTCTTCTAAGTGCAGCACACGAAAGAACGCTGAAACGTTATATTTTTCGCATTGAAAACTCCTTCTCAACTTTTTTCATTTTTAATGGAAGTTAGTCTTGTGTTGTGCGAGAAAAGCTTTTCACATAAGTACTGCAAAGGCGTATAAGCATAAGCTCTGGAATGAATTATTCCGGCCTCGGGCTGAAGCCACCATGTCCCTGTATGGGCGACGCTACATACGTGCTTGGTTGGCTTACTACTGCACTTTTCTCATTGTGGCTTGTAGCTGTTCGAGTCCTCTTTCTGGAAACAGGCGAATGTCATTTTCAATAAACGCGACGGTGAAATGTAGCGATGACGGGATAACGTGAATGGGAAAGAGAAACTGTCGGATTTAGCTTTAAACGGCGAGTTGTGCTGTTCGAAAGTTTGTTTGGAAGTGTCATGATAGTTTCTACGATATCTTCTGCAGGATGTTGATAATCAGAGCATATTGCTCGAAAATTAGACAATCAATCTTGAGAAAAGCAGTTTTTAACACCTGATGGTGTTTGTTTGAGGAGAATGTGAAAGTTCATGAAAGTTACGACAGGAATGCTTTCAGCGTAAATTTACAACATGAAAATTAAATCAAGTTTCGATTTAATAAGTCTTTAATGGAACTCTTTAAATTTGAAGAAACGTTTGAAGAAACAAATCGAGAAAAAGCTTAAAGTTAATGGGCTGCGTCCCTAGAAAAATCAGCGCAATCTCCAAAATATGTTTCTTTCGTAGATCGAAGAAATGCAACCTCTTTGTCTCTGGTGAAAGTAGTTTTTTCTGGTAGAAATTGAATACCCCACTAGACTGAAAAAATTGCGATCTTAAGAGGCCTAAATGTTTGATAAGATAATTCTTTGATTTGGCGGGAAATATATTTGCCAACTGAGTTGGGAATCCGCTGTTTGTCGGAAGCCCTCTAGACTAATGAAAAACATTAATTGAAATTGGAATTGTTTTTTGTGGGATGATTAAAATTGAAAATTTTTTTTATTGACATTGAAAATTTTAATTGACAAAGTGGTTTCGATAGTATTCTTATTCAAAACCTCTTTCATAGCACACAGAAACAATTTGGCATAATAGGTTGCATTAGCTAATAGATGGCGTTAGACGTTTTGTTTTGATTTGATAGTAGCACCCCAACTATATTAAAATAAAAAATGAAACATTTCAATTGTACAGACCAGCTTTATAAATAAAGTAATGAGACTGACAACGGAGCATTTGATATGGCAACACTGGAATCACATGGCATGAAGTGACGACTAATGGATATGCGATACGCTTTCAGTACAAGGTTGAACTCGGTCAAGTCATTTGGTTACCCGGTGTCAAGTCATTTGGTTTTTCCTGGCTTTCGTGGTCCATTCTAAAAATGAGTGATATTAATTTTGAGCAACGGTATGCTGTCAGGTTTTGCTTCAGATTCTGCAAAACTTCAGTATGACCCGGAAACCAAACGCATACGGGGTCATACGTGTGACATCAATTGTCAAGAACAATTGGATCCTGCATCATGATAATGTACTTTGTCACAGCAATTTCCATAAACGAGTTTTTGGCCAACAAAAACATTCCTGTGGTTTTTCATCTTCCTTTCTCTTTCCGTTCTTCTTTCCAAGATTAAAAATTCACCTCAAGGGACATCATTTCGGGACACTTAAAAACATTCAAACTGTTGTAAACAACCAGTTGAAGGCCATTCCACTTACCAAGAAAGTTTTCCAAATTACTCTTGATAAATCCTAAACCAAACCAAATGTTGTCTACTTTTTGTTACAAAGCAAATGATGGCTGTTCCAAGCCATAAGCAACCGTTTTCAAAATTCAATACTTTGTTTGCCTCTTTTACAGAAAAGTCTTCAGACAAATGTCATAAAATACTTTTTTTTTTCAATGTATCAATTCTCAATCTGTCTTCAATTCAAAACCTGTAGCTACTAATCTAGCCCGATATCACACTCTATTGTCACAATCAAGTTGCTGGAGTATCAACAACCTCCCTTTAGCTCTTCTGCCATCGCCTGCAACGACTGTTGTTTCTCAGGACCATTGATCGCCTCAACATAAGTCATTCCATCGTTACCTACGGAGGTAGTAAAATATTTATTTATAATAGTGTAACAGCCACACCTTTTAGGTTTTTTCATCTGTCTTTTTTCTTCTTTTCGCTACAAGATCACTACGATTTGAAAATTTTATGATAAAATCGCTTACTAAAGAAATGCCAAAAAATACAAAATCAATCATAGCTGGCAACCCTATCATTGTTTTTAGACTTCTACTGAATATTGCCTACAATAAGTTTAATTTGCCATATGAATTTCGTAATGATGCCATGACTGCACTTGAAGCTATAGGGCAAAAAGCTTTATTTTCCTTTATTTTCCAACCAAATTTCATCAAACGTGGATTATGGTAAGATTCAGCTACTGTGTGAATTTCGTCAAAATCTGGTGACTAAATCAGAATCTATGGGGCCAAAAGCAGGTATTTTTCTTAGTGATTTTTCAAGATGGCACCACTGGCACAGAATTTCCCACGTTTCAAAACCGTTTCTAAAATAAACTCTGTAAATTTCAACTCGGTGCGATTATTGGGCCGTGGGTTCCCGTGAACAGAAGTTTTTGTCGCTAAAAGTATAGGTAAATTAGGAAAGGGTTACCGTTCTGGTCCGATACGGAATTTCAAAAGTTTTGCTTTGACTGAGTAGGTAAAGCATTAGATTTGTATACAAGCTGTCCTTTTTTTCTTTAAAGCGAATATCTTTCAGGAAAGTTGATGGTTTGAAGGCTTTCACTTTCAGCGCCTGCGTAGTTAACACAGGTATATGATGTATAATCAACAAAATCAATAACAAACATAAATATCTGATATAAAGTCAGTGTATTGAAGCAATGAAACAAACTAAGTTATCAATTTTCATTAATAGAAGACAATGATTCAAAACCTTCTTCATACTAGTTTAGTGGCTGCGCTTGAATGTGATGATCTGTGCAACCTCTCCAATCGAGTATCTTTATCACTTCGAGGCGAAGCGAGTCTGCAAACCAGAAAGGTACTCTTAAAGGTGAGTATTTTGCATGAGTGAAATAAAACAACAACTGATGTTGTAAAAAAAATGGTGAATTCTAGAAGAGTCGTCTGCAGAAGCTATTGTATAGCAAAAGAACGTCCTAGAGAAAATTGTCAAGTGAGTCTTTTGATGTGTGAGCATTTTTTCGATGTATGAGTATTTTTAATAGGCTTATACTGAAGACTTGATGAATAACTCATAAATAAAAATAACTCGTTTGTGTGAAATGAAACTGAGTTTAATTTTGTGCCTAGGCATATCGTAATTATGTGCTTAGGTAAATTCTAGACTCAATGTAAATCTATGTAAAACTCGGTACTTAAAACGAACGGAAGTTTGATTTTGGCGCAAATGTAGAGGAAACCAGGGTAGCTTTTGAAAGCCAAGTACTTGATTCCCTGTAATAGATATTTTTAGTGGTGAACATAATGTAAAGAACGCTAGCGTTTCGAAACTCCCAATAACGCAGTCTCGATATATCAAAAACATGTGTAAAATAACTTTGACAAAGCCCATGAGAAAAACGCCTCTAAATTATACGCCTATTATTCCCCTTTGACAACTATTGCACACATGCATGCCACAAACAGCTTCAATTTCTAGCAGAATTTGTACGATAAGTACGATTATATATCAGCGCACTAAACTCAAACACCACCCATTAGCATAGTCGTAATTAACCATTTAAATGGTTCCGTAGATTGAAATCAAAACAAAATCCGGTCGATTCAAGAAGTGGTAGCATTAGGCAAACGCTTACATGCTAAAAATCATCCAACAGTCTAATGTCTATATGATTTCCCAGGCCCTAGTTGGGAACGAGGCTGAGAGTCAAAGTTGAATAATTTCTATGGCAATAAAAACGCATAGGGCAGCCTATAGTCTTGATTGCTTCGCAGGCAAGGTTATCGCGAAAAATCGAGGCAGCTCGAACAATGGGCGCCACTTTACCGATTGAAATTCATTGAAGCGTCTCAGATTCAGCTCATTCAAGTCAAGTTCTGAGGCCAGTTAATCGAGCTCAGGTGCAGCGTTATCGCAACGACGTGCTCGACTTGAAAACAGTAGTGCACAGGCATGAACGGAGAATGAAATAGAACAAAAGATTTTTCCAGCCTTGAGAACGAATTTGGGTTACAGCTATCGATGATGCCAGAAAAGAGATATCATAGTTGTACATCGGAGAATTCATGCCGACGTGGTAAAATTCTGTCAGAATAAAGAGATACGATTTTATTCGAATTTTCAGATGGAAATGAAAATATAAGAAATTGATGCAAGATAAGATAGGAACAAGTGTTGCATTGGAACTTTTATTTCGTCTCTTAGTAAGACCTAGTTAATTGAATAATTAAAATGAGTAGCTATTTTGATCATTTTTTCAACAAGCTAGAAGCCAAAATGGTCTATTAAATCGTCTATTAAAAATATTTTCCCATTGTATGTGCGAAATTTGATATTGAATTATTTGTTTTCTCGTTAATCCAAAAAAAACTTTGAAAGTGGGAAATTTATAAACCTTTAAATCATGGCAGCACTTAACTGCTACATTGTAATCTCTTTCGAACACCTTTTCTAGATGCGATACGTTAAAATGTGCTGCAATTCACAGCAAACCTGAAGAATGTGCATAGAACTCATTAGCACTAAGGTAGTCGCGGGCAGACCAGTACTGAAAATCGAGAAATTCGGATCCATTGCATAGCCTCGAATCGTCTCACTCTGAAATCGTCTGGATAGTTTTGCTGTATTGTAATGATTTGGCGTGGCATGAAGAATTTAATTAAAACGGTAGATACCAGCAGTCATGAAATAAAAAGGCAATCATAAAGAAGACATTAAATTTATGGATCCCGGTAGTCGAATGTTTTCGGTAACACTTATTCATCGGATTTACCTTGGAAGTAACTGTGGTACTGGGCTATTGGATACGAGCAAATAATTAGGTATAAACCCGTGCATACATAAGTACAAAGTCACCAAAGAAATTCTACGGCGGCTTAGTCTAAATGATATTAGCAACAAAGGACATTCTCGAGAAATTTAATTAGGGAAAAGCATCATAAATTCAATAATATTCCCGTACAGAATGCGTCGAGTTTATGAATGTTTTTCCTTGAAATGTCCTGGAAAGTGGTTTTGCTTTGTAAACTTGTGTTCATATGAATTTCTAATACAGAAATGGTTTTAGATTTTGGGTTTGCTGTGATTCTATTGTGCTTGAGGAAACAATAAAATATTTTGTTGTTTGGCTACCGATGTTTTAAGCTTGATTACACGGAACATGTTTCGATTTGTCGGTAGACTTTTGTGTGATTGCAAAATTTATAGCAATGTGGGTTGCTAGATATATTCATCGAACAATAATAGAAGTGAAGGTTCTGAGTTCACAAAATATCTCGGTTTTGATTATATTTTACAAATCATAAGTGCGTTGTTCTGAAAATTATATTTAAAGCCTGCTGGTTACTAGAAGTTTAGTAAAAAAGTAATGGCATTACGATATAACTAGTACTAAATCGTCTCAGTCACAATGCGGAACCTGGTGAATTTTAAAATCAGCTTAAAGTCCAAGTCCCACCAAACTTTAATTATCTTGATCGCTTAGGTGTTTGCGATAATAAAGCTATAAAGCTTTCCTAAGCAGAAGTGACTGGGAGGATCCAGTTATCAGTACGAGGGGACACTCCGAGGATTTCTTCATGGACGGCTCGAAGACAGATGTTAGATTTGGAGCTGGTGTCTATCTCCATTCATCGAATGACAGTTGGAGATTTTATCTCGGAGACCAAGTTTATGTTTTTCAAGCAGAAACATTTGCTATTTTGAGACTTGCCGGGGAAATTGAAGAAAACTGGAGGGGAAAATGTATTGCTATTTACAGGGACAGTCAATCTACGCTGATGACGCTGCGTAGACCCCTCACTACTTCAAAGCTTGCCGACGAGTGCAAGGCATGTTTGAAATCTGTCGTCAAATTCAATAGAGTCCATTTGCTCTGGGTACTGCACCGCTGTGGTGTTGAGGTAATTGAAATTGCTGACGCCATTACGAAACAAGGTTCGAGTCTTCCACTACAGGGCCTGATCCCACATAGGGTTTACCGACCGCATCTGCACATGCCATTCATCGTAAGTGGGTAGTTGATACTCACAAAGATGGATGGATGACTTCTGATGTGGCCAGACAAACTAAGATTTTCCATTTCCTGACTCCGGAATTCCTACTCAACAAGTGCAGGAAAGTTTGCAGAACTATGACAGGTATTCTGACTGGACACAACTGCCTAGGAAGACATGCAAACCGAAAAAGTGTTGTACAGGATAACCTCTGTTTACCTGGCTAGAAGAGGCTGAGTCTACACGCTGAGAAATGGCGGAAATCAATATATTAACATCTTAGTATTGTTATAGTAACAGCATTGTCCCTAATACCTAGTTTTAACAGCTCAATATTTTTTGTTGGGAAGTTACAATATTATATTTGCAGTTTAACATTATATATTAAGCTGTTAACTTTTTATGTTAAGAACATCTGTAAATATAAATGTTTTAACATCTTAACGTAAATATATTACTATGCCAATATAAATGTATTAGCCAAGGGTGGTGAAATTGTTGGTCATACAACAAAGTACATTGCTTGTATTGTTAGTTAGGATGTTAATATTAAATACGGCAATAGCACTTTGGAATAACCTAATCATGTCCGATCATCGAAGTTAAGCAGTGTTGGGCGCGGTTAGTACTTAGATGGGGGACCTCTTGGTACTATGAAAAAATCGTATCGACGGCGTGTTAATATTAATTATTGGTATACCAATATACTATTGTAAGACGTGAATATAACTTATTGCCATGTTACTATAATATATTGGCATGTTAATATTAATTATTGGTATACCAATAGTATTGTAAGATGCTAATATAACTTATTGCCATTTTACTATTTAATATTGGCCTACTAATATAATATTGTAACAGACAAATTCACCACACGCATGTCAATATATTAAATTTTAAGAATGCTATGTGCTGGCAATATAATGCTATTGCTAGGTCAATATAATAATGTTAAGAAATGTTTTAATATAAATATATTAGGTGCAAAATATATTAAGGGTAGAACAGTGATTTTTCAGCGTGTACGGAGCATTTCCTCTGTGAATGCTCAGCGTTTCCGCGTCTCAGATATCAATGTAGCACGTATGCGATGTAGCACGTATGAAAAAGATAGCCTCTCTTCTCCTATCATTGATCGTAGTTTTTATTGAGAAGTCTGGGAAGATATGGTGAAATGAAAACAATGAGCCTATTGGGCTGACTATTGGTCACACCGACACACATACACACTCACACACACACAACATCATTGCAAATTCAAGGAGCATGATTCAGTTTTTTTAGACAATGAGTTAATGTGAATTGGAGACAGACGTTTGAGAGGAGAATATATAATTTGCGGAAAGCACCAGGCCAGGAAAGAAAGAGAACCAGTTAATTCTATTTATTTCGATGGTCGTACCAGTGAAATCACCTTAGCAGGAGTTTAAGCGCACAGAGGAAAGGATTTTATTCCTCATAGTATTGTTTCAGAGACTTCATCGTGTTACGGCTGGAATTTTTAAGGGGAAGAGAAGGATAATGAGGAATAGAACGCACATAAGGATAGAGAATAGCACCCAAAAAAGGAATGGTTTTTTAAGGTTGGACTAAACCTTTCCCAGAATTCTACTTCTGGCAAAAGAAATAATGACATTATTAATGAAATACTACAAGGAGATAATAACTGAATAGTCAGTATCTAAATTTAGAGTAAGAAGGTTAACATCATTACAAAACAGAACGTGAACGGCGGAAAAACAACTATTGAGGTAAGAGGAGAGCTACGCAAGGAATCGTTCTTACACTAACTGAGGAAAACTGCAGAGAATAAATATTAAAGCGACGACTAAGCTTTAAACTGAAAGGAAGGAGATACGCATGGGGGCCCGGTAGCTCTGCTCGCTAAGGCGTCAGGCCGAAAAGTGGCGTGCTACGGGGCCTGCGCGTTCGAATGCGTTGTGAATGCGTGTGATTGTCCATGGGGGTGGCAAATTGGCCCAAACTGGTGGCCTAATGCTGGCCACGTTCCCGGCAGCTCTCTTCACTAACCTAACTTAACCTAATCTAAGGAGATACGCACAAAAATACGTCCAATAGGAAGACAGATATGAAAATCACAACAGCGTTTTCCGTAGAATCCGTCCACTATCGGATTTACTATTGACTCAACGATCCCGGTCCTTAAGGAAAACTGTGTAATCAGGCGAATTTTCAGGATTGAAAATATCATCAGTGAGACCGGTAAGCATATCATGTTGGCCGAAACTAAAGCAGTAGAAAACTTGAATTCATTAGTTTTGATCCACGAAACCACGGAAATTTTGATAATATAATCTTAAGATCTGGAGCTCTTTGTTCCTATTGGATAAAAATTTCTTCGAGGGACTCTTTTGTATTTCTTTCGTACAACGCCAGGAGGCCAGAAGTTCTTTCTCTTCGTTTGGAAATGCTTCAAAAAAACTTCAGATTTTTAGCCACTGATTTGAAAAGCTCTTTTGATTTTAAACAATATGCCGCTTTAAAAAAAAAATCGGCTCAAATTTCAATTTGTTCATACTTATACTATCTACACCGAACTAAATTTTAAAAGCTTTGAAATTCAGCAATATTATTAAACCACAAATTTTCACAAAGTCCTTCACATTTTCACCTTTATTCACTCACTTATCATTTTCGGCGACGGAAACTATGCTCAGACTATCTATCAGCTCTTATCTCAGAAATACTTGATAATGCGTACATATTCAACAATTCTCATTTAAGGCATTACCAACGTTATTTTAATCATCTACAAGAACCATAAAGTTTACAGTACTACATTGCATCCTTCATAAACGAAGGATTGGTTCAAATTAGTATGGCAGACATCGATACGTTACTGCAACAGTAAGTACTCAAATCTCTTAGCTTCACCCGCAATGATATTACATTTTGTAAGTGGTCTCGAAGTGCTTTTAGGTCATGCACGTGACTAGAGAGACCACATTGTTGTGGTGACATCGAAACAGATACTTCATGATGGATGGTTGAACGAGCACGAGAAAACGTTTGGTCGAACAAGATTTCAACTGGAAATTTACAGTCAGTCAGTTTAATGAAGGAGTGGTTTAATTGAAAGAAGAAAAACTTGTAGTAATATGGATATGTTTGATGCTCTGTTGAAAGGACCTTATGCTGTTTACGTGTAAAATGTTGAAAGTAAGAGATAGCTTTTGGGTAATTTTAATTGAAAGATTAAGGAAAATTCAATTGCTCGAATAATCGCTTTCCTTTTTCATAGCCTTTAGACTTTCATCAAATTTGAAAATCGAATTCAAACTACTGAAGGTAAACGAAAATCGTTTTCTAAATATCTCTTGGAAACAAATCTCACATTGTACTGAAATCCTTCGCTATCACCACCAATAAGTTACAGTTTACAACTTTTGAGTCATTGTTTTTCATACAGTTAAAAAACAGCTAAAACTGTACTTAATCTTTACACGAAATATCATAAGACCTTTTATTACTTAAGGTTTGAAATTCCCGTTCCCAAAATCCTATCTTATAGATGAAGACCAACAAGATAGAGTCACCTTTCACAAGTATTTTTGAAAGTGCCTTTCAAAGTCTAAAAAAGCCGTAGAATGGAAGGAAGAAAGAGTGTGTAGCTAGTGTGCTCATTAAAGTAACATAATATTCAGGGTTCGTGTTTTTCAGGAATTTTTTCTGCTTGAAATTTTTTAAGCCTCTGGAATTTTTTCGAAGGCCCGGTTACAACATGACACTTTGTATTTGTCATCAGAATTCTGAAACATCCATAAGTTAAAACAACAACGGAAGTTCCCTTTTCGCCCTTAACTTTCTGGCACAGTTATTTTGCATGTGACATTCAAGCATGGCGTACTTTATTATTGCTCCCAGCGTGGGTAAAATTTCTTGAAAGTTCCAAAATCATATGATAACAATAAACTGTTCCAAAGTCGGTGGCATTTGAACCGATGTTTCTGCGCTTGATTATTTACCTAACTCTTATTCTCTCTGAATTTCGTTTCGAAGTATCTCTTATGAATCAAAAAGCGACATTGCTTATTTGACTTGTAACGAGACCGGGAATTCAGAGTTGGTATAAAATATATAATTTTTTTTATATAACTCCCAAAAGGAAAAATTGTTCAGTCTGAGCTACAAAATGAAACTGTCCACTTTGTCAAATTGGAATTTGAACGTAATTGGCAGTCCTTTTGACTGAGCTAATGGGTCTTGAAAGTGCACTTTGATTGCAAAACGCTAGAAAAGTAAATTTTGATCATATTTAACTCATTTACGGGCACCTCACAGATAATTTTCGAGCATTTTAAAATAATATAGTGCTTTGAGATAATAAAAATACCGCACGACAATTATTGTTGGGTCTAGGGGTTGAAGCTGGTCAGGAACTGTAATCAATGTGAATACGAGTTTAGAGTGATTAGTTTCAGGACTGACTGTACCCTTGATTAATCAGAGCTAGGTGAACTCCAAGCTCGGTGTGCGGTTCTTCGTTTGAACTTGAATTCGAACCACGGACCCCAGAAACAAGAAACTAGTGCTTTATCCACTAGGCTAATCAATTTTCTTTTCCGCATTTTAGTGGGAACGCTGTAATATTAAAAAATATGAAAATGTCACATATTCAAGTTCTTTTTTTCTGGATGTACAAATTCAAACGTTACTGTAAGCATTTCACCTACAATTGAAACAATTTTGAAATCATTTCAAGCGATAATACTTGATGTGAGTAGTAATGAAATTATTGTGAAATTTTACACTCTTCTCATTTCTTCAATTCCACAAATCAAAGAAAGGTCACCAGTTGTAACACTCACATTTTCACAACTCATTTTTCTTAAAGTCATAAATACATAGGTATAAATTATTTCCCGTTCTGTTCGAAACTTTCTTCCTAGTCTCTGTTTAATGAAAAATTTATCATAATTAATAAAAACAACACAAATCAAAATGCAAACACCGAAAGCACATATAAAATGTTCATATTTATTCATATCACAAGATTTTCCCATTGCCTCTGAAAAGATATGATGGTACCTACGATCATTCCGCCAAAGCTTCAATTGACTCGACTGAAAAACAGTTTCTGTACAGCAACGGTTCTGGTCCTTACCTGTCCCCGTCTTCGCCTTGTGTCACTTATTTCGAGTTAATTAAATTTCAAAAGTCGATTCGAATAAACGTGCCATCGCTCATCGCGACAGGTACGACTCTAATGTGAATTTTAATTAAAGTATACCATTTAACGGGGCGGCGGCTTCGAGCCTTACGACCGTAACAATTTGTCGCACCGTAATATTCATAGTAGGCGCATTAATCATTTTGGGCTGACTAGCGTTCCGGTGAAAGCTAGATTGGAATTGGGGCTGAACTAAACTCGAACCAGCCAAACCGTCTCTACTGCACATTAAATTCCATATGGCAGCTATGAAAAATATTTTGTATCTCAATCTACGTAATTAGCTCTGTATAATCCACTTTACGCAATTCCAGTGGGTTTGCCGCCCTTCGTTTCAGTTCCGTGGGCTATACTAGCTGAATTCCCATCGGTCTGGTGCTTGAAACAAATGCAGGAATGTGTCGGACAAAGTTGGTGTGGAATTTGGTTTTGGGTTTAACAGCAGCTTTACGGAAATGTTTTTGTGAATAGTGTTGGAAATCCCGGAATCTAGCTTTTTGTGAGCTGTCTAGAAGTAAATCTAGATCTCGAACTTGCAAAGAAGTTTGCATTTAAAACACAAACCCTAAATAAACTCTAGAGTAATTGAATGAAATGTCTGCTTGTGGCTTAAATAATTCATTTAAACCCAACATTAAACGACATTCAAGCAAATACTATTCTCGAACAACCGATATCGATACAAGTCCAGCTCTTATGCCCAGCAATTCACTATAGAGTTCCCTGGGTACTTTGTATGTTAATTCTATCAAAGGAATAAACGGATTTGCCATCGGAATGTGCTCGTACCCGGAACATCTATTCCTGTTTCCTGTGGGGGAAAATTGAACGGATGTTTTCTTCTTCCTACATCAAACTGTTGATTCGATTGTGTAATAAATATGTACTGCAGACGTGGCACTTGGAAAATCAAATTTCTACAAAAACTTTTGACCTCATGTGTCATCCACCCGTGTGCCTCCTCTTGATGTTCAGCATACATTAGCACAAGGGTGCTATCGTTACCATTAAATGCCCTTAAAAATGTTCTCCCAACGTTTTATCAAAGTCATTGTCACCTGTTACGTGGCCTAGGCAGTCAAGGATATTCGTCACGCCTAATTTAGCTAAGAAATAGAGAGCTAGCTGCAGATGGTTTGGGGGGCTGAGAACTGGGGCGGCATTATGTCATTGTTTCCCATTAAATACGCAAGTAAACAGTGTCGACCTTGTGCAGGTATTTTGAACAGCATGAGAATTTTGTCAATGGAAATCCAGCCATAATGGGGTTACGGATGTAATACTTTTCGTAAACATTTGCCGAGAAAGGTAGATTGGCAGGTTTTGACTTTTCGAGTGTGCACACCAGCAAGCTCTTTTCAACACTCGCGACATAAAATATGATGGGCTAGCATGCTAACAAAGACTTAAAGTCAAGGACCGATACTTAGAAAAAGGTTGTCTGTTGTATAATAGGAAATATATGAATGTATTTAGCTAATGAGTTCTGAGAATGAGTGAAAAAAATCATCCCTTTTGTAAAAATTCTGCGAAAGATTTGAAATCGCATAGCTTAAGTTTCTATGAACTATGCTCTATTAAATTTTGGGTCAGGCTTTTATTGCTGGTTACCAGGAGCTTTCGCTTGTCAGGAACTCTAATATTTATTGAATTTCTACATTGATAAGCATTTGAACCTTTTCAATTTTAAAAATAATTGAATGACTTCTGTCTCAAATCAATTTTATTTACGGTTGTCAGTCACGATGGTAACACTCACAAGAAATTCTTTGTCGTAATTTATTTGCAATATATGATCAGACAAAAGTGTACTATTTATAATGCTGGCTAGCATACAGAACGATGACCTTTGCCATATATACTTAAAAACGCACTTACTAGCGCTGACGCCATTTTCAACTAATTTATAATTCGAGAGGGGAAATTTCCCAACAGTTGGCATAAAGTGTGCTCCATAGCCAGTCGAACAGCCGTGTGAAAAGCTCGAAATTTGATCGGCAGCACCATCCTAAAATTATAGGAAAGCTTAATCAACCATTGAAAGTTTAAAAGGATGAGACGTCAATATTTACGTAGACATCAATATTTACGAAGACATCGGCCCGATTAAAAAACTTGTGCAAGAGGATGAGAACCGGACCCAAGTTTTAGCGCTGATAATAATGAGGAAGAGTGTTTTGAAGAATCTATATCAATTTGTAAAAACACTACAACTGGAATTGCACTTTAAAAAATCTTCATTCGAAATGGGAAGCGGATCACAGAATTATGTTTTAAATACAAGTTTAGCCGTATGGTTTCATCAACTGCATATAAGAAAGTACTCTTGTGTATCCAATTTAGGACAAGTTATTTAGAACTTAATTGAAAATGAAAATGGTTCAAGGCTCACTTATTTTGCAGTATATCAATCACCGCACGCAAAAAATTTTACAAATCCTCACAAGGAATTATCGACTGATGGCAAATTGCATTATTTCAGCATCCAATCCACAAGAGCCCAGTCCTCATTATGTTGTCAGTCAGTCATTTGTATCTTCAACATAAAAATGAGCCCCAATGAATTTGGCAGTGAAAAAATTACACCAAGCTATGAGCTTTTGTGAGTGTAATCAAGTATTACTTCGAAAACGTGTTCGATTCTTTTTTCAATTATTTTCAATTTTTCTGTTTTTTTTAGGATGTTTATTAGCTTTTTTAAAAAGTGTTTAGCATCATTAGCGGCATAGAAACTGGTGATCTGACCTAGGTCTGATGCAGCAGAGAATTTCAGTTTCATCCCACCGTCGTTCAGTGATAGGGGCTACCTTCGCATATCTTTCCAATAACCCTACCCCTGTAGACTTTCTAAGCTGAATCTTTTTCGCTTCTGTAAGCTTAAGGGCCAGTCTACCGCTGTCTTACGAGCCTGGTGTTTTCAGTGACCTAATGCTTACGATATCACCTATACACTTCATTGTTGTTTAGGCGGTGGAATCGTTCATCCTCATATCGAGGGCCAAATATCCATCCTCTCGAGTGCCGATAAGAGTTCGTGATTTTTCTTGCTAAGAACCCAAGATTGGTAACATCATGGTCTTGTACAGCAGGAGCTTGGACTTCTTTATGAAACTTGAGTGGAATAGCTTTGATTGTCTTAAGAAGTTTTCCAACATTTGTAGGTGGACTTCTCTATCGTAGTTTCTATCGGCTGTGATTTTTGACCCTAGTTTGGTGAATATTTTGACTTCTTTGAAGCTGTATTCATCTATTTCTTTCGAACGCGAACTTCTGTGCACTTGGTTGCCGACGTGGGTTTGATGGTTTTCGGTACCGGTGCTGTCACGATGTATTTCAATTTACCTTAGTAAATGTACTATCTTTCTTCTTTGATACCTCTTCGATTTTCAAGAAGGACTCTTCGACTAGTCGTTTGTTTCGGTACATTATGCCAACGTTATCAGGATAAACTAGCAGTTAAGTGTACTTTTTCAAGCGCCAGAGGGCGTCCCCTTCCCGACGATCGTTGCTGATTTTAAGTGGTCATGATGGGGATCTAGTTGACTCATCTGGCTTTGCTCATCCATCTTGGTCAATCTTATCAGTTTTGTTGAGATATTGAACTCTCTCATGACAATGTAAACATTTACTCAGGCTATGCTATCATAGGTGATTCTCAAGTAGCACTTGGTTGGATTGCTCCATACATTGATTGAGTTCACGAACAAGTTTTTCCTCCCAAAATTTGTTTTTGGTCCTCTGATCTTGTTTCTCGACTCTTCCTAGATTACAATAAGTCCCTGTGCATGTCTGCGTTCTTTGGAATGGATCGGTATGTAGCAGTCTTCCGTTCAGTAGCTAGTTTGCAGTCATCGTCAAACCAGTCGTTCTGATCTTTCCCGCGACAGAGGCCAATCTTACGTGGCTTTTCAAACAATAAAACAATAAATGGTTTCAAATAGGAATTCATTTTCACATGATCCTTCTTAGAGGTTATATCAGTTTTTGAAAAGTCTGTTAAAAAAATAAAAAATAAAGTACATTTGTCGACCTGTGTTTAAGTTACCTTGAATATTCATTAATCAAAGTGCAAAGTGATAATGATATCAAACATTGATATCATTATAATCTTCAAACCGCAAGAATAGATAATTCTAGCTATACTTACTTAAAACCGATTCCAACCAATGCCAATATTTTTATTACTTTTGGTCTGTTCCATTATTCAGCTTGGTGCCTGCAAGCATAAAAAATTACTCGAAACCAAAAAAAACTCTAGCGCACCTGAACCGCTAGAAAACTAATTTTCGAAGAAATTTTCTTTGAGTGACAAAAAAATATATATAATATATTTTGTAAAATCATATCAACCATTCCTTATCCAAAGCAACAAAACTCAATTATAACACAAATGATGAAAACGTTCAGTGCTGGCAACATTTTCACAACGAAGCAGCAATAAGTTAACCTTCACAAGCTCATACTCAAATCAACTTATTCTTTGAATTTCGTTCTCATCGGAGGATTTCGTCGAAAGCTTTAGCGGTTAACGTTGTTTGATGCTGCCATCCAAAAAATGTTCAAAACTCGGAAAATTGAAAAATTGGTTTCTTAGTTTTATTGCAAATGTTTTGCATATGAGTATGTAATTTGAAGCATCTGTTGATGCAATAGTTACGAAAATGGCTAAAGCTGGTTAGCCTGTGTCAGCAGCAAAGCAAAATATATACCAAATCTGCTTCACGTTAAACTAAACCCAACCAATAAATTTCGTTTCGATTGAATCACTGCGCTAGAAGTTATACGGGTGAAATATTGTTTAGGGTTACACCCCTCAAAACTTTTCAAATTTTTAAAGCGTTAACATTTGTTGTTAATTTTCATTCCAGGATCGTTCCCATTTGCAAATCTAATGACATAATCGCGCAATACTATTAAATTCCTATGACATTTGGTTCACATCAAAATCTATTTACTGCATAAACTTAATTTTGATATCATGACTGCACCGGAAGTTATAGGGGAAAAAGCTTTATTTTGCTGAGCAAATTTGCAAGATTTAGCAGACAAAAATAACCATAGCTGGCAACTCTATTCTAATTTTTCAGCCAAATTTTCACCAAATGTTACCTTAAGTAAGATCCAAATATTGTGTGAATTTTGTTTAAATCTGATGGCTGAATCGGAAGTTATAGGCCAAAAAGCTGTTTTTTTTTCTCAGTGATTTTTCAAGATGGCGCCACTGCCACAGGATTGGCTGCATTTCAAAATAACTTCTATCAGACCTGGTCCTAATTGATACCAACATGCTCTGTGAATTTTATGATGATCGGATAATTCGGTCGTCAGTTCTCGTGAACAGAACTTTCGAGTGCTGAAAATAGAGGTAATTTAGTGATGGGTTGCCGTTCTTGTGCAAATCGAAATTTTCAAAATTTTAATATGACATGATGCACAAACGTTAAAATTTATCAATGATTTGAATTTTTTGTCAAAAATCAAAAATTTTTCAGGAGATTCAATGATTTGAAGGATTTTTTTTCAAGAGCCTGCCGCAGCTACAGGGTTACCCGCACGACCTTGGAAATCCATGTGTATTAAACTTTAGTTAACATCAATACGCTCTGCAAATTTCACGATGATCCAATGTTTTTGTCAGAAGTAATGACAAATCAAAATTTGAAAAAAAATCCTTGCCTACTTTTAGGCACGCTGCACCCACACACGGCTCAAAATTTCCAATTTTTTGTCATAAGCAAGCTGCAAACATAATAATTGCTCATTTTCGATCCTTTTTTTGAACAAAAATTCACGCTGCTTGGAAATATAGGAGTACCTCAAAATTCACTAAAACGCTCGCCACCGCCAAAAGGTTTAGGATATCTGAATTTGAGAAAGTCATGGACCTACCTCCTATATACATCTACGTTCTCCGAAAATTTCAGCTCAATCGGATCGGCCACTCCAGAGATTATCTCCCTTAATCATTTTGCTGATATATATATATATATATAAATATATATATATATATATATATATATATATATATATATATATATATATATATATATACATATATATATATATATATATATATATATATATATATATATATATATATATATATATATATATATATATAAAGAAATATGAATTTTCGGCGAAACAAGTTTAATACTACTTTTCTTAGAAAATTAGTAAAATAAATGATGTCATTTATTTTTTTATTTATGCTGGTGTTTTACTGTTAATTAAAGTTTATTGTGAATTTTCTCCGGTAAGTGGAATGAGTTCGTGCAAAATAAGGAGAATGTGCACAAAAAAGCCTAAGATTATAAATGGAAAAAAAACGTAACCGAGGAGTTAAGGACCAAAGCAGTTTTTTAAAAATTATGATTATTTAGTCTTTGATGTCGTGCTGATCAATTGTCGTACTGCGTCATACAGTATGTCACAGCATGTTAATGATGATAGCAATTTAATTAGAATATTTTGATATTTTGCATCAGGTAATTTCGGAAAAATAGTTGTAGTGCTCAAGATCACCGGCACAAATAGCAGTGAAAAGTCTACATTTTTGAGACCGAAAAGAGAAAGTTCATTTATTTTGTTTATGCTTTGAAGCTATTGACTTGCCGTAGTCCCTATAATAGAGTTCTAATAGGTGTGAATGACACTTTTTATTTACAACAAATATATCAATATTTTGGTTGAAAATTAGAAAACTGCAAAATGACTCATTTTTCAAAACCTTTTAAATTTCGGAACTCTAGCTGTTTTTAGTTACCGGGGGTTTTGGAAAGACTTTGTTGAGTCAAAAAAGTTCTGGTTTCTTTGGCCGACGATCAAAACATAATGTTCACCTAGCGGCAATTTAATGAAAATGGCTTGCATTACGATGGTCGATGATCACACACCAATCTGCGCCAAAACCATGCTAAAAAGCGGGCATTTATTTAAAAAAAATTCTGTCTGCAATAAATTTTCGCATGAAAACTTTTAAAATATAGTTTGTTTAAGAACTAAAAAACAGTTCCATACTACGCGTTAATCCTTTATTGTAATGAAATCATGTTTAACTTGTAGGTTTCAAAGTTAAGTAAAATATTTCAACCAACACCTCTGATAATTTCGAATGTAAAATACAATTTATTCGGCGAGACGCTCAAACCCAAATTCCACAAATCGTTAAATAGCTGATTATAAAAGCGTTTTACAAAATATACTATGTAATTTTCACGTCGCTGAATGCTTATTTTTGCACGTTTTCTGCTCCTCATCGCTAATTCGTAAAACGGTTTTTTTAAGTGATAGAATGCTCAGTACGAGTATGGTATAGTCGTTTGTCGCAAACAATAACACATTTTTTGCTTGAAACGACTATAACAAAACCACTTTTAACTCAGAGCGTGCTTTTTAAATAAAATTTCAAGCTTAAAACTCACAGGCACCCAATTTCGATTTGTTCAACAATGGATTATAACCTGTCGTGGAGTATATCACATTTTTATTGCATTATTATAGCAGTTGGAATCCTTATGAAGTCAAAAGAAAAATAAAACCCCGACATGCAAATCAAATCACAGATATTCGCTTTATATTTGTAATTAAAAAAATGTTCTTATAATGCAATTACATAATTTGATTAGTTCAGTGGTTTCACATTCTAAATGGTTTCCAAAGGATTATTTCGTAGAATAAAATCACTATAAAATTCGTACTCAAAACGCCAATGAATATATTCCTATTTGATTGATTAATCATAATTATTTTTTTCCATATCTTTACAGGTATCTGATGGAAAGCTTTTTGCGTGAAATTCATTTCTGGCTATATTGAAAGTTCATATCGAAACCCATTTTGTTTGTATGCAAATCCTGAAACGATATCGAATCATATATTTATTCAATCAATTAGTAATTCGTTTTGGATTGGAATATCGCTTTATCATTGAATATTGCACGGAAAAATTGCAGATTTTTGAAAGGTATGCTAACATATTTGAGTCATGCATGAAAACATCTTAATCAATAATAAAAATAAATGCAAAATGTAATTCGAACCCCGCTTAACTGGAACGATTTATTGATTTTTGCCTTTTCTTAAACCGGGACGATTTATTGATTTTTATTCAATGCAAATAATTTAAACGTGTCCTGTTTTTTTATAAATATCTTCTTTGCAATTTTTGTAATTTTAAAAATGTCTATTTGGCTCTTCGAAGATATTTGAAAAAAACCAAATGCCGCAGTATTTATCCGGAACTTCTAAAACTGATAAGAAAATGTGTAACTGAAAAACGAGCTTTTCTAATGAAACTTCTTTTGTAACAGCGGCAATCTCCTGGCGTGCTGATAAACTCGTTAAGCATGGAATGCAAATATGTTAACACTCGAAATCTTCTATTATGCTGCAATAAATTTTTAAATAATAGCTTTTGATAGTTTTAAACGCTCTTTAAAATTTGCCAAATTATTTCAAAATTATATAACATCATTAAAACAACCACAGTTCGCGTAAACTGAACTCGATAAAAAAATAACTGCTTCGAGTGTTTCTCATCATTTGAATATAAAAATGTATCATTTCTATGCATTGTTAGTACTGAAGGCTATAAAATTCGCATGGTTAATTTTCATTTATACATAGTCAATGCTATTTTCGGTTTTTACTGTTTTTCTAACGTATTCGCATATTCTTATGAAAGCAGGCAAGTCAAAATACATACAAGGAATATGTAAGCAAACTGTGTGAATTTTTCTTTAATCAGTGCTTAAAAAAATCGGAATAAATTTCTACTATTTTCATGCTCATAAAAACAAACAATCAGACTTTAAAAACAAACATACAAATAAACAAATTGTTCAATCAACTGCGTTGATACACCTTCTACTTTCTATACTACCACAAACTCTGCCAATCAATTACAAATATTTTTACAGAAGTAAAAAAAAAACACTTCCGTCTACCTCATTCAAAAAGAAAATCATGCGTTTCGTTCCTCTCTTTGGGCCAAGCCCGTAGGCTCAAAATACTTAAGAAAATTTACCCTATAGCATATTATGGCTGATTCAAGGGCAAATTTAAGGAATTTTTATCCTTTTTTGGCATTAAAAACTGAGTTCTGAGCCTGCGCCCAACGTGGGTAAGCCAAATTCTGCTGAACATTATTCTTTCATTTAGTAAAGAAACAAATATGTAGCCCGAAAACCATTGAAATGAGCACAGATAAGGCTTTAGTTGTTTCAAAAAATGAAATTTAGCTATAGCAAATTACAAAATTAATTTCCAAAAAAAAATATCTATTGAAAAGTATAGAACAATAAATTGTTTGAAATTTCTAAATTTCGCTGCAAATCAATTTTGAATCAAAAATATTGTGCTGAAAAAATTGTTGTGTAGTCACTCTTAGCATCAACAAAAAGACTTCCGAAAAATTTGATTCTGCTCCGGCTAATGTTTCCCGATTTGCAGAAGTATGCAGTTGATACCGCTATGAATGAGTTTCGATTTAAAGTTTTGAAGAAGAAAAATGTTAAAAGTTTTGAAAAGAAAAATATCCGCAACGGCTAGTTTGATAAAGAAAAAGAACTTTAATACTAACTGATCTTCTGATATACTCTTTTCGAATGAAAACTAACTGGCTTGCATGATATAGAAATCTGAAAAATTAGGCCGTAGAAAATGATTTTTGAAGGACTTGCCCGTGATACTTCTAGATGAAAAATTAGAAAAAAATAGAAAAAAATCTGCATTAACTCAATGGAATTACTGTGACTATTGCAGTTACATTCCTACTCTGAAGTCAAACGGATTATATTTTTTCATTTATATATATCCCTTATCCATTCCTCAGTTTTTTTTTTTACAAATAAGATTTTGTTGAGTGATATATCACCCATCTTATTTTTTATAAAGAGCAGTCAGAGCAGTCAAGGGAAAACAGTTTAAAAGTACGTTTTTTTAGTGATTTTCATTATTTTTTTAATACGAATGGAATAGATGGAGTTTTTCAAACATGTTTTCATATTTATATTTTAATATTCAAGCATATTTTCAAGAAAATATTCATTGATCATTTCTGCGGAAAATATGGAACATATAAAATGCCGTTCATCGAAGGTGGTCATAAGATTTTGCTTTTTATGTACACTCTGGAGGCAACAGTTTCCATTTGACATGAATACGGTTTAAAAATTACTTTAGTAATATGCTTCTCTTCTATATGAACAAAGGTTAGAGTAGGCTATAGAAGAAGGTTGCTGCCTACGTGATCCACCATTTGCTGATTAGTTAGACCACTTCTTGGGGGCCCGGTAGCTCTGCTCGCTAAGGCGTCAGGCCAAAAAGCGGCGTGCTACAGGGCCTGCGGGTTTGAATCCCGCCAGTGCCATGGCTGTAAGTGTGAATGCAGTTGATTGTCTATAAGGGTGGCAAATGGGCTCAAACTTGTGGCCTAATGCTGACCGCGTTCCCGGCGGCCCTCTTCACTAACCTAACCTAACCTAACCTAGACCACTTCTTCTACTGGCGCCTTCGGAAAATTAAATCAGCTGCCCTGGCGAAGCGGTACTAGCCAATTCTGTTGGATCGTTCTCGAATCATGGGAATTTGGCCGGGCAATCGCAAATAGTATGGAGTTTTCTTTCATCTCACATCTCTTGCATAAATTGCTGGGTGTCCGACCTGTTTGATTTGCATGAAATGCAGTAAGGTTTTGCTCTATAAGCAGGTCCAATCGTCGCTCACTAAAAAACTAAAATAATAATATGCCACGATAATTAAGAAATTGTCTTCCATAACCAAATTCTAACTGTAACATTTTAACGCGAGCTCATACACATTTACTCTTCAGAGCGTAATGTTTAATGCTCTACCAAATTTGACAGAACTTACTGTACAAACATATTTATTAAATCTTTCAGACACTCATTTCCAAACAAAACAGTTATTTCTTTTGAACCTGTATGTCAAGCAAACCAAGTACTCTATTAACTGTCACAATTACGAAAACAACTCGGACGCTGAACAATTTAATCAGCAGACCTAAATAAAACAGGTTTCTGCAATTTCCCGAGATTTCATAATTTCGAAACTAAATCACAAGACAGAGTAAAGTGTCCGACGACGCTGCAGTCATCAACGCCACCATTGTAATTATTGTTATCTCCATTATCATAATCCCTTCTTGACTCAACAATGGTCCAGGTCCCGCTCGAAACCTATTAACGTATGGTCGCGGCACCATGCGGTAAGCAAGTGGCATCGTTGCCGATCCGAGATCATGAGTTCAGGACTAAAAAATTAATTAACACCGAGAAAATGTGCTGCGTTTGTTCATTACAGCCCCGACAATCCACTAGGTACCGCCCTGACAATTTTAAATTAAAGCACACAGCCAACAATCTCCGCAAATTTCCCAGCTACCAGTACCATCACTGGCCGCTGAGCCGGCCAGCTTCCGTCGCTTTTGTCGTTCAACAGAATTATTACGCTCCATATCCGTCGTTCTGCTTTCGAATGCTCGAAAGCCACGTCTTTGCTTCTCGTCGCCAAGATTTAGAGGTAGTGTAGCGAAAATGACAATGGACGGCCTCTGGACATCTCTCGCCAACGGATGGAGGTCCTGCTGAGGCCCCATGGAATCATGTTCGAAATTAGGACTCGACTACTCTGCTCCGCATTCGATGTCTTCAAGTTGCTGGAAGCTGCGATGGAGAAAAGATGTTTGTGGTGGTTTTGTAGATATTTTGGAGGATTCGTTCCTTTAAACTGGCCCACAAAGCTGATATAATCGAAAATTTGGTACAGGAAAATGGAAACAAAAGTAATTACGGAGCACAACGAGGAGAAAAGACAACAGCATTACATGGACGAGCGAGATCGGTTGGTTGCGGAAACTAGTTCGGTCAGCAGATGGAAACCATTCTTGCTACGTTCATAATGACTAATTTCATTTTGAAAAAGGAGTGTACTTTTTGCTGTAAACCTTATCAACTTGCTGGTACGGTATTTAATTCTACTGTTATAAAATATGCTTTTTTATTTTTTGAATTTACATCAACTCCCGAAAAAATCGATCTTGAGTCAACATATTGCAGAAAAGTTTTTGAACTTTAAGAGTTGCATTCCATTTTCCACTTCCAACTTCACTTAACGCAAATAACTCTCCCAACTCTGGCCGGCAGCACTGCTCAAAATCAAGGCATCATCAAAATCTTGAGAAACGGCGAGCTCCCAACCCAACACCTCCTTAACCGGCTACGCTACGACGAATCCAAGCTGCTTGCGGTGGCGATGGATGACAAATTTTCAGAGCAACTGACATCTGCTTGCTTCAGCAATTATTTGTTGTAATTTAGGGGGATATTTTGTTTGAACACTGTCCAGTCGTCGAGCCCGCTGCGCCCGCACACTGCTGGCCTCAGCATCATTTCGAACGTCCTTTTATCATTTCTGTCATTATTGAGGTTATCATTGCCATGTTTTTTTTCTATGCCAGTTGGTTTTCGTATATTTTGTCTTGTATTACTGTTTGAAGTGGATACTTATGTATATTTTTCCATTTCATATTGCGTTGTGTGCTTTTTTGTCTCGGTTTGTTTTTTTGCGTCTTTTCCGTGGCTTCCGTCCGGTCGCTGTTTATTTCGTTTTCCGTCATTTTTCGCTGGTGGTGCCCTCAGTAGCAGTAAAGCACGGCAAGAATATTCGATTCGTCTTTTTTGGTCGCATGAAAGTTTTGGAATGGTAGATATATGTATGTATGTATGAAAGAAGACAAAAAAAAACGAAGTTTAAGCAGAAATTCTCGACGTGGCTACATATTACGGGAAATTGAAGAAGTCTCCTTTCGGCTGCTGGATGAAGCAGATGACCGTATTATTGGGGAGCGGAAATATATACATACATATATATGTACGTACCTACATTACTGAGGCACAGTACCTAGAAATTGTGGCTTTGATAAATTTCAGCGAAGAATTAAAGATGTAAGAAAAATGATATACTTTAGAGAAAAATGGGACACATTTTAGATTTATACTGTTGAGATGTTTGCGCAAGAGAAAATTCATAATTAATTTTTGCGTTTGGATATTTGAGATGATTCAATTGCTTCAGGGTATGTGTTTCAAATGAAGAAAAATAAATTGTACCTGTGACTTCATTTAGGCTGGTAGAATGCAAATGAAATGGACTAGCCTTTGTAGGCTCCTGTTCCTTTTAGATATTTGTAACAGACTTGTCAAATAATCCTCCGTTGTTTGAATTGCTTATGAGTTTGAAAAGAAAACGAAAAATGTTAGCAATGAAATAATTGAAAGTCCCCTGATTCTTTCATTTTTGCTCTTATATTAAGATAATTAAATACTTGATGAATACATTAGCTTTCAGGTCGCTTGTTGAACATAAAAATAGATGATGAGAACTTAGAAATGTCATTCCAATCATTACAGACATAGTGAGTGTTTCGGTTACAAATATATTATTGTTTTTAGATTTTTCAGCCAAAAGGTCCTGGAAAAGAAAGCAAGTTAATTTTGAAACATCAAAGCATTAAAATGTATTGAAATATATTTATAAATTTCTTAAATTTCATTTACGTCTGTACTTCTAGTTCATTTCCACATTTTATACTTCGTCGGTGATTGACTTAGTGAGATTCCAAGGATTACCTTCGTCCTTTGCTAGAATACTGACCGTGTTGTCCTCTACAGCACAAATTATTTTTTCAGAAATGAGTTCTATTGACGCTTTTAATCGCTGGCTGTTTCATATGCCTCAAGGCTGGCTATTTTAGCGAGTGTGACTGGGATAATATCTTTTGGCTCTGAGGCTTGTCATATACACATTTTGATGGACTCCATGCAAAAACCCTGTCTAGCACATTTCTGCTGCTAGAATCAGAATGTGTTCACAGAACGTAATACTCGTAGTTATGTAACTTGAAGAGAACACATTCATCAAGGAATACTTTTTTAAGGACGGAGTTTGAATAGGGCTAGATGTTCAGTGTATGCAACATAGGGAAATAAATTTGAAGTGTAACGAACAGGTCAACCCCACGTTGGACAGATTCTATGGAATCTGTAAGATATCCATAATGAAGACACCACAATTGACAGAAAACAAAAGATAGAAAAAGATGCACAAAGGTATAAATATTAGGTCTGTTCCCGTACTACGATTAATTGAAATTAATCGTAGTACGGGAACATACCTATTATTAAAAAATCCGATAAACAAGACGCTGTGGTTATGATGTGCACGATGTTCTGGACAAATCTAAGCTTAATGTGGAACACGATGTTAAAATCTTTGACCACCAAGAGGAGATCCAGAAATATCATAAGCGAATACAAAGGGTAATTTTTCTACAAGCATGAGATATCTGATAGTATTTCGAGGCATTTAGAACGAGAGATTTGGTGGTGTACCAGCTATTCCGTACCCTTAAACCATTTTGCAGCTGCTTGCTCTCTTGCAGTGAGTCAATTACTCTAAATTTCTTGAAGACATCAACATACAAAAGGCAAAATCAATGAATTGGAAAAAGGAAATCACCAATAAAAATTTAAACAAAAGGGGACCAAAAATGGAACCTTGCGGAATTTGAGATCTAAGGGAGATGAAGAGCAGAAATTGATAGAGGCTATACAGGCATGATTATGTACATAGGAGGAAAACCAGGAAAGAAAGATGTCAGAAAATCCACAGCCTTCCAGCTTCAAGAGCAGTAAAACTTGGTCAAGAGAATCAAAAGCTTTAGAAAAATCGGTTTTACAAACTTCTACTTGTTTTTGTCAATCAAAAGGACATGTAACAGCATAAGTAAATGACAAAAGATTAGAAAGAATAGATTTCATTTAACAAAGTCACGATTTCCTTCAGCTATGCAGGGTTGGACTTAGCTTATAAAATACGGGGCATTTCACGTCAAGCGGACAACGAAAGGCAAGTTCTCGGTACCACACTCCATGCGACTTGTATGTATTTAAATTCACCTACCTCCTAAACTACTGGCAATCCTATTCTAAAACTTTTATGGTAAAATAAGAAAAGTTTAAGCTTGGTTTCGCTATGAAAATAAAAAATAACCTGGTCTAAATCATTCAAATGAAAAGTTGTAATGATTACTTCCGGTTTTGCACAGGAAAAATAATTATTTTTTCAAATCTAATTTCCAATTCAAAATAACAATTAATTTTCTATACCAAACAGAATGTTTAATGTTTTTTAAAAGAAATGTTTAAGCTCAAAATCGGTTTCCAAAAAAAAACTTTTCATCAATTTCGTCAATTCTTCGGAAGCCAACTAAGCCTCACTAACTAAGCCTCATAGGAAAAAAAAATTGTGCACACACGTTCATATAAAACTTTAGTTAGAAATACAAGAACGTTCACTCTTATCTTGGTTATTTCTTTTAGTTCCTCAAAAGTGGTTAAATGAACTGAGGTCTCACACAACAAAGATTACACTCTAATGATCGAAAAGTCTATAAAAGTGTTGAATGAAAATGTGGCCGCTCAGAGTTATGCATGCTGTTACCACGCTAAACTCAAGAATGTCGGTTTGGATTTTAATGAAGGTTGTTTATGTACTCATCATGATGGAATGAAACGATGTGTAATGTCCCTCTATACAAGGATTGCGATTCCTCTTCCCCTATCAGTCGTCCTATTATTCCAGTCAAGGATAAAGTTAGAGAATTAGATTTGATTTTTGGTTTTGCGAAAATTTCCATAATTATTGTCAACTTTGAAGTCTCTTCAAAGCTGGATCAGCACATTTTCCTTATCAACACCGGGTTGTTTTGGTTCGGGAAGCAAAGAATCAGCATTCCATGTCAAAATAGAAATTTTGTCTATATGTTCCGTGACGTTTAGAATGCAATATTAGTTAGTAAATGGTTTTTTTTTCGGAGGCTTGACGGTTTTCTTTGGTATAGTAAGAATAGTGATATGATTGGTCTTTTTAGGTTTTTCGGGTGGCTTGGACAGCCTCTATAACTGAAAGTGTGTTCACATCAACAATTCGCACATTTTGGCCATTTTTTCCTGATTTAGTTTTTAAAGTGATAGATCCCGTCAGATTTGACACAACAAGCTGGGGGTGGCAAACCGTATCCGAATAGTCGAATCGCTGGCAACTTTGGAATTCTGAAATTATTGTACGCGGTCTTTGATGGCAGTAACATTTTAAATACCTCAGATAACCGTTACTTTATAAATCTATTTTTCAGGTTTTGAGCGCGGTGAGAGTGCCTGAAGGTGGTTTGAGACAGAAAGCTTTGAAGTGCATCTGTCGCCTGAGATCCTCTTTCATCTTTTCACCTTTTTCACCTTAGAAGCCATGGAGACCTCGAATAACAACGTTAAAGCTTTTGTCTTTGACGGAGGAGTATGCATCATATTCGGCGTTGATGTCCCTGAGGAGTTTGGTTACTTTCCTGTGGCCTCTTATTTTTGCTGGCATAAACTGGATGCCCAGAAAGACCTGTTTGGTAGAGTTATAATTTTGGCCACTCACTTTAAGGATCCTTGCCAATGAAAACAATTGTCTAGCTGCCAGTTAATAATCATAACTGGCTTTTTTTTCCTGAGTAGTTTAGAATTGGTTGGAAGATTTTGAGTTGGAGTTTTTGGCTGCTTTCTTCGATCCCCGGGTTGTTTTGCTTTGGACTGGACTGGAAAACGAAGAGTATTCCAGTTGACGAAAGTACTGGTTGTGTTTGTTTGTATATTGTCTGCATCGGTCAGCTCATAGAGTCGTATTGTGGCTGTACTTCGACTTTTGTCACTTCACCCTCTCCACTGAAATAAAAAATCGTGCCTGTTACTCATGCTGGGTGGTTTTAAGCCGTTCTACACAATAGTCTAGTTTTATCGTAAGCTTTTTCAACGTATCTGTGCGGTTTTTTTAATTTGTCAAAATATTCGTCAAAATATTATATTAAAATAATATAATTTCAATCAATAAGACTTATTTATTATGAATTTTCATAGAACTGGACACTGTTAAAAGAGGAAGCACTCTATCAGCACGTTTTAGTAGAATGCTATTGAATTTTTGAGCAGTCATGTTTTTTACTGGAGATGCACTGTGACAGTTTATTTTACCATGTCCTCTTGTTATTGACATTATCTTCAGAATTTCTGAAAAAGGATTATAACATTTTTCTCCATCTATCCTGGAGTGTAGTAGATATGTTTGTTTATATTTTTATTTTTATGGACTTCTGAAACATATAAAAACAAACTTACAAATATTCCAAGTCGTAACCAAAGTCGCATAATATAAACATGCCATTGAGAGAATGCATACTGTTTGTTACAACTGTTTAGATCAATATATCTCAAAAACCGTTATCGTTACAAGAAAAAGCTACAAAATCTTTTTTTGTAATTTTTCTTCATTAATTTTATAATTGTAATTTTTTTGTAATTTTTTGTATCTTTTCTAAGCTACAAATCCGTCATACATTGTTTTTCTGTAGAGGTGACCGTTGCTGAGATATTTGCTAGAAGTCAGTATTGGTGATCTTTGACCCCGTATAAAAAGCAACACAGCACTCGGATCGATGGCAACTTTTGGCATTTTTTTCAACACGCCAGTACCAAGGTTCACACCAAAATCCAGGTTTCCCCTATTTTATCCGAAGTTTCGCCTTTTTTTATGTCGAATTTTACTGGGCTATCATGCTGGCATGTCATAGCACTCAGTTCTCAAATAGAAATATTGTCGTGTATCCGACAGGAAAATAAGGCCGATCACAACTATGGTGACTTCGAATGGTGCCCTTTATCCTTCCACTCAATATATTTATGAAATCAGTTCGGAATATGAATCATATCCGCCTACCAATTAGGCTCAACCCGTCATACCTGCATGGTGTATATCACTCCAAACAACATAAACGACACACGTGAGCAATTTCGTAAATATTTTTCACTCTAATTTAATGTCTTTCTCAGGTGTCTTTTGCAATTCTCATCCCGAAAATGTAATTCATCTCACTGACTAAGCGAAAAATAACGAGAGAATTTATTGATATTTTTTTTCCTTGTGTACTTTCAGTATATCTGTATGTCTTCCCGTCGGCAATGTCACGCTCTTCTATCATGCCGATGCTAATGGTTATAAAATGAAAGTATCATATATGAGTGTTTACCGTTCAGCGCTGAAATTCAGTATGGTCCCGAAAAAGTAAACATATGAACGACTTAATGGAAGGAACGGATATTTTTCACGACATAAAGAAATTAGTCGAAGTGAAAGTACCCTCATTAAGGAATTGATATAGTATGGCAAATAAACGGGGGATTTATAAAGTGTCGTAAGCGATCATTAATAGGAAGCATAAAGGAAAATATGTCAATTTTAAACATTCTAAATAAAACGAAATATGTATGAATAGCACGAAACCTAACTACTATCAACATTCATTCACGCTATTTTTTGACGAGATCATATTCGTGATGGCAGAACCTTTAACTTCGTCATTCATATAAATTTGAAAAAAAAAGTTTTGATTAAGTGGCCAGCACTACAGTTATCTGATCACATCCAGACTGCTCCACTTTTCTCGTGTAATCAATAATATTTTTTTTTCTACGCCAACCAACAACAAAAACTATAGACCACAAAACGCTCCCCTTTAAATTCACACATACCATGCATATCGGGTGAATCCATAAATTTCGAAACATTGCACGAAATGTATTAATTTCGAGGAACAACCGCAACCTGGCAATTTAATTATCGATTTATCGACATTCCTGCAATATTCAGTTATTCGATACTATTGATAAATGTGCACCTTGCACCAATGTAGATACAAACGAACATAGATCTCGACATTCTCTGAACACATTTTTCTACATACCCGGCCATCAGGTAGTATCAATTTATTAGTCGAAAATAGTTTGTAAGGTGAGAGGAGGCATGAAGGATAACCATTGGATTCTTCATTGTCCGAGTGCGAAACACTGTTGCCGACTGTACTGTGGTCCGCATCGGGACATACGTGAGCATACCTACATATATGTGAGCTAGAGTATTTGCAAGTTTGTATTTGCAAGGAACGCTTGGAAGCCTGGATGAAAATGTATTTTTGGTTTCGAGGTCCCCCGTTGAGTTCACAGTTGTTTAAATATTCATTACAAATAATCGATATTTGCTGTAGTTCGGTAGAAGGACTTAATTGTTCATGATAGAAGCTCTTTTGATATTCTTGGATTGTAATGGCTCTTTCGAATGAAAGTCGCAGTTTGACGGTATGGAACGATCGTCTGATTGGATTCATTTTGTGCTTTTCTTTATGCCTAACTGCGATAGGCTAGCAGACCCAAATTTTCATACATTTATTTAGATTTATTTATGCTGTAGTGAATTTGGCATTTATTAGGCTAAATACGTCTTCCATTTACGATACTATAATTTGCAATGAAAATGGGTTGGTAGCCAAATGGAAAGCAAATAATTGGCTGGAGGCATATTTGCGGAAAATTCCAAGAGTTGATTCTTATACATTTGCTACGAATTAGGTATAATTTTTTTTCATTTATCATTAGGCTTTGTGTTGTTTATTCTAATATTAATGATATTAGTAGAACCAGCAGCAAACCTTCTACGTAGATGAGGGAAGCTTCAGATAGGCCTGAAACTCTGTTCGCAAAGGTCCCACTCAGAGTCAGCACTCTACTGCCCGCGGGGTAAAATCCCACCGTGTCCTAATTATTGTGTTTGTTCGTCCTGTGTTGCCTGAAAAGTTCATGATTGGGCCTAATACTAGCTGTCCAATTAGTGAGTGTCACATCGTAGCTTTGCTGGTGACTGTGTATGAAACCAGCACTCTAGAAATTAAAATTGAAACCCCATTTTATTCTGATGATAGTGTGGAATAATTAAATCGGCTTCTCCTACATACGTTTTTCTACTGCCATGGCTAAGCACCAGAGGCGGCTCATGACATTTAGAAACAGGGAAGCAGTGAATTTAAAAAATCGTTTAAGCAAAGTTAAGGGGACATTCGCCTTTGAAATTTTCAAAAAATCGATTTTGAAATTTTTACGTATTTCGATTCTATATACGTTCAAAAGTTGCCTCCTAAAATTTTATCAAGAAATTCGTAATAGAAAAAAAGTTACAGCTAAGTTAAAAAAAAGTTTTTGACCTTTTATTCAATAAAATTATGGTAAAAATAACTTTAAACGCGTTTTTCTCGAAACTACCTTTTTCAAACTGGTAGGCCATTTTTCTCCGAATCTACTCGACCGATTTTAAAAAACCAAAAAGCATTCGATTACTCATTGAAAATAGTAAACAATAAGCCTCTAAAAGTTTAAAAAAATACTCCCCCCTTTTTTTACGGGGATGACTTACCCCCAAAAAATGCCGTTTTTTCGCATTTTTCTGAAATATACATACAAAAACTTCAAAATATGAAAAAGTATGAGTTTTAGAGGCTTATTGTATAGTTTTGAGTCTGAAGAATAGAATTCATTTTGAATTTTTCAAAAATCTGTTACAGGAGGTCCACAATATGTCCTACCGTTTGAAAAGTAACTTTTGGATGACGCCCTCTACAGCAGCCAAGGGAAACTAAAAATGAAAAAAAAATTTTTTTTATATTCTTTCGAGACTGTTTAACAATGTCCAAAAGAATTTTTGTCAATAAATATACTAGTTTTTTCATAATAACATTTTTTAAAAAGTGTTTTTTTTTTTCAATTTCAAAGGCGAATGTCCCCTTAAATAATATTATAATAATATAATATCGAATTCATATTGTGGGATTTTGAGGTGAGATAATGAATTCCGATGTAAACTACACTGTAGAAACATTTTATGTGAAAGCAATGTCTATTTCGCTCTCTTTTGGGAAAATGTTGAACGGCATTATCATACAGCTGTGTTAATCCTCCAATTTCTTGGAAAACATATTTTGTAATACTTCGCAGCGATAGCTCCAATAATCGTGTGGACTCATGATATTTCGAAAACTAGTCTTAATTCTGTTCAACGCATTAAATGACCTCTCAATAATTACTAAAGTGGCCAGAATGCTTAAATTTGAGTTTATTGTGTATAGTTTACTTATCTATTATAGTAAGTTTTCCGGATTATTTTATTAGCGTATAGAACAAAGAGCTTACTTTTAAGTTTTTTTTTCGGTTGAAGAATAGACCATAAATGGACAGCATGCACTCAAACGAAGGTTGATGAAGCATATTTTGAATAGTGAGAGACTGAGTGATATCCTTGAGTCTCAAAAGTCAATTTTGTGAAATTCATTTAACCAACTTTTTGTATCTAGCCATACACATCTCTGCTTCATTGTGACCTCCAAATGGCAAGTCCAGACGTGGTTAAAGTAACATTTAGTTAATAAACCATTTAAGCGATTAACGTTTTATTTTATTTTTCATATTACAGCCTTCATTCATCTGGATTTCGATTCGTTGAGCTACCTTAATAACGTTTTATAGGGTGCCATTTATATTTTCTAAAGTATTGAAACGTTGCTTTGACCCCACATTGTTACTGGAGTTTGAATCAAACGAGAAGTTTCTAACCGTTCAAGCTACCAGAAAATTTTGAATACCACTCTATATTAAATAAACGCTCAACATTCCTAGCGGCTCTAATGATTTTGAGCTCTGGGGCTGGCTTTATATTTTCTTTAAATTTTAGTGTTCCGGATAAGTTTATCCATTGAATGAGATACCTTGTAAGTCATCATAAAATTCATTTTGAGTATTATTATATATATATAATTGAACACAATAATAATAAACTTGTTTTAGTTTTCAAAAAAAAGGGAGACTTGGGAGCAAAATGCTGAGAACTCGCTGCTGCTAAGTACTCACATTGTTGGGCAGTCGCCTGAGGTTTGACTTTTTTTCCCCATGCTGAGAATAAAATGGGAACTTTTTTTCGCGAGAATATAGTTATTTATATATTTTTTAATATTTTACAAGCCGAACAATTCTTTTCTTTTCATTTCAAAAGCGATTGCTACGTTTATATTGTAGCAGTAGTATTGACGTATAGTTTTCAACAAATTTTAAGAATTTATTTAAGGCAACGTAGCACCTCCAAATTTTTAAAAAATTGATTTTTGTTTTTTGATTGAATATGTTAGAATGAAGGTTTTAAAACATGATTTTAATAATATAAAATTGAGATTCTAAAATAAAAAAAATTTATGAGTATATATAGCGAAGCGCCCTAAGATCATTTTTTCTATGATTTTCGTTCACTTCGCTATATCGCTACATCGACTTAAGCCAAAGTGTAGACAAAGATAAGTGAGTCATCTCCTTTAAAAGAAGCAAAAAAAAAGCTAAAACAAAGCAAAAAAAAAAACAAAAAAATAGCTGTAAAAGATGTTTCTAAAAAAAAGTGTAGAATCTCCAAAAAAAGGTCCGAAAAAAGTTCACCTGACACTAAAATTAATGAAAAAATTAGCCACGTATTATGGCCTAACTATACGACGAAATCCTGATCCAGTTGAAAATATGCGCAAGGAAATTTGGGCAGCATATTACCACAAAATTTCAACTGATGAGAACCCTCAACACTGTTATTGTCCTGTTGGAGAAACGACTTGGTGTAACTGGCGCAAGGCGGAGGCAGCGGGTGATAATGCATTAAACAATTTCAAGCATCCTCCACCTTTAGATGATGAGGTACAAGAAATTTTAAAGCCTATTTATGATGACTTATCATCAGAAGATTTATTAAAGTGTTGCTTGGGCAATTTTGCGCAGAATAATAACGAAAGCTATAATTCTTGTGTTTGAAATTTGGCCCCCAAACATACTTTTTGTGGGAAAAACGTACTAAATATGGCTGCAAATATTTCTGTATGTACATTTAATGAAGGATTTATGGCTATCTTGAAAATAGTGCAAGTCATGGGAATTACAATTGGCCAATGTGCGCTGGAACATGCAGAGCATAGAGATGCTGCAAGAATTAACCAGGCGGAAAAACACTCGACTGAGGCACCTAAAGAGGCCAGAACTGCTCGAAGGGAGCAAAAACCTTTAGAAGAGGAAGAGTATGAGCAAGAAGAAGGTGTATTGTATGGTCCAAGCATCGCAGATTAATTTTCGGTAAGATTTATTGCAAAAAATATTGATTTTTAACTTTAAACGCGATTTTCTCGAAACAACGTTTTTCAAGTTGGCGTGCATGATTAAGAAAAACAATATTATCCAATCGTTTTGAAATTTTAACACGTTAATTTGCACATGTTAATGCTCAGAATGAACTACGGATGAAAAAATCGGCATTAAACTTTTTTAGTTATAGCCGATTTTTGGGGGAAAAAAACCTCGATTTTCGAAAAAACGCTGCCATTTTGTTATTTTTCAACCAATTTCTTTTCTTTTAGTTCATTCTAAGGCCGCTTTGATGTTGGTCAAAACCCCGTTTTTGTTTTTTTTTCACACTTTCCTGAGGGCAGTAATCATGCACGCCAGGTTTTTTTGGTGTTTTTTTTTTCAAAAAATTGTAACAGGCGACAGGGGGCCACAAAATTTCTTTAACAATTTTGTTTATGTAGTATAAAAGAAGTAAAGTATGTGTAAAAAGTTTCATTAAGATATGTCTTTTTATTCAATTAAAAACCAGCCTTTGAAAATAAATTTTTTTTTTCAATTTGAAGGTGCTTTGTTGCCTTAACTGGATGCAAATGAAATTTTGAAATTATCACAGATTAATCATGGATTGCACAGGCTAAGTGACTCTTTATTGGCCGTATTCCAAAAATCTTTTGCAATTTCTGGGGTCTTTCTTTTTTTATGCTGATGACTCTTATGTCAATCAGCCCCGAAAAAGTTGCTGAATGGCTTTTATCGCAAGACCCTGCCAAAATAATTATAGCATTTACATAGTCTAGAACTTTTCAAAGTTGACATCACAATGTATAATTTATTACATCAAATAGAAGAATTGAGCTGATTCACTTCAAAAAGATAAATACTTAATGTTTTATGGGCTTTTATGTGCAAATATGTTAAGGAAAACTGGATCACTACTCAGATTCTCATTGCCCAGCCTTTCCATTCAAAACTCTTCTCATTTATTTTCCCAAAAATTCAGTAGAATTAGTACAAACTTTCACATGGCGTTTATGTTTGGAAACGGTCACTGCATGGAATGTTAACTGCTCGATAACAATCCCGCTGCCCTACGTACCATAAATGCCTTATATGACTTTTTCATTTTTGAGTTATCACTGAATTTGAATATTTCACAATCTACGAGTATTGCATCATTCTACAAACTATGGAAATCCTATCTTTTGCACCAGTATTTCAAAATCAAAAGAGAAAAATCTATCTGCATGCTGCAGAAAAACACAGATCATTAAATATCTCCCAAGTTACTAAAATGCAAATAGAATGTGTAAATAGAAGGACGGCAGATTTGTTTTGGCTATGTAATCTTTTCTTCAACAATTTTGCATCTCGTCTGACTTATTCACGTGAAAGTCGAAAGAACTTAGATGCATATTATCTTGGAAAACATTGACCATGCACAGTACAGAAAATATATAGAAAGCCGAAAAAATTCAACATAAATCATCTTAAGCCTACATCGCTCCTTCGGAGATGATTTCGGTACGCTTTAATTCTGGCTACATTTGACCTTCTCAAGAATCGTGTGGGTGGAATGTTATTAAGCTTATAGCTTATACTAGTATATATAATATCCATTTTCTTCTGAGTTTATTTTAGTTACATGGCTATGTTTCATAATAAAACTCAGATATATTTTTCAAAATATTAAATACTATTATCAATTTGTATTTCGGTCAAAAGATTTAATTTCATGCTGCAAGACTCTCATACATAAGAATCGAGGCTTTCTATTTTCATGCTTCTCATATTAAACTTGTTTGGTGCTCTTTGCAAGAGCTAAAATTCAAAAAAAATTTTTAATCAGAAATATTATTTCATTGCTGAGAATATCATATAAAACTACTCTTTTCGTTAGTAGAAATAATTGAAAAGCATGTCGTTTACTAGAACAAACTTGCCTTTAATTTTCGAGCCAAAATCCATGCAGATATATTCCATAGAGTTCCGAATATGCATAAGCCAATTTTAAACTTTTTGACACTTAAGAATTTTTCTAAAGTTAGCAAACTCTCAAGTTCTGACACATATTAACTTAAAGAACAAGTCAAAGTAACTGTGTATAAAGCTACCATAATTCTTTTGAAGCTAAGAATCATCGTTTTCCACGAGCAAGAGATTACCAAAGTCTAGTGACCTCTTAGCTGAAACATTCCATTTTCTTGATTATGTTGTCAACGCCATCGTTAGCCAACCTTCTTTTCTTCGGTAACAACATCAAAAAGTTGCTACAATGCAATCTCGTTCCTGCCTTCATCAAGAGCTAGAACTTTACAACAGCAACACAGGGCGTCTTTTCCTAAGCACATCCTCCACTTTACCGTCCAAAAGTTACTTCAGAGAAGCATTCAGAGATGTTGTGTCTTCTTAAATTTTTCATGCTCCTAATCAACATACCATTTGAGCACCAGTTTTTCTTAAAATGCAAAAAATACTAAGAAGTGAAAGTTTGAATATGCGTGTTGCGAAAAATTTAGACACGTTAGCGCATTACGAAAGTGCGCTTTCGATGCATAGAGACTAATTGTTTCTGAATCTTGAATAAAAATACTGAAATCACGTTCATTGTTCAATCTCCCCTGTTGTAATAAAATAATTCAAGTAAAAATTTACTTTACCTCCTTCAATACACATCAAATCACTGATCATTCGTATATATTTATTTCATTTTCAAATAATATTTACAACCTATTCAGTATATAATACTTATTATCATTATTTTTTTCTTTGTTTTATAGTTACGTTTGTGGAATTTTATGTTTTACAGATTCGGTTGGCTTAAAAATGGGCCGTTATCAACTAAGATATGAAAATAAGAGTAGATTCGATTTGCTTTGCTTTTCTTCACTAAAAACAGTTCCCTTTAGAAATATCGTCCTTCTCGATAAGTATCAAATATTTTTCGTCCAACTAGAAATATTATTGCTGTATTAGAAGCTGTTAAGAAAAAGAGATATATCGAAGAAGAAGTTGAAATATCATGGATAGATAAATTGTCAGGCTAAGTGAAACAAATGTTTTATCGACTACCCAATTCAAGCTGAATGAAATTCAAATTCACTATCTTTTCCCACTTTCTCCACAAAACGTGCCAATCATTTCCGCAAGAAACGCAAAAATTCATCATTACCTATCCTTACTTTCCCGAACAAACCATTCAAGGCTGTATCACAACAACATTCTGTCAGATGCAATGAAATAGTGAAAATGGTGAATGGTTATCATAAGTCGTTTCACAGTTACGTCCAATTTTTGTTTTTTTTCTCCCGTGATCGTATGCTCACCGTTTGACATATGAGCTATCTGCTCGCAAAGTTTGGCTGTCACTTAACAAACCCTACCTGGCACGCAAGTCGGCATGTAAGTATATTTACCTCAATTTAATAAAGGCAACAAGACCTCGGGGAAAAATAGAAGAAATCAAACGCGAAACGAAATATTTTTGTAAATTTATTCGCACGCAATCAAGTTCCGTGCTGAAGATGGACGGACGGTAATATCGGCGATGAGACGACACCGAGAACAAGGCGCACTGGCAAGGACTCAACGCAAGTCTAGAAGAAGAAAATAAGGAATGACGTTTCTTAGTTATGTTGATACTATTCTTTGAGGAAATTGAACGTGTACCCGGACGAGGCGTCTGACACAATTTTTCGCATGTAAATGAAATTTCAGCCAAAGAAAATATTATGAAATAGAACGCGTCCGGATGTGAATTGTAAAACGGTGGATGTAAGTAAGGAGCAGGTCAAAAGAAAAAGTACGGAAATTGCACTGTCATATCGAAATTGCCGGTTGTGTTTCGTCATTGTTTTTTTCTCGTAACGGGGGCTGAAGCTGCGACTGTTTGGTTCGTTTGTTGTTGGTGATGTAAACGTATTTGGATACGGTTGGATTTAGAATGGATGTAACTTTTGTTGAGTTTGTTTTCACTCATAGGAACAGAACTCGCTCGCGGTAGAACAAATTATGATAATTCATCCAATATTATGATACTTGGTGTATATCACGGAACATGTCAGAGAGTTGAAGTAAAAATTGTTTTATAAGAAAATATTTTATTTGAGATATCAATTTTGTCATTCGAAGCTAGATATATTTCAATATTTTACAGATATTGATATTAAGTGGGTAATTACCCCTCTTTTTAAATTTCTATTGGTTAAGCACCCAAAACGTTGACTCATCCGTAGAAATAATTTATAGATACAATTATGAGCAATATTCTGTTGCGCTCATTCAATCTGTTTTTTCAATCGCTTTTCTGTCAGGAAGTTTAAACATTGTGCAAGGTTTACATATCGTACTTTTGTGGGAAATATTATTTTTTCGTCATCAATGGTACCGGACCGTTTGCAGCAGTTCGACCAGCAGCAAACGAAATTATTACGTCCAAGTAACTTGCTATCCTTGTAACGGTATATTTGGGCCCTTTCTGTTTCAATCATTTGTATATGTTTTAATTTATATGTTTTAAAGGATTTGAACATATGTTTTCTGTATGCTTTGAGCCATAGATTGGCAAATATTCTGCTTTTGCATTAGGCATATTAAGAAGATCTGCTGTATACAGCATTGGGGAATGTGGTCAACCTTGCGGGACTCTACATTTTGTTGTCTGTATTATGGAGCGGTTTTTGTTGATCCTTACATAGAAAATTCTGCCCTTGAGGAGAGATGCGAGAACTTGTATGAAGGAGTTGTATGACTTTGGAATGCATACAGTTTTAAAACTAGTCCTGCATGCGAGACTTTATCAAACAAATAAAACCCATCTGGCAAAATTTGAAGCTGCAGATGCTGCACCACTCTTGTAAGGTGTCAACAAAAATCTGCAAGGCTTATGAGTGATGGTTGGTTTGGATCGAAAAGAAGACGCTCAGCGACTTTCTACAGAGAATAGGATATTCAAAGATCAAGCGAAATGTTAAAGCTAGTATAATGTCAGTCTTCTAAACCTTCCGGTGCTCCCGTTAAGTCAGTTAAGTCAGTTTTCAAAGAGGTGTAGCCAGTCATTTTCAATCCACTCTAGTCCAGGTGATTTTGCCTTATTCAATCCTCTTATTATCTGTTTGATCCCTCCGGACCGGATTCAAGAGTTTTTGAATGGCATTAAGGCAATGATTTGATCAATAGATTCAGCAACTTCCCTTTTCTCCCTAACGTTATCTTCCAGCGAGAAGTTTTCTTGAAATTGAAGTTCTAGTGCCTCGGGGAAGTCGGGGAGTCTTCCGCTTTGCCAGCGCAGAGAATTTCAACCCATTTGACTTATATATCATCATGCGCCCCGTAATAGTCGTGTTTTGTAAGAAGTCTCCTCACCGGTTCTTTATGGATGAAAATGATCCGACAGCTGATGGTGTTTCAAAGCTGGTTTGCATTCCGTGAAAATGTTAGTCACCTTTTTTTCTAGCTCTTCCAGCAATTATGTTCCTTCTCCATCAGAGATCTTTTATCATGCCTGAATGTCTGAATCGAGTTGTACTTCTTCGTCTGCTTCCTTTTCTTTCAATCAATCGCAATTTTCGAAATGTTTATTCACCTTCGTGACGCGGAAAGCATGTGAAGCTCGTCCATGTAAAGGTATTCTATGATGAAGAGCATCGACTTGTGTTTGGATGGATATTCATCATCGGCCGTGTGTCGCAAATTATGGTGAAAGTTAGGAGGTAGTAATTTATCTAATACATGACTATAAATTGAGCCAACCTGTGCGAGTTTGTTGGAGAGTAGTGTAATTCCAGTTTAAACATTTCTGATGAACATTCAGATTTCCTACCAAAAATAATTGTCCTCAATTTCAAATATTTTGTCCAAGTTGTTCTTTCTAGGAGGGATATTGGGCAATTGCAGATATTGCCTTATGCTCGAAAGAATTTGTGTGCAAGTTGTTGGAGGTCGCTTCAACTTGAATATGCAACTAGAAAATTGAACGATTGATATTTTTTTCTTACCACAAGTGTAGTGCCTCCACCTCTACCTCTCATTATGTTCTATATTGTAGCTAGAGATATGAAGGCGATCATCTGGGCTTAATAAAGTTTCCTGGATGAGTATAACGTCAATTTTTTAATCACATAGGAACTACATCAGCTCTCTAGTCATGCAGATCATGAAAATTGCGCGGAAATAAGAATCAAAACATGCTCAGAAATAGGAATGAGATTATATTACTATTATTAGTATTTGGAGCTGAGACTGTGGCGTACATTCCCTGCACCTTTTTTCCCATCATACTCTGGAAACTCTGCCGCGTATTGTAGAAAAGTTGGGCCATGATATACGGATCAAGGACATTGAATAGAGTCCGCAGTGCTTTAGTGTTATTGCTGGCTTTTGAGATATGGGTTGAAGTTTATCGCCTGGGAGCTTTGAAAGCAAACTTACTTTTCTCACCTTTGAAAACGTCTTCCTCAATATGACGCTCGCTAGTGCACGCTAAATAAAACACTTTTTTATGTCACTACACATTTTTTCACTCTATCACTAAGCACGTCCAGTGCGGAAGTGCATAATTGTCAAATTCAGTGCTGCCACCATTGCCACTCTCATGTTGTTGGCATTATTTTGACATCTCCCGAAGCTGTCTGAATAGTCATCGCCACAGTTTATCTATTTGGTTGTAATCTTCTTCATACTTAATGCATTTTGCATGCACATTGTATAACAAATCGCGATGCAGTAATATCATGCCTTCATATACTAGTTGACTTGTCTTCCTGGCTAAGAAGGCACCAGCAAACGACCAATATTAGCAACCATACTGATAGACACTGAAGAAGAGGGCACATTACCCTCGAAATATCGATATTTGTCACAAAATTCAATATATCTAGCTTCGAAAGGAAAAATCGGTTTTTTTGTTAAAATATTTTTTTGAGCTAGGAAAAAATTGGTATATATTAAATACAATTAACCATACTTGCTGCTTAGCTTTTTCAAGAATTATTTTGCCAGAACACCGTTCAAGTCTATACGGCTTAGTTTGAGAAATAAACCGAGTATGAAAATGCTAACATTTTGTCCTCCACATTTCATCAGTGCAATTACATTTACAACAAGATTAAAATAATCTTTAACAGGCCTTATGGTTTATTTCATTTCGATATGTTTGTTATATTTTAAAACATTTTTAATTACTTTCCTTTCTTGTGTCCATTTTTATTGAAGAACTATGTGAGCAAATAAGCCACTTTTTGTTTTTCCATTGCATTGAAAAAAATATAATGAAATAAAAATATATAAATAAAATAGTGATCAGCAAACTTTAGTTCTTGTTTTTAGATTTTATGATTGCTTGCAAAATTAAAAACTTACCATGGGTTTGAGATAAACTAGCTAGGACCTAGAAATTGTAACTCAAAAATAATGTTTTTTTCGAGTGAGAATATCAATAAGTCAATATTCTCAAAAAATTAGTATCTGCCATTGTTGTAAAATAAGAGCATGTCCAACTTTTTTGTGATTCTATGGACTTTAAAACTTCGGGTCCTAACGAGTTCGCTTGATTTTGTTTTTTTAAATTATCCTTTTGTTCCTATATTAATTATCAGCTCATTCACAGCGTCCTCCTTAAAACTAAATAAGCAGAATGCATTGTCGTTAATTTTTTCAAACGATTTAATTTTTATAAAGGCGACAAATCAGGCGTTTTTTTTTATAAAATTCAAGTTCGCACATGATTTGCTAATTTTAACGAAGAATAAAAAATCATCTTAAAACTCAACAAGAAAGGCTTAGTTTTTTTCTTGTAAAAATTTATTTAATGTCTTGTTTCTTTCGAAATACACAGTTCCTAAGCATTTCATGCATTTCAGTCAAATAGGTTGCAAATTTAAGCAGGATTCTAATTTTAGCAGACATCTGTTATATATACTCATGCCGAAACAATAAATTCATAAAATACGACGACCCCATGGAGTTCAAGTCATATGCAAAACGTTTTTATGTGAATTGCTTACGAAACGACAAAATATATTTTATGTACCCATTCGCCCGTTAAAGTTTCTATAATGGGATTACATTTCGCTAGCCAACGGTCGATTGGCTGAATATTTACTAGTATTATGCAATATTTGCACAAGCTGCATTTTAGTGCAAAATGTTTTTGGGACTACTGCGACTCATCGATATTCAATACGACGTGGTTCCGTAGTGTCCATTATTTTCAGCCTCGAGCACGTTAATTTTCATTTCTACGACTAGGATCGTAACAAAAACAATGAATTTCATGCGAGAGTCCCTTAGCGCCTACGCTCGTGCGCTTAAAACTTCACTATGTTTTCGATGGGTGGGTAAACTAGCGAAAATGTAAATAAAGAGGCTTGTGCAATTATTAAATTTGTACACATCGATTTTATCTTAATACCGTGAAATGGTTTTATTTTCATCGAAAATTGTGAAGTTTGAGTGAAGAAAGCTAATAAGCTCAGTGAATATTTTGGCAGTGCATCGGTTCAAGTGGAGGCTGCGAATGAACTAAGAGTGAGTTTCCGCTCATATAACAGAACACAAAGTCAACTATTTGAAGCTTCAAGATTTCACGCAATAGGTATCGACGAACGGAAAGCAATTTCAATTATGTCGACCATACAATTACGCACCAACATTTTACTTCAAGAATCTTTTTGGTAACCTATATATTCAAAACACTTTATAGCTAACAATGAATACCGACAATTACACGAAAATTATTCAAAGCAATAATGCAAGTATTTTACAGTTTTAGTTCAGAAACAAATAATGTTCCCATTTTCCTTTTTTAGAGAATATACTTTCGAAGATAAGACTTTTTCATCCCTGAATGGGAAAAACGGTGGACGGAGATAGATCTAGAGCATTACTTTTTAATCCGGATGATTTCATTCTCTTGCACTCTACTTAAATGCACTTGAGGCTTGTCTATTTACTTGATAAGTAGTGTATTGCAGCGAAACCATTACTTGATAGTCCTTGCCACAGTCTATGACCAGCTGAGTGAGTATTAGTATTGTGTGCAAACTATTTCCTATTCACAGCTACTATCTCCCACCACTTCATTCTGTGTTTTACGGAATCGCAAAATTGGCTACAGACTTTTCAGTGCTATATTTTTCCTGCTGCAACAACAAGTACCATCACTACATATTTTTCATTCACTACTGCCGTATTCTAAAAACTGTATGCATTTTTCTCGGCTCCTAATAGCATTTCGTTTCCAGAAAACAAAAACTTTTTGCATGAAAAATAAAAAAAGGACAAAACCCAAATTGGAAATAGAGAAAAATCCGAGACGAATGTACGAGTAAGGCTTATCAAATATTCAAATCAATTCCAGCTTCAGCTTTAGTTCTTCACAAAGCCTTTGTTTTTTGGTCTATTGTTATTTGGGTCTGTTAATGCTGGTCCGCGTCCTTCTCGGGACTACGGGCTTACTTATGCAGACATAAGTCGGATGGCAAGGCACCCAGAAACGGAATTGTACTGCTGTGGTAGATAGACAAATAACAATTGCTCTCAGAAATATTAGCCCAAAAGCAGGATTTTGATAAACAAAAGTTTCGGATGTGTATCAAATCCGATCAAAGAGTTGGGATAAATGGTATATATGAAGCATTAATGTCCGGTGGATTCCAAACTGCAGAGAGAAATCAGTCAAATGGATGAAATTCAATTTTTGTGATGTATTGGACATCTATTTTAAACTTTGTAGGTGATGTAAGCTGATTAGTTTTATTGGAAAAGTTTGGATAAACATGCCTCTGTGAAGATGTTGCTACGCTATTACCTTATGCTCTTGCAAATATTTTTCAGGTGTAACTTACATCATTCCTGAAAATAAAATACGTTCAAAGTCCACATTTTCAAACACTTTTCTCTATAACAAACCTTAAAAGAGTAAATTTATGTCATAACGCACAAAACTTGCGGTAGAAATCAAAATCGATTTCCGTTTGCATTCCTATACACTCCGAAATACGCAATTTACAAGCCTAACGTCAGCACCCTGTCATCTTGTTTCCGCCGTTACTTGTTAGCCATAATATCTCATTAATTATTTTCGCTATAGTCGTTTACCTGCACAATATAGAGAAATCTCAAATATTCCCTTCATCATAACAACCTCCGTTCTGTTTTCGTGGCAACAAAGCTCTACGACAAATTGTAACTGAAGGAAATTTACAGCACATATAAAAATTATACGCTCTCTGTCCAGGCAAATGATTTTTTTACAAGGCCTGCATACAAACATAGCCGCACATCAACAATCTCTCGACATCATAGAGCGCTTTACATAGGTACACTCTCATCTGAAGGATATCCGTTCCAGAGCAACTTGTAAAACATACAAAGGTCCTGCTAGTATGTACGTTCATCGGCTGAGTGGCAAAGGGAAAATTTCAATTCCTGACAACTTGAAGCATATACATTTTTTCTTCTTGTGTTTTTTTTTCTGAAAAGCGGTAAATCAAGAAAAACTTGGTGCTCAAATGGTATGCTGATTAGGAGCATGAAAAATTTAAGAAGACACAACATCTCTGAACGCTTCTTTGAAGTAACTCTTGGACGGTGAAGTGGAGGATATGTTAGGATCAGACGACCTGTGTTGCTGTTGTAAAGTTCTACTACTTGATGAAGGTAGGAACGAGATTGTTATGTAGCAACCTTTTGATGTTGTTACCGAGGAAAAGAAGGTTAGCTAACGATGGCGTTGACAACATAATCAAGAAAATGGAAGGTTTCAACTAAGAGGTCACTAGACTTTGGTAATCTCTTGTTCGTGGATAACGATGATTGTTAGCTTCAGAAGAATTGTGGTAACTTTATGCACAGTTACTTTGACTTGTTCTTTAAGTTGATGTTTGTCAGAACTTGAGAGTTTGTTAACTTAAGAAAAATACTTAAGAACCAAAAAGTTTAAAATTGCATTATGCATATTCGAAGCTCTATGAAAATTCATGGATTTCGGCTCGAAAATAAAAGGCAAGTCTGTTCTAGTAAACGACATGCTTTTCACTTATTTCCACTAACGAAAAAAGCAGTTTAATATGATATTCTCAGCAATGAACTAATATTTCTGATTAAAATTTTTTATGAATTTTAGCTCTTGCAAAGAACACCAAACAAGTTTACATAGCTTTGATATGAGAAGAATGAAAATAGAAAGCCTCGATTCTTATGTATGAGAATCTTATAGTATGAAATTAAATCTTTTGACCTAAATACAAATTGAAAATAGCATATAATATTTTCAAAAATATATCTGAGTTTTATTATGAAACAGAACCATGTAACTAAAATAAGCTCAGAAGAAAATTGATATTATCTATTCTAGTATAAGCTATAAGCTTAATAACATTCAACCCACAAAATTCTTGGAAAGGTCAAATGTAGCCAAAATTAAAGCGTACCGAAAACTTTTCCGAAGGAGCTATGTAGGTTGAAGACCAAAAAGACTAATTTAACTTGAATTTATTCGGCTAGCTATATATTTTCTGTATTGTGCATGGTCAGTTAAATTTTTTTTTACAATCCAATATGCAGCTAAGTTATTTCCACTTTCACATGAATAAACCAGACGAGGTAGAAAACTATTGAAGAAAGGAAAAAGGGACTATTTCACTATTGATTCTAACATACTTCCACAAAAAATAGGTTTGTCATATTTGGTAGAATGTAATAGAGTAAGAGTCTTAAATGAGACATGCTTCAAAAGAGCTGTTTTGAATGGCTTCAAGTCTTTCGCAAATTCAAAAGAGAATTTTTATAGCGCTTCTGCTCAAATCAAATGTAGCTTTTTCAGCTTGCACGTTCATATTTATTTTTGATAAATGATAATTGCAGGCAGATACAGTTTTCATTGGCATCGAACTAGCACAAATATATGTAGTTTCTTCCATGCGGTATATTGGCAGGTCATTATAATAAATGTAACAGTCTGTCTATCCACTGTATGATGTTAAATCATGTCGTTATGTAATAAAATAAAGTTTATTGAAGATAAACTCAATAATTCTTTGAAATAATGTCTGAAAATATTTGGCGCCCAACGAGGGTTAACCATTTTTTAAAGTGGGTTAATATTATAAAATTTATGCTGTCGATTCAGCCAGTATAAATAAATACTCTGAGAAAATTGTGGGTAACTGAAATCCTCTATTTTGGGCAAAGATGATGCTGTTAAAATCCAAATTTTCTTGCGAAAATTGTAGCATGATCGGTACTTTATTTTACCAATTGGGCACAAAGCGTTTAGAAACAGTCTCTGTAGCAAGCAGGAATATAAAAATACTACCACTTTGGAAAAATAAACATACCAAAAATTTGGATATGCGTATCAAAATCGAAAAGTGCGTATGAAACACATATTATACCCTTAAAACACATGAACGAAAATATTCAGTCTGTCAAAAATAAACTACATAATTGGCTAAATTATCGCAAATAAGGAGCACGACCTTTTGAATCTAATATTTTAATTTTTTTTCCAATGCACACAATAGTGGCTCTGATGTGCACTATGCATTTATGATATTTGTGTGCACTGGTAAAAAAATCCATGATGGTTATTGCGTGTGTGTTTGTGATATAAATGATAAAGAAATGAACAGATTTCGAACATTTTTTTCACTAGTTCACTTGACGGAATTACATGGTATAACCTAAAGTACCTTCACCTCAAACATTTCTTCTCAAAAATTTCTATAAATAGTTTTCTTTATTATTTTATCAAAACAAAACTAAAATAAAGTACAAATGTTTTGCTAATTGAAAATATATACTCAGACCAAGGAAATGAAATGTAACTAGAATAATAAAGGTTGAAATTGCATCACATTAGTCTGATTTTTGTTACCCTAAATAGCCCTCCTTTAATTCTCAACTGCATTCGCGTTAACGTCTCACAGAGATCTCAGCGAAAAAAATAGTCCGCAATACATATTTCCTTGGAATAATGCTATCCTAACACAATTTTTCCAGAGACATAAAGGTGAATTTCATTAGTAACTTTTACTTCTTCGAACAGAAACAGGAATCTGAAATCGTCGTATAAGATACTGAATACCTAGTGTTGTTCAAGATACAAAACCGCTACAATGTCATTGTTCACAGCACCGAAGGCAATCCTTGTCTTACCTACCTCTGCCGCATGAATAAACCTAGTAAGACCGGGGCATGGAGGAACTTATCTTCGGCAATAAATTTACAAGCCGGAAAAAGTTTGCTTCAGTGTAGACAATGGTTAGCGACGATACAGTATGGAAAAAGGACGAAAACTGCTTCAATCTTTGGAATTCATAGCGGCAGAATATTTTTTTTTAGAATTCTTTACGTTCTCTGCGCGTGGCTTTTGTTCTCCTACAAAAGTAGTCGAAGAAGATGTGACATAGGTTTTATATGCATGGATCTGAGTCCTTGCAGATTATCGGGAAGCAAGAAAGAAAGGAAAAGATTAGGTAACCAACCGTTCTTTGCAAAGCTTTAAAAAACCTATAGCCTAGTTTTTTTCTGTTATTGTTGTATGGAAAGATTCATAGTGCGCCAAAGTGAAATTTCCATTTCGCAATTGTGTTTTGTGATTTTCAGCATCAACGACACTCTTGTGTCTCGTACTTGTTTTGATAAGGAGAACAATGAAAAATCAGCTTAGGATAATTTGTTCGACATGAAAAGTTGGCTAGCCTCACATAAGCCCATGCTTTGCGAGAAAATCCTCTGTCGGGACGTCGTGATTGCAAAACGAAAAGAAACGTGAATGTCAAAAGAAGCGTGAACGTTTACTGAGCGTCATCGGTTCAATGAGCTGCGTTTTGTTCGAGCGAGGATTATCAGGAGTAATTTGAAACTAATCTAGGTGATGGCTGAGGTGTTTTTCTTTTGGTTCAACTCTGAAATTGACTTCATACTTGAGTTTGAAATGAAAATTTCTTTTTGGTTTTTGTCGCTTTTCACGCACTTTGTACGATTGGTGTGTGTTTTGATGGGAGCTTTGAAAAGGTTAACAAAAGGCATGTTTTCGTTTTCAGAAAAATGTTTCTTGAGATGAAACGTTGAATGGAGTGGTTGGTGAAACGAAGATAAGTATGTACTTCACCGTTTGTGTTTGTATTCGTCACAGTTTGTTGTAAGCATTTCTTTGCGATTTCGTATTAATTGGCTAACCGAGGTTTTTAACCGCGGTTTTTTTAAAAAATCTTTATTAGGAGGGAACTTTTATGCGTAACAGTCATAACGTGTCAGCGACATATTTTCTCTTTTGAGTTTGCCATCGTTGGTTATATGTTTCGCAGTTCGCTGTATTAGTTTTCAAAAGTAGGGAGAATATTATTTTGAAAGTGCCGCCAATTATAGTCCCAATTCGTCGAAGAACTATTTGTAGGTGTTCATCGATTAACTCAAATATGCTAGATAATTTTAATAAAAAATAATTTATCGTACTATAACCAAAAAATCTTATTAAAAAAAAAAATCTAATTCAATTTAAATCCATCATAAAAAAAAAAGTAAACAAAAATTATGTCTAAAAAAATTAATCCAATTACAAAAAAAAACAAAAAAAAATCAGAAGATTCCGGAACGACAGTTGACTGTCGATTTAGGCCCGTCGAATGAATGGTCCAACAAATTAAAAATACAAAAAAATATGAAACATATTCATGTAGACACTGCGAAATGGGCTCGATTTTGATACTACACTGAAGTTCACCAATATAATCATGAAGCTAGATTACACCCCTACTCGATGAAAATCACTTTAAAATCCTAACTAACTGAATCATATTATGGAATGTTCTTTCAAAATATACTCTGTTTTCATGACTTTATGTCTAAGAAATTATCCTGCACTTGAACTACTTAGCAATGTGGTAACTTTTCGATTTTTAAACAACAATCTTCAAAACCGTTTATTCCCAAACACTTCGGTAGTAGCAGCTACTGCTGCCGATGAAAGTTCAAAGTCAACTCATATCAACTGAGTATCCTGCATATTCACAATTCATTGCCACGTATGTGTATCCCGTTGTCAACAAGTCGTTGCCGACTTCGCCTGCTCATTTGAGCGCCAATGCTGCATAGCATATGCTGCTAGCACCCAACAGGTTTCTGATTCTGTTAACTCTATGAAGCAGCATTTGCAAGTATTGTGGCAAATCAGCTGCGTCCAGGCCAGTACTTCAAGGACAGTAAAAACAATGTTTGCTTAAAAATTTTCCTGATTCGGACAATTTTGAGAAACAAGAAGAACCTAGAAAAAAGAGTTGTGAAAAGTTTGAAACAATTTATAATGTTTCAATACTAGCATTCTATGATTTTTTTTTTCAATTTGTGAATTTCATCTTGTAATTGTACTGCGTCACATCCGTTTTGAAAATATATTTTCTAAGCCTCTAATATTTTCTAGAATTAAGGAATATTTATTTTAATGCTAAATTTTATTCACCGTAACCTATTTTGACACTCTGCAGTAATTGATTTGAATGCAATAATACGCTTACCACGACATGAAATCACTTTAACATCATATCCGCCAGTTACAAAACTGCTTCAAAACTTGTCAAATTCAACGTCTCAAAACATTTCCACGTCCCCATCCAAAAATATTTTAGCTTCTTCAAGAACTTCCGAACACGGTTTATTACAAAAGTATCTGCACGGTAAACTTTTCACATGCACTGGGAAGCAATCAAAGTGTTTCGCATCGGTCCCAAAAGTAATTCCAACCAAGCACAATGGAGAATAAAGTGAGGTAGAAGGAACGGCATTAATATCGCTTTCTTCAGCCCACACTGCCGTCTAACGAACCGCTTCCGTCCCGCATCAACACACCACCAGGCACCTCGTCTGTTATCGTGAAAAAGGCAACAGCAATTTCCTCAAAGTATACTAAAATAACAATGCCGCTACCGTTGTCGATGCAGAACATTTAGATACTCTCGCCGTATACGCTGGGAATACAGATCCGTTAGGTAGAGAGAAAAATTCTGGTAGCATAGGAAAAATTTCCCAATTACATTTCCTTTACACGTCGATTCGATTCGAAGGAACTACCAAAACGCTTCTTGTATGGTTGGCTCTTGGCAAGTGCAATCTTACCGTTTAATCACTAGTTACTGAAGCCAGGACTCGAACCGATTCGTACCTGCAACGGCTGCTCGCTTCCCGTTGGATGCTGACTGGATGAGAAGGCACGAAGCAATTATTCTGGTTTTCTCGGGAGAATGGTGGCAGCAGCATGGGGATGACAGCAAACCTTCTCGCTTCGCCTGAACTAAACAACTCAATATTGAATTGTGTTGTGTTGCGAAGATTTAATTTCCTTCCGCGATTATTATCGCGTACCAGAATCTCGCTACATTGCTCCCCGACTGTCTTTGAACGGTTCGTACTAGTCGTTTCCATGCAGGCGATGTCTATTGTCAAAAGCGCAAAGCAGACTGAAATGAAGCAGTGGCGATGATGGCACCGCCATTTATGTTCTCATTGTAATCGAGCGAGAAAGGGTTATCGGGGAGGTTGGCTTGAAATCGAATGGAATTCAAGCAAAATACGAAGGAATTTCATTTCGAGATCGTTTTTGTATCAAAGAAAATTTCCGGAAGCTAGTTTCTAGCATGCTGTTTGGCAGAAGAGTGTTTTATTTTTTGTTGTATTTGGATGAAAAGTAGCAATTCGTTTTACTTGTACGAATTTGAGCAAATGCCATCTTATTCAATTGAAAAAGTATTGTCAGTATGGAGACATTAAAAAGCTGTTTAAAACTGATATTTGATGATAAATATTTGATTTTCTATCTCGTAACGAATTTTCTAAAGAAATTGTTCATAGTTCATGCATCGGAGCTTATTCGTGTTTTTTTTTGTTATTCATCGTTTTTAAGCATGCTTATACAATATCTACAGCAAAAAAATGTTGCCAAACTTAATGGAACATGCTTTTAACAAATGAATCAACAATTCACCCTTGATCCAAACAACTTTGAACCGTTCTCTGTTTACTTTGCGACCTACAGCGTTCACCGCATCGACCTCAGCATCTGCTTTTAGATTCCAACCTATACATGACACATTCCCTAGATCGTCCGCCGAAATATCATCAATTAACGAAAATTAATTCCAAGTCAACGCCTCACTCAATTGTGCGGAAATCGAATTAAGGATGTTTGCCTTCCAAATGATTTCGTCAAGAATCGAGCGTGGATGGTGCACGTCATGTCGAGGCTCAACACCAAACCTACTATCTAATCGACAACAGCTGGCAACACAATATTATTTATGTCACAGCACCCTCGTTGGTGCTGTTGTGCTGTATTGTCTATTTATTCGAGGCACGAGGGTGGCTGCATTCGAATCTGGCGCTGCGGTTGATTAGAAAGCGGGGCAAAGCTGGTGATCGTCGAAAGACAAGCGATGTTCCTGCTGCTTTCGCTTCGACAGGACATCGAATTGGTGTCGCGCCGTAGCTTTTGTTAAAAAGTACTCAACAGCAGGACAAGTCCGCTGGGATTCGAATTGAGACAAGCTAAACAAAACAGCAACGAATGGATGATTGTGACAGGGATGGAATTTCGGGCAGATGTTTAATCAACTGTTGAAATTAAATTAAATTTAAGGGATGTTTGTCGGACAGCACTATACGCATTGCGGCTGGCTGATAACGACCTGGAAAAGGGGTAATTGTGGGGCGGGATGCCTTTAATTTAGCAATTTTCTTTGAATAGAGTCCTTAATAGCGTGGAATTTGTTCATTATGTGATGCGATTCTTGTGATTGGAATCTGACGAAGGGCGCGCTTAAAATACTTCATTTGTTTTGATAGGACATCTGTCGGGATTCGAAATTAAGATATCAAGTGAGAGCATTAAGGTTAATTTCCATTAAGTTAAATGAGAGTTGTAGAATACTTTGTATTTTCGATGAGAATTGCGATGAGTAATCATTCATTTTTATTTTCAGGTAAGGAATGAATCAGACAATCGAATCTAATGACAAACAACTAAAATGAGTAAGTAAATATTTTATAAATTGTTTGGATTAAGCTAAAAAAAACACCAAACCACAACAGAAATTTTATTTTTAAATCCAAAATCCCCACCGAAAAAGTATCCACTGCAACATATTTCTTATAAATCCACTTCACATTGAATCCTACGAAACTCTTTGACCATAATCCAATTTTTGATGGCTCATTCATTTCGGCTTGATATCTACTCAAGAAATATTAGCCGCCATTTCGAATATCCTTCTTTGAATATACAGCCGACCCCTTTTCAATTTTATCTTCTCGTCCGGACGCCGTATAGCTCGTTTTATGTTTATGTTCACCTTTAAAAAATTATCCTTTGAAAATTTCACCGCAATTATTAATTCATAACACGCCGAAGGATAGAAACGGATAGACCAGCTCTTCTTTCAAGGACTCTGTCCAATTGCTTCTCTGGCATATCTTGTGTACTACGTTCGTATCTTCACCACCGCGTTCGGTGCCACGTCAAACGATCACAATGGCTACAACAGTTAACTTGATGGCTGACCGCAGCCTTTCCAGCATCAGGGTACACCTGAAAACCATGGACTAGTCAAGGTGGTGGATGATGGTTGCTGGCGAAATGTTGGGTAATGGGCAGCAGGTAAATTATTAACAACACGCTAGTGTATCGTAGCTTATTTGGACAGTGTTGTGGAATAATTTAGACCAGAGTCGTATATCAACTCTTTTGAAAAGCATGCATATTCCGTGGCACCGGGATGCTAATAAACTCCGCCAAGAAAATCTTGGGAACAACCCGGATATTATGACTATTGCCGAATGATTCTTTTATGTGACCGTAGACGTAAATACGTGTTCGTTTGCGTTTGTCGGAAAATGAAATTTTCGTGGATATATGTGAATTTCTTTAATAATATTAGTTGTTCATAAAATATTGTTTTATGCAATTGTGCTTTGAGGGATACTAACTGGCACACGAATATTATTTCCCATGGTAGTTTTTTAATGGTGAATTTTACGAACGATGATCTTCCTTTCAAGTAATTGAAAAAAATTCGTATTTGCATATTGAGTTTGTTTCGAGAAATTAGATAATAGTATCTACAGTCGAAAAAGATAAAAAAATGCATGAAATTTTAATGTTTGGAAATATGTTTTATTACTGAAATTGATTGATCTCCACACTTTTTATTCCAGATATTTCGATTATTTCACACTAATTTGCGATCTATTGAAATGAATGAATTTATTTTATTTGTGCAAGGTAATTTCTAACAAAGTAATACAGTGGTTTTTAACAGCTATGTGCTCAGACTGGATTTAAGTGTATGCAGCATTAATGTAATAATATGTACATTGTAATATGTAGATTGTGAAACTACGTGAAATTCCTGAAACCCAGATGACTGCATCGGAAGTGATTGGGCAAAAAGCCTTCATTTTTCTAAGCGATTTTTCATGATGCTGACAATTTTGCTCACAACTTCAAATTACTTCAATCAATGTGGCCTGGTCCTAATAAAGATGAATACATCATTCGAGATTCAACTAAATTTGAGTGTCCGGTTGTTTTAGTTCTCGCGAACACAAATTTCAGGGTTGAAACTTTTGTGAAGAGCTACCGTACTTGTGTTATTGTGTATGAAATTTATCAATAAATGTCATTATTTTCTTAGACCCAAAAAATTTTCAGGGAGGTCGTTGATTCGAAGATTTTCAATATAGATAGCTGACACCCAGATATTCGTAAAACGTATAAAAACAAACAAATAAACATATTTGCCCATGAATGTGTCCTGTAAATTTGGAGACGATCTAATGAGTGGCGCTAAATGCCTAAAAGCAGGGCCGGAAATTTCCAAAATAGTATCCAGGGTTCCCACTTTTGATACATTTGTATCATATTGATACATTTTTATTTCAAACTTATATTTTTGATACAATGATGCAACAGTTCACTGAATTGTGGCAAAATGACACATTTTGTCATGCAGTGAATAAATTCGATTTTTTAATCTTGCTGCATTGTGCCAACCAAATCTTCGATCTCTAGCAGTAATATCTACCAACCTCAATCTAGTTTGCACTCTAAACTGCGAAAGATAGCTTTTGAAATTTTCAAGCTATTTAAATAATATGGAAAAAATCAATGTTGAAACGTATTGGGATAAACCGAGTTTGCATAAAAACAGTTAAGATGAGTCAATATCATCTGCCCCCTTTCATATTGAGTTGAATGGCTGTACCTTATAGTTAACCGAGGAATGAGATTTTAAACTGTATTAAACTTGGTTTGAAATATAAAAAAGAACTGATTTGAGTCGAAAACAGATTAGAGGTTTTTTGGAGGAAAGCAAGAAACAAAACAATGTTTCGAGTGTCACTATATGACACACTTGCCCAAAACGTATCCTTTTTTTCATCATATTCATTCAAACATCAGTAGTCCGATAGCTATATGCTTTTTTTCAAGTAGTCAAGCAGAATTTTATTTTTTCGAAATTTGCAACATCAATTTTCTCTGAAAATAATCCATAACCCGTATTAATTTCGTGAAAATTTTGAGTGGGTCCGCAAAGAACCTACTCTCTTCCATAATAATTTTATTTCCTGTGGCTTCAATATCAATGACAATATACAGATCAAAACAAAGGGTGGAAGCAATTCATGATACTTTTATTTTTTAGGTTCAATATTAATCAATAAGCATAGTAGCTCCAAACTAAGTTTTTTATAATATTATTTATAGTTTTCATGCGTAGATTCAAATGTACTTTATTTGTAGAGGAAGCTTTTTGATACATTTTTACCAATATTGATACACTTTTTGACGAAACTTGATACGACGGAAAATTCGGGAGTGGGAACACTGATAGTATCATATTCAAGCTAGAAACAATAGCTGCGTTTTTTGCGCTTCTATCGAGAGCTAGTTAGGATAGCATTGATAACAACAGCTGCGCATGATTTTTGCTTTCAATGCAACTTATCCTAATCAGCTCTTTCAGCACTTTTACTTTCTGCACTCGGTTTTCCCAATTTTTTTTTTTTTTTTTTTGTTAATATAAGTGGATCACTAGAAGTTCAATGAAACACCGTGTGTTACCAAAGGGCTGAAGATACTGTAAAACACTTACTGCCAAACAACACATCTGATTTTAATACTAATTTTCTTGGAAAAAACAGTAAAAAAAGCTATTGTTGAAGTACTGGCTTCATAGTTTTGGTTGGAAAAGCGTAGATTATTTATCAATTACTTCTAGATCTCCATATATTTTATTATATTTGATTATTTTCTGATTATTTTATTTCATAAAATCAACCGTGTCACTTATGCTCTAAATATTTTCCCCCTTAAACAAGTTTCCGCCTCAGGCAGCTGCATCACTTTGTCGTCAATTTTCAATCCAAGCTGTATTTTACTATTTTTCCCATCACTACACATCAACTGCTTCAGTTGAATTAATTTATTGGTCACATTTTTTGCTGTTTTGGAAAGTGTCAAGAATATTTTGGTCCTTTTTGTCTTGCGTGATGCGTTGTCAAAGATTGTCCACTTCATATATTGAGTTTAATTTTGCGTTTATCCACTTTGGTTTTTTTTTAAGTCTTTCTAAAAGGAACCTTCTGATATTAAATATAACGTTTGTTACTTGCTAAATGCCTCAGCAGATTCACGGAACAACTGCTGTCTGCGCGTATTATTTTGTTTGAAAAACATCATTGAGTTGAAATAGCTTCAGCAATAATACGATGAATTTTTGCTTCGGGATCTTTTGACCGTAGTTACCAGCCATCCTAAAATCTTCTAGCCCCAATGAAGCAACGTATCTAGGACCCTTAAATTGCTGGAAAACGAATTAGCTTAAAACAAATTTTGTTTAAATTTTATATCTCACTCGTCCCAACGGTACGATTTCTATCATCGTAATACCCCACAAAAATTTCGATATCAGGTGCCAATGATTTGCAGTTTTTATTTAAAATTAAGCTATAAGCAAGAATGTTCTCCCAAATAGTCTCATTTTGATGTCTGAACGCAGATACATAAGTTGGAAAATTCAGTGTTGAATTACTTTAATATCGAAAAACCTACAAAAAATTAGTCGGAAATCGAAGCTTAATTCAGGCTTTTAATGTTGCTTGAGATATTTTTCCCAAGAAAAACTTATTTTTTCAGATAAGTTACATTGTACAACGGTATATATCATTTTCTATTTCTCCAAAACAAAACCATAAAAAAATTATGGTTCCATATTTATGTTTTCGTACCAGATACAAACATCAAATGAAGCTATGGTGTCGTCAATAGCTACTTCACAAAATCAACAAAATTATTGCGTCATAAAGCTTACACCAATCAGCAACATGACCACACACTAAACTTTCGAAATTCCACTATCGAACGGAGCTGAACCAGCTTTTTTCATCTAATTCAATATTTTGTTTCTATCTACTACCCTACTCTGAGATCCACTTCAAACTAGATGAGTTTTATTGGACAAATTAAATTTTGCTTGACTAGCGAAATTTATTTGAGATAACTTTTCCCATACCCTAAACTGGTATTCAAGAATGTTGTATATCTGCTCGCATTCTCTATATTTTATGGCTTTTTTTGCTTTGGTACTCCCATTACCAAAAATAATGTCCAACCATAAGCAGCAACCATAACGTTTTCCCATACTTGTAGCTTATCGCTCCAAAACTCAAGTGTCTGTCTATATCATTGGAAAAAACTTGAATTTAGGTCATAAAACCATAAAGGACACAATTTTCAGGATGTCTGCGAAAAAGTGTGCACCGAACCTACTCTATCAACAGCACAGCATTAAATGTGTTTGCGATGAAACCATCGCCCTTGGCACAACGAAAGTAGTCAACATAATGGATTTAAGTTGGAGTGATATGGCTCATCGTAGAAGATTCTGTGAAGCGGAACTAAGTGATTTCTATTTGAAATAATATTTCGCAGGAAATGTAATTATTTTCTTGAAAAAGAATCACACCGTCTGGTTTTTTCGGGAAACTTTTAAAATTTCCCACATTTTTGTATCCTGCCTACGTCTTTTATGGTTTTTGAAACTACTACTACCTAAATCATTTGATAAGAAATCGAACTTTTACTCTCCGCAACTCAATTTTTTTCTGCCTTTGAATCATCTATATTAGTGTTTCTCGAACAAACTCTTTTTCCAATAGGAACAACAATCGTCCTTCTCATGCCATCTTTATTGATCGGAAATATTTTACGACTACTGCACTAAACAGCAAATAGTCTAAACTTGAATTGAACCCGTTCCGAAATGGCATCGTTCAGACCGATAACCGTAGATGGGAACGCATTCAAAGAAGAACTAACCCCGAACGGAAGGTGTCATCAAACAAACTACAGGCTCACTTAATACAACCAACTACTGTCATTTCGGGCTCATATCCTCTTCATTTGATGGTCGCTTCTTGATGTGTCTGTCCGTTTGCGGATGGAGTAAGCCGACTGCTTCTTCGTACGTTCGGTACGTACTACGAATGTAGACGTAGGACGACAACTGAGGATAACATGGAAAAGTTTGGTCGATCCTTTTTGCCCGTCTTCAATTTCCTCTCAAACAAGACTTTACTACTGTTTTACTTTAATCAGTTGCCATCACTTACGTGGCCCAAGGGATCCGGAGCGGTCGATAGATAACCGAATTTACGTCATTATCCTGACTACTTCGTTTTATATGGCTGCCATTACAGGAAAAATATGTGCTTTTCAAAATCAGTCCGTAACCAGAGCTTAACCATTTCACTTTCAAGTTTCTTTGATAAGTTCATGTTTTCTCTGACGGTTTGCTTGGGTGCACGAATACAAACTACACTGTATCGCAAAACTAAATTTGCATAGAAAGTTGTCAGGAGAATTAACTAGAATGTGCTCTGAAGTTTGAATTTGGGCGTTTCGGAGGTGTAGGATGCATTTGATGCATGACCTTCGAACAAGTGCCGCAGGCTAGTGTCGGATGGAAATTTAATATGAAGAAGGAAAGCTGTGGCATTTGTTTTTGTTTTGTTTGTTAAATGTATTGATACAAAATTTACATTTGACTAAACAGTATAGTAAAAGTACTCTGACTCCTTTCATTAGCTTCAGTTATCGCCTTTGGGTAAGATATTTCAGAGAAATGTTCATTTACTGATATGTCTTAACCATGCTTTTAACACTTTGAAGCTGAGAACATAATATGTTTTGCAATTCGCACAGAAGAATAGATAGTTCCTTGGAATCGTTGTCTTTTGTGATGTAAGATTGATTTATAAGTAGTAAAAACAAATCAAAAAGCATAAGACACTTGACGTTTGCTAGCTGTTAGGTTTAAACGCGCAAGCTCATGGCTTTTGGTGCTGTAAAATTTTGTAAATTTCTGTATGTATTTAAAAGTTTGCAGGGGATAGTGCGGCGATGGATAGCAGATATATGTAAAAACGTACTCCGGTGCAAAGAGAAGGCTGATAAACAGAAAATAATTCAAAATTTCGCGCATCGTTAGCTGTGTGCAATCCTTATTTTACACAAATAGCCTCGTAGTGGCTGCGAATCAGCCGATTTTTATCCACAGACCTTAAAATTTTCCAGAGTTTTCTGGAGTTTATTGAGCAAAGATGGACCGATATAGACTGGAACTGAGTTTGTGAACCAAATACCCTGCCAAACGGCCTTTTGACGTTTAAATTCCCTTGATGCAGATAACCTATGATAAGTGGCTAAATCATCCATAGAATTGAGATTCGCACAAAAAAACTGAGGAAAAAAAGATGTGTGCTCGTTATTATGTTTGATAAAAGCACAACACACATTTGGCCGCAGTATTACCAAAATACTGAAATCGAAAGCATAGAATGATTTCAGTGAACTCATTTATAAAATAGTATATTGATGTTGATTATTAAATAGAGATCAATTCCAGATCAAACTTTGCCAAAACAAAGAAGATAATAAAACACTATTTTCGGCTTTTCATAAGATTGCTCAGAAATTGATAATTATTTAACACATTATTTTTATTTTTTATTTAAAACATATAAAACTCTTGGAGCTCGAAATCCAGGATCATTTCAAGAAGGAGTTCTTCTTAAAAATGCAATATTCTTGAAAGAAAACCCATAGCTTAAGGATGTTGAATTAGATTGATTACATTCGAGCCAGTGGAAGAACTTGTTGAGGGAGACCAGGATCGGACCCCGCTTGTAGTGCCGATGATGGAGATTATTTTATTTTATTTATTAGCCAAATAAAACATAAATTTAATGTATATGTATATATAAATACGAAAAAAACTAAAATAAGAGAAGAAAAAACTACAAATGAATAGAATACTAAAAAATAATAAAATATAGATGGCATTGACACATGTCTCCAATCATTTCACGCCAATTTAGTTTGTGCATTTCATTCTTTCGAGCTAAAAAGTGACATTTGGTGTTTGAATTTGAAAATTGAATAGTGCAAATGTCTTTCCAATAAGAAAATCAATCGAAAATTGAAATTCTTGACATTTTATCCGTCAGCAGCAGTGTCTCTGCTTCTCTTCATTGCCAAAATTTTCGCTCGAAAAATGACCAGATAATGGAAACATGTCAAAATTTTGCTTCACGATTAATTCAGTACCAGCCTTAAGTCTCAATAAGTTCTATTTGTGAAAAGCAAGTTCAAACAAAGTAATAGAAGATAATAAGAAGCCGATGGAAAAATAAAAACCCAGTTTACCGTTTGTCTATTATCGTAATAAAATAAAATAAGAAAAAGTGTTCAGAATACAGTTCGTTTCATAATCGCAAGAATTTAGGTGTTTTGAATTATTTTTATGTTTAAGAATGTTTTTATATCTGCTGCTATTGTAATTTAGGCTTCTTTGATTTGTTTTTCGCCTGGAGTAACTATTTTTTTTCTCTTATCTATTAAAAGGTTTACTTGATATAATTAAAATATAATAAAATATAATAAACTATTTTAATTTGTGAAGATAATTACATTTAAAAATTTCGTGTTAATCGAATGTGGATTATTTCGTTTTTTCATTTAACGTAATTGGAAAGCTCTCAGTCAGAGGATTCCTGGTTCTTTTTTTCCTCTAGCGTTTCTTAGGGCTATTTCAAGTTGTAGGTAAGCGTGACGCTGCAAGAGCTATAAATTGGCCCTCAGACCAGCCACTAAACCAGTCACTAGAGAGTAGTGGCCTAATGTTACGCGAAGGTAACGGGTCAGGCTGAAATTCTGTTATCACAGCGTCTCCTCATAGCTGTTTTTGCTATAGAGAGCTCATTATTAGTCAAAACTGAATCAAATACTTGTAATTCACCAAGTATTGCCAAAAAGAAGTAAATATAAGAACACTACTTAATTTCTGCTTCAAAGGTTGAAAAATCTTTTTTGTACAAAATCTTCAGCAATGCTGGGTAATGATGTCTAAAAACTGCCATTCATTGGTGATATATTTGCTCCGGTACTAGCTTAACGCGCGGACCCTACTCAAATTGCTACCAAATTTGTAAGGTTAAATTTCTTTTAAGGGAGGGGTAAGGGTTTCAGTGTGATTAAAAATACTTTTTTTACGAATTTTTTTTAGGAATATAGACAGAGCAAATTTATTTAAACCTTTGTACATTGTTAACTATCATTTTAACAGCATTGTGTTATTTTTTATGAGAAAATATCGACAAACAAACCGGTGACAAAAGCTTTTCAAGAACGACTTTGGAAAAAGACGACTTGCTGTGTTCACTGTATCTCAGTTGAAAATTATCGGAAATCAAAAAACATTAAAATTTAATCAAAGTATCATCAAAGTATCATCAAATCCTACCCCACCCATCCCCCCCAACGTTCTTTGATTTATATTTTCATTTTATTTTTAAATTTTTGGAGGTCATTTGAAGTGAAAATTGCTATTTCTCACGAAAAAAAATGCTATTTTTCACTTTTTGTAGGTGGAAAACCCCCTTAATGTAAAAAAAAAGTTCTAAAAATTATCGTTTTGAGGCAGTATTTGAAGTTTGAAATGAATCGGTAATGTGGTTTTTAAATGGCAGTGCACACGGATTTTTTGAAAATTGTTTTGAGAAAATGATTACTAAGCTCCGAGCTGTCGGAGCAACAATGATAGAAGAGATACAGCATAGAGCAACAATGATAGAAGGGACTAAGTATTCAATAGCTTCGAGAGTTTTGCTCTGATTGACTTCAAATTTTTGGGACCATATTTTTTGAAACGTTTAGCTATACGATAAGCGTAATTTTTTTTCACAAGTGCTAGTCCTTTGGTTCCAATTCAAGTTATTTGGTGAAAAATACGAAATGTTTGGTTGCAGAAAACCATATTTATCTTTGATAGCCCAAATTTACAAAATGGTGGGGGCAAGTTCGTTGTAAAATTAAAAATATATTTTGTATGACACTTATCCGTCACGACATAAAACAGTACGTTAATATCCTAAGATACATCATTGTACCGTTACTGTTGTTATCAATTAGCAACATGCTGTTGCGCACCAGAATTGTTTCTTTAATAGAATTTGACCTTTTTTGCTTTTATGAGTATTTTCTTCAATAATTCCTGTTTTCGTTGTTTTTATTTATAGAATATTTAACTGCTCGGATTTTCGAAGAGAAAGTTAACTTTAGCACTAATAATTAGTATTCCTAACAGACACGCAAATACTTTCCCCATATACTTGCTAAAAAAATATTTTGAAAACCTGCTTTTTTGATTCAAGGAAATTTGTTGAATATAAGTAATTATTGCCCAGGTAATCCCAGCTTCTATACAGGCTGGGTGATATGATTTCGTGAAAGATCTAAAATGTAAATGACAATAAATACTAAAAATAAAGCCAACAAAAGCCAGCAGCCCAAAACAGTATAACCGCTAGATTTTAAGTTTTTTATTGTTAACTTTACTCTAAGAAAATGAAGAGTGTACAGATAAAAAATGAAATAAAACATTTTCAATTGAATTGAATTCATTTGACCAATGTAAAACTGGGAATGTCACTCATACTATGGTTTTTGCCAGATATTCTATCTATTTTACAAAATCATCCATCTGCTATCATGAACACAAAATTGTGTTACACAGTGTATTAGCTAAACGTAATATCAAATTCAATCTGAATTGTCTTTGCCATTTTCTCTTAGTAGAATAAAAGATCCAAACAAACCAAATCCTGACCCCAAAAGACTTTCATCCAAAACTAAATTTCCGAACGCTTTTATAAGCTTGCGGAGACGTAATTTGCTTCGGAACTGATTGAGAAACTCTGCGATGATTTCCGATTCTTAATGGAATCACATAGAAAAATGACTGACTCCACTCTTCCTACGAATACAATATTGAAAGCGATTCGAATAAATCGGCTGTTTTAAGGATTCAATAAAAACTCATTGGAAGAAGATTGTTGCTATAAAACGCTCCAATAAGTCACTTAAGTGGTACACAAATTCACTGAGATACGGCACGGCCATAGTGCCCGAAGCGTTTACGAATTCGTACACTTTTGACGAAGGGATGAGCAGACGTCCTGTCGTGTTTCGAGTGATGAGCGAGTAGTCGAAAGATGCGGGTGCACAAAGAAGATCAGGGAGTATTAATTATTTGATGAGCGGTCAGGGGATGGGAAAGGTAGAATCGGCTAGGTTGGGTCCCGGTATTGTTACATGACAGCCGACCTGAGAAAAGTTTGTCGATGCCGTCGATTTAATGAGACTGAAGGTCGTTTAGATACGCTTTCAAATTATCCATTTAACGAAGATAATAGCAATGGCGGCTAGCCGTTTCGAGCAAGTGTACTTGGCTCGGGATGATTAACTTTTATTTTTATGCAGCGGCTATAGTCATATTCATTCAATTTGATAATAAGCCTTGTTGTCGTTTTGACGTAATGAATAACGATAAAACCGTTCATATACGAGAATTTTGATTAAATGAGCCTGGAGCGAAAGCAAGGACGCCAATATTTTCGGGTTTTATGAAATGATTAAGGTATTTGAAGATGCCAAAGGCCAATAGACGCTGAGATCAGACGCGATTTAGTATAGATTCTCCAGGGTAAATGGCTTATTACTGTGTTTAGTGGAGCGTAACTTTCAGAATGTATGTAACGTGAAAGTGCAAAGTAAAAGCTGAAATGAGCAATCAATTTTTAGTGATTGAGTATCAAATTGAGTGGAGGAAATTTAGGTCCTGATTTTGTACACCCAAATATGTCATCGTGTTATCACACATATTTTATGGCCTTTAGAGCTATATCAGACAATATATTACCGACATTCATTGCTAATACATAATATTGCAAAAAAGATGAAGAAGGGCAATTTTTTGTACTTTTTCAGCATAGAAACAAACACAATGGCTTCTTGTGACATAGTTTGCTTAGTAGTTTAAATTTCAATCCAAGTTTACAGACGGAATCAACATCATCGTTCCAATTTAAACCACAAACAGCTTCAAAGCTGTGAACAATTCACAGATAAATATTTCAAAAACTCTTTTCATCCGCTTTAAATCAATTTCAACGAATTTTCAATCATCTCAGCTCAAACTTACATGTGTACGAACATCACGCAACAATTACACGATGAAAAACCGAGCCAGCTTGTACTTTTTTGTTGTGGTTCTTGTGGTTGATGTCTTTCAAAGTCGTTTATCGTCGGCTCCCCCAAGGGCTATTCTATCTATCCATTCCATGACCTTTTTTATGTGTTCAGACACGCTATTCATCCAAAAAACTACCACTCAATATCTCCAAAAGGCTCTTAAATTAAATCCTTGAACTTAGGCAAGACAGCAATGCTATCTCTTAATATTGATCAGGAAAGAAGAAGCAGAAGAAGAAGAAGTTGGAACTAGATCTGGAAGCATACAGCACATCAAACGGTCGAGGGCCCGGATGTACATATATTTTGGGTAAGCTCGTCAGCAAGTATAGCGAGGATTCAAGGATGTGCGGATGAATAGTGTTTGGGCAAAGAAATAGTAAACTTCCCAGGAGTAAACTAAATGTAATCTGGGGTATTTTGATGTAAGTGTTGTCAAGTGTTTTAGTTTGCACAACGGATAGACTAGAGAAATTGAATTTTTGTTACTTAAGTAGCCGTTCGCATTGCTAGATGTTAATAAACAAGTTTTTTTTCTTGATTTGAGGCTAACATCATAACTAATGAATCTGTTATTTTTTTTAAGCCTGAGGGACCATTGTATTGAGCTTAGTCAACTGTTTTGTTTTTTTTCCGGTGCAAATGTAAAAAAAAACAATCTGCATTCAAGTCAATGCTCGCCAGATACCTGCCAATTAGTTTGCGTTTGAGCTACTATTTGCACCTTCCGCTCCAATTTCGTACGGTCTTTCTACAGTTCTCCGTCTGCTCTCCTTGCCAACTAAATAATGACAAACAAAATCACAAAATGCTCGACAACAACCCTCTCGAGCAGCTCATCTGAAAATCGCCTTATCAACATAATAGCGACGAAATGAAAAGAAATTTCCTTAAAGGTTTGTCGAAGAAGAGACTAGTAATTGCCGTAGGATTCTCGACATTCTCGACTAGTGTGTAGCATGAGTGCTTGTAAAATACTAATACTATAGGGCATATAGCGTAGTCGTAGATTCACAAACGACAGTTCACCAACAACAACAAAACAAGAGCCAAAACACGCCACCTGCTTAAAGGAAATTGTGTTGCTTTCATCTGGCGAAATGAGAGTTTCGCACAAAAGAGCTTTGCCTGCCATTATGCTTATCTTGAGTAATCTGATTATTCTCGAGTAGGTACATAGATACTTCATAAATTTAAATCGTGATAAAAGCAATATGGAATAGTGCCATTAAAGTTGTGCTGAGTGTCATAAGTGGTACTGTATGACAAGGGAGGGAGTATTTTCGAAAACGACTAGACTAAGCTAGTCGATGTGGTTGCATTGATTGGCTTGGAATAAGGAGCTTTGATGTTAATTCATCGAGAGAAAGAGAAGGTCTGTTTGCGAATCATTTTGTTTGGAAGTTTGAAATGGGATTGAATATCATCTGGAGCTTCAAACTAGCGAGGTCCTAAATCGAATTTCGGAAATTTGCTGAAAAGCATCGTCGACCGTTATCTAAATGTTGGCCATTAGGCACTTCGTGAGCTATGAAATGCATATGGAGCTGAGCAGCTATAAGCATAATTAAAGTTTTATTATTTTAAGTATTCGATTGTTCGAAAATTTTCGTGATAGCTAGCTCTCCAAATTACGTGAAATTAGTATATGAGTTTGTATTGATGGTTTTTATTATGATTATGTTCATTATATTTGGAGATAAGTTAGATATAAACTAGAGTCTCTTGAATGGTATGTGCTTTTTGGGCCAACTGAGCCACGAAAAACTATTTTTTTTCGAAGTAGCTGCCGGGCATTTCAGTAGGAATTGCTTGCTTTTTTCAAGCTATGCTTAAAATCTCACCAATAGAATGCTTTACGTTAATTTTTTCAGCCGCCACTTATTGACTTAGCAATTGCGGTTAGTTGTCAAAGCGTGTCAGTTGTGTTGCTGCCTTCTCTTGGAGCAAGGGTCTACTTTTGCAATGATTTAATAAGTAAAATTCAAAATCAAAAAATTTCAATTTACATATTATTTATTAATATAAGGTATATTCCTAGTGAAATCCAATACACAAATTGATTAATATACACAAATACAATTTTCCGCATATAATTTGAAGTTGACACAAGTGTCCTTGTGTTACATTCAAATTTGGCTACCCAAAGCAGCAAAATGAAAGCAGTACTTTATTCTTCTGTTCCGCAAACGGAAATGCTTGAGTTTCTATTCGAACCAACATAACTAAAAACTTAAAACTGCAAATTCGACTACAAATTTTACGGAAATCTAGATCAATGCCTTGTTTTTGTAGCTCGCAAATAGAGAAGATCTCTACTACGATTCTCTATTTGACAGCATTCTTCAATAGTGTCTTTCTGTATGAAACTCTACTAGCATATCTCAATCCACTTTATTCACCACGGAACGAGAATAGATAAAGTGTTTCTGTAATTTCATATGTTGAGTTTGACTTCGCCATTAGTTGACTTTATGGTCGCGGCCTTTTTTGTAATTGAGTAAGAATAATTAAGATAGAGTTCTGTAGGACGGGTATGAGAAAGAGAAAGTTTTTTAGTTTCACACTGAAAGATAAAAGAGTAAATAACAAATGAAAAAAAATATTCAAGGAGCAGTAAGTACATACATTTTTGTTGAGAATAAATTGACTACGTATTTTATTACTGCTTCCGCTACTATTTATTTTTATTTGCTATTGGTATTATTATCAGTTTTTTATGCAACCTACTGGCCAAGTAAAGATCATATAGCTAAAAATCGTTTGTATTACACAACTAGCAATAATGCCTTTTTTTTCCCTAGTGTAGATGGCAAAAAAAAAATCTGCATACCAGATCCCCGGGTGACCTATCACCTCGGGGTATGTGAGGTTTGACTCACTAAAAAAAAGGACCATCTACAAGCCCACGAAGTTCCGAGTCGGGACCCGCCTAAGCACTGCTTCGACCCGGTCGTGCTGACTCACCCATCGGTAACCACGGACTTCAGAAACTACCACAGTTCATGGGTCAGTAAGGCAACCCTCCTCCCGCTTTATGCGCAGCACTTTCTCAACATATGTTGAGACTGCGCGCCAGTTCTCCTCGTTTTGCAGCATTGCTTCCACGATCGTCTCAGGCGTTGCCAGGCCAATCGTGGACTCAATGGTGCGCCTCAAACTTACGAAGCGACTGCACATAAAGAATGTGTGCTGAGCATCATCGAGCTCAGTCACACAGTACCGGCAGTACGGTGTGACCACCTTACCCATTCTGTTCAGGTATTTCCTGAAGTAATCGTGCCCTGTCAAGAATTGACAAAGGTAAAAGTTTACCTCTCCGTGGCTCCGGTTAAGCCAAGGCTCAATGAGACCAATTAGCTTAGCCGTCCAGCGTCCTTTAGCACTTAAACTCCAACGTTGTTGCCAGAGTTGGAGAGTAAGCGTACGCGCGTGCGTCAGAGCCTCAGTTCTACCCAGCTCTGAGCGATAGAGGTACCCTTCTTTGCGTTCTCGCGCTAGTAGATCGATCGGGATTACTCCCGATACCACCATCACAGCCTCTTCTGAGACTGTGCGGTAGCTACAGGCGATACGCAGGGCACCCCTGCGCTGGAAACTGGCAATGCGCTTCCGGAACTTTTCAGTTCGTAGCGCATCTCCCCAGATTTCGGCTCCATATAGCAAGATGGAATCGGTCGTTACCATCAGCAGCCTCCGTCGCGTCTCACTGGGTCCACCGACGTTGGCCATTAGCCTACTCAGCGAAGTGATGACTACTAGAGCCCTGTCACATGCCCTGCGGATATGATCCCAATACGTCTGGTTGGTGTCCAGGGTCACTCCCAGATACTTGACTTGCTGGTCTGGACCTCGACGGAGCCAACTGTCATGGGTATGATAGTTGGTATCCTCCGCTTCGTCAGCATAACAATCTCTGTTTTAGAGCTGGAGGCCGTGTTCGGTCATCCACCGATCCACCCTCCTCATGACTTGGTTAAGTCTGAATTGAGCGAATTCGGCAGATCTGGAAGTGATTACCGCCGTGACGTCATCAGCGTAACCTACCAGAAATACATTCGCAGGCATTTCCAGGCGCAGCAGATCATCGTACATGATGTTCCAGAGGTCAGGTCCTAAGATCGACCCTTGTGCCGCACCTGAAGTGACAGGCCTTCTTTTGACTCCTTCGTCGGTGTCGTAGAGCAACCAGCGATCCCTGAGGTAGTCCCGCATCATGGCTAGCAAGTAGTCAGTGATACGGAACGTCTGCTCAAGGGTCCGCAGGATGTCTGTCCACCTCGCTGAGTTAAAGGCATTTTGCACGTCCAGTGTTACCAGCAGGACGACCGGTCTGGCTTGATGGCATGCCTCTTCCGCTCTTGCTACAGCCCCAACAACCTCTGAGATGGCATCAATTGTTGAATGCCCTTTTCGGAAGCCATGCTGCCTGGCAGAGAGATCACCAGCAGATCTCACTGCTGACAGCAGCCTTGGCTTGAGCAACCCCTCGAGAAGCTTCCCCGCAGTGTCCAGCATGCACAGTGGGCGGTATGCTGATGGATTGCCCAGGTTACCCTTCCCCTTGTCAACAAGTACCAGTCGAAAGCTATGCGTCTCAGTTCGGCGATTTCATCGTTCCACCAGTATGCATGTTGCCTCCTACGGAAGGGTTTACGTTTGGGCATTGAAGCCGCACATGCCCTGCGAATCCAACCCATGGTTCTGTCAGCAGCGGCCTCTGCTGCTGCACGGCCACTGGGGTCCCAGATGCTAGAGGCTCCCCTTCCAAGCTCGAAGCAAGCGATGCGGTCATCGCATCAATAATGCCTTGCTGCAGCTAAATTTGAATGTATAGCTAAAATAATTGAGCTGAAGTCCGAAATCAATTCATTTATTCAATTAAAATGACATAGTTTGATTTTTGTATGACTATTCATTTTCCGTAGTTCATTACAGTTATATTTCCTGTATATTGTTTGTCTTCTGTTTTGCTATGTTCCTGGACGTAGGATATTTTGCATTTTCATATGCTCTGCTAATGCTCTTGGATCATTGATTTATCTATATTCATTGCCGGGTCCATTGTCATCTTTTGCTTACTTTCTTCGCTCATTCTCTAGGCTCGAATTATGGTACGGCCAATATTTTGCCTTTTTGGCCGAGTTTTCATGCAAAACATAATTATAATCTATCTATGTATTATTTAAATATCAAGTTAGTGTTTGCTTTTGTGACTATAAACTAAAACTAGCTACTACTGCTCAGAAGAAAATGCCAGTCACGCCATAATGCAATGCGGAATACGTCTTCACACTTTTGCGAATTCAAGATTCTTCCTTTCACTTTTCGAAGGAGAACTTAATTCCTTTAGAAGTTCATGTGCTCACAAATCTCGCTTCTTCAATGCCGAAAGAATGTGCCAAATCTCTCTAAACTCGTTGTATGCTTTCAAGCTACTAAAACTACCGTGCGATAACACGAAAATATTTTCCATACTTGACTAGTAAATCTTTAGTCATTCAAAATATACAAATAGTTTATTGGATTATTATTATGCCACTGTTATACTTACCAAAAAAAAAAAATGCAGCCAATACAATAGGTGCGTTTTTTTGCTCCTCTATCCAGAAGAGAAAAGAACAGACCCATTGAAAACAACAACACTCTTGTACCAGTGAATTATCTCAATCTCTGGTTGTCGGAATATTTCTTTGAAAGGATTCTTTCAGCTGTTTGTGTTTAATTTTTTTATAGATGGTAGCTTTATTCATATTTGAGTACAAACGAGTTAATTTTTGCATCGCTTGAAGCATTTTATAATTTACATGCAGCATTCTGCTACTACTATTTTTCAACGTGGGGTGAAACAGATACTTATAAAAACAACCTAACTAGTATCTTACTTCTCTAAAGCGACTCTGATATAATGTCTTCAATATGTCTAAATATGTGCTACGCATGTCAATTCACCCACGCTGGGCGCTATCATTACCGTACGATAAAATGTCCTGAAAATCCAAGTTTGACTTTCTATCCTTATTTCCTCTTGTTCCCCACCTTCAAATTGCATTTGCAAATCAGATCCTCATTATTTCATCTAAATGTAAATCAATGACATTACAATACGTTCCAAAAATCTCACTCAACGAATAAATCAAATAAATGGATTACGTCGACGTCCAAGAATCTGTTTCGAAACGAAAACAATAATAATAATATCAAAACCCATCAAATAGCCCTAACAAAATAATCAAAATAAATGAATTGTAGCTGTCGCCTGTACAACGGATCATTTAAAAAAGTAGATGTTCGCAAACAGCCTATTCGAGCACTTTGAGCACATTCTATCAATCTTTCGCCTGTCACTGAGTCTTTTTCGAACATCTCCAGCTTTCTCCCCATGAATGCCATTAGCACATTTGCTGCCAAGCACTGCCACCACAAAAATGTCAACTTCTTGCTGATTGAGTGCTTTCAAACCGCGCCAGAAGCTACGGAAACCGAACCGTTCGAGAGGAAGTCTGTTTGCAAACCAACACAGATTAGGGGAGATAAGAATGAGGCTGCTAGAGTAATACTATCTGTAATCATTAGGAAGTTTCAGACTTAAATACTTTCGCCGAAATGTGCTTTATGTGTTGGTCGGGGGTCGAAAAAGCGGTTGCTAAATGTCAGTTTAGAAGTTTTTGTTTCCTGATTTTCGATCTAGTTGCCATATGCAGGCGAAAAAGCATAAAACTGACCGTAACCAGAAACAGCTCATTAAAATGCAATTACGGACGCAGTAACGTATTAAATGAGCTTTAAATTGAAATTGAAAGTGGTATTTGCTTGTTATTTGTAACTTCTTGAAAACTAAGTCGTTGCATTAGAGAACTGAAATTAGGTGGTGTAAGAATCGTCACTGCCTTTCGTTTGGTTCACAACGTTTATTTTGTTGGCTTGGCTGTTTTGCTATACGAAGAATTTAGCAGAAAAATTCAAGTCCAGTTCAAATACTCGTTATTATATGTATATATGATTGATATTGAACCAAACATGGCACCATGCACATTATTTTTAAGTACCACTAGAGTAAACGGTGTTTTTTCAAACGTCCTCATATGAAATTTTTCTATCAGATATACTAGTAATAACATTAACTAAACTCCATATCACCCAACATTTATTTTTCATTCACTTGCTTGGTTTTTATTCATTCGTGCGAGAAGCTCGTGCATACGTTCAACGAGTTGAAGCTATCGCTGGTGAATTTATAGCCGTTCATAATGAGAGCCCAATCTAAATAGCTGGATGCTTCTCTTTCCATTTTTTCCTGGCTCGTAACCACTTCGCATTCAGACCAAGTTTGAAGGCATCCGGTCGCAAGTGGAGGCATCACTGACCGCTACCGATGCTGTTCAATCCTCCAAGGACAACCAGCACCACTGTAACTGAAGGGAAAATTCATGAGGCTCATAACTGGTCACGTTGCGGTCATTTCGTGCGACAAGTGGTTAATTGTAGAAAATGTGAATAGGAGTCGCGTGGCGACCTCTTAAATTTTCGCAATCAATTTTCCTCAAATAGAAAAATTTCGACTGCTCTTCATGAGTGCTGAGTAGATTGATGGAAACTGTGATGATTGTATGAATGGAGTGGCGCCGATGATGGGGTGATGAATATATTTTGATGATTTAAAAAAAAATATTTATTTGCGGCGATTGCTCCGAAGCTTTTAAGGCTTTTTTAGAGCTTGAAAAATTGAATAATGCAGAACAATGCAGGTGTTTTATGTTTTAAATACTTTCAAATTTAAGGTCGTATAAAAATTTCGCTTAGCGTAGGTTTATAAAAGACAGTAAACTAAATAATTCATGAGAGTCAATTACACTAAAAATGATATCTACTGCCAAATACCTACGACCTTTTTATGGTGAATGCATTGCAGGAGAATTTCACAACGACACTGTGAAGTGACATACAAACGCTTATCTAAGTCTGCGACACGATGAGACTTTCAATTTTCACGTGTTCCCACAAAACAAATTTGCTCCGTTGTTTAAAAACCTTTTTACACGGTACGATCAATTGGATTAGTTGCATCTGTTTGTTTCGGATCAATTTTGAAAAATCCTAGGTGATCCAGATCTTTCGTCCATTTTAATACTTCTGAATAGTGTATGTTCCCTCAGTGTAAAATGATCATTTTTACTAATTTTCGATGAAAATTCGTTTTTAAAAAGATATTGCCAAATCATGAACCTTTGCAAAAAGTTCAGGGAATTTTTCTCCGGATTGCGTTTTTTGATAAAGTTGAATGTTTCAGTATGTATTAACAAATATGTTTGGCATATTTCGATTTAATTTTTTTTTTCAATCCCTGTGATGGCGATAAAGAACTTAATGTAGGGAAAGAAAATTTGTTAAATTTTAAATTGCGATAATTTCCGACAGAGTCTTTGTGAAAGTCAAAGAAAGTTTAAGTTATGGACCACATCCACTGAAGGGGGTAGTACCGGTTAGAATGCTAAAAATCAGCCTAATTTTCAATATTTTTTTTCACCTCCTTTATTTTGTATAAATCTTAAAATTTGATGGGCAAAATACACATTTTGAAGGTAACAAAACAAAACATTTCTTAATTTTTTTCATTTTTCTACTTACTTATAGAGGGCGCCAAAGTTGACGTCTCGAAAAATGTCTCGTCATACTGCGGACAGATAATCTCAGGAATGAAGAGTCTGAAACAAAAAAAAAACCAAACCACATTTTAAAGAGGAATGTTTCTTACGAGGTGATCTACCACAATATTAAAAAAAAAATGATAAAAAATATATGGCGGTTAATTGAAAATATTTTTCGAAAAATCGTATTTTTTTCACTTTGTTTCGCTTGCCAAATTTATTTGGGTTAATATTTGGCCTATATTGTGGTAGATTACCACACAAGCTACTTTAATCAAGTAGTGCACCAAATTTGATTTAAATCGGTTCGGCCAATCCGGAGAATAAGAGTCCGCAGTTTGAAATAACTTCATTTCGAGAAAAACGCGTTTAAAGTTTTATTTATTGAATGTTATTTAAAAAATATGTTTTTATAACCTACAATTGCTCACAGTGCAATCTTTGGACCATACATAAGTATTCTTGAGTCCACATAAGCCAGTTGCTCTTGCAGTTGGGCAGTTTTTTTGGCCATACGCACTTCCTTTGCCCTTTTTTCTGCCTGACTTATGCGCTCTTCATCTTTTTTTTCCCCAGTAATTAAAAGCAGCGATCTGCCGTAAACTGACGTAACTTCTTTATTTTTGGGAACATCTTAATAAAATTTTGAGACGTGATTTCTGAAGGTATAATAAATTGAAAAATGCAAAAAACAAAAAACTGATTTTTTAAAAATTATAACCGGTACTACCCCCTTAAAAAAATGTTCAATTAATCGAAAAACCAAAAAGGATAAATTTAATGCTTTTCTCACATTGTCAGTTTGGAATTTTCATAATTTCACGTTGTACAAAAAAGTTAGCCCTTCATAAAATTACCTATATTGGGAGCACTCGAAAATTGTGCTCACATGAACTCACGACGGTATAATTAGATCAAAATGAATATGCTGACAACCCTGTGGCTGTGATGCCATCTTAAAACACCTTCAACCAAATAAAACCATTCTGCCTGATAACTCCCAATGCCAATCGCAAAGATCTTTCTATCCCTGTAACGTTTGATACAGGTATCGGATAAAAGTGCAATTAACAGAGTATGTTGATCTTGGTGCGAAGCAGTTGTAATAGATTTTTAGTTGCTGTTCTAGCGAAGTGCCTCCAGCTCTGAACATCAACATCGCTTTTCAACAGGAAATGCTACCATTAAATTTTTTATGACATATATATATCGAATATGGAACAAATGTGTCCTTTGTACCTCCACCCATCCACACTTTCTGTTACTCAATATTTCAATATTTTACTTATTCTTCCCACACTATTTGGAGAGTCGGTATAAGGCAAAGCAGATATCATCATTTTGACATGCGTCAGGAAAAACCCTGCGGAGGATTCTGTGTTTTTTGATAGTGAATTGTTTTACATCGCGCTTCAATTCAAACATGTTTTTCTATTCTATAATGCTGGTTGGAATTTTACTACCCAGCAGTATAGAATAGAACAGAATTTCAGAAGGTCTCCAAGTTGACTACATTTACACATTTCGATGCCATTCTTATAAGTAGACTACATCTTCTTGAATGCTCCAATAAGTTCATTGGCTGTGTTAGGTCTTATTCTACAAATCGCAGAAAAACAAACAGAACGTTCTATTTCGTGCCATTCTTGCCATATAATAATTGCCATATAAGGTTTCCTACAAGGCAGCTTAGTCCCCTTCTCTTTGTTATTTATAGTATGTTAATGACCTGATCACCTTTGCCCCAGGATCCGCCACTTTAATCTAGGCTAATGATGCAAAGATTTTCAATGCAATATCATCACTTGACGATTGTAGAGTTTTTCAACTCAATGTGTCACCTATTCCTTACTGGTGAACTCAAAGCCGACTTTCAAGAAATGTTGAAAAATGTGCAGATATTTCTTCCTCCCAAGAATCATACTCCTTTAGTCTGAATTAATCCAGAAATGGCATTTTAGCAAACCGTTCTAATAAAGTTCGCGACGTAAGTATTAAACGCGGCCTTAAGGGGAAGTTCTTTCAGATTTTTTCATACAAATCGATTTTTTTTTTTTACAAAAAATGAAAGCTACATACGTCTAGAATATGTATGCAAAAGTATATTCCGATCTGGAATATAATTATCGCATTAGAGCGTCTCAAACGCACCTACCTCACGCGCGCTGAGGAACGCTTATAGCTTATTCACCGCGTGGCCTCAAATGGCTTTCTATGTACCGAAACTAATTACGATCTGTACTATCACATACTTGTTCGTGTTGGAATACACATTAGGTGGCAGCACTTGCGAAAAATAACCGCTGCGTCACAAAATTGCATATCCTTAACGGCGAATATCGCCCGCTGCTCAAAACGCCCGCCTCGCGCAGCGTCTGCCGGAGGACTTTAAATTATGACTGATATCAGTTTACTACGAGAGGCTGCAGACTTGAAGTTACCGAACGATGTCCCGCGTGCAGAGGCCAACGAGAGCCACCATTTTGGAGCCACCATATTGAATTTCGTCGTAATAAAAATTTGAACGATTTTAGAATGATCAACAAATGAAATAATCAAAAGCAGAACTTCGTACGTGTTTTCATTATCCCTCGAAAAACTCTCAAACTTTGACTTATTTTCGACCGTATCTGAGAGAACCTTCCCTTAACTTTTAATGATCACATTAACTCAATAATGATAAATGACAAGCCTGTACATGGCTTCTCAAAAAGACGAATTAAATAGTTGAATGCCATTCGTATGACTAAAATCATATTCTGCTCTCTTGTTCTTGTTGCGAGCTCCATATACATATGTATATGGTCAAAAAATCCAATGAACTGGCCTGAGATTGTATAGTTGATCAGCTGATTATAGGCCTGGAAAGTTTCAAGAAAGAGATGCAAGATAAGATTCGACAACTACATACTCAGGCTAGATTTTATGTTGCTCACATACGGCTCACTACTTGTAAAAATACCAATGCACTCTCAGGTCGCTTTGACAGATATTGCATTTCGTAAATAGAGGCGCAATTACAAGGTCAAAGTGGTTTTTTTTTCAAAAATGGAGGGAGTTCACCCACTTATCTTTCCCTACACTTTGCCTAGAATATGATTGCTTTGTATCGTCTCCATACTATAAGGAGCATGTAGATCGCATTTAGTCTGTCCAAAAGAGTTTCTTTACTTTCGTTCTTACTTGTAAGCATATCAACTATGGACAAATAATAACACTATCTACTATATTTCAAACAAAAACAACTGCATCCACCAAGAATACACAAAAAGATATACGAGAAAATTCCATATCCGTCAAATATTTTCAATTAAAGCGAATTGATTCTCCACTCTCATTCACACTTCGTAGCAACGTAGCTATTTTCTTACAAATATCACAAGAAAAATTATTTTACGAGTAACGTTAATCTTCACGTCAAATTGCAAACTTATCGATTTTCTTTGAATTCATCGAACCCGATATCGCAGCATAACTCAAATGCAATTTCCATCGAACATTCAAGGATGGTGCACTGCAACATGGCAATGACAAACGGCAGCTATGGATTTATTCGGTGGAAAGTTCTCTTTCCAGAAGTCACCCTCGTTCTCTTGTTACAACACTGCTAACCAGCCAGCAACTGCGTTCGTCTGTTAGCTGCAGTTTTTCGTTTTCTGTTGCATTCAGTTCGGTAAGTTCAGTAACATAGTTATAGGCGACGGTGTCGAGTTGGTGAACAGTGGTAGCCAAGTCAGTGAAGTATGACGACATAAAACATTTGGCTTTTTTGTTCATAATTAGCTTCAGCTAAGTCAAATACCAGGAAGCCTGCAGGCAGAATCGTTATTACAACGAAAAACGCTGTAACAACCATTTGACAAAGCTCTACCAGCAATAGTCGTACAGGCATACGCAAAAAACTGGTAAGCGCCGAAGCTTACGGCGAAATTATTCAGGAGGAAATAGCTTTATTACACCGAGAGAATAATTAAGGGTCTGGTAGTCAACCCGGTTTTTTGCTTCCTTAATCCTTTTTCTGATGGGTACTTTATGCTCTACTCTTTGCGATCAGCAGCGATACGACTGCGTTCCAATTTTATTGCATGTATGTACTGTTTATGTTAACCCGCTTGCTAAACTGTTGACGTATTTTATTCGAATGATAAATTCAAAACCGCATCGCTTTAATGCTGCTAATAAACACAGAGACTTGACAGTTGTGTATTATGACCACAATCAATTATTCCGGCTTGATGAATTGCAGACTCAGTGAGAGCGCTTGCTGAATTTATGAAAAGCATTTTATATTGTGGGGTTAAGGCATCAGCACTGCGCTACGTCTCCACTCTCACGTCAACGAACGTCACTTCTATCGTTCTGCACGTTGTACGATAGCCATAAACAAGAGTAAATGGAGAAAAAACACTTCTCCGGGAAATCCTTGGAACTAGTGGGACCAATAATAAATTTCACGTCAGACCTGTCTTCGAGCAATTCACCTGAATGGCAGTGGCACGTCTATGGCCACATTAAGTAGCCCCATACGAACCGCTAACCCACCCGTTTCCCTATGCTCTGAATGAAATTATATCAGCGATTTCATACGTTTGCTTGCCACCCTCCACATGTGCTCCTACGAATCCGGTCAGTTGGACAGTCCTTGTCGTTCACCCTGCAATAGAGCATCCTCAAAACGCAGCAGCTACACATTTCAAAAATAAAACGAGCCAAATGTCTGGAGGATATGCTGGGGCGGAGAACAAATTGTATTAGTTTTCCAAAGTGATATAATGCAAACATAAAATAGAGAAAAATACGTTTTTCAAGTACCTTCGTGACTAGCGTACGCTTAGCAGAGAAACGACTACTAGAAAGCCTACTGACGAACCGATAGACTTTTTGGGTTAGTGTTCGCTTGTGAATAATTCTTTGATAGCAAAGTGTGTCCGCCGTGGAAGACCCTCGTAAAGACGACTCACATTTCGCCCCGGACATAAATATCTTTTGATTAGCTGGTGCGATTTGAAAATTTAATAGCTGTAGTTTTGGCTACGCGAAATGGTCTAAAATGTCAGTAGGCGGTGGAAAAATAGTTTCGATGTTTATGGAGCGAGATACTTTCAGGCAAGCTTGTTGGGTCGTAAAATCTGTTGCTTATAGCTACGAAAGCCTCAGTAGCAGTAAGAGCTGGATAATACGACCGGGGCGCCTAAATACTTTTAGTTTGGCTGTGTGCGTAAAAAGTAAGTTTATTTTCGTGTTTTTTGCTGTGAAAAACATATTCTAGTTTTTTTTTTGGAATCTCTCATATCCTGGAAAATAATTATATTCTGATGGAAATGCTTATGTTATCTTCCTTTCTGCCCCACTAAAAAATTAAGTTGTGTGATGTAAAATTCAAAATAATCTTGAGTTTCAGCATTAAAGGTTGACACATTCAAGCGTCATTGTACAAACGTTTTATGCTCTTCCGCTATGAAACTAAAAGCTGTTTTTGTTGTTTTTGTCCGTTACTGTTATTTCAACTGAAAATCAAGCTGGTACTCATATATTGTACATTCCTATATTCTCAATCACTACCATATCACCTTTGATGGAAAACCCTCAGCCCAACTCTTACTTCGAAAGTGAGGCTGCGAACTCTGTTGCTTTCGAAAGCATCCTCTAAATCAAAAACAAAAACAATAAATATCACCAGCGCTCCATTCACCTTCGAATCTGCTAGGGTCTCCTGGGAATCTATGATAGCAGCATATTTCTAACAAAATTTATTTTGTTTGGCTAAAGTAAATGTTTGCACACCAATGAAAAACGATGATGTCGAGAGGTGGCGATAGGTAGCTTTGGTATCATGTTTGTATTTCCCGCACCAGCATCGAATCCATGCAGATGAGGACAAAGTAGGAAGTGTGTCACTTAATGGCTGGGACGGAACAAGGGAGGAGAAACAAAAGCAACTCCATTTGAAAAGGGGGCTTTCATGTCAATTACCCATCAGCAAATTTTACGCATGTGCTTTGTCAAACTTTCGTATCAGGCTTATTTTTATATTAGCCTCCTTCATTGTGTCATTTATTCCCATGGCTCTTGAATTGAAAAGCTGTTATGTGACGGCAAAGAGACAAAATCACTTTGAAAAATTAACAAGGACCGACTTGTGAAATGCGTGCCACCTTCATCTCAGCTTGAACAAGAAAAAATCAAAGAAATCTGCTAAATTAGAATTAGATCACTGATATGATAAGTTCCGTTGATTTTGCTTTATAGTGCTATTGTAGTGTTTCGTTATTCATTCTTTTTTCGTTAGTTTTCTGTTTTTTGTCTTAGAAATATCCAAGAGAATAGCAGACGCAGTGCATGGATCATAGACTAAGAGCCCGTTTCCATCAATCCGTCGGTTTATAAGCATCAGCAGCACTCAGAGAATGGAAAAACTTTTATTGCATGTTTTCCATTCCTGAGCACAAGAACGCCATCGTTGTTCTATCTTTGTCGCAGTGCTCTCTTCTCTTTGACCCGCTTTTCAGAGTTCTTGTTATTCATTTTTTTTCTTTTACATCTCGAATGAAAGTTTTTGCATTAGAAAGTTAAATAATAGACAGAGGGAGATGAAATGGCAACGCAACCTTATTTTATACCGCGGAAAAAAAATGAAATATTACTTTTTGGTCTTGCAAACAGAAAAGATAAAAGTAAGACGAAAAAATAGGATGGGTGTGGTGACGAAAAGTCGTGTGAATGTTCTTAGGAAAGATATAATACAATGGCGACGGAATAAGCGCGTTTGATGTAGGGAAATCCACAGAGCCACTGAGTTGTAGATTTAACTTTAGATTTAACTTGTAGGTGCGAAGAAATCATGGTAATCTAATGGTGCTTTGGTTCAATTTGCATGAGACATTGATGAGATGACGTTGCGGAAAGTTTTTTCGAGCTCATTTTTTACAACTAGACATATATTAGGTTGCTCGGTATAGCGTGGCATTTGTAGATTTTTAAAATAATGGTAAAAGCATAGTAGTGTGTTTGTTATAAATTTTCATTTTCATTGAATAGTCGGTGGCACGTAAAATATATTTTTTCGAAGTTCGTGTGAGGCGGTGTGAAAAATTAGATTTTGGAAAGAAAAAGTTGGACAAACAAAAAAAATTCTTGTGTACCATTAGTTAATGAGCCTTTCAGCGTTTGACTTTTTTTAGATCCACTTACTTTGATGTCGAATGAGAAGATATTCAGTATGTTCCAAAAAAAATCATACATTTATTACTTAAGAACCTATATCAATGCAAGCGCGAAGCAATCAACGCAAAATAATAAATACACATTGAAATTTTACATATGTATGTAGATGATATCTTATCTGATAAGCTATTCAAGCATTATAAATATACCACTTATATTTTCAGAATCAGAATCATACGATTCACGCGGCTTTGAAATAATTAGAAGAAAATAAATTTATTTATTACATAAGAAAACAAAAAATAATCGGTGCCATATGTTTAACATTCCGATAAATATTTTTCTTGCATCACCTTCTACGAGGGTTGATTAATAAGTAATGATAATGAATATAAACCAAGGTGATTAGACTTAAAAGACATATTTATTTCAACATAGTCTCCTAACAAGTTAATATATTTAGTCCACTTTTTTTCCAAACCCAGGATACCCTTAGAAAAAAATTCTTTATCTTGACTCTCCCAAAATGCCTCAACAGCGGCCATCACTTCGCTATCATCTTCAAATTTCTTACCCCGAAGGTGGTCCTTGAGCCGAGAAAAGATGTAAAAGTCACTGGATGATGTAAAAAAAAATTTCTGAGGAAAGATGTAAAAATTCGAATCCTGTTTTTTAAATTGCAGCCATTGAAACTGCAGCCTTGTTAACCGGTGCTTTGTCCTGATGAAACAGCACTCCGGCTCGTAGTTTGTCGCATCTTTTTTTCTCAATAGCCTCCCGCAGTTTTCTTATTTGGTCTGCGTAGAAAGAGAATAATATAGTGGCTCCCTTTTCCAAATATTCCACTATGATAATTCTTTCAGCGTCCCAAAAAACTCATGCATAACCTTCCCCTCCGAGCTCGAGACTTTGAATTCCTTCGGCGTTGGTGAAGAGGGTTGCTTCCACGTCATCGATTGCTGTTTGGTTTCTGGATCAAAATGGTAGATTCAAATCTCATTCACGATCACGAAACGTGACAAAAAATTCTCCTGATCTACCTGGAACTTTTCGAAATCTGCCAGTCGATTTACATTCTCGGCCCCCCACGCGCAGATACCTTCTTCATATGTAATTCGTGGGCAATGATTCTTTGAACACTGCCATTTGAGATCCCTGTGACCTCAGATACTTGCCCGATGGTCACTCTTTGATCTACCAACATGACATCTTTGATTTTTTTCATATTGTCTTCAGTATGGGACGTGGTTGGACGTCCTTCGCGGTGTTCGCCTTCATTGGATGTTCTTCTCAGCGTAAACTTTTTGGCTCAGCGCGCAACGGTGGAATATAAAGGGACAGAGTCCCCTTATGTTTCCCCCATGTCGCCGTGTATGTCTTTGGTAGACAATTTTGTCAAACAGAGGTACTTAATGCCAGCTTTAATTTTGTTTTTCTCCATTTTGATGTTCTCTCTTCGACTGTTCGTATTCAAATGAAAGTACCTTCCTGGAATCATGGCCTATTGATATGTTTTTTTATGCTGACTTAGTGAGTATATATAGTAGTAAAAAAACTTTTTTGGAATTTTATGCGAACTGGAAATAACCGATTATCATTACTTATTGATCAACCCTCGTATTGTTTCACTCAAACAAGAGTAAGTCGAACCGAAGTCGGTGTTGGACCTTTGGGTGAGATCCATCCCGAATCATTCTACCTCTCATAACTTTTATTAATTAGAAAAACGAGCAAAAAAACTTAATCTTCAAAAGCTTTACTAATAATTTTTCTCGTACAGGGCAGTACAGTGCTGTGCAGGAATTTAATAGCAAAGATATGCTGATTGAAATTTTTAAAGTGAAGGTGAATGCAAAATACAAGTGTAAATTATTTTTCTTTTGAAAAAGTAACGGTACCATCTTGATTAACGATGTCCCGAAGACACGCTGGTCTACGTTTCTGCTTCCTGGCCACAAAAAAGAGCGGAATCAGTCACGAAGCATCTTAGCCCAATGGACGTATTTTACTAAAATTGAGACATTGAGGTAAATCCAGAAAAACCTAAAAGTATATGCTTTCGTAATGCAAGTGACAAAGCGCCCAGAGAAACATGTTAGCGCAGTTAATAGAAAGAAGATCGAAACTGAAAAAACGTAGTAAACTTCTACTATACAACAATCGATAAGACCTAAACCATTGATATAAAAGTATAGAGGATATGGGCATAGCGAAATTTATGTTGCCATTTTTTGGATTGTTTGATAGTTGTAGTGAATACATGCAACTGGCTTAAAAATACAAAGGTGTAGTGATTATACAATTTCGTATAATGAAAGGGGCCAATTTATTTTAAATATATTAAAATGGTGTTTCGATTTAAGTGGAAGAATTTAATAGTAAAATACATTCACAATATCTATGAACGGTTAGAGATGAAATACAAAACATTTTGCAATCAAAGCTTGTGAAATTTGATTTATTAACATTTATGATGCATTCAAATAAAAAAAATTATATCGATGAAATTTCTGAATTTTATACAAAAAAAATTCAACAAAAATCAGTGCGCGTTATTAAATTTACAGAGCAATGTTATTGATAATAATAACTATTGTTTAACTCAATTGTTAACCATAAATTCATAGTAGTTAAAATGCATTTTAAAATACGAATCTTACCACAAACCAAATGTTAAGTTACAAGCCCCCTCCTCCTTTCGCAACCGGGCTTGGGACCGGCTTTGGCGGATTTACGGCTTCCCTTGGATAATTAAATTCATAATATAATCCGGGCTATTATTTAGAAGAAAAGAGAGTAGTTTTAATTGAAAATTTTGCATAATTTTGTAATGTTGGAAATGGACGCGATTTACATGCCTTTAAAATGGAGGAGTTTATTATATTTTTGTCTAAGGGATATTTTTTCTGAATCCTTTCTAGCGATAAAAAAATATCTTGTTTGAATATATTTTTCCGCAATTGATTTGATTAACAAGCTATAGTGGTTTAATGTGCTCATGTGTTGTGAATGCTCCATGAAGAGCTTTTTCCCAACACAACTCTTTTGAACAGAATAACAAATTTTTTTAAAAAGTGCCGTTTTCAAAATTTGCTTATCTTCTAAATATATAGTTTTGCGAATCTCTCCCTCCGCAATTTTGCACACAGCTACCACACTTTCTGATGGTATTTTCAAATAGCCCCTACTCTTGTATGAAATCAAAGATATTATATTTTTCTCTCCTTGAATCGCAGAAATGCAATGCTCACATTGAAGTTTCTTGCACAGTTTAAACACAATGAAGCCATATATATATTCAACAACACTGTTGACGAATGACGATAAATGCATTGGATCGGCTGCGTAGTCATGCTCTTGCAAAAAGTGATCGTTGAGACATTGCATATCTGTTTCAAATGAATCTTCATTTGTGTCGGATAAACGTTCGTCGTAAAAATGTAATTCCGGATCGTGCTTTGCATGCCTAGCGACAGTTTGGTTAATTTCTGCGATTGGGTTTGTGTTGAGAATGCTGATTTCCTCAAGTGGGATGCAGTTTCCAATTCCGTTTTCTCTTAGCTGGCATCGAAACAAAATTTTTTTATATGCAGCAATGAATTGTCTAACTGTGGGGTTATTGTTGTATCCCAGTCCCGCACGTATTGAAGAAAAAAACAGCTCTATATGATCCTGGTTGAGTTTATAAAGTGGTATGAATTTGAGAATTTTTGTGACAATAAAACGCTCATATAGTAGATTTATGTTTCGCAATGCAGCGATAATTCCAAGGAAGCCGGTGTTTCTTCGACAATTAAGGACTAACGTTCCTGTCGGGAGTGTTAGCTGCCTTATGTATTCAATAGCCATTTTCGCAAAATCATCTATACTGGATTTATTTGAGTCACATAATGCTTTTTTTTTGTATTCGCATTCAGATAATTTTTTAGTATTCAAAACATCAAAAATGTCGTTGAAGAGTCTAATAAATTTGGACGTACTTTCACTGCCAGCAAATTCTCTTAAATGAAGGACTTCTCGGCAAAAGTCAAGAGCATCAGCAACAGATTTGCTCAGCGTTTGCACAGCCAAACGGACCTTCATTTTTTGCTGCTGAAAGAATATGTGGGCTTTCCGAATTTTGTTCCCCAAATGCAGGCCTTCTTTTTCTTGTAATTCAACCAGTCTGATCAAATACTCCCATTTGATCAGATTTCCTTCGCTGTCTTTAAGCGTTTTAAGGTCTGCCAGGGAATTCCGAACTAGTTTGATCATATGGCATGGGTCTGGATGAATCGCATATTTTTCAGCAGAATTTTCAAACATTAAGTAACCGTTCGAAGATGTATTTCGAATATCACATCCCAAAAGATTGCACAATGTGAGATTTGATGATGCACCATCGAAAGTGATCCCTGACACTAATACTCCTGTATCCAACAAAAGGCCCACACACAGTGAAACCAAATTTTTTTTCTGCTCGGCTGTAATACTATTGATCGGAAAGAAGCCTAGGGGTATTTTCCACGATTTGTTAATTGCGACTGCCATCAGAACAAACATTTGCGTCGCTATTACATCACTGGAAGAATATGCGCCACCAAAGTCTGTAAATCCATATGCTTGTTTTCCGTCCCACTCCACATGTTGGCGAATGTGAATTTCATCGAAGACAAGGTTAACAACAATTTGTCCATTGCCGCCGTTACATTCAACTGCTTTTTTAATTGCAGCAAAAGATTCTTGCGTAAAGCCGGGTCCACAATTAACATTTTGGTACCACTTTCTAACTGTGCGGTCATGAGGCAAGCATTTACCAAATGCTGATCGAACAAAGTTATAGGCTCTGGGTGAAAAAAAATTTAGATTGAGAGCAAAGGCTTTCAACTCGGGGCTATATTTCCTTGGAACTTTCTTAAGTTTGGTGGCAAAAAGCTGCCTTTCAATTATGTGCTTACTAGGCTCGCTTAAATAATTAAGGAAATCACTTTGTTCTGCAGATATCAAATTCTTTTCAGTAAGTGAATTTACAAGCTGCTTCAAGCTAATGGTTTTCCGTTCTTGGCGCTTTACCTTAATTTTTAATTTTTTGAGCTGTATTGTCTTCTTTACCAGGCGCGCTTCAAGAGATTTAATTCGCGAATTGGCTTTACGCAACAATGATGCATGGGATTCTTCATCTTGATTTGTATTTGTACCCTATATTCATTCAAATACATGAATTTTCAAATGCATGGATAAATTTTGAACTTAACAAACACAATGTTAGCGCCAGCAGCTAAGAAGCGTTGATAATCAGCATAATAATACTTTTAAATACAACTTACAAACTTTTACCAGTAACGAGTCAACTCCGCAATTATAGCATATTTATCAAATTCATAACCAACTAAGCAATTTTCACACAGGTATCCTACCGTGTAATAGTGTTATCTTTGTGCACTGATTAAGGTTTTTGTATAGTATCAAATAATTAAAATTGCAAGAAGTAATGCTTTGCATAATATAAAGTAATTGAAATTAAAGGCGGTTTTGATAGCATTGATTTGATCATTGCACAAGAAAGGTGTATCGTGTTGTTCCGACTCGCCATTTCCTTCTCATTTTAAATATCTTAGTGTGGATTTAACAAAATTCAGACTGCCAATGCATTTCAAACATTATATTTCAAATAAACAAGAAGGCAGTCAATTCATTTAGCTATTACTGAATTCATTTATAAATTTTATGTTTTAAATCAGCAGTTTGAAAGGATAGCATAACGAAAAAATCTGTAATGATACGGCGTTTTAAAAAAGAAAAACGTCACTTTTACAATTAAAAAAACGAGTCGAAATCATGTATCATGTATTTTCTTACTTATTATTTTTGATCAGATCGTGTTAACAGTTTTACTTACGATTGAAACAAGATTTTTTTCACCGCATGACTTCGAAGTCTTGAAATGCTCCTATAAATAATTTTTATCAGTCGTGGAGTATTCAATCAATATTATATTGATGTATACAAAAATAAAACTATATTAGTAATATAGTTACTCACATTTCCAACATGCATTTGCTCCTGCAAACTTTTGACTGGCTTGCTTTCGTCGAAAGAATTATTCTGAAATATTTTCAAATTCTTAAAAAGTTCTTTATCAATCTCGTTTTTAATACTCACATAATCAACTACCATTCGGTTGCTCGAATGTCCACTATCAAATTCGTCATTGTCAGAGATATCCTTAAACAAATCGTACAATACATGCAATAATAGGCAATATTAAGATTAAAATACCATTTCACATGTTGATTCGAACATATCATTCGCAGAAGATGTATAATCAACCGTGAAATCACCGCTGTATACTTCTTTGGGAACCTGAAGTGTATTAAATAAACTTTATTGCTATTATTTCAATAATTGTTTCTTACGGTCATTGTGGAACGATTTAGGTAACGCGACATAGTATTCTGCTCTTCAAGCTCTTGCACATACCTCTAAAATTAAATTTTTGGTTATAATTGAATCATTTCCATTGTTTCGATACATACCTGATCGTTTGCCATAAATCTTGCAGTATAAGGCTTTGCTCTGCGTTCCATATCCAGTACCTATCAACAACATGCTAAACATAAACATATGTGTTGTAAAAACGTACTCTTACCTTTTTTGGACACACGGCTTGGTTTCGTTCTTCGACGATATCTGTCTTTGCAAACACACAGACTGCCTGCAAATTCATCTGCAAATCATGAGTTTAAACTACTTGCATATAATTTAAAGAAAAATTACCTTCGGTACGGCTTTCGCAGTCAAAATTACTCTCCGCTGCTGTTTGATTAAGTCACTTTCACAAAAGTGGTCCGAACAAACAACAGCAGTTTTCTTTACCTCCGTCAATCCGATTGAGTCCAACCACGCCTGCCTGCGGGTAATATCGCCAGGAAACCTGTAGTAAGAAAATATGTGAAAGATTAGGTATGTGCGCGTACTGCAGCAGCAACATATTTTTGCAGCTGGTTTCTTTCTGTGTCAAAATTTTGCTTGCAGCAACAGTACTAAAACGACTTGCTGTGAATCTATTTTAAAATAAGGTGCGTTTTCTTGCAGATCAAAATTTGTTAAGTATATTGAATACATTAACAACAGATCAAATTTTGTAAAGTATATTGAATACAACAACGATTTTGTTGTTGTATTCAGTACACTTAACAAATTTTGATCTGTTCGGGGGTGCAAAAAATCGCACCTATATTATAATTGATTCAGGTATCTGAACAAACCTATTAGAATCTTCAATATAATTTTCCTTATGTTTTTTGCTTAAGTTTTTCGTAGTTAATTTCAAATACAACAGATTGCTAAATATTTTAAAAATTCAGTCGTTATTTCAATTTTCAGCAAGAAACAAATATATATTGAACATTTCACCTAAAAACGTAAAATATTTTCATATAATTTCATATCCACACAAATCCTAATGCCCCTTGCAGTTACTCAGTTGTCGCCCACTTTGACCAACTGAAACAGAACAACATGGCTTGTCATTTAAATGTAAACAAATTAGTAGACGCACTAATTCAATTTACAATTTAAAAGCCTCTGACTATCCTATACCGATTTTGTTACGCTTTCACATTTAGGAACTCTTATTTTAATTTATAACAATGCATTACCTGAAAAACGAAACTCCATTTACACCGAAACTCTTCCTTTTTGGGCAACCAAGCACGCAGCACCGCATTGTATTTATTTATCTGCAACAAAAAACACAATATAACTTGTTCCCTTGAACATTTATCACTTTCACTTACTATCACACTTTGTACTTTTTGAGTGGAACTTATGATTGATGTCAATAAAGGCCTTAATTCACGTTCTTTTATCGATTTCAAATATCGCGACGGCAATCTCGAGTCAAAAAATGTCAACAAATCAAACTCAAATTGACAATCTCAGTTGCTGGAACGATGCAGGAACACCTGAGATTGTCAGAACACTGCATTCTCACCCATATTAATACAATTGTTTCTGGCAACAGTCACGGACAGTATACGTATATGCTATTCGCATATCCTCTATACTTTTATATCAATGACCTAAACTTACATACGGATTCCCATGTTGGTTTACAATAGGCACGACAATGGGGTTTTCCCCAAATTAAATTTGAAAGTTTGAGCGAAAGGTTATAAGGCATTAGTGTAGTCAACAAATTCATAATTAAGGTACTGTTGCCATCTAGAAGGCTAAAATATAGCAAATGTTCAAAATGTTATTTCTCAGCCTTTTTATTAAATATTTATTTTATTTATTTATTTTGGTACGTATTCAATACAACAGGCAAAACTGTCCAATTACAGGTTGGATACAAGAACAAAATAAAATAATAAGAACTAAATAAGAATATATAAATATAAGTATACACAATAATTAAAGTTAGAATAAAGTAAAGTAAAATTAACTAAAGAGAAATAAAAAAAAATCCATTACAAACACGAATAACCAATTCAACAAGAAATCGGCCTTATAAAAAATAGTAAGAAGTAAATGAGTAAAAATAAATATGAGTACATAAAAAAATAACTAAAGTGGTAAATTAATTAAAGTAAAATTAAGTAGGAAAAAAAAGAAGAATGAATCCATTAAGAAAATAGAAAATAAAATTAATTAGAAACATATAAATAAGTATATATAAAAATAAAAATATACAAAAAATTCTTAAAGTTTTAAACAAGAAAGTAAAATTAAGTAGAGCAAAAAGAAAGGGCAACAAAAGAAAGGGCTATAATAAAAAAGAATAGAAAATAATATTTATTAATTAGAATCGAAAATTTTACTACGGACCATATTTTTGAAACAGGCAATAGATTGTGGGAGAGGACAAAGTTGAAGACTATTGTGAGTGCGTAAGAGTCGCAAAACGGCAGAGTAGAAGAAAGTGTCAGTACGAGCATACGGTACTTCAAATAGAATGGAGGACCTGATTGGCCTTACGGAGTCCCGCTTAATGAACAAAAATGCTAATGAGAGAGATTGGTAGCCGCGACAAATTTTGAACAGGAAACACTCATCCAAGTAAACTATGCGCTGCTCAAGGAGAGGAATGTTAAGAGGAGATAGACGTTCACTTTAGGGTAAATACGGCAGACTATATTTAAAAAGTAAAGTACGTGTAAACCTGCGCTGAACTGATTCAACAGCGTCAGAGAGGTATTTGAAACGAGGACACCACACCTGACTGCAGTATTCAAGTACAGAACGGACAAAGGTAATAAACAGGTGGATACAAGTAGCAATATTAAATGAATTGTGGCAAGAACGAACAACGAAGCCAGCAATCCGAGAGGTTTTACTAGTGACAGTAAGGACATAATGTCGAATTTCAGTTTGCGATCAAATTTGACCCCAAGATCTGAGAAATGATCGACACAAGAAAGTATAGTGCCATCAATAGAATAATTAGTGTGATAAAAAATTAGTTAAAAAGTAATTAAAAAATTAGTGTGAAGCTTAAAGGAAAAGGACATAGAAAAACACATGGAAACATTAAGGGACAAACAGTTAATGTTACACCAACCAATATATACACATATGAAACATTATTTAAATTATAAATTGTAAACAAAATTTTTTTTTTTTAAATAGAGGGCGTCAAAGTTGAGGTCTTACACAATTTTTTTATTTATTTTATTTCCAAACTGTGGTAAATTAGCGTGCAAAATATATTAACAAACAAAACGCAACAAGGCTCATTAACATCGGATCAGCCCATCCGGAGATTAACTGTTTGCAGTGTGAAAAAACGTTATTTCGAGAAAACGCGGTGAATGTTTCTACAACACTTGCGTGGAGCCGATATGCGCGCGCTAAAAGTTTTTCTCGAAGGTCTAAAGGGTCGAAAAATGTAAAAAAACAATAATTTGATTTTTTGTTATTTTTAGACGGTAATAGTACCTTACGCCATGACTAACCTGTTCGGGAGGACTATGGAAATATAGCTTCCAATTTAAACCATGAATGATTATTATTTTTCACTAATTAGCCTATTTAATTCTGAACCCGTGATGCCAGTACAAAAAAAAATTCATGAATTCATCAATAATCCGCATAGTGATAACATATTTTGTTAAGTAATCAATTTGAAAAAATTCACTGATTTATGAAAGCAATAAAGTTGAATCGAATTGAATTAAATTAAATTCACTCAAACAACCCGAATTAGCTCATTTTTAGTGAGTGACTGCTGACTGCAAATATTTAACCAACAAAACCTGAAAATTTAGCAAATCTGATTATTAGTCACATTGAAATCATGTACACATTATCAAACTTATTTACACAAAAAATATACATTCACAATCATCACCTAGATTCTACACTTTCAAGTATGGAATGAAAACTTTATGTGAGTAAACTCATTTCCATAACTTCATCCACCAACTAACTTTCTTATCAACTTGCAAATTCCGAAATTTTCTCGAACAAAAACAATTTCGCCAAGTGTACGAAACGCAAAACTTTATTAACATCATTTTTGCGCCCCGACAAAACTAATCCTTTTTCGTGACTTCCATATGAATCATATTCACACATCCCTTGGCTTTGTCGCTGTCCAAAATACTCGTTCTGCACCAACGTCTGACTTTCAAGGATGCTCGAGGAAACGACGATAACGACGAAGACGTCCCTCACCGTCACACTTAAGTCGAACATCCGAACAAGAGATGCGAACAGAACACAGATGTACATTGAAAGTAAATTGTGCCTGAAGGAAACTACTTGACAAATAGGCTTATAAACACATACGTGACGGCATTCATATGTGGAATCCGCGGTTCATTATTAGCATGGAGGCAGCCTTGTCGTACGATGTCGAGCCCGATATAGGATCAGGCGGGCAAAACTGACTCTAAGATGAAGTCGTGTGGAATTAGAGGGATGTGTCGCCGCTGGCAAAGTACAGATCTGTATTTTTGCTCCCATTTCACTTAACGGCAAGCTGATAGCAACAAGGAGTTGAAGATGATATTGTTCGTACTTTGTGTCGGAATATTTTCGAATAGAATAATATGGTAAGTTCATTTGAAATGCGAGGATACAAATTTGGTGCCGTTGTCAGAAATTTTATTCTCCAAAATTATTCTGTTTTATTAATGCCGTTTTTGAAAATGGCAAAGTGAATAAATGAAAAAGTTCTTGAATTTACGCAAGTTCCGCAAGGACGAATTGAAAACGATAAAAGTAGATCATTTGTTTCAAAAATTCTAAGCTCATTGCCTCTTCTACTTGCATGAATCGAAAGGATTTTTTGCGAACATACTGTCACACATTCAAGGACATACGCGCATATGTAACAAGTGTACAAATCGAAGTGTAATGGATGAGAGGGTGTCATGTCAACATAAATTCGCAGAATCTACACAAGTACATATAGATAGTATAGATCCATGGAATGATAGGTATGTTGCGTATCCATCACACGCCACCCACTTGGCTACATGCCAATAAATGTTTGTGTAGCGGAATGTGAGAAAATGCTATATTTTTTCGTTCGTTGGTAGGTTGCACAATGTTGCGTTAAGGAAAAACAAAACATGCGAAAACTCGTGTAGGTTTGGTTTGTTTCATTTTTTTAACAACTGCTGCGAGAAGATACGTTTCTGCGAAATGATCGTTAGGTAATGATAAAATTTCATGCACCCACGTAGGCACTATATACTTTTTTCATGTATCGTACACACACTTATGGTATCCAGTTGCTCCTTTTTTGCTCATCGATTTCTCTGTTGGGAATACGCTAAAAAGTAGACAGCTAATGGGCCTTTCCACACTTGTATTCTTGATGCACTCCTCAAACCGGTTTCCTGGGCAAGAGACGGAAGAATCAAGGGGAATTCTCTACGTTTTGTAGAGAATTCCCCTTGATTCTTCCGTCTCTTGCCCATAAAACTGGTTTGAGGAGTGCATCAAGAATACAAGTGTGGAAAGGCCCAATAAGCGTAGATATGGTAGCCAATTTGAAATTTGACTTGCATTGACCTGAGAGCTTTTCAAAGATTTCATTTGCCAATTTACATACAATACAAACATAGATATCTTCACGTGTGTTTCTAGTAGAGATGGGTAACACGTGAGTGAAGCAATCGCGATGAAGCAATCACTAGCCCCCAACACGTGTGTCGACACACTCTATACTGAGCGAGCTGCTTCACTGGTGAAGCAATCACTACAGTATGAGCGAGCTGAGCGTTTAGTGAAGCAATCACTTGCACTCAGCAAGTGTGTCGGCCGACCCGTTTGCGTGCACACAGTAGAGCTAGAGATGAGCAGCACAAGAACGAGGCAATCAGTTGATGTGCTTATGAGTTTGTTTATGAGCTCGTCGGAGTTGAGCGTTTGGTGAAGCAATCACTAGCCCCAACACGTGTGTTGGCCGACAGGTTTGTGTACACACAGTAGAGCTAGATATGAACAACACATGAACGAGGCAATCAGTTGATGTGCTTATGAGTTTGTTTATGAACTCGAACTTGATTATGAGCTCGACACTTTTGCACAGGAGCAAGTCAATCGGTGCCGCGATATGAATTTCGTAAAGGCTGTAGGCAATGCTTTACAGTGCACTCATGCCGTGGTTGGTTGTGATGATCGAAACTGACCGTCGCGGAAGAACATATGTGCACTTTATATGTGCATATGATGAAGATTTTGATTTGTAGACTTTCTCAATTTTTTTTTGTGATTGGATGCAGTGAGATTATCTCAGGAATGCGATGTCCGATCGAAATGAAATTTTTTAAGGATATTGATGAAGTATAAGAGGTATAGATATTGGATAGGGATATTCGAGCAAATTTTCAGAAACAATTATATTTTGATGAAGAAAAAACCTCAAAATACGAGAATGGGCGAAATGAAAATGGTTGGGTTTCCCGCTTTTTTTTTGATGATTATCGCTGTAATTATTTGTTATATCTGGGAGTTGAAGTGGGTTCACAATTCAAATAAAAAAGTTTTTGATTTTCATTATCTCTTGAAGTGTATATTGAAATCAGTGTACATTTCACACAATTCGATGCAGTGAAGTTCAGTGAATTTAGATAAGTTACTTGTGAAAATTTGTTTCTAATTGATCATTAGTCTATAAATTCATTTACCATTGATAAATTTAAAATGGTAAACTTTTCAATTATATACCGTTTCGAAAAAAGTTTCTATGAGTGATTTTTTCTTCGCTGAGGCAACGTTTTAGAATAATGAGTGGGGAGTACTTCAAAGAAAGCAAATATTTTCCTCATTTATGTTGTAAGAAATGCGGCCATAAAATGTTCATGTGATCAGCATCATGTATATATATAACAAGTAACAATGTTTATCATTCACAAATTTTGGAATTTAGACATAGTTAGGTTATATAGGTTATAATTAGATATTAAGCGTATATACTGAACAGGTATTCTTTTGGGACAATCAGTACTTAGTATGAAATTCAAAAATACTAGGTTCGAGTGTTTTCGTATTTGCGAGTATTTTCGTACTTGCAAGTATTTTATTCAAATATTCAAAAAGTTTCTAGGGCAAAGGTAGCTGAAATCGGACAAAATCGGCCAATTTTGGGTGAGAGTGGTTTGGGACATAACGGACCAAGATCTATTTCTGCGATACAAAAATTTCAGTTTTGTAGGGGAATAAAAGGTTTTTTGGCATTAGTTTGGCAAAAACTGTCTTTACAGCACTTTCGATGATTGAGAATGGTCGGAGAGTACAATAGTGATATTTTAAGGGGGGAAAAAAATTTTGATAGGGTAAATTGGGTGAAAACGTCCATTTTTACCAAAATTATTTTTTTGGTCTAGCATGAATTCGGGGACCTTTCTGAGTTGTTTCGGGTCAAATTTTCATACAAGTCTGTGAAAAAGCGGCCTAGTTTCGAAGATACGGCAAAATGAAATCCGCCGGAAAACCGTCTGGAAAAACTGAAAGTAGAACTTAAAGTGCTAAGGAGAAAAAGGTTGAGATCCTTTTTGGTTCGCCAGTTGGCTTCTCCGGCTGTGCTGAGGCTCTCCTCGAGACTGCAGGTCGCCACGAGGGTGTCTCCAACCCTACCGGGGTTGTAAAATTTACGACACCGCGGGAGTTAAGATGCCCCTGGATTCATATCCAGCCTTACCGAAGAGGTTGACCCCCTAGTGTGTGCATGTTTAATAGGCGAAACATTTTGTTTTTATCATTTCTTAATAAAATTTTCGTTTAACTTCATGCTTCAGTGAGGCGAAGTGGAAAATCGGCTGTTTTAGATTAGCCAAGAAAAGTTTGGTATCAGAGATCGATCGATGAAAAGCCATATAGATGGCAACAGGATTAGTTTGTTCTATCTTAGTAAATTTTTTGACTTTGGTAATTTGAACGAACACAGGATTTGTTTTGTGCATATAATAAAATGAAAATCAAATTAAATTGATTGAATTTCATCGTTTTTCTTTAGGCGAAAAGATTTGCCAAATAAATGGCCGACCATTGGAAAGTTACGGACAAGCTGCGCGGACTAATGACTCAGTATCCTTTGAAAATTATCTTGCATCATCACCATTCTGGCTTGGGAACCTTGTGTTTGGAGGGTGGGGGAGGGCATATCACACCTTTTCTTTACATCACTGCAAATCGTATGTATAGTATATATAGCATACTTCAACAAATACTTGCTAGTATTTTTGGAACATGTATTTTTTTGTACTTGTACTAGTTATACCTAGTATGTGAAAATCCTAGTACGACCCGACTCTAGTTATAATATGGACCAAAACATGCATTGGAGACCTACATACATATTTCCTCTACTTTTCTACGAAAATAGGATTTTCTGACGGACTAGAGTTTTTTAATTTGTAATTCAAATCAACTATAGTTAACTAAGCTATCAGACACTTTCTTTACATTTTAAAATCTTTTTAAAATGTTCAAAACAAAAAAAAAGACTTATTAAAATAAATACTGGGAAATTTTCTGTGCGTTTAATTTTCTTTGTCGCATTTTCATGGCCATGTATAAGCGGTAAATAGAAAAAATACTAATCATATGCATAATCCTTTTTCATAACTACATTTTACATCAATCAAAAACGAATTGACACAATTGATTGACTCACACTGATTGACTCATTCAAATGAGTGAGTCGAAGTGTGTCGACACACTAAACTGAGTCGTTTTTCCCATCTCTAGTTTCTAGGATGAAATACCCGAAATAAATCCAACCTGTTTTGTTTAAGTTAAAAAACTTTTTTCACGTTTTCGAAAACGTTGAAAAATCTGATGTGGGATTTGCATAAACCGTAAAAACATCAAGCACTGTTTCCAATTACTTAGTGGAACTAGATTCGTCAAATGTCTCCGGTGGTTTTTGTTACACCAAAGAGACCAATTTCCGGAAAACTTTCAATATACATTACACATTATTGAGAAAAATCAGAAATTATGCCTACAAAATACTTCCGAATTCGGATGTATACATATATGTAAACTTATGTGCATAAAAAAGTAAAAATCATAATTACGCTCCTGATTCGCATAAACATTCTATCTACCTACATTTTAGTACTTTCAAGATATTCAATGATTTGTATTTTGATTTGTACTGAAAATATGTATGTAGATGATGAGTGCATTTTTCAATATTGATTTAAATATACTTTCACAAAAGAAAGGTTTAAATGATGTAATAGAGTATGCAGTTTTTGAATCCGTTGTTAACTCAAAACTGATAAAAATGTAGATAGAATCTTTACGTGAATCAGGGCAGTTTAGTGTAGGTACTTATGAGTTGAAAACCCAATATAAGTGGAGTACACGGAATACGAAAAATATTCTATTTTTTCCGGAAATTGCTATTTCTTATTGCAGCTTTTTAATGCGTTCAGCTCCGACCAAAAGTAATGCAATATAACTGGATGCTTGATGTTCCATCAGTTTCACTGCATTGAAAATCACTGTCACTAGAATTTCCGGGGTGTTTGCTACACATCAGTGATGTCACCACCGAAAGATATTTCTGAAGTAGATATGGGGAAATTTCAAAATCAGTTTCCTTCAAATTAAAAGCGTCATATACTGGTAAAATCTGTTTTCCAGCCCAAAGATAACAAAACTATCAAAAGATAAAAAAAATTTCTATGATTTCAATAACAAACGAATTTTTCAGTTCTATAACAAATAACAGTGAATAAATCATTGCTTTTCAAAAACATGTGTACATATGTACATACATTCCTTACTTCTCTACATTAGAGCTTTCAAACAATTTAAACTTGCTGAAAAAATGTATCAAGTCATTTGAAGGTTCATATATTTTTTGATCGCTTAATAGTTCTCTGGCGAATAAAATCGAGCGATGATTAGCCGTCGTAGTCAAATATGTGTGAAAACTGGGCACCGGATAGCCAACAGACTAACGTTGCAAAGTTAGCGTTGTCGCCTTGTGTTTGACATAGCCAAATCACTGAACGACTGTGTATCACTGTCCGTGCCGCCCGATAGCGTTCTTTGTGCCCAGCGCTTAAATCTTCTTCAATATTACATTCTCGATACAATATGTAGTAGATTTAACAATTTGAGTAGTGAAGTAGCAAAAACGGCAAGGGCCGAAAAAATGTAGTAAATTTGCTACAAATGTAGTAAGGTGACAACACTGCTACACATCTTTTAAATCTTTAATAAAGAATGTTGTGTTTGTGGTAAGTTTTTTCGGGTAAACTCGACTACGTGGCCCCCATAACCGTTAGATGATTTTACCGATTGTGTTTTTTTGAGTTTTGGTGGTTGTGTTTGTTTTTGAGGTCATTTTTTTTCTTGTCGATGATCATCGTGCTGTCTTTTCGTCTAGTTCCTGTATGTTTTTGAGTATTTTTCTTCAAGTTTTTGCCCCTGATACCACCAGAGGACGAGTAGGGAGAGAAAATTCAAGAATAACTAACAAAAACATGCAAAAAAATACACGAGAAGGCAACACACATACGCAGTGAAGTTACAGTGGGAGCGATTTATCTTCAATGTACTTACCCAAAGTTCTGGCCCTATCCACAAAAAATGAGACAAAATTCGGTGCGAAAACTACAGAGGCATATCGCTACTTTGTACGCCCTATAAGATACTGACGAAAATATTTAAAAAAAAATAAAAGTATGCGCTGAAAATGTTTCTGGGGAGAACCAAGGAGACTTTAGGTCTGGTCGATCAACTACGGATCAGCTCTTCACAGTCAAACAAGTGCTCGAAAAATGCTGGGAATTTAACATCGACGTCCACCAGATTTTCGTGGATTTTAAACAAGCATATGACAGTATTGACTGAAACGTGCTGTACAAAATAATGCTATACTTCAACATTCCGGCAAAACTAGCCCGACTGGCCAAAATAACGATGACGTCGACAGCATCACAAGTCAGAATCAACAACAGTCTGACTGACATCTTTGACACAAATGTTGGACTAAAACAAGGCGATGGGTTGGCCCCTCTGCTGTTCAACCTAGCACTTGAGGACGTGATAAGGAAGATTCCTGTTGACACAGGGAGTACGTTTCTGTGTAAGTCGAACGCAAACAAGAAAGAAAACCTCCATTGGACGAAATATAATTCTGGACGAATATAATTTAGAGAATGTGGACGAATTTATATACTTAGGCTCGAAATTAACAACGAAAGGCAGTGAAACTGATGAAATTAAACGGAGAGTACCGCTCGCTAATAAAACTTTCTACTCCATTTTGGCCCTACTGAAGCCAGCTGCATACACAGGAAGACGAAGCTACAAGTCTACTAATCAATAATCAGACCTGCGTTGTGCTACGGATGTGAAACTTGGACCCTTACCCAAGCATCCGCAAATATGTTGAACACCTTCGAAAGACGGGTCCTCAGGCGTATAATTGGAGCTAAACAAGAGTGCGGCCAATGGCGGATAAGGTACATCCACGAGTTGTACGAAGTTTTTGATGAGCCAGAGGCTGCTACAATAATCAAACTGCGGAAGCTGCAATGGGCTGGTCACGTGCAACGAATGGACGAGCATCGAGTACCTAAGAAGGTATTCGACGGAAGGGCCCAGAGTGAAGACCAGTGGGAAAACCCAGAAAACGCTGGTCTGACTCTGTCGACGAAGACTGCGCAAAGCTGCTCGATTTTCGAAACTGGAGGACGTGGTCATTGGACCGAGACAACTGGAGGCGTCACCTGCGAGAAGCCAAGGCCCGAGAGGGGATGTAGTGCTACCGCGACGACGATGACCCAAAGTTCTGTCATAAAGAGCTTAACTTACCTTAACTTACCCTGCCCAAGAATGCAAAAAAACGCACCTAATATTGTGATGCTTTCATTGTTACTCAGACCATACTATTGGCATCAGAAGAAAAAGAAAAGAAAACAAAGGTTCAAAGCTTTATGGTATAATAAATAAGTAGTAAATATCTAACTTTTGAAGAAAACTAGAGAAATTGTGTAGATTTTAAATAAAACAATGTACCTAATGTAGTCCTTATTTCAACCAGCCTGTGTCAAAGGTCTTTTATCATGTTGATCCCATGGCCAAAATTTAGCCAAGAGGTAGAAAGGTTTCAAGACGTACCCCCTAAAAAGTGTTTCAAGAATTATTAGAGTAAAACACTCGCTTGAATAGAATCATCTCCTAGTACAAAATGGAAATATTCAGGGCTGACACCTTTTTCTAGTAAGGCAACCGAAACCTTACCCCAACTGCTCCAACACACCCTGTGAATTTCGTTTTTATCTAATGACTGCATCGGAAGTTACAAAAATCGAAATATTTTTGGGGCTACCATCCAAATAATCTCCAAAAATTTCAACATTTGTTACTTAATTTCACTGCAGATATTTTCCACACTAAAATTAAATGGTAGAAACTGTAAGCTAGAGAATACCATAAATGCATGTTGCTGCCAAATTTTTACTCACAATGTCAAAACGAAGCCATCGTGCAAAATTCGTTTTGATCCGATGACTGCGCCGGAAGTTATATGGGTAAAAAGATTGGTAGGGTTACCGCCCGCAATGATTTAAATATTTTAAAATTGATACATTGGTTGTTGATTCTCGCAAAAAAATCATTAAGATTATTTAGAAGGTTATTACCATTTGAAAATTTGATGCCGGCATGTCCTAGCAAAAATATGAAATTAATTACCATACCTGGCAACTCTAACCTGATTTTCCTGTTTTTCTTAATTTTTCTACCAAAGTTGGCTTACACCATAGTCCTCCTACTGTGTTGATTCCGTTAAAACTTTGTGACTGCATTATAAGCTATTTGGTATCAGGATTTGATATCAGTGTCAGTAAAAAGCAAGTTTAAATATTATGTTGGAAGAACTGTTTATTAACCAACACGTTTGAGAATCAAGTCAAAAAGAATATATGATACCAAGCTGGTGAATTGGAATTCATATTTTTTTGATAAATTTTCACTGTAGACAAATGGCCGTTAAGATAAACAATCTTTTATCGGTTTCTGGATGTCGGCCAGCTTTAGTTTTAAATGATTAATAAAACTTTCAGCCTTGGCCATCACATTTCAACAAAAATAATAAATAATAAAACGTTGGAATAGAACCAACCAAAACAAGGTTTCCATACCTTAGTTTTTCAGTTTCCTTGGCTTTTGTTTTTTTATTTTCAATATTTGTATAATTTCCCTTGCACAATAAGTCTTGTTCTTAATTTATACTTCACTTTCAAAATAGTTTTGTGACTTCAGTAGTAAAATTTCATGCGGAAAAATCTGCTATTGTCTTTGTTTTTAGTTTTCGAATGTATCTCAAGTTCATAGAATTTTTCAAGCGATTTTTTTTATCTCAGATTAAGGCTTACTTTTCTATTTATCTTGATTTCTCGACTTCGAGATTTTAGTCCAACAGACTAAAATCTCGAAGACCTTGTGTCAGCCAAAAAAAAACCTAACCCATTTCAAATCTAAATTATTTGAATACTTTATCGATGATGCTGCTGCCATGCCCATTTCACTAGAACCCCATTTCTGCAAAATATGATTTATATAAATTACATTACGTTGATTCTCACAAACTAAAACTACAAACAATAAACAAACAATAGGTGCATTTATTTTCTATACAGAGGAGTGCAGAATAGCGGTAATGCACGTGAAACAACATCCAGAGTACGACAACTTTTCAAATCAGTGGGCTTCGTAATCGTGTTGGCTATAGTGGTAAATTCCCCAAAATTTGCCTGTCAATCTAGCAACCAGGAAACATCGAAACGGATGAATATGATTAAAATTGATTTTGAGCATTCACCAAAATCAATACTGTCAACAGATTTCATATTCCTCGATTACGTTTTAAAAAGAAATTAACCTGACTCTAATATTCTAGGTAGACATTTTTAATTTCGAGTTGACAAATCTCTATTCTCTTCAATTTTGAGTTGACAAATCTCTAACAAACAAACGAAACAGGAATGAAATAAGCTTGCCTGCTACTCTGGATCGTTTTTTATGCATGCTGGATATATGTATGTACATGCTGCATGAAAAAACGCTGCTAATATTGTACAGTTTTTTTTCCAAAATAACCAGGCAAATAATAGTCCTAGGAATCATAATTTTATTTGACAAGTATTGGAATTTAGTACCCATTTTGTCTGCAATATTTGTATGAATCTACATTTTTATGGAAAAAGAGTCAAAGCTGCCTGTAAATTTGCATACAAAAAAAAGTTACCGGAACTGAAAATCAAATCAAATTGCAGTTCAAAAGTGTTTTTTTCATCGGCAGTAGCAGCTCAGCAAATCATCAGCCAAACAAAAACAAAAGCCCAATAGCCAAGCACATCACAAAACTTTTCTAAAACTCTTCGAAATCCCTTCAAAAACACTAAAATGGCAATCGTATCGCAGCTAAGCAAGTGCAAATAATAATCCTATCCTCATGAAAAAATAATCTCAAAAAGCAATTCGCCTTTGACCATCTTGAGGAGCTGAACAGAAAGCACGAGCGGAACGTCTACTGCAACCAAAGGCTCAAGCTTTTGATGATGCCTGATCAAAAAGTAAATACAAACAATTTAGTTTTTCAATATTTTATTCTGTCGTCGGTACCAATGCCATCGTCAAGAATCAAGTCCTTAGCTGACGCTGTCGACGTCTTTCGATTCGTAGTCGGTTAAAGCAAATCGAATCGATTCGAGAAAAGAATGTCCTTGTGTAATATCCAAGAGAAAAAAAATTGAATAAAAAATAAAAATCAATTCTTAGAAAATCGATTATAGACCGAGAATGGGATCAAGTTTTTTTATGCCATTTCTTTAAGGGGAGGTTCTCCTCTTTTCGGCCGAAAATAAAGCGAAATTCTTTAATTTACTGTCGGATAATGAAACGACTCACGAATAGACGGTTTTGATGGTTTATTAAGCCATCTTTCTAAAATACAAGAAAAAATTTTTTTTTTACAAAATCCAATATGGCGGCCCAAAAATGGCGGGTCTTGTCAACCTCTGCAAGCGAGACATTGTTCGGAAACGTCAAGGCTGTAGCCACTTGTAGTGAACTGAAATCAAAAATTTTTTTTTTATAGTAAAGAATATTAAATTCCCTATGACTTATACCTATTTTTGAATAATTTTTATAAAAAATCATCTAATTTATGCATAATCATAGAAAAAGTTCAATTTTTACCATCTTTTTTTCGACTTTTCTTTTGTTAAAAGACTATTATTACACATTTGTTTATATTTGTTTTAGGTATAAGTCATATAAAAAATCATACCCTTTAAGAAATGCTATAGATGAAGTAAATCGGATAAGTAGATCATGAGTTACGCTTGACGTTAGGATGAAAAAAATGGTTTTGAGATAAACGCGTTTAAAGTCGTAAGTCTCAAAAACACATTCTAAGAGTACTATCATCTACTCAATGAAAACCTTGAAATTGGCAAGCAAGAAATTCGCTCCACCTCTTTTATAGTATTTTCAAGGGTCCTCTTTGCGATAAATATATCGCTTCGATAAATATATAACCATTTATGGACATCTTTGGCCGCGCAGTGAAATAGTACCAGAGCGTTCCTCCGCGCGCGAAAGTTCGACGCATCAGAGACGCTCCTATGCGATAAATATGCTGCGGATCGAAAAATCCTTTTGCACACATATTCTCGACATTCATACCTTTCATTTCATCAAAAAAAAAAAAATTGATTTTTTGAAAAAAAAAGAGGAGAACCTCCCCTTAAGCTGAAAAGCAATTCTTTCAATAGAATTTGGATGAATGTGAACAATAGGTTTCTTGTGAGTTTCGAAATCTGTTGAATTCAAGAGAAGAGGATATCTCGTGGCTGAAAGTTGGCTACAACTCAAAAGACTACGGTTATTTTGCATAATGCTGGGAGATATTTGGTTATGATCCATTAGATCACGTTTAAATTACCCAGGTAAGGCAAGTTTTTCAATTGCAAGCTATTCGCAAGTATACTGTAATGCAATTATACATTTATTTTAATATTCTTGAGAGAAATTAATTTAAAGATCTATGCACAAGCTGCGGACTTTAATGTTAACACCCGAAGTCTCAATCGTCAAATCGAAACTAACTTCTCGTTCACGACCCAGTAAAATCAAAATAAACTAAGACCTCTTAGTAAAAAAACGACGTCCCAATATTATGGCAAACTACGACATAATCTGGAATTCAGATTATGTCGTAGTTTTTCATAACAATTCAAATCCTCAAATGATGATGCAATAACAAGATTGCTTCATGAAGTTTCTCATTATAAGTAGTTATCCCATGAATTTATGCCGTTATTTAAGCAATGTTCACAATGCAGACACATAAAATTGACCGTCAACCAACCAACTAGATACTTCTCCATGATAGGTCACTTTTTACCGTCAAGCCAGCAGCTCATACGACCAGGATCTGGTATATTAAAAAAATATTTTCAATTTTAGAGAGTGGTGAGCATCTCCGGATACGACCAGAATGCCTGCAACACAAAGTACGAGCATGGAAGCAAGTCAAGCATGCACGACTAGTAATTTGCGAAAGTGCACACTATCCTCCCAGATAAAGGCAAGCCCCTTGCGGTACGCTCATAACTAAATCTAAACCAATACACTTACATTCATTTGTTCGGATATCCGGATACAGTTTGGTGACAGAGATCGAAGCGAGCTGCTTTCTAACGATTAGGCCATCCGTTTAATGCAGTAAAATTATTATATTGAATTTATGGCAAATGGAAGAAAAACACAGAGATTGAGAGCAAAGTAATGCACGCAGTGCAGGAGTAAGAAATAATAAGAGACCAGTGCAGCATTTTTTAGAGTGAAAATAAATATCAAACCATGACAGGATCTATTTTTGGGTTCTTCATGCGAGTTACTTGCAAAAGTGTACAATAAGGAAGAAGAATACATAAATGTTCAGTTTTAGTTGAAATATTAAAAACCACTGTTTTCATCAACGTTTGTACGGAACAGGATGATATCCACAAAGCACCTACAATTCAAATAGCACAAAGGTACAAAAAATAAATCTTTAAACTAAAACCTACAACCACACCGCCACAATCAAATCTGACATTTATATAGATTTCTTTGTCCCCAATGTCTGTCTGTTCAACCGCTTCATAGCATGGGACACCGAAAAAAATCATTTTGTGCGTTTTTGGCATTAATATAACAATGTGCAGCTGCTGATTTCATGAATAGCCGAGAATTTGCGAGAAAAGCTTTTATCTCTTTGAAATTCTATTTCGTTTGTGCATTTATATTAAATAAACTGAGTTGAATATTGCGCTCTGGGAAATAAACGGAATCGCATAGAACGCAACGGTCGGAAATACGCTTGAATAAAACATCACCCTCGTTTCAAATTAGAAATACATTTCAAGCTTAGTCCGTTTGTCCATGCAATGCAGAATTAATTGAAGTTTAAATATTAAAATGTATTTTTCGGAGTATTAAATGTTTGGCGTCAGCACATTGATACAAAATAATATGCATCAGATGGAATTGCATGAATGAGTAGTAATGAATTGTAGTTGACAGAAATGGAACATGAACGTAAAATTACTGATATTTTTTTTCCCAAACCTCAGGGATTGAAATCGCTAGAGATTTTAATTCATAATCAATACGAACGAATTTAAAATGATTTATATCACCGATTGCTTTGTGGCTGGTGTAGCTTTGATGCCTGTAGTTTGTTTGATGTGTGATAATGATTCATTTCATACACTTGAAACTCACATGCTAACACGAATTGGTCTACGTGGGCATAACATAATTACATGTATGTACATACTTTGTTGCATACTCAAAGAAACAAACCCTATAAATTAACTGAAAAAAACGTTATTATAAATGATAAAAGAAATTAGTACAAAAGTTTGTAAGAAAACAATCTAGCAAGGACATGAGCGCTATGTTAATATATGTTTGATCCTGAACACTCTCTGGTTTCGTTAGCACGGGAACGAAAAATCTTGAATTCTCAATACTAGCTCTGGTCAAAAAGTATCTGATATAATTTTGCATGACTAATTCCACCTTGGTGGTTAGGCCACAATGCCGCGTGAACTAAAACCTTAAGTCCAAACCCACATAGTCAAGTATTGACGGGATTTCCGTACCTCCCAGCTTTCGGTCAGTCTGACGCGGCCGTTACATGTCTAACTAGAGTCTGTTGCATTTTTCGTTTTCCATTTAATCAACGAAGCCACATTAAGATTGGCTAGAAAATTGGTGACATACAAACTATAACCCAGTAATATATGGTATAACAAGATCTTTTGCGAATGAATATGTAGGTGCTACTCAGTTATTATAGTATCATTGATTCGCAGATAGTTACATTTTAATTGAAAGAAAAAACTCTAGCGCATAGGAACCGCTAAAAAATTGATTTTGGAAAAAGAGCAGAGGAAATATGTAGATTTCCAACCTGTATTGAAGATCATCGACAACTTTGATTCAATTACTGCATCGGAACAGGGTAAACAAATTTTCAGGGTCCTCGCAAATGATTCAAAATTATGGCCCCACACGCTATATTACATAGTACTCTGAGCCATGTAATATGGCTTCAGTTGTCATACCGATTCAGATGAATTGAGGTAAGTGCTTTGTTTTGTAGTCGAACTTCTATTTTACTGTAATAAAATAGTTCTTTTCAATTTGCAATCTAACCCAAGGACATCAGGGAGGTTAGTTAAAGAATTAGCTTAAGGAAGAATCTAGCTGACAATTTCTTTCTTTCATAATGTAAGATAACTCCAATTATAGCTCGCAACTATGCTGTGTGAGGGGACGTATAAATGTCAGCAAGTTATGTAATATTGTGTGTAATATAGTCCTCCACAAAGAGTAATGATACGTTATTTCTTAAGGGAACGTAAACGTTTATGTGGGCTTGGTCAAAAAACGTTTCTTTCGATCTTAGGGGGAAAAAAAATAAAAGTTTTTCCGGGAAGCGATTCACTGAAAAAACACATAGCGCCAGACGCCATAGTTTATAGACTTCTGGCGCCAAGTACATAGTCGATTTCGGGATTGTGATAAAATATAGCGCCACACGTCATAGTACATGGCGAAATCTGAACCTTTTCTCTACAAACATCAAATGTTTCTTGGAAAAAGTTTCGAAAATCGATTTTTCAATCATTTTTCAATCATTTTTCAATTTAGCACCCTGCACTTCTTGGCTAATAAGCTAAATGGTAATAAAACAAACATTACTTGAATATTTTGCTAAGAGTCATCCATTTTGTTCGAGGAAAACTAAACCTTTTTGGTCATACATTCGTGTACTGAGCAAAAACTACTCCCATTCTCGACCATATTCGCAGAGTGTATGCGTATTTCCTGTAAACATATTTAAACATATTTTGTTGTCTTTGAACTTTACCAAATGTAATCAAATAACCATTGCTCTCAAATTCTCTCCATTCCCCGGTTTTTATTGCTTTCTCAATCACTATTTGTTGTTCGTTAATCAATTTTAAGACTAAGTTGTGTTTTTTGACCCGGAATGAAAATTTAATCTTCACATTGCGGAAGTAATCGCTAAAGCCTCGCCAGATTTTGAATTTATCCGTCGTTCTGCCACTAAGATTTTTATTTTATATGAGTTTTTTTGTGTTTTTTTTTGTTGTGTTTTTTTTTTGAGTAGAATTGTCTGTGTTGTCTGTTTCTTAAAACTTTCAGAAGCCATTGAGTGTGTGCAGCGAAAGCTCACATGCGCTTTATTCTTTAAATTTAATATCGCTTACTCCTCATATGCTACTCGCCTTTCCTATCTACAAAACCTTTTCTGTTAATTGAACAATAATTCCTGTTCAAATTACAGCGTAGAGTTATATTGGGTTTAGCTGATTCAATTCGAATCCGTAATTTGTTACGAGTCAACAGGATTCAGGAACTTTGTCTACTGTCGCAATCATTTTTGCATTTAAAAGACGCTTAAATGCTCACATCAATGACCTAAGATCAATGCCCTAAGGTCAATGAATTTTTTAATCGTATTTTCTTGCTTTATTTTTTTCATAAGTAATCAGTTTTTGTTATCTTTCGTTTACATTTCATCGCCATGATTGAAAGAAATTATATTTTGCTGTAAAATTTATCGTTTTATGCTTATAACTTCTTGAAAAAAATAATCATACTTTTTGTATATTTACAATTATATTTACTTAATTTACTTTCAGGCAGAGTTAACAATTTGTGGAACGGATACCTTATATATCGTCTACGACAACTACGCAAAGTAAGTTCAATTGATTTCGACACCAATACTCATACTTTTTCATCCATTTTTGTAAAATTCAAATTCCTTTACCATAAATTATTGAAACCGTTTGTCCTCCTATTAAAGAGTTCTCAAAAATTATCTTATATTACCAGAAAAATCAGGACCAAATTACCGAAAAATGAGAGAGCGTACACAGCAATTCTTAAAATAAAGTGACACAAAAGAGGATATAGAGTTCACTTGAAATTAAAACTTTATGGAAAAAAATTTCACATTTATGACAAACTTAAGTATATCATTTACACTTTGTATCTCTTGATAGCAAGGTTCTCCCTTAACCACATTTATTTGAGATTCGATGATATGACAGAAATATGAGAAGTCAGAAGAAAAACATCGCGTTCCAGACATTTTTCTCAGAAAAGATAATTGCGACTAGGATCTTTGCTAATATTTATGACTTTTATTTGTGGAAGCTCTGTCATCATACAAGTACTAAAAATAGAAAAGTAGCTAGAACGAAATGTTTATCTATGTGCTCATTACGTAAAGAATAACTTAGAATTCTGCAAAACTGTTGAGTGAAGTTCAATTTGAATCATCACGTCCAAATTTAGTGATATGATTTCGCATCAAAACACAAATGAAAAACTGGGAGCCTAGAGTATTTTGGATTGACTACGGTCGAGTTTGAGTCAATTGCTATTTATGACTCTGTACTATTTATCATAATTTATTGTATGTAAAGTAATATATCCGACCAACTAACATCAATTGGAAAATCAACCAAAATTTCAAAATTCCTGTAAGTCTTCTTCAGAAAAAGAAATAAATTTCACTCTTATCACTGACTTCTTATACACCAGCTTTAGTTTCTCTGGCAAAGAGCTCATTCGACTACGTTGTAATAGTGCTAATAGTGATTCATCTCGTCCAATATTCTTTTTCTAATAATTTTATTCTTCTCATCAGTGCTAGATGTGAAATTTAAAAATTTTATGGAATTAATCTATCCTTCATGAAAATTTTTCGCATCCATGCAAAAAAAATTTTTTGGTCTGCGTTCAGATAAAAAAAAGATTTTATTCGAACGAGAGAGATTTCTCTTCATAGGATAAAATCAATATTATTTTTTAGTCAAACATCAAACGTTTTCAGTACAATGTCAAAAGTGGGATGTGCATTACACGTGCCTTTCTAACTTCACACAACTCATACCTGGAACGGTTGGTTACCAGAAAGAGAATGGTAAATCATATGTTTAAGCACATACTATATTAAACAGCTGCCTCGCCTGATTTGCATATCTTTAGACTTATGGCTGTTGAAACTCTTCCCACGCATTCTATTTTCCACTTTCACATTAAATCATATTTTCTTCATCCACTACATATTCATTAGCATCAAGTAACACTCTTACTTTATCCACGTCATCACATACACACAGTGCTCTTGTATTTACTTCTTGCCGGATGGCGCTTCTGTCATTACTAACTTCTGAATTTAATTAGCACTCGAAGAGTCCTAGCAATGTAAACTACTCATGTTACATTTTCTACTAAGATATCAGCAAAGTTGAACGAAGCTGAAGCCTGTGAGTTGTTCACATTGCTGATTAAGTAAAACGACCGTTTTTAGCATGTGTTAGAACGTTGCGAATTTGCATTTCGTCGAATTACCATTAATTCGCTCCAGTTCAATGGTGGGGTGGGCTGTCAATTTAAGTTTGAATATTTAAGACGACTAGGTGCGAATTGGTTCCATCAACGATTGACATAATGTGGCTTTTCAAGGAAGAACCGATACTTATACACTTATTTCACGAAGACGTTTCGTAAGATAGGCATTGTGGTTGAATTCTTGAAATGTTGAAGTCAATATTCATTTATTCAGCGAAAACATACATAGTCTCCTACTCTATTTTATATATCTGCGGGGCTACGGAAAATTCAATCCATTAACTATATCCAAACAATATCCTGCCCCGATGGCAATTCATTTTGTTCCTTAAAAATCTACATCGTTTCGATGAGTATATTGAATTGATATAGAACAATGTAGGCATGGGGAAAATTGCGTTGATTGCGAGGCACTAAATTCGATTTAATCTTACGCTAATAGCATTAGCATTAACATTTTTGTCGAATCGATAGAGCTTTCAACATGAATGATCTATTTGAGGATTTCGAATAAAGTAAAACAAGATCTACTTGTAAGTAGAAGTTATATGAAAAGAAAGAAGGAGCCATGTGCCATTAAAATCTTTCATAGTTGAATTACTATTTACTCAAATTTACTTTTAAAGGTTTGAAAAAAATTGTTGATTAGTTTTAGAAGAAAAAAAATGAAAATTGTCATTGCTATTCGGATGTATTTTAGGTTGGAGACGAAGAAAACATTATATTTACGTTTATTTCAAGGTTATCCTAACGCAGTTAGGGTTGTTCGATTTACGAGGCTCGTAAATCAAAGTACGCCGTTTAAGTCTACGATTCTTCCTTCGAGTCAATTTTTGATTCACAAAACAAGATGGATTCTTGCTCGCATCAACCTTTTGTGTTCGTTTGTCAATGATTTTTAATCTTAGCATTTCCATCACTTTGGGGATGCGCAAACATAATTTCGATTCATAAAGCTGGTGACATTTCTTGCATCTCTAATTACCGTATCATGCTCTGTTTTAATAAGTTCCTCGAAAGAAGATTAGCGTGTTCGCTTTCATCTGGCCTTGTCTTGCTAGAGAACAGCATAGATTCATTACAGGTAAGTCAACGGTAACAAACTTATTGTCGTTTACTAACGCCGTTGCTCGCGCAATCGACTAGCAAAAGCAAGTAGATAGCCTATTGACAGACTTTGCCAAAGCGTTCGATTCTGTGAACCACGGAATTTTCCTGTCCAAGTTAGTTGGGTTAGTCTTTCGATGTCCTTTTGTTTCGTTTATTTTCCTACGGTAGTGATAGCTCTTGTTGTTCCTCACAGTTTTTTTCTACTTTAGGAGTTCCGCAAGGTTCCATTCATGGCTCATTTTGTTCATTTTGGCTATTTACGATTTTTACTTCCTCTTCCTCAAAATTTTCAGAATGATTGAGTTCAATACTGACTGTTTAATGTTGCAAATGATTTGCGTGTGCTAGCTAACTATTGCGCTGCGAAATTCGTTACTCTGAGTGTTGTGTAATGTCATCAAATACGCTTCACTTACGAAGTATCCCCTCTGCTTTTCTTCACTCTGAATGCTGTTAACAGTTTCCAGGACCTTGTTGTGATCTTTGACTCCAAGTTGGAATTCGAGAAGCGTATATGACATACTACTGCCAGGGTCTCTCGTTTTCCTGCCTTCATCATTAGATCCTCGAAAAATTTTGTTAAGCATTCCACGTCTTTATGTCTATTTTTTCCCGGCCATAAAGCTCTGGAATACTGTTGCCAAATTAGATGCACCTAGTATAGGTACTCGATCAATGTGGTTGAATCTATGTAATACATATTCATCTGCTCGCTATTCTATAAGTTCAGTAATTCTTAATGTGAATACCTTAACCGCCTTGCCATTCTACAAATCCCTCTTTTTTATTCGCACAGAATGTTCCTCGACGCGTGCCACTTAGTTAATGTTATTATCGGCTGCATAATATTGGACCCCAGCATTCACTAAAACCTTCTTTAATGGCTGTATGTTATTTGACTCCTGTATTCACTTAAACTTTATTCTACTTTAATGTTTCTTTTGCCCGTGCATACCTCTATTTTTCCCCTTACTTTGCGTTTGCATCGTCAGCATAATAACCTTAACCTTCGGGATCTTCCCCGAAAGTGATCTTATTCAAAAGTGCTTTGAGAAATATCGCTCTTTCATATACTTAGAATTTCTACTAATTTATTCCTCTGTATTAGTTTCTTTTTGCGGTCAATTTAACTTCTGATTCTACTATCTGAATTTATTAATTTTATAATTTTTTGTGTTTTATTTTATATTTTTTGTCGAGTATATAATTGGATTTATTTCCGTTTATTCGGTCAATTAATAAATAAATAAACAAATAAATAAGCATCAAATTGCATTTTGCTAGCTAAAGTTTCCATAATTATATCTCCAGTCACGTTAACGATTTAAACGGCCAGTGCAAGCCAGATCCAGTATTGACAACGAGAACATTTCAAAAAACGTATGTTACAAGAATTTTTAATGAAACAACACTTTCGTTTATTTAAACAATCAATATTTACTCTTCCAATTTAAGTGACCGTTGTGTTCCACAAAAATATCAGCACCTGTACAAAACACTGAATTATACAGCAAATTAATTGAATTTCAAATGAAACTCCAGGCTATAGCTTTGCCCCCTAAAACCTTTTCACTCTCCGCTTTTGCCTCACAGTACATTTATTTTTACCATGTATGAAACATATAATGAAATTCAATTGACCAATTCAATTTCAAGTTTCGCGTAGGCACACCAACAACATATGTTGCAACATTCCTAATTGGCTCGTTTTCTGTGTTTCCTTTTTTTCGACTCATCAACCGTTGACCATTTTCCAGGAACAGTCGATTGAACCTGGTCAAGGTAATCAAGAAACTTATTGTCATCAGTAGTGTCAACTGGCATTTGTCAGAGTTGTCCTTACGTGGATCGAATGATATCAAATAAATCTACGGGGACTTATATGCATGTCCAGAGGATGAGTATGAAAAAGAAACGATTGGGTGAATAGCAGGCAAGACAATCAAGAGGAAAGTTTCAATTTGTTTTTGTCCTTAGAAAAAGCGATGCTGTGGGATGTTGAAAGTTGCTTGATTTTTGTAATTAGTTTAAAGTTTAAACGGTTTGAAGATTTTCCTTTCGCATAAGCTCGTCCTTAAGTTGTAGAGTTTTTTTTAAAGTGCATTAAACTTGCTTTTCCAGACAATCTATTAATGACGCAATCTGAAAGATAGCAAAGAATAAAATGCAAGCATCGATTTTCATGCTAACTCACCTTACTGCTTCAATAACCACCGTGATATCAACGAATTTTTCCAAAAATCATACCTCCAACCAAATTTCTTAATTTTTAAATTGTCAGTATCAGTCAAACAAGCATATATCTTTAAATTGAAATTCACACTAGCAGCCTTGAGCGAAATGAATTCCATAATACTTTTCTCCTCTGCCCTGAACTTTAATCCCATCATCGCGACAATATGAATTTTACAAGCAGATAATTTCCAACCGGGCTCAAGCGGATACACTCAGTTGGCCATATTCTTTCCTGCATACATCACATCAAAGATAACTTTTTGTTTGTAAGCATTTCGAATACAAAGCCCACTCGAAATAAAACAACAGATACAAAAAGAAACAATCGCCCCAACACGACTAACTGAAATATCGTGACATTTTTCACATACCTATGTGTTGATTTATATTTTTATTCAGGATCATGATGGCGCAACGGTTCTCGCACTGTGCACACAAAGCGATGATGGTGCGCTCACCTGAATGATATACACGTGCACTTGGAGTAATAACTCTTGTCCAAGTCTTTCCTGTGGGGGTGCTTCATATGTAGCACAGAAACCATAGCGTATGTGCAACTTTGCGCCACAATAGTCACCACTCACCAATCCTATCGGGGCCTTTCATCATAAAGTTTTATATCATACAGCAGGATAACGGTATGGAAAAATGAATGTAGTTTATCTGTCTTGTTTTTTTTTTTTTTTGGATTTACCAGTTGTCTAAAAGAACGATATTGTTACCATAGTGTGAAAGTCTATGAGTGTCATGGATGTAAAATCGGTACACCGGACGTGTCGGTAGGTGTGACAATTTGATAATATTTTAAACAAGGAATGCAAATTTGATTTCAATGACAATAAATTTCATATGGGGGATGTGTATCATTAAGCCAGCTCCCTAATGCGTTTACGATTCAGACGAAGTTTTTTTCTGGGAACTATTTTCCTTTATTGGCCAGATATTGAAACTGAAGGCTCGTTAAATATTTCATTAAGTACATTTTTGATTCAAGACGATACAACCAATTTTCGGTATAATACGCACCAATGAATCATTTAAAAAAAATAGATTTGACAACTTAGTTTAGTAAAGGTAATTGAATTTGATCACGGTTCCCTTCTTGTCTATAAATCAGCATAGACAACGTATATCATTTCTACAGCTGATCGAAGCCGAGCATATTGAAACGGGAAACTCGATCGTTTTGCGGAATCAGCCTCCAAAAGCAGAATCAAATTGGAATTGTTTTTGCGGGATGATTAAAATTGAACAACTTTTTATTAACATTAAAAATTTTAATCTACATTGAAAATTCTATTTTGACAAAGTGGTTTCGAAAGTATGCACTGTTTCTCATCAGACACCAGCACACAGTGCATACTTGACTGGCGTGACCACTTGCAGGTGGAAATCATTACATTTTTATTTATGCTAGTTGTGACAAATTTTAATGCCATGGTGAATACACCATGACCACTCAGTGGGTTCTGAGTTGGTAGGTACCCTCATATTTCTATTGTCTCAGGAGATTTGGAGTAACTCAAGTGCGTGAACATGTTATTGGCTTGTTGATGAAAACGTTAAGGACACTTTTCGATGGACGCTGGCGCTGTTTGCTTAAGAATATCCAAGGCTTTTTTTTCAGTTTCGAGCTGTGATACCTTGTAATAGAGTCTTTAGATCATTGCTAAATGTCGAGAACATACTACTGCTTGTAAGAAAGATACTTGATGGTTTTTCGATCAGTGATTGTCATTTTTAAACAAATTTTAGTGGGTTTTGAACCGTCTATCAATTGTAAGCAGGCGAAAAATCCTTCAAGCCACTGAGCCTCTGGAATGTTTTTTGGAGAAATAGAAGCAATGAGTGAATCTGGTGCTTTAACCACTCTGTCAGGTTCAAACTTTTAAAACGCCTCATCCCTCAAGAGCGGTAATCCATCACCAAATCAATCATGTAAATGCAGAGTTCACGATCGGATCACCAGATCAAAATTATATTCACCGAAAGTATAGAACTTGAGCAAGACCAAAGCTGATATAACTGGGAAATATTCGGGTGACCCCGATGCTAAAGTGCCAGGTTAAAATAATCAAAAAAAAAAAATTATATTTGCATAGTATCCAATTAAATCGAGCTCCACAGAATAAATTGACTTCAAAGTAAGACAATTCTGATCGGCTGTAGTAATAGCATAAAGTTGCTAACGCAAGGAATTTTTTCGTATTTATACTAAGAGATATTGGTATTACTTTTTCATAGTATTAGCACTCTAAGGCTCAAAATAAGAAACACATGTGCAAATTTCCTAAATGAATCTAAATTTCTTAAATAAATCTAAATTGCTTATATTTTGAAATTGTTGCGGGCAGTAACTATCAATTTTTTCGAATCTTTCGGCTTGTGATGCCATCATTGAAATATATAGTACTCTTCTTTAGCCATAGAACTCAGAAAATGATGAATTTAAAAAAAGAAATAAACTTCAGGATCTGTGTTAAATCAAGAAAAGATAGACTAGTCAGGCAAGAGTGGAACGATGTCTCGTGTTAAGCCATTCTGCTCCTATCCAAAGCCGGATGCTGGCACATAAAACAAAAGATGGATGCCTTTTCGTCCTCTGAACCATAGATAAAGAAGCATTAGAGACGATATACGTTGTCTATGCTAATTTATAGACAAGAAAGGAACCGTGTTCACAAATTGATAACCTTTATTGTTGATTAGTTCTACGAAATAAGCCTTCTGATTGGCCGTAGATCTTAATTTTACGAAATGTAGGCTAGTAATTCATTGTTGCAATTAATTTTTGATGGTTTGGGTTCCTGTTTCATAAGTAACTCAATCAAATTTTATCTTAAGAGTTCGATAAATTCTCTTTGGTTAGCACAACATGCTTTAATATGCTGACAAAAAAAAGTTTAAATATTCAAAAGATATGAACGAATGGATGTCCCATTCAGATGTGCGTCGAGCGAAAGAACCATATAATGCATTGAACATCGTATTCAAAAACTATAAATCGATGCTTCGAAACATTACTTGCATGTATTCCAGTAATCAAATTTCAATACTGACAGCTAGCTTCCTGTTCCAGGAAGTAAACCTTAATCACAAATCAAGGCTACACATCAGAAATTCCCCAAAACATTTCCGTTACCGGAACGCAATTTCTCTATGAACTTATACCAGAGACTATAAATTACCTTTTTCCTGGATTTATTAATAACGGGCCTACACCTTTCCTCCGACAAATGATTACGATGCGAATTTCACACCAAATTATCCAACCGACCGCAAAAAAATCAAACGTCCACTTTGTTGTAGCTAGGAAAATTTTGTCCGTCGGAAAAGTGTTAAATGATTTCCAAAAAGAGATTAACAAATGATCAAAAGCTACTACTATGTAGCAAACAACCTGTTCACGTCGTGAACTGGCTACCTGAATGAGTGAGTGGTTGACCATTGGTAATTTGAAAACTGTGTGAAAAGTTTTCTTGGAATTGGGCAAGGCGAATGAAGTAATTTCCTGTGAATGAGGAAAAGAAAATAATAACATTACGTCCATGTTGATTTTGGGTGGAATGTTCGAACGATATGTAGACTAGAAAATGGCAGCACTTAAAGCTGTTCGAAAGGAGTTTCAAACCAACGGAAATGGAAACTGCTGTTTCATCGGAACAACTAAATTAAATATATATAGTCTGATCCATAGAAGGAGTGAAAATGACAGGTGAGTTTTTCGCCTGAAATCGTTTCCTTGATTTGACAGGCTTTTGATAGCTGGCTCGATTTCGGTTTTTAGTTAATTATTTTCCGTAAAAAAATTGTGTTGAAAACTCGAAATATTTTTATCATTTTACGCTTGCAGAAGCAATGAAGTAAACAAAAGATTGCTCGATAGCCTTACTATTTGCAATATTTTTTTATTATTTTCAATGAATCATCAACCTTATAGAGTAAACTCAGAACATAGAAATTAAAGATAACAAAACATCTTATTATTTCTCAAAAATAAATCAAAAAATAGTATATTTTAACTATTGTAGTAACAGAGCGCAATATTTTTCCGGGATGCATAGATATATTGTTTGACCCAGATAATCAGTTGTTTGCATTTGTATGATATATTATAACAAATACTATAAAACTCTCATGTTTCCGTCTTTTCTCGATAAAATAAAATCAAATAGCGCTTAGGTATAAAAGAAATTTGGAAAAATACTACCAAATTTGGAATAAAAGTGGGAAAGTATAAACTTAAATAATAATTTTGAGCTTAAAACGTTGGAATTATTTATGAAATAATCATGAGGGACAAGTGCAAGTAGATTTATGACCCATAGCTTTTATGTTTTATCTATTTGAAAAAATTTTATTTGAAAACGAAGAATTGATGAATAAGATTTGATTTACCACCAGCTTCCTCCCCATGAAGCCGATCCAAAAAAATGAATATTTTGACATGAAATGTTGAACCTTTTTCTAATTAAACGATAGTTGCTGGTGAAAGATAAGCGTAAAAAATCGGCATATATGTATAGGGAAATGTTAGTTTTAAATAAAACAGAATTTAAAAACTAGTATTTGTAGAAAATTCGGAAATGCAAGCTCAGCACTAATTTTATATTAAAATTTCTTGAATCGACAATATTTTGAATTGCTGATTTTTGTATAAGCCAAATCACTTTTTTTCGGTAGTAGATTATCAGTTTCAATCAAAAGAGTTGAGTTGAATCAAGAATAATTGTCTTGATGCTTTTATACATCAAGTGTGCTTTTACAATAGTTTCATTTATTGTAAAATCACATCTGACTGTTTTTACGGTCTTTTTTTCTATATTCAGAAACTATGCAAGACGCATATTTTCAACAATAATTTCACGATCTTACTGAGATTTTCACTCAAATGCTACTTTTCAATGTTATTTTGCTCCAAGCTGAGTATAACAGGTTGTTTTTCAGCTAAAGTTATAAAAATACTACTGCTTTGAGTGAAAATACATCAAGTAAATTTTTGCGCCCAGTGTGGGAATAAGTCTGGGTAAAATATGGTTCACTGTCACTTCAATATTTTTCGAATTCAACAGACATTGCAACTGATTTTCTTAAAAAAGGAAACTCAACTGGAAAATGACTGCATTCAAAATTAGACTGTAATATTTTTGCAATAGATTGGCTGGAATTAAAAAAATTCTTATCTAAATCATCATCTATCCTCATCTTATAGTTTCGAAAAAAATTGAAATTTCTTTTGAACTTTATGATTCAGTATAATAAAAGCATATACAAAGTGAATCGGGTGGGAACTGGCGACTAATCGATTCCTATCTAAAAGCGTGAGAAATACCCAACCACAGTTGTATGTCTCATTCGAATCAAACAACCAACATCCAAACAAATCAACAAATCCCTAAAAACACAAATCTATTCTTCATAAAAATCTAATCACTCCTCATACCAAAAACATATATGTATGTACGATTACGAACAATGGAAATAGCCTGAACCCAGTTCAACTACACATTTTGGATGTGAAAGCATGTACAGGTACAAATCAATGGCAGAACAATAGCTAAAAAAAAATATCGAATGATATAATTACCAATCCCTTGCTCAATTGTATCATTCGAGCGTCTGTCAACGATATCGGAGAATTCATTTCATGTCATTCGCAACAACTTTCCCGCGTAAGGTCGGTACACGTCCCACCTCTGGCCAGCATTTTCCTGCTTTTCCGTTTCTGTGTGCTTCGAAACAAATATGGTCATGTACACATGAACAACTGAAAGCTAATCCTGAGCCCTTACCCTGAAATACTGTCGATGATATAAAGGAATTTATTTTATGGCCGCCGGGACTATTTGTGTCCAAACGTGACAGCTGTCAATTCCGTAAGCTGTTTTCATATAAACTGGAACCCAATTTTTGTGCCTAGTATACCGGAGTTTTCGCAGAAATTCTACAGAATGCGGGCAAACAGGACTACTGAACGTTCGATAACTTGTTCTCGGGATCTCTGCTTATGTATGAATGCCTGTACAAGTATGTATATGTATGCATTGAGGCTAATAGTTCATGGCCACAAACTTCGATGTGAGCCTGGCATTAGATAGGATTAATTCATGTCACATGAATTGTTGCTTATATTCCGGTTAAGTTCATGTGAATTGAGTGAGATTGGGGTCGGCTGTCACTTAGTCCTACAAATATTTTGATGGAACGTGGTGTGATAATGACGGGACGTTTCGGACTCAGCTCGAACTGTCAGCTTCGATTGACTGAAATAGCAAAATGTTGGTTACAGTGCTATTATTTATTCACCGCTGAGAATTTTTGAGAAAAGTGGTTATGTCTGAAACTTTTCCATCCGATGTGCGTTTGTTTTGTTTTGGATTTATTCTTTAAATATTTTTTGTGGAAAAAGCAATGAAATTATTGTTCTATGCAAACTCCGCAAGTTATCGCAGCAATTGTCCTTCTAATCAATGCAAAAGTATACGAATTTTTTGTTCATAATGTTAAAATCGATTAATCTATTCAATCTGTAATATTTAATTTTAAATCTTCAAAAGATGCATGAAAATCAATCTTCGTGTAACACTCCGGCACCCCATTCAAAATACATCCGTGTAACTGTTATTGAATCAGTGAGGAAAAGAAAATAACTTAATTCCAATCAAACTTCACCTGCAACAAGAATAATAAAGAGAGCAAGACAAGCCGATGAAAGGTGGGTGAAGGCTGGAAACGAAAAAAAAAGTTAATAAAATTCCGGGCGCAATCTTCTTTTCGCTCGCGCTTCATTTCGTGCAAATCCCTTCATAATTACGAAAACAATTTTCGCCCAAAATTACAGAAAAATTGTCATGTAAAAATATTCCATCAAGAATAAATTTTTCAGCACAAGGGTATTTTCTCGAACGTGAAACGAATACGGCAGAAGCGAGAGGAACGAGTGTGGCAGAAAAAAACGAACAGGGAAAAACCGTTAAATCTAAAAGTATGGAAAATTGAAGGAAACAGTTCTGGAAAATGCTATATATGTGTATATATATATGTGCATCCAAGAGCGGTGGACGGATGAATTTTTCTCGTCTCTTACCGCCCGTTTTCGCACAACTGGATTCGATACAGCACAGGTGTTTGTTATGCAAAAGCCTGGTCGTAGAGTAGTAGCGCGGAGACGATACTGTGATCAGACGATTGAAGGTTGAGATGGTCGGAAAAGGATCGTAGAAAATTATCTGCAGAGCTTAAGTTATTGAATTGCATTAAAAATAGAAATTTATTCACCACATGTTGCACATCGAGCTCGGAATTAATTATACGGATGCAGAGATATGATGCCGTTTCCGATTGCTATCTGCCAACATCTATCTGAATCTGATATGTTGAGATGAAGTACTGACTCGTTAGACATTTAATCATGGTGCACAGCGGTGGCTTTAGATTTTAGTTCTTTTTGTAACTACAATATTGTCCAAAAATTGGTATCGAAATCAACAAGAGCCAACTTATTTGAACTGTTATGAATTTATAATGAAGTGTTAAGTGGAAAAAATAACTATTCCAGATTTTTCGAGACACTGAATTACGTTGGCTATGCAACAGTAAACGAATATGTTCTTTTACTTTCCCATTTATAGCTATGAGAAGCTTTCAGATTGGTCAGGCAATTTCTGTTGTCAGATGGTGATAAAGCCATGAAATACTTCGGTACCCACGAAGAAAAAAGGAATAAGAACGTCTGGGTGAAAGTGTACTTTATTCAAAGCCTTTCGAGGACTTAAACAATATAGCCAGGGACAGGTGGAAAAATGGCCGAAACCCATCAAATTTTCGAAACCAAATTTTTTTTTTTTGAAAACCCATTTTAGAAAGCATCGCTTGGAGTACTGCAAAAGTACAATTTATGTGGCTTTCGAAAAAAGTGCCGAAATATTGTAAATTATCGATTTAGCGTTCATGGGAGATTCAAAGTTGGCGCACGCTCCGATAACTCACAGTCGATCCCCTTCACCTGTGTCATGCTGACCAACGCACATTGCACCCAACGTATGACATTTTTTTCGGTTTCTCATCATGAAACTTTTAAAAGTTTATGTGCTTCAGTAAGAATTTAAAATTAATTTCTTTTTGTATCTTGTGTCGTTGATTAAGTTCATGTTCTATCAAAAACTTGATTAAGTGTTTTTTTTAGATTGTCTGTTGGGTTTTAGGAGACATTTGTTGATTATTTACACATCGGCGTGTGGGTGTTGTTTGCTAGCAGCTGACGGCACCGACGTAGCGACTGGCAAATTTAGTTGCGAAATACGAAAATTATGTAAATTTTAGAAATAAAAGCTCTTCTGTCAAAGCTGATGAATTTTAAAACAGCATTAAGTTCAAAAAGTTTTATTTTAGGTAAAAGAAAACTTTTCAAACATCAAATCCCCATAAATTATACATGTTATTGTTTCAATTTTAATATTAGTGTGGTATATTTAGCATCAGCCAGCATCAAAGACGCAAACCAAATTAAAAAAAAACAAGTTTTTGATCTCTATTTAAAATGATTTTTGAAATTATAATGAAGAATGTGTAAAATCGAAAAAAAGTGAATTGAAACTTTAAACTTATTCTTTCGAAACAAATTTTTTTGAAATTTGAAAAACCACCTACCCAATAATGTTCAGGATACAACCACTAAATTTTAATCGACTAATTATCAACCCATAAAGATGACCAAAGACCAAATGCAAGATGATCTTGAGACCAAATGCAAGTTGTTTGGAAAGTGTGGCTTGAGTGAAAGTGACCGGTCAAGTCAGCAGTAAATACAAATGTAGCAAATTTTTAACTTTAAAAATTTGATGATTTCGTGTTTTGATACTAACCATTCAACTTGTATTTTTTTGAAAACATAGAGAAATCAAAAGCACCTGGTCCTAGCTTCGTCCAATCAAAACTGCTGTGGAGGAAGTTTCCCAGTAATTATTTCAACAAAATTTGCACCGGGTTTTTACATGAAATCAGTAAGATTTTGCCAAGAAATCTTTTTGGTTACATGTTCCTTTAAAAAAGGCTTTCTCACCTGCCTCCGGCCTTAAGTAAGCTTTACTAAGTCATAGAGGGATATGAAAATCGGTATTTGCGAATAATATATGTATAAGCTCGTGTGGTGTAGTTGGTAGAGCACTGGCTTTGAGGTTTCTGACTCGAATGCAGATTCCTCACACCAAGCTTTGAATTTACCAAGCTCTGAATAGGTACTTTAGTCAACTCAGGGATAAAGTATAAAGTGGAATTAATCCTACACATTCTTATAAATTGATTGTAAATTTGCGAATGCGAGGTTCAAACCGTAGATCTGACAAAGTTTGTAATGAAATTACTTTATTTACTAGTAATATATTCAAATAAGGGTGTGTAAAATTTATATTAACCTAAAAACTTATATTAACTAAAACAAAGCGTACACAAATAACATATTGAACTTATAGTTCAGCTTATGTGGATTTTTAATTTTCATAATGAGTTTAGAGGTTGCTTACAATTTCAGGAAAGTTAGTTTAGGTATTCTGGGGTGTTAACACCTTGATCAGATCTGTCTTAAATTTTGACGTGGAATAAGTTGGGGAATAATGTTTTCCGATGCTCTTTAATCATCTTTTAAGGGGCTGTGCGTCAGCATAGATAGTTTGGTGTTGGTGTTCATTCAGTAAACGCATGTGATATATCAACCTCACTGATTCGTTGAAAGTTACTGCTGAAATACAATTTACCACTAAGGATTGCCGCTAACGCTGTCACCAATAAAAGGCAACTTTAAGTAACTACGATTAAACATAATGCTGAAACTTGTATCCGAAACTGATAACCGTCAAAGTTTGATTGTCTTTAAAATATTTTGTAGACTAACGAGCTTAAAATACTAACTTTAAAAGATGTCTTGTTTAACTTATAGTGTATGCTCATTGAATGTTTCATAACTTCCATTTTCCCCAGTAATTGCACAGCAACAAGATGTCGAATACGACTTTTCAAACTTATAAGAAGCTTAAAAGTTGAGAGTTGGTCAGCCACGGCTTCATCTACAACGGCATGAGCTACGCATTTTAGCTGGTTCTATGCAAATCTGTACTTTCAATTATTTGACAGCTCATAGTCTTAGCGTAGGCCACAGTCACTCTGGCAAAGTGTGTTTCAGCACTTATCCTATTGGACCAAAAGTATCCAAAGTGATACAGCAGGATATATGTGCATGGCCATTCTTCGAGAAGCTAGTGTTATTAGATTTAGTTTCGTTATAATTTTTTATATTAGAAACTAGTGTCTAGTTTCGCTATAATTTTCAATAAATTATTATAATTGCTCATCGTTCAAAGCGAAGTAAGTTTCTTGCTTATTTAGAATAATTAACTTAAGTATTTTGTTTCTTTGTTTAGGTTAGTCTTCGTATTATGAATTTAAATCATTATTAACTTTTTACTTCCTTCCCATTTAAAGCTGTTGTTCTAAGAGTAATTTATCTAAATTTTTACTAACCTTGACTGCTTCTGCTGTCAGATTTACCAGACATTGATATAAATCACCTACGTTAATTTTTCAAGCCTACTAAACAGCGGTAAAATATGAATTTCCATTACTTAAGGGGTCAGGTACACTTGGGACGTTCAAAAAAGCTCTTTTTTAGGATTTTTTTGGACACACATGAAAATAATTGATAACAAATGTTTTTTTAATTGAAAAAAATATATTTGCTGAAGCTATTGTAAAAGGTTGAAAATTAGCCGAAATAGAGTAAATTTTCGAGGGGCCCAAAAAAAATTGTTTTGCCGTGATCACTGTAGCTTGTCACTGGATCATCCGAAATAAAAAAAAAATCGGGGATTATGAGTTAATGACATAGTGCTCCGGATGAACGAAGGACTTACGCAAGTTTTGATTTTTCGAAAAATGGCGGTTGTTGAAATTCGAAATTGTATTTTCGACCAAAATTTCACTCACATTTTCGGCTATTGAAAAAAAACTATCGTCCAATCGAAAAATCTTTCGTTCATCTGGAGGATAATTACATATAAAATAAGTTAAGAAAATTTCATGCTGATCGATAAAGCCGTTTTTAAGTTACAGTGATCACCGACTTCGAAAACATAGTTTCGAGAAAAATGCTTTTAAAGCATGCAAAACACGCTTTATGCATTAGAGACGACTTCATTCAAAGTTATTTATCTCCATAAAGAATTGTCCGATTCGTCTGAAATTTGCAGAGAATGCTTTTGAAATATGCTACTTTTAGAAAATGCAAAAAAATAAAATCAATTTTCTCAAAATTCTAAGGGTACCTGCCCCCACTGATATTAGAAAAACGATTCCCTCCACAAATAAATAACACTGCAACCACATAGCATGATATTTCGGTTAATGCATTTATGCAAACTTCAACCAGATTATGCAACAAAAACAACCAACCGTGTTTCAAAATCTACATGAATAAATCATCGGAATGTTCATATTTTCAAACATTGACATAATATGCATTGGACATTGCGGTGTACAATGCCAGTATGACATTTTCAAATTCTTTTGCAGTCTTCAAGAAGGTTTCAGTCGAAAATTTTATTATTCACAGTTTTCAGGTATGGATCTTGCTGTTCGTAGTCTGTACTGTAAGTATTTCAAAGATGTTACGAAAGCATATTGTGCGATTCGTTATTCGAAGTTGCAACATAAAATATGAATGATATCAGTCAAGTATGATACATATGAACGTAGACATCAAAAATAGATATGAATACTATTTCAATGCAATAAAAGTGAAAAGGTATGGAATACCTGTCCGCTTTGAAGAAGAAAATATTAGTGGAATTAAGATTATTTGAGTAGATAATATTTTTCTTTCTCATTGGCCGGATATTTGAAAGATTAAAACATGTAAACATAAATTTGAAGCCTGTTTCAATCAACCTGTCACATGAAAATTAGTTGCATATCTGATTGTACAGAAAGTTCTGTCGATAATTTATATATTAAATATAAAATATCGTTTATCCCTCAATTTCAAAATCTACAACAAATGAATTCAAGGCTCGGCTTTAGTGAATTCCTCCCAAATTGATTTTGTTTGTATATACTTCTTTTTCTCTTGGTTCAACTTACTAAATTTGCTTCCTTTTTTCACTATTGATTGAACATTTTTGATTGAAATGACTGAACACTTAAGGGAGGGGTAAAAGTTTCAGGGTAAAAACACTTTTTACGAATTTTATTTTATAAGTATGGATAGAGTAAATTTATTTAAATCTTTTGTACATTATGAATTATCATTTCACTAACATTATGTAAATTGTTTACGCGAAAATATCGACAAACAAACCGGTGACAAATGTTTTTCAAGAACGTCTTTGGAAAAAGACGATTTGCGGTGTTCATTGTATCTCAGCTGAAAATGATCGGAAATGAAAGAACTTTAAAATTTAGTCAAAGTGTCATTAAATATTCCCCCAACGTTCTCTGATATCTATTTTTTTTAATTTAAAAATTTTGGCGGTTATTTGAAGTAAAAGTTGCTATTTTTAAGGAAATAATTAGGTCTTTTTGTAGGTGGAAAACCCCCGCAATGTAAAAAAGATTCTAAAACTTATCTTTGGGGGGAAGTATTTTACATCTAGAAAGTGTGTGTCTAGTTTGAAATGAATCGGTAATGTGGTTTTTAAATAGCAGTGAACATGGACTTTTCGAACATTGTTTTGAGTAAATAACTACTAAACTCCGAGCTGTCGGAGCTACAATGATAGAGGAGATGGGACTAAGTATTCAATAGCTTCGAGAGTTTTGCTCTAATTGACTTCAACTTTTGAGACTATATTCTTGAAATGTTTAGTTTTTTTTACAACTATTATTCTTTCCTTACGATTACTTTACGATTTGTGCTAACCTTTGACAAAAACATTAGACAGTTATAAAAGTCATGGAAAGTATTGATACTTATGAGAAACAGGATTGTTTCATTTTGATAAATGTACGGGTAACTCTGTAGCTACGTCAGGCACATGATAAAAATCTTTTAAATCATGGATACTCTTGAGAGTTTTTCGCTTTTCGGGAAAAATACAAACGATATAAAATTCACTATTACAAAACCCAACCTGTCAGTTTGAAATTTTTCAAATTTTACAGTTCACAAGAAAGGTAGTCTAATAATAACTTAATTTTATTTTATTTTGAGCATCTGAAAGTATAAGAACTCACGACCGGATCATCAGATCAAACTGAAATTTACAGTATGTATTTATTAGTATTCAGTATGACGAAATTTGAAAGCTCAAATGCTGTCTTTAAAAACATTATATTTCAAAATGAATACAACAATTTATTTTGAATTGTAATTATTGAAATACTTAAGCTTTGAGTAAAAAAAAACACTAACCAAACTTGAGCGCCCAGTGTGGGAATATTTCTTTACATTTTTCGTAGTTGACAAAATGAGATGGGGTTTGCACTGAATTGATTGCAACTCAGCAACTCAGCTGCATTGTTCAGAAGCACATTGAAATATTTTTAGCATAAATTTGATTAGCATCAATTTGTTTGGCATAAATTAAAAAAACTTCTCATTTAAGACCAAGTGTAGAAGTTTAATGAGTATGTTGACAATCCTCTTGTTGCCGTGCCATCTTGAAAAGTCATTTTTGCAAATGAAAGTTTCTGCTTTGTAGCTTCCTTTGTCAACATTGAAACAAAGAAATTTAAAGTATAGGTCAATCCTAACATGAAGCAAATTTGTTTGACTTTTGTTTTCGAAATTACTGCAAGTGGTTTATCACCTTCAAATACAGGTTGCACTTAATAAGGTAGATAATTATTTTGAAATCCACACAACTCCTCTAGCTTACATTACCTCTAGCTTTTTTTGCGGTTCCTGCGCGCTACAATTTTAATAAGATATAAAATATGTCATATTAAAATTTATAAATTTTAGGCACACACAAAAATAAACTTAGTTCACCATAAAAATAATGTAAAAAGTATCCATTACCCACTTAATCTAAATATATTTTAGCAAGTTTCATGTGGGTAGAAGAACAGTAGAAAACGCTCAAAACTGAGAGTATTGAAAAATATAAGCCTAAAATTGGAAACCGTTGGAAAACTGTCAAAATTGTACAAGTGTATTGATATTAGAAGCTACCAAATTACCCACAGAAGTATACCGTGACTTCATGTACTTAAATATTATTATTTTGAAAAAGTTGTTGTACACAAACAAGCAACTGTAGTAGGTTTGCTACCTCCTATCACGTTCGTTCAAAAAAATCACAAATCATTATTGGCAAAGAACACCAAAACTTTATACTACCGATAATCCAAAAAGGTGATATAAATTCTTTAAGTAGCTACATTTATAGTGGAGTCAATTACCACTTTGAGGACAGAGCTCTTTGGCATTTTTTAATATACATATTTATTCTGCTTCCTTTTACCGTTATGTTATAAATGGTACGGAAATGGTATCATTTATAACATAATATACCACAATTGGTTGCAATATTTTAACCTTTTATCATTTTTTCCATTGTTATGAGAATTAAATTAATTTTCTGGAAAAGATATTCAATATATTTGAAAAACTACAGTTTTTAACCATCCTTAGTTTGTTTGATTAAACTCAAAGTACTTTTCGTTAATTAAAAAAAACTAGTTAAACTATACCTGATTTCCAGCCTAGCTCCTAAAACTAATAGGACCCTCTTGTTGTTGGAATGCCTTAATGATCGAATAAAGATTCTACAATATGAAAGGTTGTTCAACCGGAGTACTCATATATCGAGTCGAACGACCCAGTAGCCTAATCTGAAGATTCATTGATGTGTTTTTCAATTTTTTCGTTTTTTGACATTCCTTTAATGAATTATATATTCCAAGAAACTATATGCAAGACCTTATTTATATACAAAAAAATATGTTACTCAAATTTCGGTTTCATCCCTGAAATCATTGGAACCAAATCAATATCTGAAAAGGAGAAAGACAAAGTTCACAAAGCCATCACTAAACTATCCGAAGAAAAATAGAGAGCTTACCTTACTCTTCCTGCTATCTACTTCCAGTTTCCTGATGAAAGAAAAAACACAAACAAAAATCAGCTCATCGAATATTTATTACTACATCAAATCATTCAACGCGAATAAATCTGAAATTAATATCCGTTCGTCTATGAAAATGAACATGCATCCTTGGAAGACACAAAAAAAAAGAAAATGCCTGAGCACGAAGCGAAAACTTTTCACTTCAGAAAAACTTCTTCTACTCCGTCCGTAAATATTTTTACTTGCGTCTTCTATTACAAAACCGAAACGAGAAAAAGTCATTAAAAACTTTATTAATTTTTTCTTACAACTTTTTTCCCTTCCGACTGACTTTCCGGACGTTATTTTAATTAGCAACTCTTCTTGAATCTTTGTTTGCATCGGCTCGCCAGATCACTCATTCACTCTGTACAGATACAGAAATTATTACTGAAAAACTCTGTGCATACTTTTATAAATAACTAACTTTTAGAAAATCCAATTAAATTCCTCTAAAAGACCTGGCACCTACAAACTGAACTTTGAGTGGAATCTGAAGTATTCGAGTTGTTGTGGTGCCGCAGCAAGAGGACTGCGTTTGAATGAGTTGTAGATTTTTTTTGGTAAGTGTGATTTTTGTGAGTTCGAGGTTAATGAAGAGAAAAACCGGAGGAGAATATTCTCGAGTATATTTGAGTGAATTTATTTTTAGTCAGAAAATGGGCTTAGTTGTTGAAATGAATCGCTTTAGTGAAAGTTTCAAGGACGTGTTGAAGCTTTTAACACCATGCCCAAGCGGAATTTCTTGCATTATGTGGGGGCTTGTACTTCCGGATATTTTTCAAGTTTGAAAAATAACGAATTCCATACTAGATATTTGTTTGTGTTTCAGAAAGATGCCATTTAAAATATTGAATATTTTGAAATAATTCTAACATTCCGTTGGAGGAACTCTACTTAAGATCCATTGTCCAATATGTAAAGACCAATAATATTCAACAAGCTTTAAAATAGAAATTTATCTTTTTTTGCTGCGCAATGTATCAAAACAATGTTTATTGCGGAGCAACATGGTAATTGCGATTGAAATGTTATTTTCAAGTGCTTTGCGTTTAATTCAAATTGATAAATCACATTTTCTAATGCTTTGAATGATTATTAGAGCGTAAAATGATACTTTTTTCCTGATCAATTAATGGAAGTCCTGATAAAAAAATCCGATATCAAATGATAAGTTGTCAAAAGGCTTACATCGCCAGGTATACACCAGATATACCGAACTCAAAGCAAAATAACCTTTTCCCGATAACCACATGTCGATAACAAGTATTTACATAAAAACCACAAACAATGAATGTACGAGCTTCAACACTTTTGGCGAAAAACAAACATTCCATCACAGCTTGTTTGAGTCTGGCATCCTTGACATTGCGCCACAAACATAGCAAACAACATTCTAATGCAATGTTAAGCTCAGTCTATCTCCACAGGGTATATTTGACCCGAATTTTCATATTACTCTACCTAACAAGCAAGTCCCACTTGAAAATATCAATTTTCCAAATTTTCATCATTCCTACATCCGTCAGAATTCGTGCGAAGAGTTTCCATCAAGACTGCGGCAATGAGAAATGGACATGCAGTTTACCAAGAGGCGACCTGGATACGATGTCAAAGACGACATCGGGACACATGTAGAATCAGCTAGAAATCCTTGCGCCGTTTATCGGTGAAATGAGCACACTTTTCCGTTGATGATAAAAAATTTATGAAGAAAACTGAAGGACATTTTCATATGAACATGAAAACCGACATCGACATGACCATGTTTGTCGAAGACGACTCGAGGCCTGGCAAAAGGATCAGTTGACATGACCCAGTTTCTTTGCTCAATGTTCTTGTCGGCGGTATGTATTGAAACGTCACGAAATTTGTCGAGGGGTATGGTGGTCGGTCATCGCTCAAAAGCAGTACCAATATGGTCTGACATGTGCAAGCTGAGTCGCTGGGTGGTAAGGTAGAATTATTATTTATCGAGCAAAGGAGCAAGCGATTATTTGCGCTCGTAAGGACAGAGTTGCTGTCTTAAGGAATAATCCTTGGATTTTGAAAAAGCACCAGCTATATGGCACGTGAATCGATCAATTTCCGAATGGACATAATATGGTATTATGTATTTAGGGTCGAATTGATGGATCATAGGGGAGGAAAGCCGAAAGATTTCATTTTTAGTTTTCACCTCGGATTTGGGTCATACTATTTCGGCAGGATAAAATTTAATTTCGTGAATTTTTCGAAAGATCTGTCGGTTAGATGATGATGAATGATGATTGAAGCTGGTTGCATTTTTTCTCAGAATCTGATTTGATTTTGATTGTAGGCGTTACAGATGTGGTCGCTAAGCTGGATCTAAATATAAATTGAAGGGCTACAGATGTGGCAATGAGAAAGAGGGTTTTGTCGATAACATAAGTTTTTGTTTGATCAGAATTCCGTAGCTTTCAGCAAGTGAGAGATGAAAATTGATTTGTTTGTAGCAATGAAAATACTAACCATCTAGTGACGAATCTATTTATTTAGAAATCCAGATTACTGATAAATCATCCGACTGCGAATTGGATACTTCTTCTACTAAATAAATCAATAGAATCAAAGCTAAGGAAAAAGGTGTCCGAGCTGTGCGACTATTCAGGTACATAAATGAAATCAAATTGGCGCTCATCATTATTAGCATTGTTAGCATCGGCTAGTGATAAAAGAATTCGCTGCGCATAAATGAGCTAGTAAAAATAGTCAAAGATGTAGTTGGATGATAAAAGAGTCAAATAACTCCTGAAATAAATTTTAAAGAAGAAATGAAGCCAATGTTTAGTTAATATAGGAAACATACATCCAGGAGGGACAGGAATAGTCCAAAGCTTTCACGCGCTCCTTATAAGACCAGTAGGACGCCAAAGTTATTACGTTATTCTACAAGTGACAAGAGACTACCAGAAAAAGCGCAGTTAAAGAATATAGGAGTTGGTTTTTTATCATTGGTATACAAAATGCATCAAACTTTCAATCCAGTTAGGTCCGATTGAATATATAGGCAGTCGTTAGTACCTAAAATGCTGCGTCAAAGTTTATTTTCACCTGCATTAAAGAAGCGAATAGCACACGAAAAATTGGGAAGACCATTAATGGAAAATACGAAAAAGCAAAATCATATAACATCGAGAGTCATCAGATGAAGGTTAACGTGGGGAAGAGATTCATTTATTAGAGCCAGGAATGAAGGATGCCTGAAATGCTTAAATGACGTAGTTTATCAAGGACATGTAAGGACAGCAATCAGCAATATGTTACTTTTAGGATCACGAAAATATTTCCAGTCTTCCAAAAAGAAGAAAAAACATCTTTTGACTAACTTGAAATAAATTAAATGGAAAGAGCACATAAAAATAGGAATAAGAACTTAAGGGGGTGGTCTGGTCTAGAAATTTGGTCAAATCGATTTTTGTTTGTTTGCATATTTTCAAAGTTTAGAACTTTAAGAATAAGTCTTTAAGAGGATTCGAATTTTGGAGTTATAGTTATTTTTGGGACACGCCAACTAAACCAAAAAATGCGATCAACAACGATATAACCGCTCCGAACTACGAGCTTCTCAAGCTTCTAAGGAAGTGCGAACTGCTCATATGGCTCAAAAAGCTCCCGAAAATCTCACTTTTGAAGTTGAAGAAGGAACATTGCATGAAACGGGGATCTCTGTCAAAAAACTTTAAGTATAACATACCATTAAACGACTCAGACTGCCCGAAAAGAGACTCCAAGTTTTAAACGTGTTTTTCTCGAAATTACTTTTTTCGATACGGTTGACATGATATCTCTAGTTGTAATGGACCGATTTACGTGAAAATTTTGCACAAACCCTCTTGATACTATTAAAATTGGTCTCAAGTAGGGATTTTTGAAAAAAAAAGTTCTACTATTTAGGAAAAATTCCCAAAGTTAAAAAAATGAGGCAAAAAACGACTTTTTTTTACATGGACGCCATTTTGCGAAAAAAAAAGTTTTTTCAAATCGCCTACGTCAGACTAATTTTACATCCTTCTTTTTACTGAATTCACCAAAAATGTATGTTTCAGATCACCAGGAAGGTTAGAATCATGTCAACCATGAGACAAGTTTTTTTTGAGCCTTCACTTCGCCGGCCTGTATCTACATCAATTTTTATTTTTTTTATTTTTTGAATACATTTTTATACTTCTTAAATGTTGGTAAAAAGCTGATCAAAAATAGATAAAATGTTTATGGTTTTTTTTTTATTGCGTCCGTAAATCACCTCAAAATCGAGTCTTTAGACCAGAATACTGCCTTAAAAAACACATATGTGTCGCTTGGATCAATGTTGGCAGTAGAGCCTAAAAAATGATATCAAAGCTTCGACTTTATGGAAATCGGGGTATCAAAGAAAGCCGAAAATCAGACAGATGGAAAAGATAGATTGAAAAAGCTAAAAGACATAAACGTAAAAAAAAAAGCAAGTGGCTTAATAAACTATAGATATCTTGGAAATAAGAGGCAATATCACCGGGTTAAGTGAAGCTGTGCAACAAATGTTTTATTGCTTAAAAAGGGGTCGAGAGTCAAAAAGGAAGAAAGTCTTTTTGTGACCAAAATATCTCCACTTAGCTGTTTCCACAATTTTATCTCCGGAAATTTCGTCGAGATTCGTTCCATAAATTTTGTCGGTACACCAGGCAAGAGCAATCGATTCAGCAAAAGAAAATAAAAATGAACTGAATGATCAACGGTTTTGTGACCAAGGAGTGTTAAAGAAAACTGAGTCACAAATTAAAGCTTAAAATCATCGAAGTTCTACTAATAATAGATAAAACACCAATTGATTATATTTATCTCAGAAGTAATTACAAAATCGAGTTTGAAAAAAATTAAATACATAACTAGAATATTCTTTTTTTGAAAATAAAGGGATCAGGATCGAGAAAAGCAGTTACACATGAAAAGAACCACGTTTTATTAGAAGATAGACTAGAGAAAATAGCATCAAACTTTCAGTTGAAACACAAAATAAGGAAAGAGGGAATATATATAAAAGTTACTAATCCGGACACAATTACCAACAATTCCATACTCCTTTGAATAAAACAAAAGTTGCAATCACCACAGAAGTCTACATGTTAAAAACGAAAGCTGATAAAAATGTATTTGGACAGTTCACTTCGGAAACACTCATAAAAGTATAAGGTATCACTTCATCCTTTTATGAGTGAAGAATATATATACATAGTGATAAGCACTAAGCAAACGAAGTGTGAAAGAAAAGCTCGGGCTGTTAAACATCCAAGAAAAAAAAAAGTTAACATTCAAGTTGTGCAACATTCAAGAAAAAAGAAAAGCAATCAACGAATGGCTATCAGAACCTTTCTTACTCTGCTAGTAAGATTAAAGATTTAAGTTGATCATTCCAAAATATAAAGTGCAGAGGTAAAATTTCTTAATTGGAAATCTCAACAGAAAACTAAGTTTTCATCTCGCAAATATTGGTAAAATCACATGGCAAAAAAAGGCAAAAAAATTTAAAGTTTGGAACATTCTGGTGAAATAACCAGTAATTTGAAAGCAAAGTATTGTCAGCAAGTCTTACGCTGCCCGATCTTGCTAAATATTTACAGGACGCCATTAATTAACCAAGATCTTCATGAGAATACTATCGGGCCAGAAATCAAGAAACCTAAAGAGCTCATTGTTGAGTCCGCAAAACGACCCTTTTATGTAAATTTTTTTGTAAAATACATTCGTGGGATTTCTTAGTCTCTTATATATACATACTTTATTACGTCGTCTTTTGATATGTCAAAAGAAACTCAAGATAAAAAGGACTGCAGAGGAGGCATATTAACTCTAGCTTTGAGCCGGTATATCAATCATTGATATTTTTCCCTGTGAACGAAAAATCACTGGTAGCAGCAGCTATCCTCACAAAATTCATAAAACGAATTACTGCTTATAAAGAATAGGTCTATGAGATATTTGATGAATATCGGGATAGCTCTCTAGAGAAAAATATCTTTGGTAAGATAATAAATGTACTTAAAATCATCGCATCTTCTGAAAAAATGACGCTTTTTCGACCCCTTTGCCAAATTAGCTATTTTGAACAACCGAAAATAGTGTTTGCGAGAAATCATGACCAGATCATCAAATCAATATGAAACAGGGTATATTGATCTTGATTGGGAGAAATAACTAAAATATTTGGGCAATTCTGTGAATGTAGTGGCATCTTGAAATATCGTCAATCGAAAGAGAAAAACATTTTCTATCCCTATCACATCCTATGGAATCATCAGATGAAAACGGAATAATTCACACTGTAGGTTGCTTTTATTGTAAGCTAAATTTTATAGATTTCTGGTTGCAAAAACTATGAAAAAAAAACGATGATTTTCTTCGTTGTTCAACCAAGAGATCAATCAATTTTCACATTGTAATTTTGCTGTAATAAACATAGGCCAACTATGTTCTGATTTTTATGCGTGCGGTAATCCTAAAAAACATCCTTCCCTTTAACTAACCATGCAGCTATCGAATTGAAATGCAATTGACAAGGTGATTTGGTCTAGACATAAAACATTTTTGATGGATTTTTAGCTTCGGTAGTTTTTCATTTTACTTAAATTTCGATACTTTTTGAGCCGCAGCCAGCAAAATCTTGTCAACTTCCATTTTAAAAAAAAACAAAGTGCACAGAATAAGTTCATCTCAATGTGAAGCAGATTTCATATCTCGGTACTAGCAAAAGGTTGCTAGAACCTGTCATTTTGTCGTTATTATGTCAAGAGACGCTCATAATCGAGGTAAGCAGCCACTGTTTGAATTTCTTATGTATTGACATTGCTATAAATTCCGATACAGTGACCAACATCGAGACTTTAGCTACTTGTGCACTGCGAAATGCTATCATTAATTTTTTAAATGCAATAATTTCTATGTGAGTACAAGAAATTAACTTAATTAACATTTCAACCAAATTGAATATGGAACAAAATTTACCCATTTCCTCTGCTATCTTCAATAATTAGTTTTTCTAGTGCGCTGGAATTGTCTTTATATTTAATATGATGGGAACTCTATATGTCTTATCATATTCAGAATAATCAGAAGTGAAAAATATTTACATCTATTTATAGCTCATTTTAAAGATATTTTTGTTATATTTGACTGCTGAAAATAAAATACATACTTGTTATTCTTCTATTTTGTACTTTTATAGTAAGCTCTGTTATGTTTCACCGACAATTCAAAAATCTCAACTTTTTTCAACACAAATTAAGTTCTACAAATCCATCCGCACTGAAATCATTACCATGAATGATGGCTGCAGAATCAATTTAAAGTTATAAATTGGCTTAAGCCTGATGTGAAATCGTTGTTCCCGATAAAGCAATCGCAAAGCAAGCTTTAATGAAACCTCAAGCTATGAATTGTTCGGTAATATAGCTATATAGGCTACATGACGTGGTTAAAACTGCAGTTGTTAATGCTGCTGAAAAGTCTTAGGCTGAAGTTTTTGCTGATATTGCAGCTCTACACACGTATCAATCTAGAATTAGTATTGTGCAGGGCAAAGAAAATATCAATGAAGTCACAACAAGACGGATGCTTGCCAAATGAGAAATTCGCTCTGCAGTAAAAACAGTGAATGACCTGTTTACATAATTGCTGAAAACTGTATCAGCAGTTTGAAAAAATAAATGCTTGAAATGTTCATCTTTATTATTGTATATTGAAAAACAGTATTAACTAAATAATATAGATTATTTTTCACCAGAAGTTGTTTTGCTGAACTCTAAGAAATCATCCAGAAAATAACACGTCTTCTCCTCCCACTAGCTTTGAAATACACGTGCTGATTTTTGCCCAAGGAGTTTTCAGAAACCGTACGAAAAATCTTTTCTTCGCAATTTCTACGAACGGATGTAAAGTTTGCAATTTGCAGATGCTTTTTCTATTATTTACATAGCTTGTTTTTGTTATCTGCGTCAATACAGACAAAGGTAAATCTGTTATTCACGTTTCGGAGATTTGTATTATTCAAAGCATTGCGACCGAATGAAAAGACAACAGTGGGACTGCTGAAATGTTTAATTATGGACAGGCTTGGCAAGGTGATCCCTTAATTTCAACAACAAAACTATATTTTTTATTTATGTTTTAAAAAGTCGGTAAGCATTGAAAATTAATACTTGAATTTTGTGAAAAAGCGTATTTGTATGAAAGTGTAGTTAAATACAGACCATCGTAGAAATGAGTAGACATTATTAAAGTGTTCTTGGTTCTCTTTTCTTCTTCTTAAACATTTTTGAACGAGTTCATTAATTACTGTAGAACAAAATAATTTAGTTAGTATTTTTATCATATTTTTAAAGATTGAGCTAATAACTAATAAAGACTTATATTTTGTGAAATAAAAGTCATCTTCCGTGGCTTCTGCATATTGTCAAATTAAGTCTGAGCTGTCAAACCCAATTATCTCATCTTTTGTGTCGACAATTTGCCTTGGTTTGCTACGTGATGCTAACAGAATCCTTTGTTAAATCAAAACTACTCGTGAGCAGGTTGTATGTTTGTAGGTTCTTTAGTCTATAAAATATCCTCTCACATGCAGTTATTAAATTATCGTTACACAATATTATTTCATTTTACATACCCCCTGGTATGACATGATAAGAGACTCTGCTGGATTCACAGTCCCAACAAAAATGTTTGTTCGTGGCTGTTACCAAAAGCATCATTTCGCATAGCAAGGACATTCTAAATCAGCAAAAACAACCACTATGCTAACTTTGAACTAGAGAAGACAGTTCGTTCGCTTGTTTCCAGTACAATGACAGCCTTAACCCAGACAGGAGATTCTCGGACGACGACAAATTTTCGAGACAATATGAAATTTTCACACAGGACCTTCGAAGCTTTTTCGTAGTCATGTGCATTAGACCAAACTTTTAATTTGACAAAGAAAGTTTTATATTCGTTTGCGTGATGATTTATATTTTCAGCTGATATTTTATTACGATGTTTTTGTTCTAGCGCAGAGCTAGTCATAGATATCTGATGTTGCAGGCATGGTCCTTGCGATCATTAGAATTCACAAACGTTATCACAAAACATATTCCCTACTCGTACAATATTCAAGAAGATAAATCACTCTGCAAAACGTCACCCAACGTTGCTAGATAGAAACTTTGTACACAAATTGCATCCGATCCAATCCAGTCCGTGTCCTCAACGTAGATCTTGTTAAAGTTCGTAATTCAACAAAAGAGAAAAACTCTCTCCGAAGTGACGAAAAATTAAGCATGTGTGCATAAACCGTACCTTCTTACCCAGTTGCACGCTTCTCGGTGTAAAGTGCTCGAAAATAAGTACATAGTATAAAAAGATTGTACAAATGCTGAATGAACATCCAAAGAGCATCCGTTTTGCGTTCTGTTCCATCCACTCGACTTTGTATCCTGCATAGAAACTCGTGCACTCAGCCAAACATAGCAAGCGCACAAAAGGCGACGTTACGTTAAACTCTTCATTAAAAGTTTCCGGCACCCAAAACTACTACTTGTCAGCATAAAGTTTTTAAGGTAACTTCAAACAGTAAAATCTTGCGTTGTGGAAACTACTTTATGGAAAATAGATGATGTGACAGTGCATTTAATTAGTATTTATGTGGGGAAATGATGTTATATAACTTGAACTCCTGATAAATTATATGTAATATGCAAAGAAAATCAAAAGTGTAAAAGGGTATAAAAAGGTTTGAAAAATATAAATTTGAATTTTTCAATGTAATATTTATTTATTCCTTTAATTTTACATCATATTTGCATTATTCGGAGATTTGTGTAAGTCTAATTGGTTAGAAAAAATTAGAAAAATAAACTGCTTTTGCTCACACCAAGAACCAGATATTCTCAAACTAAGCCCCCCTCTGTTTACAATAAAAAATTTTTCACATCTTTCCTACTATTTCCATCACCAACTGTTAATCCTTTCAAGTATCTTTCAAGCATATTGCACGTCATCCTCTTCGTGCTAGTCATTTCGCTGCTATTATTATTGTTGCATTGTAAATGCAATCTAAAGAGAATGAAATAAGAAGTGCATTGCCACTCTTCATGTTTAGTATTACAATGCTAATGTGCACTTTCCGTGAAATCTCTTTCAATTGAGATGATTTGTCGGATCTATTTAAATTACTACGCACAACTTTTCCTAGAAATAAGGAAACGAGAATAAGGTTGTCTAGCTGTTATTAGTACGAGAGAGAAGTGTAATTACAAAAACGACAGTTGGTTATGTTTGTTTACACGTCCAGGTGAACAGAGACTAAGCTGTTCTGCTTTGTTATTTCTGAAAAATGAATGCAACTTTTGTTCTTTTTTTCTATTCGACATAAAATAATTTAAAGCAATAAAATAACCAATTTTTTCCTGTCATCATTAATGCAATCAATTAACCCCAGTTGTTTAGGTTTACGTTCCAAATGCATTTCAGTGAATTACGGTTCTATGGTTTCAAAGAAACTGTTTGAGGGAGAACCCAATTTATTTTAAACACACTAATTTTAAAGTTTTGCTTGTTAAGTATCAGTACAGATATTTTTTAAAGACCAAATTTTCGTTTCTCGGAAGATTTGTTAATGTAAAATGTATTGAGGGACTTTTGTCACTAGATGAGAGTATCAGGAAACACTAATTATATTGCGCCACACTTTAAAAGGTGACATTTCAGTCTACAATTTTTATGAATACAGTCTTGCAGTATTTGGGGGCCCGGTAGCTCTGCTCGCTAAGGCGTCAGACCGAAAAGCGGCGTGCTACGGGGCCTGCGGGTTCGAATCCCGCCAGTGCCATGGCTGTAAGTGTGAATGCGTGTGATTGTCTATGAGCGTGGCAAATGTGCCCAAACTGGTGGCCTAATGCTGGCGGCGTTCCCGGTAGCCCTCTTCACTAACCTAACCTAACCTTGTAGTATTTTTTCAATCGTGTCAAAAATTATATTTGGGTGAAAATGAATTAAATTTTATTTTAATTGCCATTTTTTAACAATACTGCAATATTATCGCTGGAAAAAAATCCGAAGCAATTTGTGTTGTTTTCGGTCAAGATATTTTATCAAATGCAGTAGCTTGTAGCTTGCTAGCCTTAGTAGCTTGCTAGCCTCCGTTCAGGAATTTCGATGTGAAATATAAACCTTTCTAAAGCCACTGAAAAAGTCGATCAATTCATGCAAATAGTTGAGGAAGACCATCATATAACGTGTCTGGAGTCAGAAGTTGCTGTATATAGAATTAATAAGACAGCTTAAAATGATTCGAAAAGAGCTGGGCACACAAAGAAGCTCGATTTTTGGGTACGGCATGATTTGCTGGTGAAAAATTTGACTGACCGAATTTCTGTAAAGAAATCAACCCATTTCTGAAGCACATAATTATTGGCGACGAAAAATGGATGAAATTCAAGAATATTGTTCGAAAAACATCATGGTCAAAGAAAGATGAAACAACACAAACGACTTCAGAGCCAGGATTATTAAATAAGGTTGTGCTAAGTGTATGGTGAGATTGGAAGGGAATCGTTTACTATGAGGCGCTAGAACTTGCTCAAACTATTGTTTTTGCTCTTTATTGTCAACAATTAACCAGATTAGAGCAAGCAATCAAAGGTAAGTGGCCAGGATTGGTCAACAGAAGGGGTATTGTCTTTCAACATGACAACACGAGACCACACACATCTTTCATGCGGCGGCAAAAAGGGAAGTTTTTGTGCATTCATCATATAATCCAGACCCTACATCTTCGGATTGTCATTTGTTTCAATATCTGCAAAACTTTCTTGGTGGTCTAAAGCTGTCTTCCAAAAAGGACTGTGAAAATCACTTGGCCAAGTTTTTGGCCGATAAACCACAGAATGTTTATTTTATTGGAATTATGGCCCTACCACAAAATTGTCAAAAATTCATAGACAATAATGGTCAATATATATTGAAACAGAATTGATTTTGAGTACAAGAAATTATTGACTGAAAAATGAGAAAAATCTCTCAATACTTTTTACATCAACCAATACTTCAATTTCTAGAAAGATTGATATTTTCAAAGCCATCTTCTTTAGAACCTATCAGGCTAGATTTTCAACCAACATATGCGCAAAAGGGAAGAGCCCTTTAAGGCTTACTAGCTTTTCAATTGCATTATACTTCTACTATAAAAAAAATATTGTCACAAGTTTACTGCACCTTTTTTCCCTCCTATTGTAAATGGCAAAAAAAAATCTGCTTACCAGATCACCGGGTGATGTATCAGCACGGGGTATGTGAGGTGTGACTCAAGCCCATGAGCTTCCAAGTCGGTCGGGCTGATTCACTTATCGGTAACCACGGACTTCAGAAACCACCACAGCTCATGGGTAGGTAAGCGAACCCTCCTCCCACTTTATGCGCGGTACTTTCTCAACGTATGTTGAGACTGTCTCAGACGTTGCCAGACCGATCGTGGACTCATTGGTGCGCATCAAACTTACGAAGAGACTGCACTTAAAGGATGTGTGCTGATCATCCTCGAGCTCAGTCACACAGTACCAACAGAACGGTGTGACCACCTTAGCCATTCTTTTCAGGTATTTAGCATGCATAGGCGATTGCCCAGATTTCCCTTCCCCTTTTCTACAAGTACAATTGGCTATTATTGCTATCAATGATATGATTGTCTTTCTCCTTGAAAATTTCTGAAATAGTTGATTCTCTGCATTTTACAAACGGAAAAAGTTTGCTTTCAAACCCGAAGACTTAATACGTAAATATCGCAATTCTAGCAATTCTAATGCATATATGCACATAAAATTATTTAAACCACAACTACTGCAATGCTCCACAATAAGCAAATCAATTCAAAGAATTGTTCCAATTACACAAATTCAACGCGCCACTATATACCTCAGCACCTACTTGTATCGTTGCGAAATTTTTATTTGGTGCACAGGCATTTCACTTTAAAATCCCTTTATCGCGTTTTCCTTCCTTCGAAATTCCTTTTCATCCACCACTTTTTCTCTACGATTTCTCTGATCATTTCCGCTACTGTCATTCTCTCCGTATCTAAACACTGCACATCCTCTGGCACCTAAACCGCTCCCAACTACAACACACTACAGAAAAAACATCATCGCCAGGATATTTATTCAGCTCGTTCTCGTCTTTATCCTCTTCATTTTGCAAAGGTACTGCGTAGCAGTATGGCAAACGACACGACAAACGGAAAATTCGAGGAAATCAGCCAGCAGTCTCGCTGACTGAATGGAATAAAAAGAGGAAAAAATTACGTGGAGTTCATTCGACTCGAACCTCGAGCTCAACTTAGGAAAAAAGGCTTATGTAATTGTCTTCTAGCATCATCGGTAAAAAAAACTGTACCAATTTCAACCCTATGCCGCTTGAGGCGGTTTGCGGATATCCCTTCGCTTCCCGACCAGCCAGCCAGGTTCCCGCCGTGATCCGAAGCCCAAAAAGCCCGGGAAGCCATTTCTCCGTATTTTTTTCGCATTCAAACCCAAGCGCGATGTAGGATAAGAGTGTCAGAAAGTGTCATTTGTAAATGCTTGCACAGGAGAGAAAAATTGAAAAGTTTATGGCAATGGCGACGGAGAAGGCAAATGTAAAAACGTTGAAAACGGACTAATGGACTGAAAATGAAATGTGTGGACGATTTTCGTGTCATTATAATGGAATGTGATTTGTAAAAAATTTACACTTGCCAAAGTTAGGTGGATTTTTTTTTTCGTCCTTTGTTAAGCGTGGAAACTTTTCAGTGCACTTTGCGAATAATTGACAAAGTTTTCGTAGGCAGAGATGGCTTTCTGCGTTCCATTTTTGTTGTTTGTGATTTACGTCACAGCTCATAAATTAGCCCTATTCAAAATTAACATGTTGTCCTCAGACTGGATAATTTGAAGCAAACGTTTTGAAATATCGCTGTTGAGATGAAAACTGGATTAAGAAGTTTGCTTGTCGAATTATGTTCATGGTTCACAGCTGACTGGAATAGCTAGTGAATAGAACGTTAACTTAGCTGATATGAGCTGCGTTTTCTCTCATCTAGAGCGGAGTAGGTACTCGGCATGCAAAAATGGTCCAGAGTAGCATGCAAGTTTATTTCATTCCTGCTCGGTTGGCAGCAGTGGATTTCTTGGACATTTGATAAATGAATCAAAGTCCAGCAAGTGTAGCTGCACTTTTTGGCTTTGTCTTGAACTGGGATATTGAATGAATTGAATTGAGAAAGGTGTCTATCTTGAACTGTATATTCTTAGCCTAAAAGAACTTAAAATGCTATTTTGGCATGCTGACTCTTATCGGTTTTATTTTAATATTAATTTTCTTTCACATTATCATGCATGCAAATAATAATGTATTATAATAGAAGCAAGAATTATTTTGACAATAATTACTTCCAATAGCTACGTACATAAAAGTGCAAATTTTCTATGCCTACAGCTTATAATGAAAAATTGAGTCTATGAGTCCACATAAGGAATAAATTATGAAACCACATCAAACTTGTGAATAACTATTCTTTTCTGTCACAGATTAAAAACCATTAATACCTTTTATTCACATTAATTTACTATGCAAAACTATTTTCTACCTTCCCGAAACACTACACACTCGGAAAAATATTTACTCTGAGCTAATCGATAAAACATTGAACGTTTACCGCTTTTATGGCTTTATTTACGATTTGTTTTGTACTTCTATCAGCCAAACTATCAGCATTGTGCTTACTCGGATATTTTATATATGGCCTAGGCTTACTTGCGTGCTATGTCAGCAGCTATGCAGGACAGTTGCTAATTGCACTCTTTTATCAATGCCTCCTAGAAGTACGGGCCGTCATGCTACGTAATCGTTTTAGCTATGACGTCAGTTATTCGGGTAGTTTTGACATTTCCACGAGGCAGTGCCGATGTACACGGAGATTTCACTTGCGGTTTTTAAGCTAAAATATGATTAAAACGTTAGTTTTTTGTGCGTGGACGCGTTGTAATAATAATATTTAGTCATAACTTTCATTTTGTACCAATTAATTTTATCGACAGTAAATCGACACGAAACACCACATAACCTAACACCAACCGATAAACATTTCGTAGCGAATTTTTCCAATTATACCGCACGCACCGCATTAATTTGTGTTTTAGCTGTTCACTAGCACTGTTCCGCGGATCTCACTTTGTTTTCATTTCAATCAGTTAAACACAACCTGTACAATTAGCATTTTTCCGCGGACGTCCCATAAGACTACGTGTGCTTATCGCGACATTGTTCCCGCAAACTCTGACGTCATCATTCTGCATTACGGCCCGTACTTCTAGGAGGCATTGCTTTTATTCGCTTGAACCAATACTATTCTTGATACGACTTTTTGTAACAAATTTAGTTCAACGCCCTGAGAGTCGACAAATTGTTAGCTTGTATACGAAATTGCCATATATACCATGAGTTTATGGCCACTCTTCCTACAAAAAGAAGGCATTTTGATATAATTATTAATACCTTTAATATCAATCGGCTCAATGCTCATCAAAACTGGTATAAATTTTAATTTCTATTTCTCTCATGAACCCTATTTACACGAGATCCCAAATTGTTTATCTTTTTACACGAGATCCCAAATTGTTTGTCTATACTCAATTTGATGAGCTTACGCTAAACATTATTGTGTTTGTATGTACATGATACATTTGTGTACGTTTCCAATATGGTGATCTCTAACGATTGGGGTTCGCTTCGTGTGAGCGAGTACATGCAAGGTAATTTCGAATATGGCTGCTTCTGGCAATCGCTGCTATCTTCGTGTGAGCGTTTACATGCAAGTGAATTTCCAATATGGCGGCTTCTAACGATCGCTGTACACTTCGTGTGAGCGTCTGTGTATGCAAGAAAAACAGTGATTGAAAATAAATCCAAATCGATGTGTGAGTGTTGTATGGTTACACGAAATTTGGATTTCAAACCGATTTAAATTCAAATTTCGTGTGGCCATACAATTTATGAGGCAACTTGACATACACACATATAGAAACACTTAGTACAAAACCGGTATTTGCAAATCAAGTTCATCAGCAATTTCTTTGCATTTACACAGTCTGTACAAACATAAATGGAAATTCCCCGCAAGCTTAGAAATTTGGGTTTAATCTATATCCCAAATTGGGATCTCGTGTAAAAAGTTCGGTTTGACCTCGTTTTCCGGGAAAAGCTTTGAACTAAGCCGGCTACACGTATGAAAACAAACGAGGCAGAATGTTCGTGAAAACTCGTCTCTACTGAAACTCAAATTGAAAGTCCGCTGCCATAAGTTCATCCAACTGCTAAACTCAATTCTCGAAGGCATTTGAAAGTTCTACTCTCTAAAGTGCTTTACTCTAAGTTGCTTCTCACATTTTTGTCCAAAGTGCTTTTGGAGTTTTCTACTATTCAACTGTTCGGAAAATGTTTTACTTTCATATGATTTGTAAAACGCTTAGCATCGCACATACATTTCATATGATGTTTCGAAATTTCCCAACATTTCATAGACTAAACGAAACAATATAAAAGTGACATAATGAGAAACGTGACTCAAAATTGCACTTTCATCACAATCTAGACAGAATATCACATGACGAATCAAAAGGACATAATGTCGTTAAGGAAATTCGGATTTGATGAAATTTCCAAAGCGGCGAATGCAACGACTGATGTGGAGAACACTTTGAATCTTCACTTTCAGCACTTTCATGTCGTATTTTCATTATCAGCGAGAACTGCCGCAACGGTAGGTACTCGTACATGGGAGCATGTAAAATTTTACGAGATCCATGAATCAATGCTTGCACAAAATAAATTATACGAAACCCCTGCCATAGTCCCTTACATCCTGTTTTTCATAACATTGCTTAGAAATGATCCCGGAACCTTCTCTAGATTCCCCATATCGGTCCTTTTCCGGCTTCGCATTCTCCCAGCTTTAGAAACTCAGGGCTACTACGGATCCACCCATGTAAAAGAGAATGTTTATGGTGGCAGTATAAGTTTTCTAAGTGTCCATGGAGTTTCCTGTAAATCCTTCCGCTGTAGTGTTCGAACAAAACCGAACCGACGACCATTTTTACATAGAGTTTTGTGTTCTTCTTTGCTTCTAGTACGTTTCCTGTTGATGCACAAGAAAATTTAATGCTCTTCACTTTTGTAGCATGAATGATGAAAATTTAATAATGGCGTCATGCGGAAAGATTTTAATTCATTGTGATGTGTTGTGCAAGTTGCCTTGGTAGTCAACGGTGACGGTGGATCTAGTATTGGCAATTCTAAGCAACGGAGAGGGGCTTGAAGAACAGAGATTAAATAGGAAGATTATAGGCTTTAGTGATTCTGTCAACACATTGTATTATTGCATTAATTCAATTAAGCTTAATTCAATCCATCTTATTTTGTTTTTAGAATTAGTACTGGCGTTATATTGCCTGAACAATGTCCACCTAAGAATACTATTTGTTGTTTTAAGTCCTTTGAAGTCATCGTGGCTATTGATTTGAGGCTATTTGAAGCCAAACCTTCTAGTCGAAAGCGGAATTTATGAATATTTCGTTTTGTCTGTACTCTAATGGGGTATCTAATGAGGTAGTTTCATGAATTTCGTTTAGTTTTTCGGCTTAATTTTGTTCGATCAAATCAAACCGGAGTGAATATAGCATTTATTATGCAAAACCTCGTCTTCTGATAACCAAACTTAAGTAGTGAATATGAGCTTCACATTATTTTTAAAGATTTGATCAGTATCGAGATGTCTTGCTTAGTCGAATGTACTGCTGCACAAAAAAAAATTTTTCGGGAAGCAAAAAGGATGGCTGCACTGCCTTTCTCTGCAGGATATATTAACTAGACATTCTGCCTGAACCATGCAGAGTTAGGCCTACGTGAGTTTCTGGGTGCTTACAAAGTAAAGTGAAAACACTTTTCAGTACGTTTACTTTTTTTTACTTGAAAGAGCAGCATCAATTTCTGTTTTCTGTTGAATAAAGCAGCAACAAAAATGGTTTCAATGATTTAAGTAGCTTATGAGAAAGATACTTTGAATCAAGTAAAGTAGGAGTGATTTGGCCATTTTAAAAGTGGTTGAGTGTTCGTAGAAGTTGAGCCCCGTTTAGAACATCTCTCTTTCAGCAGAACAGACGCAATATTGGCAATATTGTTCTTTTTTTCACAGGAATATTTTATTTTTGGAAAAAGTTTAGTATTAATTTTTTTTTAGAAATATTGATTCGGTTTAACAAAAGTCGCCTTTGTCCATGCAGAATTCATTTTTATTTTATTTATTACATCCTGAACGTGAAATGAATGAGTATGAAAAGTAAATCAACGTTGTAACCTCTTTTTCGCTATTTGATCACACCGTGTAAATTTTTTTGTTACTTGTTTTATATTCTTTACAACAAGTTTTAAAAAATTAGATTATTTTTACCTATTACCATAAGCATTAAGATGTATGCTATTCCCATCTTTATTTTGGAGTTCCATAAGGCTTATACCCCTGTCCTGTTTTGTTTGCTTGCTATATGAACAGATTTATAGCTAAACTGATTGATTACACAGCTTTATCAAAGAAATTCAAAAACAATTTGTCCATCAATCGTTGCATACATGATTACGAACCATGATCACTGCACTGTTCTTATGATTGCCTGTCTATTCATCTCGTCAAAACATAAATTCTTCTAATAAATATTCTCTATATTACTCTATGCACTGCAAGCACAGCTCACCAAATTATAAGTACTTAAGCTTATTTCCATTTTTCTCTGAAAACCATTCTTTTTTCTATGAAATTTTTCTATTTAAAATTATTGTTTTTTTAATTAAACATCATATAATCTAGTTCTAGGCCTGATAATTCAGAGGAACTCTTTACAGCTGGAATCTTAGATAAAATTCGAAAATTTCTAATTTATGAGTTTTCGCCCATAAAATCAGGCTATTATTGTCCTTTTTAAGAGATTTGTTGCGCCCTAAAATGTCTATTTTCCGAACATTGGAAAGTTTTAATGCAGTTTGTAGAGTGAATTTTCAATCTGACTTTGCACGTCCTTTCATACCATCGACAAATGCTAGCTGTGCTGTAAAAAAGCCAAATTGGATCTTTAATTTAAATTGTTGAATTGTTAATCGTTAGTAAAAAAATGTATACTTGCATATGTACTCTTTTCTTAATTTTGCTACCCTCCCAGTCTACGGAGGATGCCCGGTCGTGATCCCTTTGGATGCCAAATGAGCCCGCCACTTACTACCATGATATTCGGCCTCTAGAATAATGGGAAAAGCCTCAGCTCGCCGGACTCAATTATTACACTAATGTTTACCTCTACTGGTAGTTGGAGATAAAAGACCTAACCGTTTCAAACTATCTTAGACGGGTTTTTTAATATCTAGGAAAACAAGGATGGTTGGTATTGACTTAATTGTGAAGATAAATTTTGACAAGCCTCCACTATCTGGTAATTATTTGAAGTGAAAATTTTGACAATGGACGAAAGCGGCGATTCTGCCGATTTCTGACAGATAAAATGTTAAATATTTCAATTTTCAATTGGTTTTTTACTAGGAAAACATCGGCACAATTCAATTTTCAAATTTAAACTCTTATTGACATTGAATGCCAATTTTTGGCTAAAAAAAACGGGCTGCATGAATTAAATTGGCGTGAAATGAATGGCGACATATGTCAATGCCATTAGCATTTGAATACCGAAAGCAACTTTTATCGCTAAAAAATGAGTACTACTTTTGCTAAATTTCAACTAAAAAAAATCTCACGTGAAATTTTGTATGAAAATTTCATGTAAAATCGAAGGCAATATTAAGCTTTAGCATTAACGGACAAATGGCTATACTGCACCATTATTATTTTATGGTTGCAATCTTACCCACTATTTGCACAGTGTTTTTTAAAACCTATCTATTTAAACCTTACGAAAAACAGCCTCCACCTTTGTTGATTCCGGCCTTTTTCAAATTTTGTAGAATGATGTTCGGTGCTAACTCAAAAATGAACGGAAATTTCACTTCTATCTAAATTTCGAAACGAAAATTTCGTTTCCTTATGAATCTTTTATTTTTCTTAGTAGCGTTTTTGAGAAAAGAAATAACTTTAAAAACCTAGAAGCTCATGTTACTCATTAAGCTTCTTATCCACAGGCGACATGTTCACTGCTCGATTTTTTCTACAAAAATGCGCTAATTTTGCCAAATTTTACACAATCATTCGTGCGCAAGCGCAAAAATATCAAACTTTGCTAAAATAAAACAATATGCAAAAAAAATAATTTCTAGCCTTTAATGTAGAGAGTTTCAGCTGGATTCTTTTCAGTTTGACGCAGTGTAAATAAAAAACGACTTTTTTGAATACTAATAGAATGTTGGTAATTTAAATAAATTATCTTGCGGAAAAATCTTCAAAACCAACAAAAGTCATTTTGGATTTCAATGTTTTTTTTTACAACAAAACAGTACTTGAAACGAGGTAAAACTATTAAAGACTTCCAAAATATGAAAAATTCATGTATGAAAATGGAAAAAATATTTCGACTCGTAGTCGTTTTTTTTATTTCCAATGAAAAACAACACAAAATCACTTCATTCAACAACAAAAAATTGAGTTCATGTTTAACTAAGAAAATCACGTCACAACTTAAATCATGTTCGCCTAAACAAGTCCTAAAATCTAGTTATAACCATTTTTTTATATAACTTTTTGTTAATAATTTGTAGAATAAACCTTTTGTGTTAAAACCACCTGGAGATAGGCTGTATTGACTATACTAGTTTTTTTTTGTACACTCGTGTAAAATGGCGTGCCGTTCATGCTGTAGTGCTCTTTTAAGATCGTCCTTATTACTTATCTGATGTTTTTTGGTACCTTTCTCTTATTTGGACCATAAATGTTCAATGATATTTAAATCCGGCGACTAAATAGACGGTTTAATTTGATGCGGGCTATTAAAAATCAACCCGATTTGCACTAGTCCAGAGGTGTGTTTCGGATCTTTGTCCTCATAAAAACGAAAAGCGTAGATTGAATTTTTCAGCACTCAGTAGTAGATTCGCCTTCAAGATGTTCAAATACTGAAATTTATTTAGGATTCCATCGATGAACACCAAATGTTCTACTCCAAAGGACGACAAGCAGCCCCATGCTATCACATTACAGTTGCCGTGTTTGATAGTGCTGCTTTAATTTTGTGGCTGAAGCTCTGTGTTTGGCAGTTTCCACACATAGTCCCTTCTACAAAAATAACGATATCGCAGAATATTAAATCCTTCACAAAATGCTCTCGAACAAATTTCACTTTACTTACTCGGTTTTAAGCACGGTTGTATGGCTTTTCTCTGGATGCTCTTCAATTGTAATTTGCTTTTCTGAAAATCTTTCTTATAGTTCCAAGATTACAATTTTTATCCTTTTATGCTTCCTGCGCTAATTTTTGTGCACGGAATTTCGGGATTTTCTTTACCTGTCCTACGATCAAGCGACTATCGGAAACGGAAAATATAGTTGAACTTCGATAAATCAACCTACCATCTGCCACTAAAATAATCCAAGCTATCGAGATTTCGAGTAATCGAATTACACACTCAAAACCTTGAATGTAAGAAATAAAACGCAATTAATATGTTAGAAAGGCATTTAATGATTTGATCATTTAAACTTCCTTAAAATATACCGTACTCTGTGATTGATGTTCCATATTTTTTTTCGAATTGTCAAAAAAGGTTTCAAAATCAGTTAGGGCGTTATAAACTGCTGTTGTTGTATGTTTATTTGTATGCAAATACAAATACAAAACTTTCAAAGAGTCTTCAACTGATTTTTTTGTCGGTTTTTAAACAATCTCGCATTCTATGTCCTCCTCATCGCTCGCAGGCTCGTTGGTAAACGTCTCCACAAATTCCGTACGAATATCCTTAATTTCGTCGTTATCACTTGGAAATTCTGTCGTAGTTAGATTTTCATCAATTTGTAAATAGTCGCGGAAAAAGTCTTCATTTTCCGATTGATTTGTTATATGCATCCAAATCTGGACTTCAGATTCCAAGATTCGAATATCAGCTTCCGTAGCGTATCAGCTTTCTCTCAAGAAATGTAATGACATGTCGTCATCAGCCTCCCATGTAGAGTGAAGACCAAATCCCGCTTTGCGAAAACAATTAGAAATAGTCTCAGGCTTAACATCAACCTTCCACGCTTTGGTCAGCTCATTTATACAGTCCTTCAATATAATAACACGTTCTGTATGCGATTCCATGTCTTTTATGATTTTCTTCAAGATTCTTCGACGATAATTGCATTTTAAGTTCTGTATTATTCCTTGATCGAGCGGTTGTATTTTTGATGTCATGTCTGGTGGGAAAAACGCAAGTTCAATTGACCGTAACTAGGGCATTAATCCCAAGATTGAAATGGTGATCCCGAAATTCGGGATTAGAATTTTCGGGATCCCGAGATAATCCCGAGATTTCGGGATTTTATAAAAAAAACTATATTAGGGGAATTTGAACAGTTATATTGGCTTATTCGTACTCAATTAAAACTTTATTTCAATTATATACACATAAAACCGGAAGTTAAGTTCATTATAATGTTAAATTTATGCATATATGGACATGGGTACTAGCAAGTAAGACGTTAATCTGTAATTGCATCTAAATTAATCTTATGATCTAATTTCTTCTTATCTTTTTGTCCAATAAAGCTCTTTATTTGGTCATGAAAGTTAGTTATAAAATTAGTTAAAAACGAATTGAAATTTAATCAGCATAACGGATGTTACGATAATATAATAAAAATACATTATTCTTTTTAGTTGTTTACATATCAATTACAAAATAATATTGCTTTTCAATGAAACAAGTGATAAGTAATAAAATCGATTGGTTCAAACTGCTGATTCATTTTGAAAGTATGCTCTTAAAAAATATAATTCGTCAAGAGTTTCAAAATTTAAACTAGACCTGATTTTGCTGCGCATATGTATATCCAGCTGCTGAAAAAGATATTTCGGATACAGTTTTTGGTGGAATATTAAGCATGTAATCATACGCCAGGTGTAATTCATTATTACAACTGGCTTCCGCCTCCGTTTTCATAAAACAATATTTCTTTTAGTATTAAGTTCTGCTTTCTAATTCCCAAAATAGGTTGAATTTCATCAATCCCGAAATCTTCGGGAGTCAAAAATTCGGGATCCCGAAAATGTCCAAAATGGGTCGGGATCCCGAGATCCCGAAATCTCGGGATTGCATGCCCTAACCGTAGAGCAGCGAGGGTTCTTACTTTTCCCAATTAACAAAATTTTAAGTTTTTCTGATCCGTCCATGTTGGCACCCAACAGTAACGTGACTCTCTCCTTGCGGTGCTTCCCTCCGTGACACTTTTTGTTCTTGAAGGTTAAAGTATTATTCGGTAAGCATCTAAAAAACAACCCCGTTTCATCCGCGTTGAATACATTGCGCATTTCATACTTTTCCAATAATTTTGGTAGAACAGTGCGTTTCCATTTTTCGCAATCTTCATCCGATACGTCATTACTCTCACCGCAAATCTTCTTACAACAAATATCATATCTGAAACAACGAATATCAATAATACATTTTTTTTGTCGAAAATAAATTCCGTTATCTTACCTTCGCTTCCAATTATCCAACCAACCCTAACTTGCGTTATAATCTGACTCCCCCAATAACTTTGCAAAATTTCAAGTTTTTTCTTTAATTAGTCCCCCGGGTATGGGCAAGTTCTCGTTTCTGGCTGCTTCAAACCACTTAAAAATGGCTTTATCCAAACTTTCACACATGGGTTTCCTAAATCGTTTCTCATTATATGAGCCACTTTCTACAGCATTTCTAATTTTGTCCTTATTTTTCAAAGTAGAAGAAACAGTACTAGTCGATACTTCATATTTAGTTGCCAAGTCTATATGTTTTTTATTTGCATCACTTTCCGACTAGTTTATTAGCTTAAATTTATCTTCTAAAGACAAACACTTCAATTTTCGCTTCGATGTCAAAACGAAAAATCATTTATATATAATTGCTCAAAACTAGAATAAATCGAATTCACTGGAAAATGCGACCGAAGTTTATTGCAGCGAACGCAGTAGAAGACTGTTACCTGTAATAAGAGAGCTGACATTTCTAATTTTCAACTATTTCGACGTCTCTAAATAATCTTCTGGAAATACAAATACCCCAAAGTCTACACATACTTATGTATGTATGTAGGTCATCCAAAATATTTCCATAGAACTACTGCATTCCAACCATCTCATCACTGATCAAGACAAATATGTACATATGTACTGTATATAATATTCGATACTACGTAATTTACCTTATTTTATGCTATTTTTCTTTCGACTCCTCCTTCGCAGAGTTCTATTCTCAGCTCAAACGAAGAATACATTTGAACGCACCTGTGGTCTGCAGCGACATATCAAAAATATCCCATCATGGCAAAATCCATTTGGCAAAGCTACAACACCAGATATTATGTCAATAGACATATTATATCACAAATATTCTATATTTTCCATTACAGTTAGTATTTGACGATTCGCCCCCGCTACCGAGAATACGTAACAAAATATCTCTTTATATTTAGACAGAATTGAATTTCTGGGAGCAATAAACTATGTGAATTACGTAGCAAAATGGTATTTAAATTTTTGTTTTCTGAACATCGAGTTTGTTGCGGACTGATTGGTATTGCATAACGTTTTCACATTCTGATACGAACATTAATACAAGCTAAAAAAAAACACCAGACAGATGGGCGGAGAAATTTTATGGTGGGAGTTTTTTTTCCATACAATAAGGTGAAAATTTAATCGCAAACTTTAGAGCAGTTTCGTTAGCGTTAGTAAATTTAAGAGCTTCACTCAATTAATTTCGAACCTCTACTTTCGATTATTTCCAGTAACTTCACAATCAATGACAGAGCTCGTCTTAACAATCAAATTCCGCACAATCCAATTCGTTGCATCTTTTGTACATGAATCCCTTACAAGCACCCTGAATTCATTCATCTGTTTTTTTCTTGTCAGTTGCATTGTACGCATTGCAGCTACAGTCTACTAATAAATTTCTTTTTAACTTTATCTGACAATATCCAAAAGCACTTTAAATGGCGGCAAGATATCCCGAGAAAATCCTTCACATCAAGCATCTTTGGTTTTCAAGATGCTCGAAACGAGAACACTTTCTTCCTTCAGAAAACGATTCAGTTTCGCAACGAGGACTTCTCCCATCCACCAAAGTCAATTCGCTTACTTATCCCAAGATTTTGTCTTTGATGATACACCAAAAGATCTCTTTTAACTTATTTATTTTGCCTTACTTCCTTCAACATCTGGATTTTTTGATTGCATTATGACCTCTCGTCCTTCGGGACGTTTTTTTTTCATTTCAGTATCTCGAGATAAGAGTCAAGGCGAGCCAGAAAAAAACCCCGACTAGGTCTTGAAGTTGCAAGAAAAGTGATTCAATCGCAGCAAAAACCATGTAGAAACTACAGCCAAACACTTCCCTCTTTTCATCAAGGACGAATTGAAGAAGAGACAGTCATCGAGCAGAAGTAAGCAGACAAGAAGGCTGGCGAGGCGAAGGCGTTAGAGACGGGACTGACAGGAGATCCCAAAGAAAAATGAACTTCATTTATAGTTCGGTCCTTAAAGTGTACTGCAGAAGCGATTTCTATTTTATTATATGAATGAAATCGATGAGAGCAGAAAATCGCAAGAAACGCGAAAGCTTTCGAAACGTGAACGGTTAATGATCCGATAGGAGAACTAGGCGAACTATGGCACAGCAACGAAGAAACACTTACAAAATAATATTCTTTCCAATTATTCTCATACTGGTACGGATAGCAGACTGCGGCAAACCGGTCGTGACAAGTAGCGATCGGCATACAACGGGTCAAAGATTCGCCATGGAGCCACAGGATCAAACGGCCATTGTTGGGTCGAGAGTAACGTTGCCGTGTCGCGTCATCGACAAGGTCGGTGCGCTGCAATGGACAAAGGACGACTTTGGACTCGGCGAGCATCGTAATCTGAGTGGTTTCGAAAGATATTCGATGATTGGAAGCGATGAAGAAGGTAAGTACTTTTTCATGTAATTTTAAATGGAATTTCACTTTTTCTGCCTTTGACGTTGGGAGCGCCTTTTGAGCTTGATTGCCTATGAAATATGAGAGAATTGTGTTTACTTTTGAGAAGATAACGAGTTTGAAAAGGGTATTCAAATTATTGTTAAAAAGTAGCTTTCAACAATCATTCAATTGCATTTTTTCTGTTTCAAGTTAAAATATAGCTTGTACATGTTTGATGTTGGCACTTGTTTGAAACGGAGGTTATTTAGCCAAGAGCCCGTCGCAATATGAAAATTGCAGCATATACAATTCAAAGCAATACCTTCACATCCCAAATTCAAAAATATCTTTAAAATTTAAGCAATTTATTTATTAATTGTTTCGTTTTTGTAGGCAAATCATTGGAAATATAAATAATTTCATTGATAAAATCATGTATCTGAATATTGCATATTGCTTAACAAATTCTCGCACTTTTATTTAATGCATTCCACACATTCTAATCAATTGTGCTCACCTCCTTCATCATTGTACTCACGTCTGCGCCATCGATGATAATTCCCAAATACTTTCTTCTACAGGAGACTTCTCACTGGACATTTATCCTGTTATGCTGGATGACGATGCGAAATACCAGTGTCAGGTGGGACCCGGACCCAAAGGTAAAAACATTTCAGTCTACTTTCGTTTACTATCCAAGATTTTTTTTCGTATGAGTGAACTCGAGCAGATACACGGAAAACGTTGAATTTTCCTTCAGTCTTGATTCGGGATTGATAGAAGAACAGATTCGTGCTCGTTTATTTCTTTGTCTACTTATCTACGTGGATGGCATGCTGCTCGAGAAATCTGTCCCGATGATAAATTAGTTCCTGACAGTAATTTTGTGCTAGTTGCTCGTTAATAATTCATTTTACGAAGAATCTGATAGAAATGTCCACAAAGCATGACGTTATTCGATGTAATAAAATCAAAGGATGATGTTTTATTTTAAATTTTTCAGTGATATTTCAAGCACTTTGCTGAAATGGAATGTATCCTTGTTACAAAAAAAAATTAAGATCAGCACGAGGACACAAAAATAATTTATACAAACCATTTTAAAATAAATTTTCAACAAAAAATTACCAGCACCTCATAAACAGTAAATACATACAGCTTTTGAATTTATTCATAAAAAACGATGTCAAGAAAATATGGACTATCGTCTCTAAACTGAACGCACTTAAAAAGTAAATTCTGAATAAAGTGTTTAAAAAAATTGAAAAGTTATGTTTTCAAACTTTAATAATGCTTCGATATTTTACAAAAGAAATTTGAAAATTCGAAAACCAGAAATAAGAAAATTTGCTCAGTTTATAAGTATCAAGTTACAACTAGGATTTGATTCACTTAAGATTCATTCGATTCTTTTTTTACATTATGTCTTAAATTCTCAAACTTACTATATTTATCGATTTTCTTGACATAACTCGTAGCAAACGTTCACCAACAAAACTCATTCGTTCTTGCCTATTAAAATTTCACAAACTCGATAAAAGTTGGCCAGGTCAAATCAACAAAAGGACGCTTTGCTCATCACGTATGCAGCAACTAAAACTTTCTTCGTGATTCGGGAGCAATAACGATATCCACTAGCAAAGTGCACAAATCAACTTGATGAAATCCTGACGGCAAGTAATAGATGCCTTCGTTTAAATCTTCCGAATCCGTATCATTGGCAATTCAATTGGGAATATCCTTTTTTATTCACAGCTATTTTTGATCTTGACGGGAGAGTATCAGGAAGAAATTATTTTAAAATCGTACCAATCGAACCTCACCTCAAATTTAACTGATTATTGACAGTGAAATTGACGTGGTGATAGACTGGCTTTCTTCACGTAGGACTACTACATACTACTCCCACGTCTATCCTTTATCATTTGTCTGCCTGAAGACCTTCTTATGTCAAATTAGGTTTTTTCTCCCCGATCAGGTCGAAGTTAAAGATGTTGCTTTGACAGTGTACTTGGCTTTCAACTAAATTTATGTTCTCTTGTGATTTAAATGCCGAAAAGTAGAAATTCGTGGGAATATTATTCACTCACCTCTGAATAGATGGACGCTACAGTGTGGGAGTGTGTGCATTTGAAGTTTATTTTCCGATGTGACAGGAATATGGAGATGAAAATACTTTTCGATTTTGTAGTATACAAAACTGGCCAAATTGATAAACAACGATGTACTCAAGTTTGGAAATCGATTTTGTGAGAAGAATTTTGGGTTTAAAATGCTTCAATTCGTTTAATGTATCCACAAACAATATTTTGATTTTATTAGCCAGTAGAGTTGTAAATTAATTATCAGTTTTTTATTTTGAATGCCAAGCAAAGTCAAATTTCTTTTATATTTTATAGATAATAGGAAGTCCTTGGCATTCTGTACGATTGCAACATAGTTCCGAGGCTCCATGGATAAATACCACATCAGGCTGCTATTAAGTTTAAACCGTAGTGCTTTTTGCTGTGTAGTGGCAATTCTCACGGGCCACTGCCTTATAGAGTGGAACGTACAGTGGTTCGGCATAGAGCTTAACGTTTTTTTTTCGGAGGTGTGACTCACATGATAGAAATAAGCCCGCTTTGTATCTCACATGACTCAAAATAAAACTGGAGTAGACCTGCTTCAAAGTAGAACTAAAGCCCAAAACCAACAAGCCAAATGGGTCAAATTCATCAAATTAATAGCCTTCGATGCCGTATGCACCACAGAACCATCGTTGAAGAGCCGATCTAACATAAAGGTCCCGTGAAATTCGCAAATTCTCATGAACATGGTCACACTAAAACCGATTATTCGCTTTTCAGAGTAAACAAAATCCTACTATTACAAAATGTAATTGTGCTAACAGCCATAATGTGGAGGTTCACCAGTATATCAAAGTCTAAAAGTAAAGTTAATTGCATCTTAAAACTTTGAATACTGGATCCAATGAACCAGTTTTCATGCCTGAGACAACTATACTGCCAGCTCTAATTACTCCTGGTATCCCATATTCCGACGCTCACTCAAACAGATCGTATTCTCTTGGCTTTTCAATCTGTTCAACGCTATCCTTGAGTCCGATTTTTTCCTGAAGTTTGAAATGCAAGCGTGACCATAATAATCCCGATGCCTGGTAACTATTCTTTCAAAGTGATGTCATCCAGACTTTTTACAACAAGGCCATCGACTTTTATCAGATATTAAAATAGCATTCAAAGATAAGAAGTACTTTTCAGACGTAGCTTAAACCTCCGGCAAAGTCCGGAAACAAACAATGATCTTCAAAATCAAATTAATGCCTCCAAAAAGTGTAATGCTATATGCGAAATAGTTTTACTTTCTAGCAGCTAGAGTACACTGCCTTAAAACTAACTTAACAGAAACGCTGTAAAAACTTAAGCGTTTTAGTCAAACACCAAAACGTCCCGTTCCATTCTAAGGCCAATGACAAACTCGGCGGTTCCAGCGAGGCATTTTCCGAGTGGAAAACCGAGTCGGTATAGTCGTGCATGACACACACCGCGGTGCGGACCGCCTCTCGGTTTCGGAACCGAGTCGGTAGACGAGAGAAATGACCAACCGACTCGGTTCTTCGAGCGTTTTTCGATTTGTTCATTGCTGCATAGTCCGATCGAGCTGAAATTTTCAGGATGCATTGATGAATGCATGGGATATGTGAAGGAAAATCTGATAAGAAAATTGATTTTTGAAAAATGGTTAGGATACAGTCGTGGAAAATGAAACATTTGTGGGCACTTGGTTTCTGCAAGTAGGTAATTAGAATCACTTTGCCCAAAATTCATATGCATGTAGATATGCATATATATGTATATACATCTATATACATATGTTGTATACACGACTACTTTTTCACACGTATTTATATGATACTCCGACGTAATTTGTAACTGAACCGACTCGATAAACGTTTCTGAAAATCGCTGTGTGTGTCAGCCAACGCGCCAAACCGAAGCGTTAAATGCTCCGGTGAAACCGAAATGTCTGTCATTGGCCTAATAAAGAACATACAACTCATTGCAGTGCATTGAAATATGCTACATAGAACACTGAAATGATCTTGTCTCAATGCACGCTGTAATGATTTATTTTGCATACATCGTATAGCAAATCTTTGCATACATCGTGTAGCAAGCATTACACAATCGATGGTCAGAACAACTTTGCAAGGAATGTTCCCAAATAGCAGCGCAAACGCTGCTCAGCTAGCCGCGTCTTCTTAGGTAGAGAAATTCAAAAACACCCTTGCCTGTCTGGCTGCCAAATTCTTCTTTCTTTTCGGTTTCTGTTTCGCTACAAAACCTGGAGCTCGTTTGCTTCGCACGTATGAGTCGTAACAAATATTTGTGCTTCTCCGAGTCTCAAAGTCGCGAGCCGCCATTGATACTAACCCATCGCAAATTTCAGCGACTAAAAAGAACTGTCCCATTAGACCTTCCATCTCTAATTTGGAACAAACAACTTCGTATAGCTACTTTCTCTGTTTTTCAATCTCTTTCACATTACGAAAATTGTAGCTCTGGAGTATTAATCTGAACTTCACTTCCTGGTTTTATGTCATTCACGTAACTTGCGTCCACAATGTACACGTTCTCAGCTTTGACGGGTGCACATCATTTAGCATAGTTTGTAAGATTCTAAAACTAACTGAATCTTCTTGTAATAAACGGACTTTAAAAAATCTCACGTACCAGTCCTCGGCTCTAGCAAGGAGACTTAATAGATTTTGTATGGTTCATCAAAGGAACCAAATGATTTCCACAGTTCAGTGGGTAAGAAACAGTATATCCGTGGTATCACAATGGGCCTACGTGTGTCTTTCGGTTAGACTCTCCGATTGACAGTCACTCGACTTAACCTAACTTAGCACCAATAAAAATACACTTCAAGCCACAAACAAACATCAAATTTCGTCCAGATTTAAAAAATAAGTGTGATATTGAAATGCGTCAATTGCACTATTCAATTCAATTCACTGATTCAAATCACTGATTGTTTTTAAAACTTGCAGTTGTTAATACACATGCTATTGTTTGGTAACTATAAAGAATTAACAAATTAATACGGTAAAAGTACAAATACAATCAATATTAGAAACTTAATTCCAATAATTCTGAAAAAAATATATACCTGCAAGTAAATGCAGGCCGTTTTGGAATGCAAAGGAACTAAATCTTCTTTGCCATAATTTTCAGTATGTCAACATCTTTTTCTAACGCTAACACCACACATTCACCAAAACTTCACTCTTTTCCCAATTTAAACCTTGAATTGAGTTAGGTACAAGACAGGAAGATACACGGTAAGCAGAGCTCGGACAAGTAAGAGAAAATCATAAACTAACCCAGCATATATGACGGGTTGTAGTATTCACTGTTCTCGTTTCACTTTTCCTATCCCTCCCACTCGCATCGTACTATCTACATATGATAATACACTAAGTCAGATCTGATAAAAATATATTTCAACATAGGTTGCGTCGTTGGAAAACGAAATGGAGCTCTAGCACAAAATATTGCAGGAAAATCTCATAATCCCAGTTCAAATTTGCATAATTTTCTAATAAAATTCATGTATTTCGTTTCGTTTTCGGCTTGCTTTTCACGACCGTTTATCAATGGGGACATGTGTGGATGTACGTGGATACCGACGTGTAAATGTATGTGTATGCGGTGACATTTTTTTCGGACGACGCTTCTTCCGGCATCCGATATGGTGTACCTATATCCTACGCTCCTGTTGACAACTACTCGATGACTGGTGGTGGTGCTGCTTCTGCCAACGATGTCACCGGAACATTTAATTTATGCATTTTATGTGAAATCGCATACAACTTTTTTCGGGATAATTTTTACTCGGCCCGGATACCCGGTTGGGATACATCGATATGCTTGCCTGAAAACCTGTTGTTGTCATCGGTTTTGTCGCCCGTGTCGGTTATCGGAAAAAATACGTATGGAATTCAACACGACACGACGTAACGATATGCTAACGGAAAATCGTGAATGTATCTTTGTACGCGCCTGTTCGCCTCAATCGCATGGAACCTATGATAAATGATATGATCGTCAATGGATGGCGAAATCGACCTCGTTTTATGGAATTTCGCTCGCTTTGCTTGATGCCTGAAGGGAGTGCAGGCCAACCTGGAATACGTTCGCGGTTTGCGGCACTCACGGTCCTGGTGCCACCTGACCCTCCGAAAATTATTCAAGGAAATTTTCTCGTTACGACTGAAGACCGTGAAATCGAATTGGAATGTATATCGGTTGGCGGAAAACCAGCTGCTGAGGTAAGTGAACTTTATTATTGATTATTTCTTGAAGTGAGGTCAAAGCTTTTCGTCTTCTAAGAAAATGCCAGTATTTATAAATTATGCTTAAACAACACTTTTGGCGAGAATAGTTCTCTTTTTGCTCCAATAATCAAACCAATTCAGCACGACGTAGTGAAGCCTAAAAACTTAAATTTGTTATTCAATCGAATAATCCCCTAGTGTTAGTTTCTTACCATTATCCCTTCTGTTGTTCAATGCTAACTTGCTTAAATACTTAAATCTTTCCACCAAAAAAATAATCCATCTTGCTGATCATCGACCAACACTTCACCATACCATGACCTTGCAATAACTCACAAATCTTAGTTACAATCCTGAAAATCTTGCTGGCACACTGGCTAACAAACGAAAGGTGCAAACCAGAGACCACTCGTGAAATAAAAATCCTCATACGAGTCAGATTTACTGTCTGACTACGGTTACATACGTACCGAGATATATGTGAACATTTGCCACAGCATTTATACTTGCTACTAGATGTAATTCACCTTTGTGCCATTATTTTTAGCCACTAACCCGGGGTCGGTAGGGTGCGACTGTAATCAGAAGTTTTGTAGAAAAAAATCGATAGCGTACGTCCTGTTCGCCATCATCATTTCACATATGTTGGCTCGTGTTAGTACAGGCAAAGCATTCATGTGTGAATAGGAAGCCATTCCACAATCAAGAAATGCTTGAAAGGCCGGTGAAAGAAAACAATAGAGCACGTTACTCTTTCGTTATGGGAGTCGTTAGCTCTAGATGAGTTTTGCTTATCCCAATATGAATAGTATAGTCTTTTGTACGGTAATGTGTACAATAGCTAAAGCAGTGTAAGTTTGCATTTAGAGCCAGTGGAGTTTTTGTTCCTTTTGAGGCAATGTTAATATGGTTTTTGTGATTTGACTCCAGCTTAGTCGATTCGGGGATAACGATAACATTTCGGAATAGCTTCCTTTGAGATTTTTTTCAATTTGCTGATGTTTCGGAGCACAAAGTATTTCAATTAAAGCTATTATATATACACACATATGCAAAAAAAAAAGACAATGAAGCTATCAGGGAATTGTAGGTAGACAGATACCAGTGGCAATGTAAGGATTAAACTACTTTGGAAACTAATCTGCAATAGATAAACTTTTGCTCTAGTTATTAATTGTGTACATTCGTTTGTTGTCAACTGTAGCCCAGAAGAAATATGTTTGAAGCTGGTGTCAGTCCCAGTTTCAACTATAGCTATGAAAAGTTTATGGAACCAAAATAAAGCAAAAGTTTTACACCAGAACGCGTGAAGTCCATAAACGAGCCGAATCTAATGAAAGTTCAATAAAATGCATTTTCCTACAGCTCTGGAGAACAAGTCAAGGATTCATATGATATCTCATCACTGATGACGAAAGATCTGCGTACAACTATTATGTATCTCTTTTGGTCGCAACAGATATTTTAAGCGTTTGAAAAATCTATATTTTTCCGCTCAAAAAACTATTCTATTTTTTTTAAATTTCTATTATACATATTTCAAACCAAATCATCTTATGTCATAATGTTGTGTGCTTGCAATTTTCGAATTTGAACTTAATATTATGATACATACAACTCATCAAACTTTAATTACAAATTTATTACACGATAACTTGACCTCAGCCTTTTAGTACCGTAAAATTCCACAACAATGTTAATTGCACTCGAAGAGGACTAGCTAATTTCGGTTTCGTTGCAGATTACATGGATTGATGGTCTTGGAAACGTTCTAACCAAAGGCATTGAATATGTTAAGGAGCCACTTGCAGATGCCAGGCGATTTACGGCCAAGTCTATATTGAAGCTGACACCGAAAAAAGAGCACCACAACACCACATTCACGTGCCAGGCACAAAATACTGCAGACAGAACGTATCGTTCCGCAAAGCTCCTATTAGAGGTAAGTTATATTTTATGCTTGTTAAATAAATAAGTAGCTACTCGTAGGGTTTGTCGCAGAGCCTAAAAATTCATACGATCCTTGCGTGTTTGTCGCAAAGGTGTGAGAGAAAGGTTTGGAAAATCTTGAAGGCAATTTAATTTTTTTATGAGCAAAGAGTACAGACATATATATCAAAGCTTCTGGTTTTTATATTATGCTACGATGCCTTGGTTTCATGCCTAAACTTTGATATCCTTCACAGATATTCCATGAATATTGAAACCTTTCCAAATTTCGTACTCACTTCCAGCTCAGAATAGTGAAATGTGTATGCACGCCTTTAAATAGTTCCATGAAAATATAAATAATATTGACAAGTAAATAAATATTGATAAGTATTCCTCTTTTCTTTCATGTAATATATAACATTCATTTCAATTTCTTTGAATCACTCCACACTTTCATAAAAGTTTCTCAACGTCTTCGAAAATCAGCCTTGATTTTATACCCATTAACACCATAAAAACTCAGTGTATCGACAGGCAACGGACTCACACCCTCCTTCCCATTTAAATCGTACATCTGCACCATTAAAAATCGTATCACATCACGTAAAGCAACACGGAAAAAACGATGTGATGTAAACCATTCGCATCAAGATCGTTTTTCAGATTTTCCTTCGTTTCCGTTACTTCGCCAAATTGGTCGAATGTTCCTTACCTCTCCGAGAGACACGGACTCGTTGCGCTATAAATTTCAATTTTCGCAATTGAAGACGTTTTTATAACTTTAATAAACGATTTTTCATCAAACGAGCGACTTTCATTCTAATTCACATTTCGGATACGGGTGGCGTCGGTAACTTGTTGTTGTTGGCTCGTGATTAATGCTATCACTCTCGGCATATATATTATTATAATTCAGCAAGGATGAAGGCCAAACACAGATAGATACATCTACAAACTCAGCACTCGAGTTGCAAAACGAAAGAAAAAAGGAGCGTTGAGTTGAAACCGCCTTGATTTGTGAAAACAAAAGAGTAGGATGCAAAGAGCGACATGTGTAGACCTAAGGGTGGTTTGCCAAGGTTCCTATTTTCGAAAGGCACCGATCCGTTAAATTGCTTTGAAAACGAAAACATGCCCGACAATTTCCCATTATTTTGCAAACTCGAACAAAACGACATGAAAGATTGTCGAGAAGAATTCCAAGAGATACAATTCCATTCTGAAACCCAGCCAAAATAACAGCAACAAAAAAATAAAACAGAAAGTGTTTTTACCCTATTCGGAGATTTGCTGCCTCGCTGTCTCACATAATATCGAAGTGTGGTGTGCCTCTCATCTCGTCGAATCCTTCTTGCTGGAGCGTAACTTGGATCTCGTGTAACGGAATATATACATGTTGTAACGACTTATGGCCGGAGATTGTATAGATCGACAAATTGACAATGCCACAGATCTTTTCGTGAGTATCCTGCTGTAGTCGCAAAACCACACCTGAATCCAACTAAATCCGACGAATGATAGAAAATGTATCTTAGATGCAATCTTCTATTGCGGTTCAATTGAATTGTGCTTCATTTCTCAAGTTATGTGATCTGAGTTTTACTAGGAATGAGTGCTTCGGCCAGATGGCTTTCAGCTTTTTGTGCTTTAAGTATTATTCTATTAAGCGAAGATATCAGACATAAAATTAGATAAGCTCAAATTAGCGCATAATTTTGGCCCGTTCCTTCTTATCAACTTGAAATATTTCATGAAAATACGGATTAGATAGGAATGAAAAATGAATGAAGACGCAGAAGACGGAATAAGTAATGAAAGTGTTTTTTATTCTGTGCTGCTGCCACGCTGGGCGCTGAGTATATTTCATTAATAGTATTAAAAATGGTATGAAATAATAATGTATTTAGTTTGAAAAGAAAAAAAGATTTTTTGGTTTCGAACACCTTGATATACGTACGTCAAAGGAGGTAGATTCCTAGAACTGATCACCAAGAAAACTGGCCTGAAACGTTTTACTTTGACTGTTTGAATAATTCAGAAGAAACCCACCTTTCCTATTGAAGTTTCCCTAACTGATAAAACTGAAAACACTCATGCTAATCATACACAATGTATACGACCTACATAAATTCGTGAGATATAAAGGCTTGGACTTGAAATTTAACACTAAATAAGTTGAATGTGTGCGTTAAAATACGAAATCTTTTGCAAGTGAAAGCCAATTTAAAACAGCACAAATGCAAAAAGAAATGTTTGCCAGTTTAAGCTTGATAAAAAGTAACAGCTACGAAAAAAAAAATCCTTCTTCACGAAGCAAAGCTGCTCCGAAAGAGCTTTGGAAATTGAATTGCTTGATTCGACTATTTTTTCATTAATTCATGCAGCCATTCATTAATTTTTTGCAGGCAAAAGATAATACGAAATAGGTTTTGCAGCGTTTTTACGATATGCATGTGAAACATAAGTAAGTTAACAGTTTATATGACAGGCGAATCATCTGAAATCAAAAAAAGAACTGGCATTTTCATCTGGAGGACTGTAGCCAAAATTAGGATTATATAAAAACTTTGAAAAATAAATTTGAATGCTTAAGCACGTATTTGAAAGCTTAAGCGAGCATTACATACATTGTGACCAAAAATATTTGGACATTGTAAGTAAATTGATCAATTATCAATATTTACTTTGTCACCTTCAAAATATTCCCCATTTGATGCAACACGAATATGCCAGCATTATTTCTAATATTCGGAACATTTTTTATAGGAATTTCGTAGATTATCTATTAGCTGTTTCTACCAATTCTGTTTTATGCTCTCGATCGACTAAAAATGGGTTCAATGGAGCAAACATTTTAGTTTCGGTTAGCCACAAGGGTGGACCACACCTCGAATAATAATAAAAAAAAACTATGAGTATAACTATGGTTTTTGAGCAGTTCTCGCTTGTTTTTTTCAGTTATAGCTCGTATTTGTCGTTCCGTTCAGATGATGGTTGGCCACTTTGCATGTCAAATTTATAAGTCAAAGTCTCATCGCCATTTACGATGCGTCCCTTGATTGTAGAGTTCGAATTCGCACAATCCAACATGTCCAGCGTGTCCTTGTTCACAATACTGTTTTGGAGGATGATTCAGCTTTAACTAGTCAAGCAGCGACGTGTCTCATGTCGGCTAAAGTGAAACAAACAGACTAGCGAGAAGTGCTGAGTGGTGCTATATCTCTTCTTCTGGCAATTTTCCCCACTTTTTCAATGTTTTCGTCAGTTTTCATTCAGACCGATTCATGTCTTCAATAGTTTCTCGACTGTCTATTGAAGCTTTGTAACAATCGTAGACCTGTATTCTTGATTGAAGTAAATTACCGTAAACTTTTGTAATATTCGCAACTATGCCGTACACCAAATTTCGTTTTATATACAGAATTTGTAACACCCTATTTGTTGATATTTTGATTCTGTGTCAAAATCGAGATGCACGACACAGATATATTTATCCAACCAGCTGCTGGAGCAAACTAGTTAACTGATTGCACTTATGTTTGGCAAATTAATTAAGGACAGTCCTACAAACTCAACAGCAGTTTTTTTATTTAAAAAAGAAGAATGTGAAATTAATCTGACGTAGGCGATTTTAAAAAACCTTTTTTTCGCAAAATGGGGTCCATGTAAAAAAAAAGTTGGTTTTTTGCCTCATTTTTTTAACTTTGGGGATTTTTAATAAATAGCAAAAATTTTTTTAAAAAAAATCCCTACGTCAGACGATAACCAATAGTGGTAAGAGGGTTTGTGCAAAATTTTACGTAAATCAGTTCATTACAACTAGAGATATCATGTCAATAGTATCGAGAAAAGTAGTTCCGAGAAAAACGCGCTTAAAACTTGGAGTCTCGTTTCGGGCAGCTAGTTGGCGTGTCACAAAAATAGCTGTAACTCCAAAAATAATTCGACTTTCCGCAAATCCTTTTAAAAGCTTATTCTTAAAGGTCTAAACTTTTAAAATATGCAAACGAAAAAATATCGATTTGATCAAATTTCTAGACCAGAATACCCCCTTAAAAAGATAGTTTAGAAAAAAACAATAAAACTATGTGTTGAGAGATTCTAAATTCTTTCATATCGAGCTACCAGGCCAATAAAACTTTTAGTTAGGAATTAAATTTAAATGTCCCTGGTGAGACGGCAATTTTCAGATTTCAATCTTTATAATCTATTAGCAGAATTCCTGATAGTTCTAAAATATTGTCGTCATTACTTTTCCTGTAAACTGTACTACTTTGGTCTTTTGAGAGTCGTCAAACGCTTTTTTTGCCACTGTTTTATTTCTTCTTATGTTTCTGGGTGAACATGGCGGACTTACAGACCACAAAATTGATTTGGTAACTAAGAAAGGAGTCTTAGCACCCACCTTGCACTGATTTTTGATGTGTTTACATGTGCGTGTTCAATTTCAAGCACTATTATTTACAATACCCCAACACATCATGCGATTTTTTTCTTGTTTAACCCACCGCATTAATGAGCTTCTTTTTCACTTTTTCAGCAAAAACTAAGAGCAAAGAATAATTTCAGATAATAATAAAATCAAATTTCTTCAGATCATAGTAAAATTTAATCGTTCCAGTCCGCTATTTCCTCATATCTCTTGTGACAGTAACATAACATGTCTTGCGTCCACCAACTAGCATATCCCAATGACTTATAAGCTCAGTGAAATTCTAAAATCCCGACATATGTCCCAGGTTCCGTTTTTTTTTTGTGCTCCTGCCTCGAACAACTTTGCATCGGCTACATTTAGTCCAGACAAGTGAACGTCACTTCAAAATAAATCCTACATTCCAAGAGGATTTTTCCCGACTATTTCATGCTCAAATTGTTTCATGATTCACTCAGCTTATTCATCTTGAGCCATCACAAACAAACTGTGCTCCGTTGTATCCAGCATATTCCATTTTTTTCTCATTCAGTGTATTCAATCTGTACTTTCAGGTAAAATACGCACCCAAGGTTGCGGTATCAGTGATTGGCGGTGCACTGGCAGGAGGTCGAATCCCTGAAGGTTCCGAAGTGCGACTTTCATGTCATGCAGATGCCAACCCCAACGACCTCAACTATCGATGGTATATCAATGACGAAATTGTCGTCGGAGACTACACAACAGAAATGGTAAGTTTTATCCATTTTTCCTCCAGAATCGACGTCAGCATGAAAACTAGACGCTAGCGAGTCAGTGTAGGCATTTTTGTTTTTACGTACAAGTGACAAGTTGAAAAGCTCGCTCATAGCAACTGTATTTGGTTATCCTACGGATGGAATTTCAACTTTTGGTGATTGAGGTCGGGAATTGGGACAATTCCATATGAAATTGAAATCAGAGTTCAAGAGAAGAACATTTCATTGCAATCAATTTCATATCCATGAATATTTCATTTCTGCTATGCTACGTCAGTTCCGAAAATTAAATGTTTTTCTCAAGTATTTTTGGCTTTAATGTGAAAATTTCATGTATTTCACAGATCATTCACAACGTTTCGAGAAAATTCCATGATGCCATTGTAAAATGCGAAGTCTTCAATGCAGTTGGGAAAAGTGAAGAGAGCGAAACACTAGATATTAGCTGTAAGTAAACATAGATATTTTAATTACATTGCAGAATTATTTCTGAAAATATTTGGATAACATTTGAATAGCATCAGAACATACTATGACTTTTGGTTATTCAAGTTGAAAATGAATAGTATTCAGGAAAGGTCTAAGCTTTATTGTATCGGCTCATTCATGACGGCAGAATGCTTCACCCACGTTGGGCGCAATGTTTGTACAAAGTTTATTTCTTATTTTTGGAACAAATTATGTTGGTGTGAAACTATGTATTTTTATAATACAAATTATTTTTACATCGGATTTTATATGAACGAACAAGAGATGAGATTGTATAGTTGATAAAATTGATAAATTTGAATATAAAACTTCCGTTACATTTCCTTGTTCTCGACATATAATTCATTCAATGTTGCTAAAATTTGAAAGTTCCAACATTTTAATAGTATGTTCGCTATTCAGATGCATTTCAGTTTACTCTGAATGTTAATGTTGTCCAAAAAGTTAAAATCGGAGATGTTAATTTAC